>OX090904.1:5935812-7135812 GCA_944319695.1 Tiphia femorata
AAATTTCGAATCCGACCTTGCATCGTAACGCAAGTATCGAGATTGTGCGTTAAAGCGAAATGTTAACAATCCTGGCGATCCCGACGAAGGCTGAAATCGTGAAACCTCCATTCTATCCGACTGTCGCGCCGAGGTGTCGCACGGCAGAACGAAGGAAAGGGACAAATAAACGAGCGAACGTGGAAGAGTGCGGCTCTCGCGTATCACCATAAGCGGGCAAATGGAATGCGAGAGAGGACGAGTCGAGTAGCGTGGAGAGGTGGAAAGAGGGGACGTGGCAGTGGCGTGGCTAATACATTATTGTATTACACACAACTAGGTAGGTAGTTAATTTAGCGGTGGCATGCCTCCATCGTCGGGGGCCGATTGCTTCTCGTATTGCCTTCCACCGGTCATATGCATAATGTAATTGACTTCATCCCGCGCGCTACCACGCTTTTCGCCTCCTCGGTCTCCTCCCTCCTTCGCCACCTCCATCGAGCTTTATTTCTCCTTCTCCCTTCGACTCTCTCTCCCTCTCCTTACACTCCCGCGATCCTACTTCTACCCGTGCACCATCATCCTCCACCGTCCCGCGGGGTCTCTCCCTTCCAGACGTTCCTTCACCCTTTCCCTCGATACCACCGGCTGGCAGGAGGCACTCGCTGATTAAGTCCGAACGACCGGACAGGTGAACCTCCATCCCTCTCCTCGTCGACTTTCGCGAGGGACCTGGGTACGTTGACTATGGAAATTCGAGATTCACCGGACTCCACCTTCCACGACTTTATTGCGAATTGTGTTTGGAAATGATGGCGGCGGAAGTGACGCGTCGGTTGTAGGTAGAGAAACCCTATTCGTAAACTTACGTGTCTCTGGTTGCTGGTTTTCGACGGCCACGCAGATTTCTTACTTTTCATTTTTTTTCTTTTTTATGGAAACCGTACCGCTGCTTGGCGCGAACTTCTTGAATCCCGAAAAATCCAAGATCTTATCTACGCAAAGACCGAAATAACGAGAAGTCGTAAATATCGAGGCTTCCTCGTGATCCGTACATGGGAAAGCCGGCGGAACGCACTTCTCGCTGATTACTCAATCTATTCCCCGACAGAAATCCAATTTCATAATACGTTCGTAAAAAGGGACGTCGGAGAGCGCGTGAATGGAAGAAAGAAGGACGGGAGACAAGGTGAAGGGAGGACGAAGAGAGGAGGGAGAATGACAGCTCGGTTGAATCGTAATCGTGCTCAGGCCGCGTGACGGAATCCTGATGGCTCGTGGTCGCGGATCGTTGAGACGTAATTGTCTCACGATGAACGCGGCTTGATCGATCACCATCGAAGCCCGATGAACCGGAAAGGTCAATTTAATGTTTCGAAGCTGGCAATGCGCCGGGAGAATCTCGACGGGGATCTCTCGAAAGGATCTTTTCGAGAGATCGCAAAAAGGCGCGTTGATTCCCTTACGCGCTCCACGCGTCTCTTACGAAATTGCGAAAGGTACCGGTCGTAATTATTGAGTTTCGAGATTCTTCTTCACGCGCTCGGTGCCGTCCCGATCGATCGGTGTGAAACGAATCGCGGTGAACGTATAATGCCGAGGTGCCCGATCGCCTTATGGCGCGCGAAAATTAACAAGAGGAGAAGGGGGGGGGGGGCAGAGACAAAGAGCTACTCGCCCTCGCGCCGCGGCACTGCCTTCTACCCCGAGTGCAACGATTTTCAGCGATTTCTCAAGAGTCGCCTACGCGCTCACGTTGATGTATCGTTAATTATACGAGTCCCGAAACCTCAGGAGGGTCCGCAGAGAACCCACCGCGCTTCGTCCTCTCTTCAGCTCCCCCTCTCCAACTTTATCTCGTATTCATCCTCTACCTTATTATTCCTTCTTTCCTCTCGCTTCCCCATCGACGGTTGATCCTCGATAAATGTCTTCATGCGATCTCCTACGAACGTAACAGGCTGGCCGGGCCGTGCCCTCGTATCTTGGCGGCAGCCATTTTTCAAAAGCTTCGCGAAGTAAACTGTTGCAAATTAAGGTTGCACAAGGAGCCAGCGGTCATTTCTCAAGCTGTCTTCCCGCATAAATTATTGCAAACGAAACCCCGCGACGAAAGAAACGCATAAAGTGCCTTCTTCTCTCTGTCGGGGCCACCCCCCCCTCTCTGACTTCGGTGCTGGTTTCGTATGCGCACTCGGGCACAGCGCGTGCACGAATTCACGTTTACACGCGCGCCTTGCACTCTTCCTTCCCCCTTCTTACTTTACGTCCCTCTTTTCTCTCATTCCCTCCTCTACTCTTCCTCAGCCCCGTTCTCTCGTTTTCGTGGACCTTTTTCGAATATACGACCATGCCTGATATCGTGGCTAATCCAACGGGTAAAAAGCAAGGTGCGCGTATGAGAGGGAGACAGAGAGAGAAGAGGAGCGTCCGCGAGAGGATCCTAAGGATGCCATTTCAACGGCCGCCGAAGACTCCTGATTATCGAGCAGTCGGATAGCGCCATAAATTAAGGAAGGTTCTCGACCCTCATTGTTTACCTGGCTTAATTGAGCGCCTACGGAAAGTGGGATACGAAAAATGAATGGAGCTTAAATTTAGACTTACGATGCGGCCCCCCTCCCTCCCTACTTCGGAGCCTCCTTCTCGAGTGTAACGACCTTACCAGAACGATTGAGTTTCCTTACGTACCTGAAACAGAAAATCGTCGGCCATTAGTCTCGCGTTCCGATGGAATGTCATTATATATGTCCGCGTGATTTAACGTTATGCGGGGTTACGTAATCTCGGCTAATATCGTCGAACGGCAAAAGTGATTTACCATTCGGTGATTTATTTCAGCATGATTTAACGCAGGCGTTTGCCAGTCGAGGCTTTTGCCGAAGGAAGATGCCGGGAGAGGAAGGTTTCGCGATATGACTTTGGCGATATTTCCTCGCGATCTTTTCACACGATACTCGCTGCAGTCGAACAGTGAATGATTTTCCGGAAGATGGAAAAAAATATGTAGGAAGTTAAAAATGTTTCGAGGATGGATAACCGGAAGCATACGAAGTGCAAATTTTCTCGTAGGTCTATTAGCAACCGTGTAAGAATATCGTGGGCGAGACTTCTCGTGGGAACTCGGTGCTGTATCGAGAACACTCGGCACCAAACGGAATCGATTCGTCGCTTAAATTTACAGATTTATTTTCACCGTCGTAAATTAGTTTCACGAGTCAGCGTAAGCGAGAGATTAATAGTCAAAGCGGCCGCGTAAGCGACAGTGATGGACGCCGTGTCGGGATCGCGTTAAGATCCTATAATTATTTTTTTTTCAATGCGATTTCACGGCGACCATCGGGACGAGCGATAGCCAGCCTTTTAAATCAATGAGCACACGCGTTAACCGCTGCCTCGTCCAAGCCGCGCTGCTCCCCACCCGGAGTCAAAGCGTGTAATTAGGCGGACCCTTGATATAGAAATTTTATTCGAAGTCATCCTTCTTGACGCATTGTCTCCATTCACGCGGGCTATCCATCAAGCGACTTTCGCGCGTCTAACGATCGGCAAGCGTCCTCGTGACTTTTTCCACCGACCCGAGTAGAATTTGAACATCGTTGCTGTCTAGTTCAGATATAGAAAAAACGAGATATACATCGGAATTGTCTATTTTTTGTGTGTAGTAGTGGGCTTGAAATGTAACGGTCACTTCTACCAGTGGCTGCATCAAAAAAACTGGCTACTATTTAGATAGAAAATTTAAGATATGTAAATGTAGTAGTAACCTAGCCCGGGCTGGACAGGAAATAGCAAAATAAAATAAACTTCTGGATAATTCTAATTTTTTCCAACGTATCGTTGTTCCTGAAACGCCGGTAAGTAGGTGTTCAATTTGCTTAACGATTACTTGTATTTTTATTGAATTGAAAAATCCACTTTTATATACCTTCTTGGGTGAGGAGATTCGAACCTGAGACCTCTAGCTCACGGAGCCTGTTCCCTTACACATAGACCACAACTCGGATTGTTGTGTGAGAGAGAAAAGAGTGAGATGATGCACAAAACTACGGAGTTTCTTTATAAATGTACGGCACTCGAAGAGTATTTATTTATTTAAAAACAATTCGACATTGCTAGTGCCTCGAACTCTTTGGAATATGTTGTAGTATGTCTACAGCTATCCAGAAAACATTTTATTTCGACATGAACTCCCTAATTTTGCGCAGCATCTTACTTTGCGATGATAAACTATTTTTGTTATAGTTTTTTCGCCTGAACTCTTAACATTTCATGCCCAGGACGTTGAACTCTTCGAAATATCACTCCTGTACGTTGAAAGATCGAAATTCGGTGAGATGCAATCAAGCCATACGCGAAGTTCGCATCTCGTTTTTTAAAACGAGATTTTTGGTGTAAATCATTTGAACTATTGTTAAAACTTGTAAGAATTCCTTGAACTTTGCTGGATGCAAGTAAATTTGAAATTTTTTCATGAGATGCTGACAGTTGAGATGTTAGGTTCACACCGGTGTCGTCAAGCTCGTGAGAGATTCGCTGACTAATTTAAAAGTGCTAGTGGCGACTAGTAATTGGATTATATTTTCTGGGAAAGACAGCACCATCTAGTATCATATTTTCTATGTATTACTACACAACCGCTACGTCAGTAAAACTGTCTATAAATTCTTATCTAGTACTGACCTAGCTGCTAGCAAGAAAATGTAATCTAGTCAATACTATCTACCTACGAGGTTTCACATCGGACGTACTAGATTCATTTCTACTCGGGGAGCTTCTTCGAGCAAATTGAGAAGATTCCAAAGTCGAATCCAACACCACGTCGAGGATCTGAAGCAAGCCCGTCATCGTCCGTCGATATTAATTCCCTGGTGGGCCCACCCACGAAGGGCGTGCCGCCCCTAACTACTTCCGGTCCTTCTTCGAATCTACGCCTGGCACCTTCAGCAAGAAAGAAGAGGAACGCTTGTGTCCAGAAGAGTCTGGCGCGGCACGAAAAATCGTTATTAATCGTCCGGGGCCGACGACCTCGGGGAGGAAAAATTCGCCGCGTAGGCAGCAGTAGGCACCACTCACGAGGACTCTCTCTTCCTCCACCCTTTCTCACCCTCTTCCATCCATCGCAAACGTATAGGCGAGCTCGTCTAGGGCCGTGCCGGCATTAAAAGCCGCGGATTATATTTACGACTTATCTGACTGTTGCTTGTCGAGCGGGAGCCATTAGCAGAGGCACGTAAAGGTAGAGAGGAGAGCCAGGGGACGTACGTATGTACCTACGTATGCGCACTGCGCTGCGTTGCGCTCCCTTGCGCTCGTTCGACCGTCAACCACGCCGGCGTGCAACGCGCGCGCGCCCTCGCCGTCGGAGGGCTTCTCCTCTCTTCTATCTTCTACCCTCCTCCTTCACCCCCTTCCTCTTTCTCTCCTCAAGGATTATTTCCCCGTCGCTTGAACTATTGCGTATTGTGCCCGTTGCTACCGCACCGTTGGTATCTGGTATGCGATGCCAGCCAAGTCCGCCTGCCTGTGCTGTCGCGTCGCGGGCCCCGAGTGCGTTTGAAGTCGCGCTGGTAATGCTTTCTCGTTTCGTAAACGCGTAGAAAGAGAGAGAGAGAGAGAGAGAGAGGAAGAAAGAAAGGGAGAGAAGGGACCAGAGAGACCGGGGCGTCATTTGACGATTGCGCGCGTCTGAAAGATCGGTCGCTCGTCAAGACTCGAGGAAATGAAAGAAAATAAATACGAAGGTGGAAGAAAGCGGAGGGGTGTAATTGGAGAAAGGGAGATTCGTGCGAATAATATGCGAAAAGGCGGCGAGACAATCGAGAGAGAAAGAAGTCGATTCTTTGCCGATAAGATGACTTCGTGGTGCGCGATCTTCGGGCTCGTGTCTGCTTTCGTGACCCTCGGTTCACTTCGAAATCAACGATATCGGGAGCGGTGAACATGATCGATTGGCTCTGAGAAACGCGTTGGAATCGATGAATATTGATACAGCGAGCACTGCTCGATACGGAATGCGAGCCTGTGGTAGCGCGAACGAAGAGAAGCTGGGAGGTACGCCAGATTACATCGATCCTCGCGTAATCTATAATTAACTGACATTGGCATTATTAGGCCGCTCGGGTCCTTTCTGTGGGAAGGGCGAAGGGGTTGAGAGAGGAGGAGAGCAGGAGGTAGGATTAGTCCTGCAACCCTGGATTCGCATTACGCTGTGGGCCGTTACCTCGGTGCCGCGCGGAAACCACCATAGACGGCAGAATGGAATCGAATGGGAATAATTCGATTGAGTCTCGTGAAATCCGAACGAGCGCGTGCCTTCTAATTAACTCGCGGCTATTCCATCGATTCGCGTGGTACGCGCGCGCCTCGAGCACCACGACGAAGAACTTCCTCCTCTTCTTCCTCCTGACTCCCGTTCGAGGATTATTTTCTCGCGACCATAAGCTACTGCGCATTGTGCCGCAGCACCGCGGTATTTCGCCCGTGAGCTTCCTCCAGTAAGGACGGACATCGCGTTCCACTAGGTGGGGGACGGTGGTAATGCTTTCCGTATATGTGTAATCCAGGTATGCGCTTCAACGCTAAATCGGATATGGTTGCACCGCGCCACGACGAATGAATGCGCTTTGACGATATGGTTAGCTCTTTGAGCCAACTTTTTCTGTTCTTGCTTCCGTGGAAGAGGACTGCTTCTAACAGAAAACGTCTCGCGCATAATTTACGAGAGATTTTATAAGTTCAATATTACGATTGTAATTTATGGTAGATTTTACGAGTTTAGTATTAATCGTAGCTGGATAGTGCTACAGGTGCCTGGGCCTAATGTATTTCCGTGTTACGGGATTACGGCGCTGCCTGCGAAAGGAATAAAATTTGTTATAGGCAAATTTTACGATTTACGTTTCTCAGCCTATTCGGCAAAAGGGTTGACATTCCAACCGTGTCCCTCTTCACACGTTGAAGTGGTAACACCGAAGTACTGCATTCACCGGCACAATCGTCGCAGTCAGACTTCATTCTACGTCTTGCAAGAACGGAACGACGTCGTTTAGGGTTGGTTTATTCTGCCTGCTGGTGTTTACGGCTACCACCGAGCGGTGAAATTTTACAACCCGTTTGGCAGTTCGTCGTACCCCGCCAATTGGTTTCGAGCTTTACGCAGTTACGTTTGCCTAACGTCTTAACGGTCGCGCTCACTTTTTGCCTCGGAGATTTACGGACCGGAAGCAGCTTTCCCAATTCCGCTAACTGCCTTCCGCGCGACCGTTGCACTCGTGGGGACCACGCAGGAGGATTCCTCCTCGTCAAGCGGATTAGGATTTAGGAACGGCGCGAGCTTAGTGCCCTACCTGTCGAAGTTACGCTTTTTTACCTGGGCCTCGAAGCCGCGTGCTTCTTTTTTCTCTCTCCCATTCTCGCACCCCAACGCAGAAGACAATGTCCACCGGGGTGTATCCCCAGACTGGATCGGCATAAATTAGAATAAATAACGACGCTTAGAGCCGTCGTAATTAGCATAAACCTTGGTGCGGTCTGGTAAAGCAAATTGATTCGAACTCGAAGCGCTCGTGGCTGCGATGTCTCGCGTGTCGCACTGTTCCTCTCGCGTGGCATAAAAAAAAAACGGCGGTGCCGAAAATTGTTTGAAATCGATGAAATACCGGCTACGCGTTTTTCAAACGACTCTTCGGGAGTCTCCTCTATCCACTCGAGCGAAGCGCCCACATTTTCGCCCTCGCAATATCTTCATATCGGCGAATGTATGTCATCGAGACGCTTGTTAAGCCCAACGTTGCCTCTCTTTCACACTTTTTTTCATTACGGCTCTTAACATCCACGCTCCACCACCATCACCAGCATCGACTGGCTCTCCCTGCTACCCGCCAGCCCTCTCGCTGCTACCACCGTTACGCACGGCTCTTCGAAAATCCCTCTCTTAACGGTTGTAATACACCGTAATTCTCCGGGATTATTACGGTCGGTAATAATTTCTCCGAAACCACCCACCTACCCCTCTCGACGAACGATTTTCTCTCGAGTACTCACCCCTTCCTCCTCTACCCCTTTATCTACTCTCCACGGATGTTGCTGGCGACTCTAGCTGGTCTCTGGCAGAAGGACGATGCGGTTGGAGGGATGAAGAGGGGGAAGGAGCGGTAGGAATAGGGTAGGTAGGAAGGGAGGGTGGTCCGTGCTCCTGGGAAGAGACTCGAGATTCTAAGTCCGTGCAATCTTTCTCGCACACCCCTCGCTACGACGCCCTTGCGGGTGGTAGGGGATGGTATTATTAGTCACGAACGACTCGGTTTTAACCGATGGATCCATCCTGTGCCATCCACCACCGACGCTACTTCTACTCCGGATGCACGCTTACGCGCCTCTACTGGTTTATGGTGCAGGCACTTCTACCCCAAAGAGAGCGAGAATCCCTCTCGCTCCTCCCTTCCTCGTCCCAGTAGTGCGAGATTCTCTCCTTCTCTCTTTGTTCAAGTTTCCCTGTTTCTTTTTCCTTTTCTACGTTCTCTATGAGGTGGGGTGGAGAAGGTGGAAGAGCGAGAAGTTCGATTACGACGGTGCGGAATATGTCTCGATTGCAGCGGCGCACCCTTCGTCCTCTCTGTATCCCTTCTCTTTTTCTCTTCTGTGCGAAGAGAGGGGAAGGAGTTAAAGAGAGAGAGAGAGAAAGCGAGAGAGAAATGGAGAAAAGGAGAGAAAGAGCGAAGGGCGAAGAAGGAAAAGCGGAGGAGAAGAGGCCAGGAGAGTAGAAGAGAAAGAGAGAGACAGAGACCCTTTGATGCCTCGAGCGGGTAGACAGTGGTAGGTGCGAAGTGCGTATGAATTTCATACGAGGGTTGTAAATCTTTCTCCTTTTATATTCGTCCGTCTCACCCCGTTTGGTGCAGCCTCCCTCGCTCCTAGAGGGACGAGCCACGCGTGTCTATGGGGGCTGAGCCTCGCCGGTTGCATTCAGAGTCGCCGTGGGGTGTCGTCTATGGAAATAAGAAGGGTTCGAAGCTGTCGGATGGAGAGAGGAGAACGGAGAGTGGAAGTGGAGGAGAGACCGAGGAGAGTAAGAGGGAGGGAGTGAGACTGTAATAGTCGGAGGAGGAGGGTCGACGAGAGGGAAGCGGTGAGTACGAGGGAAATATGGAGCGACGTAGGCAGAGGAAAAGAAGCGAGGAGGATGCGCGAGCGTATGGATATGGCTGCCGGAAGACGACGCTCCACGTACCCTCTTTGCCCGTCCTCGCTCACACGCGCGAGCGTCTCAATTATTTTTCCACCCTTTGAGGCACTCGCTACTAGGCGCTCCTCAAAGTGGAATCTGTTCGCGTTAATGAGGTACCATTACGTAGTTTTTAGCGTGGCCCACCTAGATGCGAGAGAGCGCGTCGACCGAGTTGCACCGTTGAAAAAGCGCCTCCATCCTCCCGGAAGTGAAATATTTCCTTCTCGCTTCTCTCGTCGAGCGAGAGAAGGCACTTTCTCGATCGGACATCGATGATGTCGACAGAGGCGTCGGGATCCTCTTTTACGTCGCGGACAGCAAATTTTCCGCTCGAGGAGGCACCGTGAAATTTCCTCGCGCCAAAGAAACGCGCGCGAGCGCCATACTCGATTTATAATGTAAACGTTATTATAAATTTCCCATCGCTCGCGAGTTCCGTGGTGAATTCTCGAAAACTCGTTCTCCCCTGGAGTACGCGCGAGGAGTATGCGAATTATTGCTGTGACCCAGAGGCGCGCGCCGCTGCTTCTCCATCTACCTCAAGAATTCACCACCGTAATTTCAATGATTTACGCGGAAAGGCAAGTTACGAGCTTTCGCGGAATGCCTGCAATCGATACGCCAGTTAGATACCCGCGAAGCCAAACGACTGTTTCGCCGTGGAAGATCGTGCGAGCCGTGTGCGCTAACGTTTCGCCGTCACGGCAACTTGTTTGCACGAGACTCATTTCCACGGTGCGCGCTACAAAAGTGGGAATCGATTTTCCCATTTCTTGTCCGATGAGCGAGGTCGAAGCTTCGGCGAGCCAGACGCGGTCGACCGAAGAAATTGGCGTAAGTAAGCAATTTGCGCGTGGAAAATGGGTCGCTTGTGGAAGCGTAATTTGTCCGATCGTTGATTCAAGATCACCCAAGTTGCACAAAGGGAGTCGCATGACCCGCTTGCGACCAAGCTCCTCTGAATTTCGCCGGAAAGTCCCACGGATCGTCCTTGGTGAGGATGCGATACGCCTCGTCCGGGTACGTGCGCGAAATCAATTAAGTCGATGAATATATATTGGCTATTAGACAGTGGGCGTCTATCGTGCGTACGTTAATAATGTATGACATGTTCTTGCCGCATTGCTTCGGGCCCTTGGTCCTTGCCGATCGTGGTGCGCCCACCGAGAGAAGGCACTTTGCCCGCGAGCCAGCTAATGGGATGCACCCCTCGTGTCCACCATTGTTGTTCCATTCGTACGTGCATCTTCCCTGACCTTCGACACGGGCTCGTACGCCAGGCTGATTCACCCCTCGTAAAAGTTTGATATGGCGATTATCGCTGTCGCGAGAATGAGGAAACCGGTAATGCTGATATGCACCGGGTGAAGTCTACTCGTTCGATGGAGAGAAATGAGAATTCCTCGTGCATCTTATTTCTGGCCAGATCTTCCTAGTCGCGTGAGTTGAACAAAGATGTTCTGAAGGTAAACCGACCGAAAAGAGTACGGGATGGTATGAACTCTTTGGGAAGAATTCAGGTTTATTGAAAGCAAAGAAAAATAAGGTGTAGCTAACTACGTGTCCCCTTTTTTTGGTGAATAAGAAAAGTAGCTTGACTCGTGGGGTAGACTTTTCTTCGATGTTCCAGGGTACGTTTAAACGTAACTTATGGAGATAAGGTAACAATGCCTGCCTTTAGAGAGTAACCGTTAGGACGAGAGAAAGGCTCGCGCTTCTACGGCGCAAAAGAGACTACCTGCATCTGACATTCTCGACTTACGAAGCATTCGAAAGGGCCAATCGCATCCGTCGTAAAAGTCCAGACGGAGTGCTATTTTACGACGGGTTAAATATTCTTGTCATTCACATGATAACTCAAACATTTTCACAGTCGTCAACCTGTCAGTAGCCCGCTATCTTTCACCACTTTCTATCTCCTGGCACCACGAAGCGGTCTGGCTTCTAGACGAAAAAAAAATTTTACAGTGAGTCCTTTCTTTGGAATTTCACTTCCAAGGGAAAATCGTGTAATCCTGCTTTCTCGTTTACGACGTAGGTAGTGGGTCGGCCGTCACATGACACGAGCTCGAAGACGGATCAGTAGATCCATAGGTTCGCATCTGCGTTATCTCGGGAGGGATTCTACGTCTAATCTCGGCCAACTTAGCTTAAGTCTGGAATAGATCAGGAGTACATCTCAATACCAGCCTCGAATTCGATCTCTCTCGAAGGCAATTTAATACCGGAATTAATTTTGCAGTCCAGCGTCCGAGGGAAATTCAGCAAAATTATTCACAACCGGGTAGACCGATTTCTGAGCTCATCCGGAATTTTTCCTTTTCAATTTTTCAATCCGACCACCCTAGACGGCTACGCGAAACGTCTTCCGAGTGCCATTATACGGGCTAAGGATGGACCAATAGACGAATGGACAGCTTAACGTCCCCGTTATCTCAGGGAAGGGTTTTAGAGCCTAATCTGGGTTTCACGAGGATACGAGACGGGGTGTCAGGGTTTCGAACTCCTTGGTCACCTCGTGCCCACACATGCGCGCACATGAGCGTACACGTGTAAACTCACACAAGGGCGGTTCCAGGATCGCTAGGAATATCCTTAGCTCCTAGTGGAGAAGGAGCCATTTGTCACTCCCGAAGTGACGGGTAGAGACAACGGCGGATTACCTTCGATATAACAGTTTCGGCTCTACGTTTCGCGATTAGTCGAACGAAGGAATCCTCTTCGCAATTTCGCATAATGCGAAAGAGTAAGGGGAAATACGCGCAAGATTGCTCCGTAGAGCCTCAAGCTACAGAAATATTTCCTTGCGCGTATAACACAAGTTTCAACGAAAGATGCTTTCTCTAGCGCACGATGCCAAATAATTTTAGAAACCTGAGAACAGATCGATACCCCTCGTCGAGCTCCACCCTCCTTCTTTCTCAACGAGAATAAAACCAAGTCGTTATAATCGCGAGACAAGAGACTTTGAACCTCCTACCTTTTCCATTCGTCAATCACGCTCGTGGGGTGGGGAAGCGGTTCGATTAATTTCGCCTTTTTCCTCATCTCGACTCGCACGCGTAATCCGCCTAGTCACGGAACTTCATTCTCGACTTTTCCCTCCCGCGAGTTTCGGCGCTGGTCGATGACGAGGGCATAATAACCCAAATCGGAGGGGATTCGGAGCACCCTACCTCGTATCTAAACCGAGGGACAGAAGAAACATTCTTGAGAACGGGCAGTTCGATGTTCCGCGGGCTCGTAAAGCCAAGGACAAAGGATCCTTCCACTCGCGGTTTTCATCGAACCAATAGGAGAAGTGGAAGAGGAGCTCCTCCGAGGGGGTAAGGACGCAAACAAGCAGAAGGACAACGGCATCGTGAAGAGAGGAAGGACCAAAGATCCCGCGGCCTACCCACCGAAGGGACGCAGGATAATTCCGTGAAATCCTCTCCCCTTCCCTTTTTCCCTCTTTCTTCTCCCCGACCTATGCGCCGTACCGTTCTCGTCCTCGTTTTCCTACCCTAGAAAAAAAAGGGAGGCTTTCCACTTTCTCTTCACGACCAGGGGACGATTGTCCTCGAGCTTTTCAGTTCGGTACTCTGGCGCGTTGGTGCTCGGTGCGCGGATAAATCGGTGCCCGCGCTTACCGCACCAGTCATAACGATGTCTCGTTAATATCTTGGGCGATGCCGGGGTCAGCAGGAGAGGTTAGGGTGACTCGAGTGCATTCGAGACATTGTGCTCGTCGGGCCAAGTCCCCTACGCGAATCCTGAAATATTCAAGGAGCCGTCGTTGTCGCCGCCGACGTCGCCCGGGACGTCGCCGTCTCGCCTCGGGCTGTTACTCTTCTCTAGTTTCTCTCCTTTTATCGTAAGCGCTTAGGCACACGAGAGGGGTCGGTAAATCTGATAAGGACCCGTTGATCCTTACCGCGACGGGGATGCCACCCGCCGGCTACGAGGATCGACTAGTCAGTGGTCGCGCTAAGTCCATAGGCTTTCGGCCAGTCATCGCGCTTATTGGAACGCTTTTCTGTGCTAGGAGTATCGGTGCTTGGTATTTCATAGCTGGTCATCGTCCTTTGTTTGTTTATGAGCGGAGAAAAGTCGGGGTTGGTACGCCGGAGTTACGAGGCAGAAACTTCTATCGCGTAGTCTGCGCTTGCGTTATGGTATAGGTGTATTATGGTGTTTTATAGGATTGATACAATTGTGTGAATACTGGAGGATTATGTTGGTACGACGAGGAGGTCGAATTTTAGTTTTAGGTATTGCATGTTATTTAGCTATTGGCAATTTTAAGTGCTGGTAGGTAGCGTGAATTGTGCAAACTTTTGCTACGAATTTTAGAATTGATTTGGATCTGCCAAGATGATGTTCCGGTAAAATACGTTTTATATGACTTTCGTGAAGAAGTCTCGTTGCTTCAAGGTGTTTTTGTAATAAAATTCACAATTTATTCTCGAGGGCAAAGGGTAATTGAATTCTAAGATAGAAGATTACAAAATAAAATTATACTTCATGCAAGCAGAGTTACTTCTTTCGGCTGATGCCCGCATACTTTCCACCTGCTTCTAGTTTCCCATGAAAACGTTTTGCATACGAATCAGCCTGCGATAACTGACGAAGCGTGGCCAATTTTACCTGTTATACGAAATAGTCGCCGACGATACCGTTTTCCTGTCGGTAAAGCTGTATTAAAATTTGCGGAAACGAAGTTTTAACGTAAGAGTAAAAGGCCAAAGACGAAAAGGGACGTCCAGAGTCTAGACGACGAAGCGCGGCCGAGTATCTACGGCTAATGCGAAGTTAATTGGCAAGTAAGCCTCTTCTCAAGATAAGGCCTCCCTATCCTACCAAGAAAAATAATCGGATGCCGTTTCGAAGTACCCACCAAGAAGAACTCCATTGACTTCGCTCCCAAGAAGCAACGAATCTCTTCCGAACAGTCAAGCCACACAATTCTGTACTGCTACGAGGAGCGAAAATAATTAGCGGATGTCTCTCCTCGATTTCTCCTATCGCGAACAATATCGACTCCCCGAAAACGGAAACTGCTCCGAGCCGGCTTCGACAATCGGCTTAGATCGGACCGCGAGATTATAGGCGTCTACCGTTAGTACCTCCCTGTTTCGAGGTCAGGAAATGCGAACCACGACTCCCACGGATGTGAAATTAATTCGGAATTCCTGTCCGGGGCGACCTTTGACACGCTCGCTCGCATTCGGTAGGTAGTGGAAATTTTCCGAGCTCGACTCGGTCCCGTTGGGATCATTGGTTAAGGAGGCGAGATTGTTCCACGGAATCACCTAGACCGTGTCTTTTATTTTCTTCCATCTTCTCGAGGACTGTTCGAGTCGTCGCGCGCGTGATGTCGGTCCCCGTGAACGAAGACTGCGGGGACGATCTTGACGAAGAGAACGAAGATAACGTAAAAGAAGAAGACGTCATACGTAAGAAATATTTCACAGCCGACAGGTTGGGAGCGACAGGTTAACAGACGAAATTATTCCTCAGGATCAACGGAGGGCCTATCTTTCATTTTCCTCGTCTTCCTCGTCGGTCTTCGACCGCCGAGTCCGGTGACAATCTCGTGGGCAACGTCAGCGACATCGTCAACGAGGTCGACGAGGACAACGGGGACGACGACGACGACGACGAAGAAGACGTTATACGTTAAAAATATTTCACGGGTGACAGGTAGTGGGTACACGGTCTCGGCCGGTAGGTCTTCCTGTACGCGACTGGTTTGAAATGTTGACGATTATGAGCGCCTGTACTAGCGGGGCAAATACAGGTTCCTCTTGTCCTTCTCTCATTCCCTCCTTCCTCCACATCTCTCGCCACGTTCTCACTCCTCTCTTTTCTCTTCCCTACCCAACCTCACCTCCTCCCTATTCTCTCTCATTTCTCTCTTTTCCCCTAGACGTCTCGCTTACCCGGGCGAGTACTTAGAGAGCAATGGTATCGCGTTAGTGTCTCCTCGCGGTGTTGCTCTCGCTCGGGCACTCTTTTTGCATAACTTCCCACGCTTCGACACGACCGACCGCGGCCAGTCCTACCAGCTGGTTTTCAGGTCCAGTTAACTCGAGTTCCTTAGCGCTCCGTTAATTTCGACCCGCTCGCACTCGTGTGACGATGATCGTAAAGCAAATCGTTTACTTTTGGAATCGCTCGGGCGAGAAGGGAATCTTGTAATTTCGCGAGATCGTCCGTCAGAACGCGGGTATAAATTGATTCAATTGGGTACGCGTAAAAGTGCGGCGAATCGGATCAGATTATTTGTCTCGTTAAACCAGTTGTGTCAGGTAGATTTACTAGGCTAGTTAACGCCAACGACTAATGATTAATAAATCGTGCGATGATTAGTAGAAAACGAGGCACAGGGCGCTTTCTCGATACGCTCGTTACGTACGAATTAGAATGTAAGAAAAGCATTGCGCATAGAATCAACACGATTCTGAAAGACTTTTGTCTCGAGGGGCTGACGCGACGAGTGCGATGAAAAAATAATATAGGAGATTAAACATTTAAGAGGGCGTTCGATACGATCGAATCAACATCCGCTACAATTTAACGGATATTAGCGGTCGTACATTAAGAGGGCACTAAGAGAGAGAGAGAGAGCGCGTTAACGCGAGCTACTTAACGCCTCGTTATGCTTCATATGCATATAAAGCTTATTAAGCCCACGGATTGCCTTTGGTCGTTAAGCGTTGGCCCACCGGTCGTGAGAACGCCTGTCGAACGAAAGAGATCGGGACGACGATTAACTTTTCAAGTTCACAATCCCGCGATACTATCGTGCAGGCACGACTAACATCGCGCGCGATGCGTTATTTAATTACGCTTAATGACGCCGATGTATAATTTCCTTACGTAACCTGTAATTACGGGGAGAGCAATCCTAAATGAGTTGCGACCGGCTGCGGCGAAATATCAAAAATAAAATTTATTCGCCGCGCATCGGATACGATCGCGTCAATTTCCATATTCAATTTATTAATGAGACCTGGCTGCAATTAATACCGAAGATCCTGGATAGGGGGGGCCGCGTCGTGTAAAACAGTTAATCACTAGAGGCGTTCTATATTTTATCGACGATTTCGTAAGCGCGTAGCGTGAAAATGATATTTGTCGCGTATGCGCGCCCTTGTTCCAATTATTTTTACAATGAGATACAGAGATATAGTTACTCGTGGTGGGGTCTGGAAAATGTGACGCGAACAATATCGTTCTGGGGTACCGTACCGAAGAAGAATTCCTAACTTGTCGGGACTGGTTTGCCCAGGCGTTAATCGCCACACCGAGACAAAAAGTGAGAAAACTTGAGTATCCCCGGTGTCTCTGGGCGAGCGGCGGCGCACGTCCGACGCGTGGGTGTAACTGTATTTGCACGGTGCTAATTTCGCGTAATGAAGATCACACACAGTCGAGGGAAGAAAGAAAACGGCCCGAGTGACGGACGACGAGCGTGAACCTGGGCGCGAGGAACAAAAAGAATATTCCACCTGGATGAACTCGCCGTTTAGGTCTCTCGCTAACTCGTAAAGAAAGGAACGAAGATTAGAGAACTCGTGAATTCGAGTTTGCACGTCCAAGGAGAACCTGTGTAAGAATTTTATCGCGTTACTTCGAGTCTCGAAGTCTTTTTCATTACGCGTCACCGTGGGACGATCATTAGGTGATAACTTTCCAGATAAGATATCACACCTTCGAAGAAGATGTAAATTATTTCGAATCATTCCTCGATATCTTACTTATATATATCCTCAGGGCCGTTGACCCACGATAACTTCTCATCTGCACAGTAGCTCCGAGAAATTCTCTTATCCCGAAGCGCCCCTTCAATTTCTCTCTCGTGAAAACCGTTGAGCGAGAACGTCGATGTGGAATAAAATTCCTACACTCGCCTCTGCTCGCACGGTAGCGTCTCGGAGAGGATTTATAAGGAGAGAGAAAAAAGCATCCGGTAATTGTCGTTCTCGCGTCGTCGCCACGTTTCCGGGAAAAGTTGACGCGGGAAACGTATAGAAAATTTCCCGGAGAAGAACCCGCTAAAGGAAACTCCTTGAAACGGGGTCAAAGCGAATTCAGCGGGAAGCCACCTGTTGCCACGTTTATCTTCTCGCTCGTCCACGCTTGTGGTGGAGAGGTAAATGGTCGGGACTGCTGCACCTCCACTGCGATTTCGTTTGCCATCGATCGATCCACTCGGCCTGTCGCACTTCGTCGAAGCGAACCTTCTTTACGGTTCAAAGCTCGCACGAGGACTGTCCCGTAAAACAATTTCTGCGCTCGTGCTGGCAAGTCGCCATTGTTTACGGCGTGTGACTAATTAATTTTCACTGTACATGAACTTCCAGTACTATCATTACTTACAAGCCGATGCCGAAGTGACGACGAGAAGGGTGTACCACTTCAGGATGAAACGATGCACGAATGATTCGCCCCAAGATAGAATTGTTGACTTATATGCGAACGAATAACGAAGATATTAGAGATTTACTTGAACAATGCTCATTTTAGCGCGACTTCCTAGAACGTGGGATTTAGGCACGATCGAAACTAGGGTCGTCAAATTCTACCGAAAATTGCGCACGTAAGAACGTCGCGTCCACGAATGATTAATTTACCTTGTAAAATCGACCGCATTTCTCGCATGCCACAGTACCTAGACAATCAACTGATTAGGGACACGTTTCACGAGTCTTACGAAAAGCACCTCGAATATCATTGTCTCGACGTACACCTTCTGGAAGGAATTTCCACGGGAAGGCGCGTCTCGGGCGGAAGGACGCGTGGGCAAGAACGATTAGCACCGATAGAAAGTAGTGAATTAAAATAAAAAAGGCTTGAGATAAATAGCCTGCGCTTCCTCGTCCCTCGCGGTGGAATTTCGCTACGTGTACCTGTCCGCTCGAGGGGAAGGGAGGTGAAGGAGAAGAAGGAGAAGGAGGAGAGAGTCTCGTGTCCGCGAACGACACAAATTCCACGGGGACGAAATGAACACATTATCACCGCGCGCATCTCCGCCATTTACCTTGACTAGCGGTGTGCAAGAAAAGCCCGGCGTGTCCCTCTCGTTCCATGGAAGCGAATTCAATGGAAACGTTGAACGGCGAGGCGCGCGTAACTCAGCTGACCGCGCGCGAATGTTGCGCCGAGAAGAATTAGAGAGACTAAGAGGAGACTCGTTGAAACTCGTTGAGGGAAGGAGGAAGAGGAGGAAGGAGGTAACGAGAGAACGGCAGAGGGATAGGAGGAAGAATCGACTTTTAGCTTCGCGAGAGAGCGTTTCAATTGCAACGATGAGGAGGTTCGTGCACATTAGAGCGCGCTTGCGCGATTACCAGGATGTAAATAAATTTTCTCAACTTTCTTGGATTTGTTTGGCAGTCGAAGAAGTCGAAACTTATTTCAAAACTTATTATAATAAAATGTATTTTAAAAATTTCCGCGACAAACGGCCGGATTTGCTTTCCATCCGAACCTACGGTCCCCTTGGGGTAATGTAATAAATATAATCAATTTCGAAATCTGAAAAAAAGAAACGGATAAAACGATCACTTTTCCGATCGAGTCTAGAATCTCGGCTAAATTTGAACGACTTCTTGAATTACCTTAGAATCCAATCGATTCACTCCGCTCACCTCTTAATACTCCTAAGCAGGCGCACATGTTGACGCTGGCGCGTGCACACGTGCGTCCACTGGTTTTTATCAATCGCGGACGTGCCTCCGCCGGGAGTCCCCTGCCACAGTATTCCACTAATTACTGAATAACTCTTTCCTCGAGGCTCTTGCCATCCAATCCCTCTTTCCTCTCCCTCCCATCGTAGTAGAGTGTCGCGGCGTCTTGCGCGGATTGTCGTCCCTCCTTGCTTTTATCGGGACGCATCGATCGTATCGACGCACTCTCTATCGCGACGAGATCGTGAATCTAGGAGGAAGGGGGAGAGAAAGAGAGGGAGATAAAGAGGAAGAGATCGATGGATGGGGGCAGCGTGGAACGAGCACACGCGAGGAACCGGGCAAAGAGGGAAGGAGCGGACCAAAGGGAAAACGAGAGAGAAGAATAGCAGGAGGACGATTGAGTGGCTAGATCCTTAGGATCGATGCTAAAGCGAAACACAGGAGTAACAAGAAGGGAACGAAGAAGAGATAGTCCCGAGGAGTAACCGGGGAGAACGGTGAGGAACGACGCGCGCGGATAAGGCGACACGCGGCGAAGAGACGATGCGCTTCTGGTTTGTTGCGGATAATTAAATCATGGCGCCCGTTTAGCCCTTCCCCGGCGAGAAGAGGCTCGTTTAATGACGTCGGCTCCTCAGATCACGTCGTGCTAAGTCGCCGACGGTGACGTCTTGGACGCACCGTAAGCTCCACGAAGGCGCAACCGTTCTCCGAGCAACGTCGTCGTCCTCGTGGTCTTGGTCGTCGGTAAGGTGGCCACGCTGCTCACGTGGGTGTGACGGCACTCGTCGTAGACCTGGCCATTTTCATTCTAGAAGTATCCGTGGCCTGTCGACCGCAGGGGTCCGTTCAAGAACATCAAAGCGAGCGAGCGGAGGAATGAATCCCGAAGCGCGGCTCTTCGTCAAATCGTCCTGGAATCTTTCGGAAATTATCTCCCGAGCGAGAAGAAGGATCAAGTGAAATATGTCGTCTGCAATTATTTTTAAAGATATCGTCCTTTTATATCGGCCGACGATAATTTCTCCGGTAGAGCCTGAAGTCGTTCCTAGCGCGTAGTCGAAGCTCGGTTCTTAGGTTACGTAACAGATCATTTCATCCAATAATTATAACGTAATCGTGGCCGAGTAAAAGAAACGACGAGAGAACATCGTGGAAGAACGTTCGGCAAGTGCGCCGCTTTGGTGCCGGGGTCCTTATTTTTTACATTTTCGCCTTGGGAATAATTTGCATGGGCATTTGCATGAATCAGCCCGCGTCCCGTGGGCCCGCGCGAGCCCCGTCCTAAGACCGGTAGACGCGAATTCCCAATAAGAAGCCCGACATGTAACGTAACGTGTCTACACGATACACGGCGCGGACATCGCTCGGGACGATCGGCGGAGCGAGCGGTTTTCCTGATGCCCTGAAATCTACCGGAGAGGAGAGCGAGAGACAAGCGGTGAGGGTAGAGAGAGGTATTCCCGAGTAGTAATTAGCAGTAATTAACGACGGTAACCGGACCGATACGACGGTTTTAATTACTTCGCGAAAGGCACACACAGCGTGGCACTTTTCTTTCTTTCGTTACTCTGACCCCACGGTGGCGGGTCTTCTACCCACCTCCACCTCCTTCTCCCTCTTCCTTCTCCTGCTTCTTCCCTTTTCGAGAAGGTGCGAGGAGGAACGGGCCCTTCGAGAGGAATTAAGAGAGAGAGAGAGAGAGAGAGAGAGAGAGAGAGATAGAGAGAGAGGAGAACCGACCGACCGGACCCGCTCGGTGTTTGCCTGCGTTCGGCCGGGTTGCGCGCGTGTGTGCACGCGCGTGAGTTGATCTCTCAAGTCCGCAAAGACTTCGGACGTATGGCGACCGAAGCCTCTCATTAATGGCGGCGAAGTAATTTGCGTGGATGACTTCGGCGTTGCGAGAGTGGCCGCCGAGATGAGACGGGGTGCGTTCGCGAATGGGATTTCTGACACCCACGCGGACGCCGCGTCGTCCACGGGGCGACGACGATGTGACACGCGATGACCGGTCATTAGTTGACGTCCCCGTGACGACCTACACGCAAAGATTCTAGGGATCGTTGATCCCGAGTACTCTCGAGCTCGCGCGGCGTCTCGAATCGGCGCATTCAAGCGGGACACACGCGTGGCCTTTGCGATTTCGTTACCTTTTCATTTTTATCGAGGAGCGAGGGATATCGTAAATCAACCTTGCCAACCCGACAGGGTACCAATCAGAAATTGTGCTTTTAAAAATATTCGCAAACCCAGTATCAACGAAACGGAGAGTCGAAACAGGAATGAACTCAAAAGCGAATTAACCTTTCGGCGAAGAACGCGGAAACGTGATACTTGGAGTTTTGACAGAAGGCAATTCGTCCGATTCACGATTCCAATGCAACCTCAATCATCTTACAACATCGATCTGCTTGGTCTATCAGGCGTCCGCCGGAATTTTCGTCATCGCGCAAAAAGAAAATAAATCGACGATTTTTAATAAGACCCTCAGTCATCCCGCAGACGGTTTACGAATAAATCCCGCAGCCGTCATCGAATATGTTTCCCCATCGAAATCCGTCGCTAACAATTAATACCGTGCAGAATCCCGTCGAAGTAGGCTGATCCCAGCGGCTGGCGGATGAAGTGGAAGTCGACGAAGAGCGAGCGAGGGCGAGAGGGTGCGAAAGAGAGAGATAGAGAGGGAAAGAGAGAGAGGAGACGGAGAGGGGCCGACGTCGAAAATTCCCGATAATTCATAACGCCGACGTTCGATCACCGGCGGGCAGCACGCCGATGATAAATCACCTCTTAGGTAGCCCGTCCACGAAATTCGCGGCGGATGTGGCCGCAAACTGGCGGCGGCGGTGGCGGCAGTGGAGAAGGTTGAACGTACTTGCGGAGGCAGGGAGGCTTTAATACCGTTAGTATAACGAGAGAGGATCGGTTATCGGGAGCCGATCGGCCAATACTGCCGGAGAATAAATGAAGAGGCGAAGATCCGAAGCGAAATCATTACAGTAACGAGACATTAAGCAGATAAGAGACGCCGGCCTTCGGTTCCTATCTATCCGTGGCTCGCAGGTGTGCGTTCGCGAGAGAGCGTGTATTCGCGCGAGCGAATCCGTATGCCTGGCCTCTCTCGCACTTTCTCTCACTCTCTCTCTCTCCCTCACCGTTTTCCTCCCATCCACTCGCGCTCGCGTTCATGATTACACACTCACCCCCTACCTCCCTTCCGCCGGTCGTACCGCGTTTGGGCGCGTACCGACGCGCCGCGCGCCGCCCCGTTCGCCAACAAGACGGTGTAGGTGCAAAATGGAATTTTCGTTATTAAAATACGCCCCTTTGCGAAACGCGGACGCAGCCGAAATCCTTTCTTAATTCACGCTGCGGGCCGACGTCGGTGCCGAGGTGCGCGATATTTTTCGGCGATATTGACGAGAAGAGGATCGCCTGGCGAAAGAGAGACGGAATGGAACGATGGAGCGAAAGAGAGATAGAAAGATAGGAAGCGAAGGAGAGATAGAAAGACAGGGAGCGAGGGAGAGATAGAAAGTCAGGGAGCGAAAGAGAGATAGAAAGACAGGGAGCGCGTTTCTGCGTAAGTCAGTTCGAACGTTATTAAGCGATTCGGTGCACCAGCGCTCACGGAGACGTACGTTCCTCGCGGTAATCGCGAATACATTCGGTGCGCGGAGAGAATCGAAGGACGATCGGGGAGATGCGAATTGAATCACTGATGTAAGGACAGGGCGACGAGTATGTCCGCGCGGGGATTATCCGGCTGGGCTTAGGCGAGCGCGCATGTGACTGACGCTGTAAATTGCGCTGCTAGCTCTGGCATCGATGGCTCGTGTCTCGTTATCGGACGTGTTCGCCGTTTCCTGTACAACGTCGCTCGTACCGGCGCGCGGAAGTATGAGCCGTACAAATGGATTTTATTATTGGCACGCGTACCGCAGATCGATCGCACCACGCGCTTTTCTAACACGACGAGATCCTTGGGGCAAGTTGCTCAACAGTTCGGGTAAACGACTCCTTGGAATTATCCGCGCACTTAATTCGTCGCATCTGGGATCTCAAAGCCTCCGCGAAATGAAATTCGAATCGCGGAGAAGGCGACTTTAGGGCACCGCGGACACCCGGGTCGCTGGTTTATCACCAATTTACAGAGGTGTTTTTAGGTGTGGTACTCCAAAGGGGAGTAAGAGGGTGAGAAGGGGGTAGGACGAATAAAGGAGGATGAGACGGGGAGGTGGAAGGAGGAGGGAAGGGTCAGGTAGGTGATCTTGTTTGCTAATGGCGTACTCGTGTTCGAATGTAGTTGCCCCGCTACGTCCATACGTCTTCTGATTAAGATTAAAGAAACCGCGTATCTCCCCGTGCCGTGAGCTTAATGTATTCACGCACCCATGTAAAAGTTAAGAGTTGGCCCCGGCGAGCGGGCACGATAGACCGCACGGAATCTTTTCCGACGTCGGCGCGCGAGCACGGGCGCCGGTATTGGGGCGTCGATTTAAACGCATTTACTTACCGGACCCCTGCCAGGTATCTATCACGGTTATCTCGCGCTTCCTTCCACGTACACGGCGCGCGGCGCGCCGATCCCTCCGCGGGATCTCGTTTCCCGGATCGACCATTCTCGTCCCAGAATCGAGAGTGCCCACCAAGGTGAGAGCGAAGGTCGTGAAAATTCGTAGGCTCGCGGTTCAAGTCATTTCATTGGAGATACTCGATAAGGGAAAATGGTCGAGCGTATTCTGGATCGGTTTTCCGAAAGTTCTTCGACTTTGCCTACCGCACGGTGAATTCCGTAGATTCTCGTTCGTTTCCTCTCGAAGGTTACCACGTTCCCTTTTAATCGATCTCTCGCAATTAGACGCAAGGACTGGATGCACCCGAGACCATTTGGTTCCCGAAATCGTCGAGTTCGTCGTCCGATTGCGCCATCCCGGAGGGGATGTTGTAAGTGGTCGGTCGCGCGTTTGGAACACTCGTAAACCAAAATGACGACGGGTCGGTGAATGAAGCGTCGCGCGCACATAGACGATACGCCCTTATGGCTCGTACAGTGAGGCTAACAGAACGGTTCGTGCACCGTGGTCGTCGTCGTCGCGTCGGTCCTCGTCCTCTCGTCGTTCCGCTCGTTCTCGTCGACCGACATCACACCTCGCTGGAGAGGCCCAACGACCCCGGGGGCTCCTCCGGTTTTATAGGGAGAACGAGATGCTGCACGCGGCCCCGTTCGGTGCCGCGTAATTGTAGAGGACAGACAGAATTTCTCGCCTCGCTAACAAAGACATGAAGAAACCCGCGCTCGAGCGAGCACGTTCGACAAAGCAGCCCCCGTGAAATAAAGGAGGGACCCGGGTGCGCTCCGGACCTTCTCCTCCCCTCCTTTCTCTCGCTCCCACACTTTGCCTCTTCTCGCTTCCTCCGCTTCTCTCCTCTCCTCGCCTTTGGGTCCTCGTGCGCGACGCGTTGGGACCAGAAGCGGAAAAGAGAGAAGGAGAAAGCAAGAGGGAGATGGAGATAGAACGAGAGAGAGAAAGAGAGAAGACTCGGTGCCCTCATTGGTGGGCTCTCTCGCCTCGAAAACGTACCTCCGGACTCGGCGTGCGAGCCGTGAAAAGAGATTTTACATCTCTCGCTCGCTCTCTTCACGGTAGACCGAGCGAAGGAGTGGTAGGGAAAAAGGTTGCGGGGGGAAGTTGGCACGAGGGTGGAAGGGAGAGGCTAGAAACGTTCGGAAAGGAGGAGTAAAGGAGAAAGAGGGATGGATGGAGGGAGAGAGAGAGAGAGAGAGAGAGAGAGACAGATAGAGAGAGAGAGAGAGGGGGGGCGAGGCTTCGGGGTGACATCAATGGCCAATGCCCACACGAGAGGAAATGTCCCGCTAACCGATGTTGACAAGCATTGCGACCGCGAGGACGAGGACGAGGATGAGGATGAGGTGGAAGGAGGGCAAGCATTGCCCGGCCTGGCACTCCATTAAGCTAGCGGGGCGAGCGCTGGATGAAGATGGAGAGTTGCCCGTTGAAGATTGGGAGAAGGAAGGAAAAAGGGGTGCGCGGTGTTAGCGCGCTGAACGGACCGCATTGTTTTTCCCAGACGGAGCACGCTCGTGTTCGCGGGCGTAAAAACCGTATGACGCACTCGAGCTGCCCTTCCTCGCTTCCACGTTCGTTGGAAATCGGTAACGATGCACGACGGCGGGTGGACGAAGTGAGTGAGCGGGGAAAAGAGAGAGGGTGGACGAAGGTACCGTAGAAGCGAAGAGGTGCCACGTCCTTGTCCTTTTCCTCTTTCACCTCCTTCCTTCCCTCTCTTCACCATCCTCTTCTCATCCTTTCTCCTCCTCCACCCCCTATTTCACCGTCACCACCGCGTCATTTTCTTTTCTTCCATCTTCTTCGCGGCGAGGGGCTATCGCATTACGTTGGAGGAGGCCACAAAGAAAGAGGAACCGGTGAGGAGGGGACGCCAAGGTGGAAGTCCAGGATGACGATGGTGGTGGTGGTGGTGGTGGTGGTGGTGGTGGTGGCGGTGGCGCGTGGGGGAGGAGGTGAAGGAGGAGGTGCGTCACGACGCCGGTAGGCGTGCGATCGCGACCTCCTGGCACCTCTATGGCGAGGTGAGACGACGGGGAAGTTTCCGACCACCGCAACCACTGAGCTGCCGCCCGTCCAGTTCGATCGTCCTACTCCGATGACCAATCGCCCTGACGCTTCCTGGCGAAGGGTAGGGCCCCTCTTCGTTCTCACGTTTCCTCGTGATCGTCGTGTCCGACGTCGCGGTACCTATTCGCGGAAACGCTCGCCCCCACGTAGAGGGTGGCTGGGCGACGAGGCTCGGTGTGCGTGCGAGATCGAACGTTTCACCGCCTTGCCCCGCGACCTCGTCATTATCGGGCCGCTTCCCTGGAGGACGCGAGGGCCCGTTTACCCAGTTAATTATCTTGCCATTGGGTCTCTTCCTCGATCGAGCAACCGCCGCCGTAATGTATTCGTTAGCGCGCGGGGTATTACGCGAGATGGAGGAGAACGAGGGCGATGGAAAGGAGGAGAATTAATGAAAGGATTCTCGCGCAGGTGATAACGAGGCGCGATCATCTGGCTGCCTGAGTTACCGTTCAGATCGAGGAGATAGGACGTGAAGCGAGAGTTTGCTTTGGCAATTTTACGATGTAAAGATTCGACGAAATCGGGACACCGAACTCTCGTTACGCTTCTCGTAAACGCGCGGGTCTCCTCGAAGGAGGCGGAGATTTTAGAATTGCTGGTGAGCCTTCCTTCGATTTTCGTGGGTAACCCTTCTTACGCGAAAAGATCCAGTCGGGTGGATTTGGGGAGGCGAATGGAGGGAACGAGAGAAAGGGAGGAGGTGCTATCGGCAGATAGGTAGTCAGTTCGGTACATATATTCGTGCGCCTCTGAATAACTCGCAGCGATGATATCGGAGCTACAAATTACCAGGGGGCCAACCACGAACCCATCGAGAGAACCTCCTCATCCTTCTCTTTCCCGTTCTCCCTCTTTTCCTCCTCTCCTTCTCGGGTTCTTCTTCCTCCGGTATTCTCCTCGGCCCTCCTTCTTCTCCTTATCTTCCTCACCGTCCACCTCGTCCGTACCCTCGGATCCTTTTTCGTTTTTCGTTTACCTTCTCTTCCTCCTTCCTCGTTTCAATCGCTCCCCCATCCTCCTCGTTCTCGTATCCTTTTCTCTCCGCGCCTTCCTCGCTTACCCTTTTTCTCCCAATCCCCCGTCTCTCCTCGTTCCACTGTTCCGCCGGGACCGAAAACCTCGGCATCGGTTCATCAGCTCTGCGTTCACCGAAATTATAATAACAATAATGATAAAAGCAGGAACAACGGCGCGTCGATGGAGAGGGAGGGAGGAGAGAGATGAGAGAGAGAGAGAGAGAGAGTGAGAGTGAAAGCGAAAGAGGGAGAATATCGGAGAGGAGCACCCTTGGAATTATGTGAAAAAAGGAGGACGGCGGGAGGGGCGGGAGGGAAGATAGAGAGGGAAGATGCGTTCATCACCTGCTGCCCGGGAGCCATCGTGCTTGCCCTTCTCCCGTTTTCTTCTCTCCTCTTCTCTCCTCTCCTTTTTGGCGTGTCCTTCGATGTATCACCTTGCCTTGCGCCGTGCGGTGCGTCTCGCGTACCTACGTCGATACTTGCACCCGTCATTCCTTATTTTTTCCCCCTTTTTCTTCCGAAGGAAAAGGAAGAAACGGGGCCCCCGGGCGCAACAATGGAATCTCACCGCGCCACATTCGAGATCGACGAGGCAGAACATTTTAAATAAACGTAAGTAATGAGAGAAGATTACGAATTTGCAAAAGGTTTACTGTGTTCTCGCAGTCGGGTCGAGCGAAGTGCGTCGATATCTGTGCTCCTCGATTAATCTTGGGTGCCGTGCGTTCTGGGGACTAGGAAATTGCGATTGAAAAAAGTCATCGACTCCGTATATCGTTTTCTACTTGAGCGACGAGATGGTATCCCGCATTAACCACTTGTCGTGGGGCTACGTCCGATCTTCGATGTTTACGATTCCACATTTTTTTTTCGCCAACAACGATCGAAAGAACGTCCAATAGCGGTGCGCGGTGGAGAATGGAGAAGGCCCGCGAGCGGGACGGGTCCATTTTTGACGTACGCGGCGAGAAACCCACGGGGTCCACCTAATAATTAATGCGGAGGCGTTTGAAGTACGCCACACCCATCGGAACTCAATCAACGTGAGTCTAAAGGTAAGAGGGGGGCTTTATGGGGCCACCGCGTGGCTGGCTTATCTCGAAAGCCCGAGTCATCCTAATCAATAGTGTTGCCGATGAATAAGATGATGCTGCATCCTCTCTCTCTCCTCTCCTCCGGTGCCGCTTACTCGTTCTTTCTCTCTCTTTCTCTTTCTCTCTTTCTTACCTACCGACCTTCCATCCTCTTCTCTCTCTTGTTACATCGTTCGCCCTCCCATGCGCAACTGTCTTTCCGTATTACGCCTCAATTCAAACACCACCGCGCGCAATTAACGACTCCTAAGCTACCATTTACAATCCCACAAAACCATTCGGTTACCTTTCAATTCGCGATTGAACTTCCGCGACGAAGGTCGAGCCGGTGAGATCGGTCGGGCATAAATTGGGCGGCAGTGAGGAACGGACTTCGAGGTCGCTTCGACGTACGCGCATGCGGGATATTTTGCGCGGGTGTAATAACGCCGAAGGAAAGGATTTATCAATTATTTATGAGTGGTCGCCGCGCTTGCGCAACCTGTTGCGCGAACGATCGAGCGGGACGGTTTTAAAAAAAGGAGAATAACTGTAACGCAGACGAGGTTGCACAATCGATTTTGCATCGATGGTCGATAGGACCAATAGACGGGAGAAAGGAATAGATCGAAGGAGAGGAAGTGGTTTAATGGGCTAAGTGGGTGAAACAATTGGATTGTCGTCGCGTACATAAGCCAGACTCGTCGTGGACGCAGAAGCTTCTCATTGGTCTCTGGCTCCGTCCACCTTGAACTCTCCGTAGAATACAACGCGATCACTGGGACGAGTTTATTAATGGCCCCGGCCGTCACTCCGCGGTGCGCTCCGGATCGGGAAATCAATCAGTTTCCACGTCTCGTTATCCGGTACGCGCCGTCGAGGAGTATCTCGTGCGCGAGGAGACAGCTCGTGATACAATGTCGAGGATTCTTTTGTTCGCGGTTGCACGCGACGTCTATCGAACGGTTAACCGATGGCGCTCGAGCTAATATGACTTAATATCGGGAGATAGACAGGTCAACGACAGTCCGTGAATTGCTCGGAACTCTTCGCGCGAAGTACTTAAAGCCCCCTTCTCCACGAATGTTTATAAGGAGTCGCGTAAATTCAAAGATACGCAGTGGTCTCGAAAGAGAGAAATAAGGATCCAGTGAACACTTAACTCGTTCTTCCCTTGAATATTTAAAAACGTAGCCTCGATAAACAGGAGTCGACCGCAGATCGATCCTCTTATCGACCGCGAAATCGATCAATTTCCACGTCTCGTTACTCGCGTCGAACTAAAAGCAATCCCTCGGGCCCACGAGAGGGAGAAAAATTCTTTGTCCGGGGCGCACAAATTACAGTTGGGCCCCGAAGAACGGGCGCGCCCTTGCACCGGGCGAGGCATCGCCGAAGACGGAGAAGGAGAAGATGTAAGAAAGGAGAGAAAGAAAAAGAAGAAGAGGGAAAGAAAAAGAGATAAGTGAAGATAGAGAGAAAGAGGGAGAGAAAGAGAGAAAGAGGTGCATTCTCGACGAGGAGACGATCCATTTCGCGGTCTCGTTAGGTACGCGCCCGAACGGCGATGGGAAAGCAACGCGAGGAATCGAACTCGGAAAGGGCCTGAGAGAAGAAAGGGGAAGGGACGGGATGGGAGATGGGCATGAGAGAAAGGCAAACGAAAGTCTTCACCGTCTCTCCGTCTTTCGTCCTTGCGCGACTCGCGACAAACAAATTGTCCGTCGCAGGACGAAACACGCGGAAGTCTTTTCGGCGGAACGTCACGTTCCACGACGAAGCTCGTGAGGGGAGGAGACGAGGGACTGCGAGAAGGCGATGAAACGACGGAGACCGACGACGAAGCACCTCGGAACGCGACGGAATTGAAACCGAGAGGAAGGAATATATTTCTGGGTGGACGGAATTTTCGAAAATTTACATCGAGCGATGTGCCGAAAATTCGAAGATACGATTTCTCCTCTGCAACGAGGGCTAATCAATTTCCTTCGAGTATTCCTGGAATTTTAGTCTATTAAAAATATTCTCCTCAATTTTTCTTCCATTTCTAAACGTATAAAAAACAAAGGTAGAAATTTACCTTTGAATTTATGTTAAACGAAAGGAACTTCTCTTCTTAACCGAAGAAAACGCATCCTTCCTCGTGAGCGCTTTCGAGAGCACAAGATGAAAAACTTCGGCGATGGAAAAGAGAAAGTTGGAAGGTTCCTCCTCGTGGTGGAAGCGATCGACGCGGATGGAGGACCGAAGAAGGAGGAGACAAGGTGGAAGGACGGAATTCAGAGGTACGTAGGAGTGGTGCTTGGTGCCACGTAGCGGGCGCGTTATTGCCATTTGTCATTGTCTCTTATGTTAATGTTTGTCGGTACCGAAAGGGTGGTTGGTTACTAATAGAGGTAATTAGCGCCGCGGAGCCAGCCACTCGGTATACATCACTTTCAACGGCCGCCTCGTACTCTCGCTCGAAGGTATACTCTTCCTTCTTCTTCTTTCCCTCTCCCTCTTTTCCTTCTACCATCGCTCCCTCCTCCCCGTCACTCTCACGGAACGAACGTAAAGATGATTTCGCACGCGTTGGCAAATCATCGCGGGATCATTACGCGCGGCACTCACGGGCGACGAGTACGTACAATCCGGTGGTCGTCTAGAATTGTTGCTGGTCACCGTCTGCAATCGATATCGTGGAAATGAATGGCGTCCCTCTTATAAACCACACCTCCCCTTTCCCCGTCGTCTCGCCACCTAGCCGGGATTCAGTAGTGCACACCGGTGACGATTACATCGCAGCCTCATTACTCATGCTAATGTATTTATGGAGTACGCACCCCGGGATCGCATCATAGGAATTCACCTACGGCCTCGGCGCGCCACGATTATTCTCAAGATTAGACGGAAGGGTTAGTTTTGCGGTCCGCAGAAGAGAGAGAGAGAGAGAGGGGGGATGGAGAATCTTCGCATCGCATTGTGGCTGTGCAAAATAATTTATCTTCGTTGCGAGTTGCGAGAGGCAGCGATTTCAGGCACGCTATTCCCACACGGTGAGGGCTGTCCCTCGGAGTAACACTCGATTCGATCGATACGAGAGTGTTTTACTTCCCGCCTTCCGAATCTGGCGCGTGAGATTTTCTTTTTTACTTTTCACTTTCTCCCACTCTCTTTCTCTCTCTTCTGGCTCCTACCGCACGGCGATTCATCGTTGGTTCATTAGATCGGCCAGCTGCTCCGGGGATTACCATTGTCGCCGATTGTTGCCGGTCATCGTTTGCAATCGATGCCTCGAAAACAGTATGGGGTCCATTCTCGGCGCGTGTGGTAAAATCGGGCCTGCGGTAATTTATTCGCGAGATAGTGCCACCACGGGTTTTCCTCGCGGTGCGATTTCTCTCCAATTAAACGATAATAGGTAATATATTCAGCACCCGTTTGTAGGTTAATGAAATGATATCCTTATAATAATAATTTGCTTGTATATTCAACGAGGCCTGCGCATTAGCGACGTCTTTCGAGTCCAGTAGCCAGTCGAGGATAACGATAACGAGTTAATGTACAAAATATCCATTTGTACACTGAAACGACGTTATTATAATAATCTGATTGTGCATTCGACGACGTCACCGAGCCACGATTTCCCTCTAATCCACTCGTCAGTCCAGTTTCTTCTTCCAGCATTTCTCAAAGTTACGAAAGAACGATTTGTCATGCTCGAAGAAATAAATCCACTGTGGGCACCGCTAGCTGCATACGGAATGAGGGTTCGTAATAATTTGTGCCTTCCGCCAGTTTCACTCTCGGAAGATCTTTCTCCCGTATTTGGAGGAAATCGTCGTAAATGTGGGAACATTATTCACCCCGGCGTGTAAGGTACTCATGGGATCCAACAAATTCGTATGGTACTGCTTCCTCGAAGCGATAAATAGGTGTGACTACTTGCAGGGAGTGTCCCGATGTAGACGGACGACGGATTCTTTCGCCAGATATGGAGCGACGATCTTTCCAGTGTTGCGCACTAATCGTCGCCCATTGATGCCACGAAGGAAGGAAAAGAAACGTGGAAAAGTGGTAGGTTTCAAATACGAGTGTGTGAAAATTACCGATGGAATCTTTCCAAGCGGAGAAGAAAGATCGTACTCAGCCTGAAAAGCTTGGAAACGGGAGACTTTTTCGTCGAAGTTTTTCCTCTCATCTCGTTACCCCATCTCCCGGGCAATTATTGTTTAATTCGCGTATTACTCGCAGATTGTTTCGCACCATCTTCTCCGCCATTGTGCAATTTTTTTGCATTCGGTTAATCATTTCGGCACGAATGCACCGCCCGTCAGAGTGATTCATAATCGCAGCCGGATGCCTTTATTTTCACGAGGCGGCGCAGCTCCGCTTAAAAATCGGAATTCTCCGGTTTTAATTTCGTATTCGCGGCGCTCGTTCATCACCCAAAATTGCAGGCAAATTATCTCACGAACTTCCGCGTAAACGGATCTCGCGCGCATTTTCCGCGATAATCTTTACCATCGGCCGTACGATTTTCGACGCGAGAGAAGAAATCGTCAGTGCGAATTTCGACGAATCGGTTAGCGGAACCGTACTCCTCGGGCACCGCCCTCTTCTCCGCATCGAAACTTTCAACAAAAAAAAAAAGGAAAGATGAAGGAAATAAAGAATGAAAGAGAAGTATCGAATTCTCGGTCTTACGAGCATTTCGTGAGCACGCACCACTCTCGGGCGATTTGAGTAATTTTCTCGGTTCGCGAACATCGGTAAACAAGGTTGTGGCAATTATCGGCCGAAAGAAATCGGCAATAAAAATCCTCGTGGTTTTTGGCATCGGGCAGGCCCCTCGTTTTGACGGAATTTACTGCTTCCCGGGTACACCGCGAGAGGAGAAGTAAGATGGACCAAGGATGAGAAAAAACGCATCTGGAATCGAGAACGTCTCGCGCCCTTAACTGCCGATTTTCAATCATCAACGAGCAACTAACGAACGAGCTACGTCGTGTCCACGACGATTCTCCAGTCGAAAATGGCGCGCTTAACAAACAAACTCGCGAGGCAACGCTCGCTCCGCGAAATTTTTCTCATTGCGCTCCGACGCGACGTCTTGGCCTTTTTATCGACGAGCGAAGTGGACCGAGTTATTCGTGGGCAATTTCGAGTCTCGTAAAAGACGGCGCGGCGTATTGCGCACGCGAGGTCAAAAAGGTAAAAAGTTAATAAGACGCCTTTCCATACGATCCCTCGGGCTTTTTTCTTCCCGAGAAGCCACTCACTCGTAATATTCACTACGGTTACCATGAAATGTGCGATACAGACGGAACACGAAGAAGGGATCGGCATGTAAATCCGCGTAATGCGAAGGAACGTATCCTAGATAAGAGCTCTCGGCACACGTTAAATTTAAACTGTGCTCGCATTCGCGAATGGCCGCGTTCGTTAGAATCTCTGAACGTTTCGCGATATCGCATTAACCTACTCTCGCGTTCTACGCGTCTCATCCGTTGAGAGCGTCCTTAACGGATCCCAGAGGTCGTTTGTTAATAAATTATAGCGTAATGTAATCGCCGTTACGAAAGTCTGGAATCGAGCGCAGCTTGAGAGAGAAAGGATAGGCGAGCGTAGGAAGAGGCCGATTGCGCTGCCGCGCGTGGAATTGAAACAATTATATTGTGACGGTAAAGAGGGGGAGGGAACTTGCTCATGGTGAATAGTTAATGCCATAACCGGTCCCCGTCTGACACCATAATTGAGCGATTCGCACCGCGCGATCGGAGCTCGCCTCCGATGTAGATGCAAAGTGTCCCTGGGGCGTGCAGTCGATCTCCACCTCGCCTATTAAGTTTCTCTTTCTTTTTCATTAATGTTCCGTTCGTCTCGATGACGGACCTATATAGGGGTTATTACTTCTCTGAAAGTGTTACTTCCACCGTGCATTGGCATTAACATTAGTCACAGTTTATTGCGTTTGCTACAAATCTGTGTGGTTAAGGAAAAGTGCAGATTTGTGTATAATATAATAAAAGAAGGACTTTTAAGTATTGGGTCATTAACGAAATGTGTCTCTCATTAATGAAATGTAATTTTCAAGTAAAACGAATGACGTTGCGCGAGGAATACATTTAGGAGCAACTGTGTACGCTTTCTGGTTCCAAACTCAAAAATTTAATCAAGGAGCACTGGGAAAGGTCTTCCTCTTACCGAGTATAAAGCATTAGCATACATCTACCTACGACCCACGTTTAATTACTTCACCGGGCTAACCGTGTCACCTTATGTAAAATTTAAAAGACTCCTTCACAGAACTCTCAACCGGTAAGAGAAAACTACGGACGTTCTCACATAGGCGACGACGGGAGAGTAAACGACGAGAATTTCTACGCCTCCCCCTTCGTTCCAGGTTGAGTAAGACGGTTACATTGAGGGATGACCAATGTAAATTGCGATGACGCATTCGTATGTGTCGCGGTGAGCACGGTAGCGATATATCAACGTCAGCAAATTGTGATAAATAAAGTGCAATTGAAGACGGTAGGGCGGTCTGCGTTGGTAGTACGCGCGAGAGGTGCCTACCCAACCACTCTCTCGACTATTTTTCAGTGGTTAACGCGGCTAGCGCGTCCGCGCGGAAAAAAAATCACGCTCGAATGGTACGAGGGAAGGACGCGGAGGTGGAGCAAACGCCACCGTGGCTGAACGAGCCCACGACCACTGTGGTACACCATCGTAGGTTAACGACAGTCACAATGAGTTGCAATTAATTAGGCCCGTTCATTGGCGTCATCCGTATAATGCGAATCATCGAACATAATGACAGATGGGAAATCGAGGGCTAACTATGTACGATAAATAGTAGATATAAATCGAAGCGCGGCAGCCGCGTACCAAGTGTCTCCTGCCTCCAGGAGGATAAATATTTTACAAGGACGCAGGACCGGGGAATGCTCGTCCATATCCGTCCACGTGTATCGACGTGCGCGCCACGGTTAGTCCTCACAACCACCATCGAAAATAATGGATTTCGAGGATCGATTCGCGATAAGTTAAGAGGAGCTGCATATTTCCGTAGCGTACTTATCCATTCCTCTTCCGTGACGGTTTAGTTCGGACGTTTTTAGAACTCACGTGAATTTAAATACGAGGTCGTCAATCCCTGGCTTTACTTAACACTCTTCTGCTAAAACGTCGTTCGATGCACTCCAAAAGGATTCATATTTCAAGAAAACACAAAATCTCGAAGGATCCATTGATGGTATTGGTTGTTATTTCCTCGCGTCTCAATATTTCCGCCTTTCCACTTTTAGGTTTTCACCGTGCCCAAAAACGGACACCATTAGTCGGGTTAACTCCCTTTACTCTTTTTCCTCGAAGTAAAGTTCGTTCTCTAATTGCAAGTGACTAAAGTAAATGGTATCCCTTTATAAGTAGATCGCAATTCCGTGCCAATTTATCTCGCACGATCCATTAACGTCTGTCATTGTGATGCGCCGAGCGCGATGACGTCGGGACGAAAGGATGACGGCGTGGATCGAAAACTGAACACGATCGTATCGAGGCGTGGTAAACTGTCATTATATCGTTATTCGTATAGTTTGAACGGGAGGTGGGGTGGAGAGTGAGGTCCGGAAGGAAAAAAGCGAAGAGACGCTAACCCGTGCGCGTCTGTCATTAGCGGTCCTGTCCCATCGCGTGACCGTGTTGAAATTGGAGAAGCACATCATCGTCCGCCACCAGCACCACCCCGAGCGCGCGGACTCGAATCGTTTTGAAAGCGCACGCGAGTCGGCGACATTTCTAGCGCCAACAACCGGTCGTTAAAGATAATTGGATAATATCGAGTCTACCAGTACTCTTTTCCCGCTCTGTGCGTTTCTCTCGACGCCGGTAACGGTAAAGCATAGTCCCGTGTCCGGTTATACGAAGTGGCGCGCGCTTGGGCTTACCCGCTTAATTTTTAATTTCCAACGATTCTTCACGGGCGTCACTTCCCGCTAAATACTCCGCCTGACGAATTATCCCCGCGTCGCGTCTCCCCGACGGAATTGCTTCGAGAAAGCGGCACATCCCTCAGGAGGAACGTGAGAAAAGAGAAAAAATCGGCGGAGGGTCGTGGATGGCGAAAGGAATACGGATGAACAGGCTGGGAAAGTAAACAGAGCAATGGGCCGAGAGATAGGATCGATGTAGAGAAGAATGTAACAGTCAGACGTGGCTGTTATTGCTGCGAGAGAAATTAGAAAACTGAAGTACTCAAGTTGCACGACGAGTGGCGTCGTAGAGTTGACGAACCGGCGAACACAGTCGTAGATGGAAGCACGCGAATCTTCGAAACTTTGTTGTAAATCAACCGACGCGCAATGACGTCTTTTTCTTACGACAATCGAACAAGAAAACACGGAACATTCGAACCTTTCGAAACTCGGTAGTAAATGTAGCATACCGCGTACCCCGAGGAATTAAATTCCACGTACGACAGGTGAAGGAGATCGCCGATGACGGCGCAATGCATTATTCCCCAGTGCATAATTTCACGCAGGATACGTGGGTGTACGGGCGCGTGCAATTATCCACGAAAGATCGTAACTCGACGTCGAAGGGAGGCGAGGACGTTTGAATTTTACCGATTGCGTCGGATAAGTTGCATGCTCGTAATTGCGCTTAGGTTTCGCGACACCCCGGGGGGTTCGTGGAGGACGCGTGCCATAATAAAGTTGAGAAACGAGGTGAGAGGAAAATGGAATGAAAAGGTGGAGCATCGAAGTACCTCGCGTTTTCTCTTGGTCACTTCGTCGTGGTTTTAGTCTACGAAGAAACGGAATGCATACACTCGGTTCAGGGTGGGAGAATAAACGGAACCGGGAATGCCAGGTAGAGAAAAGGGACAGAGTCTCGAGGATCATCGTGCCACTATCTACGTAATATATCGTGAGTTAATTAATCGTTTAATGAAACAGTAGTTAGTCCTGATGATTGTGATATTTTATTATTATCGCTCGACGTGGGGACCAGAATCGCCGGAATAACTAAGGAGGAGAGAAAGAGGGATGTGAAAAAAGGGGAAGTCGAGATGAGGGTCGAGGAGGACGAAGAACGAGGGGAGGAGAACCCGAGCGAGAAGGAATTCGGAAAGAATTCCTCCTCAGCCGAGAATTCGTCAGCTTATTCAAGACGATTCGAACTTTGTGAAACCTACGATTAATCTTCTTTGTTTTTTTCATCGATCAAATAAACTTCCATTCGAATTCTCCCTTAACAATTCTCCTTCCAAGATTTCCACGTGTCAATCGCGAATAATCGCTCAGGAAAATGCTTTATGATCGTATATTAATTTCCATCTGGATACTTTTGGCAAGCACGCGCTCTCGTGCGGAGAATTCAAAGAGAAACGCAACGCTCTCTCCCGTAAACAAGGAGGGCCAAGAATTCGTGTCAGTGGGCAATGCAATACTGTCCTTACGATACGCGGGCCCCTGCTCAATGGAGCGTTTAATAACGATGATTGGGTGACTGGACGCCCAGTTGGCCCGCGCACCAGACCCCATCCTCCTCTCACCGCGAGTCTCTATCTTGGCTCGTTTACCTTTGTTTTCTCTCATTGTCTTACCGCCCGTCCTTTAGAACCGCTTCTCCTTTCGGTAGGTGGGATATGTACTTCTTGTAGAGCGGGTGATTGATCGCTTAAAAAACTAAACTCCACTTCGTACCGTTTGGTCCATCCCGTTTTCCGTCTCTCTCTCTCCTTCTCTCTCTCATTCTCTCTTCCCCCCGCGTTCCCTTGTTTTCGTTTCTTCTCTCGCATCCGTCCCCACTGCCCTTTCCCCCCTTTTCTTCTTCTTCTGTTGCCCGCCCCTCTGTTTTCTCGGTAGTCATCGTGCCGGGCGGTGCGCGTCTTCTTTCATTATGCCATTTTTAATCAGCTCGTAGAGTGCTTTGACCGTAGGAGCCAATGTCATTAGGATCGCGAGGAGAGTCCAATCCTTCGGTATTTTGCGGCCAGTCATCGGGGGCCTCCGGTGAACGAATCGAGGGAGATAAATCAATCGATATCGATCCTGGCGTCACGGTGACGATGTGTGTACTATATATGTGCGCACCGTCGATTTCCATTACGGATTCTCTCAACTCTCCCGCCTCTCCTTCTCCCTTTTTTCCTCGACGACGACGATGCCGCATCCCCGATTCGCATCTCTCGCGAATAGGCCAGAGTTTCGACGACCAGGAGTGAGTGATGTTATTTTTCGTCGAAAAGTACTATATTTTCTGTGCCAACAGAAAACAAAAGAAAATCAAATGCCTGCCACCGCTTTCCGAGGAACACGGAACACAAGGAGTCTCCTTTGAATCGAAGTAGAACTCGATTGGTAGAAAATTACCCAACTTTCCTACGTGAATCGAATCGCGTCGATCGGTCGATCCCGCATATTTCCTACGTTTCATTGTTAACAAACTCTAGCCTTTACCAGAATAGAACTTCGGCTTACGCGCAAGCTCGTAAATAAACGAGGGCGCGAGAATGACAAAGTTCGAGCTATCGAAGTTACATCGGTGAACCTACGAGATGAAAGAAAATGATTGCGCCGAGTATCCCTTAAAATTACCTTCAACAATTGCCAGACGATTCTTCAGCGTCCCACCTCGCTCTCGAAATAGCCCGGGGTTTGCGCCTCGAAGCTTAAAAACTCGAGCGTTAAAGCCCTACTTTAATTGGAGATACCCGGTGGGGCCGTGGAGTTCGCACGATCCCTCCTCACCGTCGTCGGGCGAAGTCATTTGTCCGTGGGGCAGGACGACTTAATATCTCCGCCTCGGAGACAAATATCTAGCTATCGATACCTGTTGCTCTCGCGGCGGTGGTACGAAATCTACATTCATTACCGCGCGTAACGACGTGCGCAGGCGCGATCCCAACTTAGCTCGTTCCTGCGTTCCTCTTCTTCTTCTTCTTCTTCTTCGGAGAGGGCGAAGAACGGGGCGGAAAGAACAACCGCGAGCGCGCACCATCCTCCCTTCCCCTCTCTTCATTCTCTCCTTCTCCGTGCGCGTCTCCCCCTTCATTCGTCTTCGCAGGTGTCACGCACGCACACGCGCGCGCTCTCTCGAGCGCTCTAAAAGCGCGTAAACTGGCGCGGTTGGACGAGTGATAAATGCAGAAGAGAGGAGAATTCGCACGGCGGCATCGTCCGAACTTACTCCCCTCGCTCGTTCTCCACCTTGTCCCCTTTCTTCCTACCTTCTTTCTCTTTCACGAAGCGTATCTTGGGCGTCGACGTGTTCGTCGGCGCGTTCGTTACGGCATGCGTGTGCCCTGGCGCGCTCGCGCGCGTAAGAAGACTCACGAGAATTACACGGATATGCGCGCCCCCCTTCGCGCGCACCTCGTGCGTTAATGTGCACGAGTGACGTATAACCCTTGTAACACGCGGGCGCGCGCGCGCGCACGCACTTTCGCAGGACGAGAGGAGCCGGGGCCTCATCTTTCTTGGGAGCTACTGACGCGCCAATAAGCGCGCGCGTTTCATTTGTAATTAGGGAGAATGTAAATCAAAGTCGCGGTCTTCTTCCTTCCTCCCTCTCTCTCGTTGCTTTCTTCATCTCTGCGTCTCTCATTCTTATTCTCCACCTTCCTTGCTTCGGAGCTTCTTCCATCGTCGAGCGGCTGCGGTCACTCCCGCCTTTTATCCTTCCTTCTCTCCTCTCTCTTCATTCGTCCTTCTTCTTCCTCTTTACATCGTGGCTCCTTCCTTCCTTCGTCATTCTCGCGGAGGCCAAGTTCGCTTCGCCCCACGAACCCACCTTTCTTTCGGTAGACGCGGACGTTACGCGAGCGCGCGCGTTGCTCCGGCATTTTCTTGGTTACGCGGCTTCTTGCATAAGCGCGATTGCCGCAAGGACGTCCCGAGAATCCAGCAGGTTCACCCGGCCATTACACGCCACGCGTAATGCTCATCGTGTAACGAGCTCGGGGTTCACGGGTGTTTCACCGGGTTCGTAGATCTTGCGCGGAAACTTTGTTGCAACGTGCGAATTAAATCCTCTCTCGGTGAGGCGCGGGATATGGTTATGGGGATAATAAATTTTTCCGCGAGCACTCGCGTGGGTTAATTCCTTTGGAAGTAATGGTTCGAGTTGGTGCTCCGGTGCCCAGGTGGAATAATCCAGACGGTTCGTTTTCCTCTGCTAATTTCTAACTTGTAGCACCGTCTACGTTACCCGTGGTTTCCATCGATAGATAACGTTCAAACGATCCCACCTACATATGCAAGCATACTCATTTCTTCGTCCATGGGAATGAGCCGTACGATTCCAACCCTGCAAAGCGATAAGCATCGGTTCTTGGAGTTTGAGAAAAATCAATTCTTATGAAATCTCGCGTAAGCCATCGGAAGATCTCCGAGGTCCTACTCAACGAGACGCGTTTGTCGGAATAATCGGGAGGGAGCGCGCGCAAATCCTACCTCCAACCTCTTCGAACGCAAAGAAGCTGGGAGACGATTGCAGAACGATCGTGGACTCGTGGAAGGGGGACCGGCGCGGCTCACCAACAGAACTCCTTCATCCTTCTCACCCTTTCCATTCTTCTCGTCCAGGCGCGTCGGTCGCCACGATTCTCGCCCTTTTGGGAATCCGTGCGAAAGTGTCACTTTCGTGCCGACGATAAACATGTGCCGGAGTCGGGGCAACAGGACAGACGAATGGAGACCATTCCTTGCTTGGGTACAAAAGGACGAAGGACGATGCGAGAGTAGAGGAGCGTGGTAAACCTCGAGGAGGAAAGGAAGAAGGAGGACTAAGAAGGTGGATGGTAAGAAAGAGAGGATGGAGAGCGAGGGGGCGAGAAATCTCCGTTTGGGCTCTCGAAGAAGTAGCGAGGTGCGAGGAGGATCTTCGATCCTCCGAGCGTATCGAGGGAACCTTGAAGGGTGAGAGAGGGAGAAGGTGCATACCTACCGAGGGAATGCACATCCACTGAAAACGAGGGGAACAGCTATTGTCTTGTCAGAGGGAGCCGCTAAATCTGTCCGCGGATCTCTTCACGATCGTACCTGTTCGATTCCCTCCCACCTTCACCCTCCCACCAATCCTTCCCTCTTTCGATCTCTTTCGATGCCCCGTCCTCTTTTTCCTCCCTCTCTCGCGAGGACCAACTACGACCTTGGATTTCTTCGAAATCCACGTTGAAGGAAACGCTCGTCGACCCTGGCTTTCGTCCGTTTATCCGCCATTGGGTAAATTCACGGGAGGACCCGGGAGTAAAGAGAACAGTGGAAGAAGAGAAAAGAGGGATATGCAAAATATCCTTATTCCCGCGGGACAGACCGCGTGACGGGTGAATAATACGAAGTACCGCGGGATCCCTTCCAAGGCCTAGAGACTTACATCGCGGGGCTTAACGGCGAACGAATCATTCATCGAGTTCGCGAGCCGCATTCATGGCCCCACGACGATACATCTAATGCTCACGGTGTCCCTTCACTTCCGGCAGGTCGTGCACTCCCTCCCTCCTCCTCTTCTTCCACCCACCGCGCGCGCGCGCGTCGCATTTGCAAGTTGGTTACAGAGGATCGAGCTTGTATCGATCGATCGTGCACGGTCAGGGCGATCGGTTACTCTGACAAAGCTCGGATGGAAACGTCCAGGAGGGAGAAGCGCGACGATGGAAAGAAGGACGACGGGGACGAAGCGGTGAGAAAGGAGGAGGAACGTGGAGGAGGAGGTCGACGCGACATCCACGGAACGTCCTAGGCGAGAGGATCGTGAGGGAGGAGGGGGTGGGTATCGCGAGGATCGCGGGACGTCTAATAGGGGCAACGATACCTTCGTCACGGATGTATTGGAGCATCGAGGGGGCAGCCTGTATCGATCTTTGTGCTCCATATGCCGTCGGAGGGTGGAGCGGGGGAGGGTATCGTGGCGTGTACGAGTTTGGAAGGGATGGACGAGGCAACGTGCCCGTTGTCTTGCCTGCCCACGCCTCGCACGGCCTTCTCTTCTCTACTTCTTCTTCTTCCTCCTTCTCTTCTCCTTCTCCTCTTCTCCTCTTTTCCTCCTCCGTTTCATCTTTTTCTCTCTCTCTCTCTCTCTCTCTTCGGCGTATCCTGGAGTTTCTCGTTCTTTCTTTCGCGTCCACCCAGCACCGCGAGCTATATTAATTTCTGTACCGAGCATTGATTAATGCCGGGGATGCCCCGCGCGGATCGTGCCCAGCCTTCGTGAGAGAGAAGCGAGAGAGAGGAATCGGTATCGCGTGTCGTGGTGGTATTCGTGGGACATAGTCCGTGAAATAATAGAGGCAAGGATGCTCCTCGATAAGTCGTACAGGGATCGTTCAACAAATCCTGGAAATACGACGGACGAGCGCGCGCGCCACTTGGAGCGAGGGAGATGACGCTCGTATGCGAGGCGGTGCTATGGATTGGAAGGCTCTTCTTACCTGGCAAACTCGCCTCGAGGATTCCTTCGGCCATTAACATTAATTAATAAGATATGACGATTCGCGGGGTTGTTATGAATGTAATGCACGCGCGTCTGGCGTTGCTGCCAAGGGCTCTCTCTCGGGTTCCCGCGGTAAAATCTCCTTGGACTTACGAGCGGAATTGGATGTTAACTTTTGTTGGACGTGCTTGAGAGGCGATTATATCGACGGTGAAGATTAACATATGGGAAATGAAGATTTCGTTCCTGAAAAGGTTTTAGTATTATCGAATGCCGGCGCGGATGGAAACGTAGAAAAGAGGATGTTTGTATATCGGAGATTTACCTAGAGCATTTCCTTGGAAAGACTTTGTTTATTTGTTGACGCGACGCGGGCAAATATCGCGAGAGAGATTAACATGTGCGTGTAAATGTGGAATACTTTCTTCGGAAAGGATTATATGTGTGGCTCCAGTGTTACTTATAAATAATACGATGAATAATACGCGCACAAACGCGGAGAGCTGCTACTGGAAAGAAATTACCCTACAGGATAAATAACATCACGAGTAACATGTTGCAAACGAACACAGAACACTTCTTCGTGGAAAAATTACAAGAGCTCAAATGTGACGTATAAATAATACCGGGGAATACGAAGCAGGCGATAATTGTATCGGGGGGATTGGACGATCGGCAGCGACTGATTGCTAAAGTGGGTATTTTCTTCCCCACGTGGCGGCCGTGGATTCGCGTTTAGAATAAATTAAGTTTTTCTCACCGCGAATGTTGGGCGAGCAAAGAAGAGATGGAACGTCGTCCTCCTTGCCACTGTGAAGTCGTTGGATGAGTTATTGCCGATCATTTCAGACCTCCTCACCGTACCCGTTAGCGGTGCACTAATGGTGGAGTGTGCCAAACTCACTTTTTGTCTGCTCCCCACTCCACTCTCTCGGACTCGCCTCTCACGGTCCCCATGGTCTCTTTGCCGCACGATCCGCGAAGAAATCTCTTGTACATTCGAACGACCGTGATCTTTCAATTTTTTTACAATAAACGCTTCGATGGGTGAAAATAACCTTTTTCCTCTCGGTCCTACATCGCGATTAATCGTAACTTTATGTTACTGCCGCGATAACCTACCATTTGTTCTTTTTCCATTCCCTTTACATCGCGATTAAGCAGTTGTAATATTTTAATTCCGTCGTGGATTACCTACAGTTTATTTATTCTACGCTCCCCGAGATTCTTCTCTATTCAGAAATTACTTATATTCCGAAAATAAGCTTCGCCCTTGATAATTTCCATTTTCGAAAAATCCTCTCCTCTTGCCTTTCGTCGACTCTCTCTCTCTCTCTCTCTCTCTCTCACACTCGGAGTCTCTCATATTCAATCTTCATCCGCTTCGCTCCCACACCTCCCACGGTCTCGCTCGGTGATTCGCGGATTCAGTGTTTCGAGCACGAGTTGCCTCCCCGTGTATAATCTACTTCGTAACTTCGTGACCGTATCTACGTGCCGGCCGTGGCGGTCCGCCGCACGACTCGTGTAACGCGCTCGTAAATGCGCGAGTGTACGTGCAAGGATGACTCTGGACCCGAGGGGTGTGGGTGGTGAGTCGGTGTGAACGCGTTTGCGCACACTCGCGCATGCCCGCGGATCGGGGCACGAGCGTTTACGAGCGCACGGCGAAAGATAAAGGATAGAGAACAGTAGCGGCAATCAAGCCAGACATCGGACAGTGACGAATGCCGCATATCATCGCGTATCATTAGGCCCACCGACTTAAGGAACTCGCCTTCGGACCCCTTTTCGCGTTTCGCACACCTTCGCCCGAGGATCCGGGACGAAAGGGTCCTCACGCCTTCGTGTAACCGCGAGATTCTTGCGGTAGCTGGAAGGAAGGGGACGTGAAGAGACAGATAGAGAGAGGGGGAGAGGGGAAGAGAGAGAGGGAGAGAGAAAGGGAAGAAAGACGACCGAAAGAGAGTGTGTGTAGTCGAGAAAGGTGAGATACTGACACCCTGACAGCGAACCGAATATTATAGAATATAGGATAGATTATAATTATTAAATTTGTTCTTTGCTCGATGTACGAGGAATTCAAGTGCACTTACAGGATATGTTCCCGGTTTTCAACGTAAGAAGGAAAAAAGGTTTTGTTCTTCAGCAAGGACGTTTTCGTCCACGATGACGAAAATACAGTCAAACAGTTAATTTTTCGATTTTACTTTATTAGATGTATCACGAATATTTGAATTTTATGTATTAGGATCCTTCGTGTGAGAAACGCACAGTGAAATTTTCGGGCATACGCGATATTCGGGAACGTATGACGCTCAAAAGACTCGCTCGTGCTGGTGATGCGACCGTCCGTCCGAGTGAAATAATTGCAAGCCGTTAGTTTGGCGAGAGCGCGCGCGCTGATTCTGGCGCATTTCAGCGAATGAGAATACCGTGCAAGCGGACACAATATGCAGGAGGTGCAGGTTCGGGTACGGGACTGTTACGGGTGACACGGACGACAAGTAAGTGGGACGACATAATTTGCATATGCACGTTTGTCCTCGAATTGTTTTTTTCTTTCTCTTTTCAATTCTCTTTCTCTCTCTCTCTCTTCCGTTCGTCCAACTGCCGGTTTCGTTTTGCCATTTGATCCGCTCGGGTTCGACACAGGCGATTCTGAGTACTCGAGAAACATAATTCCACGTTAGCTGTCATCGCATTCAGCTCACTGTTCGAATAATTAATCATAAGTCAACGACGTTACAAGGAAAAGGAAAATATCTCATTTACGAGTGCATCGAACTTTAGTTCCCCGCTCTACCATTAGCTGTTGGAAATTTTTCCAAAATTAGCTTATCTCAAATATACGAATCCTAATATCGTCGACGAATAAAAACGCGATTAGCTAAGTGGACGCATCGCATAATTAATTCTCTCTACCTATTGCAACCCCGTGATCGAGATAAAGGTGGATCAAATTGAAATATCTAGTTCTGCGATTGTCAAGCGGGCAGCGCAAAATTCGTGGAATGTGTCCTGAGAATTTGGGATGCGGTTCGAAAACGGTAGCCAGAGAGGAGTCGCGTGATACATCGAATCTCTACCAAATGAAACGAGAAAACTGGTTGCTCGTAGGTGAGCGTCACACAAGCGCGAACCCCTTTGCCCAAGATGTAGATAAAAAGGGAAACTTGTGCGTGCGCGCACGCATGTCCGCGTCGGTGTGCAGGCGTCCCTCAACCAGCCACCCAAGAAGTTTTGAGTTTCTTGCTTAATAGCGTGCGATACAGGGGGAGAAGAGAGAGACTTTGAAACTTTGCCTCCCCCGAAGATAAGAGAGCGGCTTGGGAGGATGGGCGAAGGCCTGGAGAGAAGAGGGAGAGTTAAGGGGATACCCTCTACCTACCGAACTACTCGTTGCCCGACCGAATTCCGTGAACTTGCTGCTTCGGTTCGTGCGGGGAACGATTTGGTATTCAAAGAGCTTCGGGAAGGAGTAATCTTATCGAACCGGGGGACCCTCCCTCGATCCTCGACTTTTCCTTCTGTCCTTTCTCCTTGTTTCGCGTTACCATAATCGTCGTCGTTCCCTCTGGACTTTATCCGTGGAATCCTAGTTTTTCGAGAATGCGCGTATTTCTTTTTTGGAGTCGATCACTTGGAAGGTTTTCGTGGTACGATCATGTGTGGTCCGACGGATACCTAATCAAGAAATCGAGCGATAAGTAAATTACGAAGGAACGAGGAACGAACGGCGAAGGAACGACGATGGAACATCATTGAAATTATTTCGTCCTCGTTCGCGAGTTCGTCGGGGCGTGAGAAAGCGAGCGGCCGAGCGAGTGAGGCTTTGCCCACCTCGCGCGATTCTCCTCGTGGCTCGTCCCATCAACGGGCCTGACACTTTCTCACACAGTTTAAACGAGACTTTTTCAGGCCGACACTCACGAAGGCGGGCAACCGTCTCGTAATAGTATGCGCGGACGGACCAGTTACCGGAGGTCGCTTCCGTGTCCTCGCCCGAGGAATTTCGAGCCCACCACGATCAAGATAGGAGTTTCGACGTTCGTATCTCACGAGAGCGCACAATGTCCCGCGAGATCGCGCGGAAAATCCTTGCCGACACTGAGAAATCGGAGCACAAGTGAAATTTTCGCGCCCTTCTTCCTCGGATCGTTAAGAAATTCTAGACCTCGAACCAGATCATCGATGGGATCATTACAAACGGTAAACCAAGTGAGTTTATACCTAACTAGGTCACTCCACTTCTAAATTTACACTTTACTATTCTCTACCAATTAACTTCTCGGACGATTCTCTCATTTTACTCCGTTCTCTTCTCGCCAAACGTAAAAACCCCACGGAAAGATTAACGCGGAGCGAGGCGAGAAGCTCGCGTTCTGTTAGGTACGAAAGAACGAAGCTACCGTACATCAAGGTACATACATCGAAACTCCACGGAATTCCACGGCGATCCTCTCAGATCCCTCGTGGTTTTTTGTCTCGCTACCGGAGTTACATTGGAATATCGCGTGTGCGCGAAGGACGATGTATGAGGCGCGCGGAACGGGCGCGGAATTACACGAGCGCGAATGCCGCTTGATCCGCGGCGAGCATAAATGTCCGTCGTCAGTGCCAATCATTAAAAGGGAATTAATGATCCCGGCATTGTGCTCGTTTATACGCTTCCCTGGCCACCACCCACCCCCGCTATCCAGCAGCGAATTCGAAGGGAAGATTAGTGGCGGATTACCGGCACCGTAATGCCGTAGATAATGCCCCGCGCACCATTGAACGTCCCGCCACTGACTAATTTAAATCCGAACCGCGAAAAAGGGGACCCCGGGCCCCGAGCATGGTGCCCGCGTCGACGCAACGGGATTTCAATGGCCCGCGGCCCGGCCGCGGCGGCAGCGGTGGCAATTTTCGATTTAATCCGTCGACGTGTTGGCGATTCACCGCGACGCTTATTCAGAGCCGGACTTTTCGTCCGGCGAGTTGTAAGAACACGTGTTCGTTATGGAATATTACGCCCGGCGTCACGATTCCTCGGCGCTCCTCCGCTCGAGTCATCGCGTGAAAGCAACGAGGAGTACGTCGTAATGAACATCGCGAGCTCGAGGAGAAGAGAAGTCTTCGGGACGCTCGGAACGGGATTTTAAACGCGGGTGAATTCGTTTGGGTGGCCTACGATTATGCGATTATGCGATTATTCGGAGAGGCATCGGCGAAGCTCAACGACGATGACGATGACGAATGAATAAGCTGAGTTTTGCATTTCCCAGGCTACGTATCGTTCGCGCGTCCGGTGCAAATCATTCGCGAAATTAATTCCTCGAAGCACCGCGGTGTTATTAACATACTCGTCATCGCGAGGATCCTAGTTTTAATTTAGTTGGCCTAACGGGATACACTCCCGGGCACAATACACTCGTTTTCTCTACCCCTCGTAATACTTATACTCCTTTCATACCACACATTTGCGTACGCATGTTGCAGGCCTGACTCGACTGTAAGGAGAAGAGAGTCGGGGAACAGAGTGGCATTGACGACAGGCGCGCTCTTCCGAGCAACGGTAATACAAGGCTTCGAAGAAAGGTTGCCTTGTCTTCGTGATTTCCTGTCGGCGTAGAGGAGGATCGGCAACGCTCGACATGCGCCCAGGTACGCTAATCATATCCAGGATCGCCAAGGGGCACGTTCGTTCGTGTGTACGCATCTCTCTTATCGTCCTAATTTCCGAAGCCGCTGAGCACACGATGTCGGAAGAGCGAACGGGCAATAACGTGCCATCGGGTTGACGCTTACTCCCGAAGAAAGTTTATTGAGTCGAGTGGATGGGATACGTCGAGTATTAGCGGTGGAGTAATCTCCTTATTTCCATAAGGTCCACTTTTCGAGTATTGTAAATCGTACGTACCTGTGGAATTCGAGACGGTATAATTTACGAATTGTACGAATAAGTTGTATGTAACGAACCTGCTCGACAGTGGCCCATTTCCACCAAAGACCTCTACGATTTATAAATACTCTTACTTCCGTGGTTTGAATCTGGTTAATTTCTAAGCTCTGAATTTATCAGCCCGATGAACATTAATAAAGTCCACGAATTCATTGTCCTAAAGATCGAGACACTGGTCCTTTAAGAAAATCCCCAAATTCAATAACGCCAGTCTCCTCGGCGGGCTCTCGTTAGGCCACATCGAGAAGAGTCCGGCGAAAAGGATCTCGCGCGCGAAAGGGAATGGCGAGCCGAGAGGCAGGCGAGCGTAATACTAGGAAACGTTCCTTTGAGTACCTGTTTCGAAATGAAGGGTCTGCCGGCGTAAAGCGAGGAGAAAGTATCTCGACGAGGGTAGACCGGTAGATGACTACCAGGCGATGCAGTGCGCCGCGGCCTGGGCCGCACGATGGACTTCGCGATCGTAAATCCTCCTGGCTGTGTTAGACGGTCGCAGGCACGTATCCCCGCGTAAGGTACATTATACATAAAAGAGCAGCGTAAGTCACCCGCGAGTAGATCCTACCTACGCCTAGAAAGGAGTAATATGCACTGGCGCGCGGATAAAAGGAGAAGTCGAGATCGCGCGAGAGGGAAAGAGCGAGGAAAGTGAAATGAAGATAGAAAGGATGAGAGAGAGAAAGAGAGAGAAATGAGCGACGAGGAAAACGAGCAGAAGGACCGAGGAAAAGGAAAGAGGAAGAGATGAAGAAGAAGGTGGAGGAGAAGCGAGATGAGGAGCAAGAGAGCGAGGGAGAGAGTGAAGTCACGTCGCACGGGGGCCACGGGTCCATTGATCATTTCGATCACTTATGCTAATCTGCGCCGAGGGAACTGGTTTGGATGCCATTCCAAGTAATTATTTCACACTCGCGAAGTGGCTGTTATTAGTAGCTGAGGATCGTAGGGGCGTAGTGGGCTATGCGCGAGTATTATACACGCTCGTAACGGATAGTGGGAGTGGGGAAGATGGCTGGAACGATAGGGGAACCGGTGGAGAGGAGGAGTATGGGAGACAGGAAGCGGAGTGCGCGAGCGTTGCCGAGCACCGAGAAGTAGAGAGAGATGGAGAGATCGCGGGAGAAAATGAGAGAATGGGGTGGAGGCTTGAGGTAGTTGCGTCCCTGACTTCGCTACGTATGTACGTGGCGTGCTTTGCACACGGGGTGTCTCGTAATCGGAGATCAACGCCGTTGATAGCGGCATCGTCACTCAGACGGTGTTATGCAAAAACCGATTAACCTATATACCGTGTAAGCGTGCGCTTCGACGCGAATATCTGCGCGGTCACGGTGCGCGCGCATGCGCTCGCAACCGATAAGATCGCGTCTAAATTTTTTCTCAATTCGTTCTCTATATATGGGGTTAAGGCGGACGGTTCGACAGGGGTGATATATCGGCGGTACCGATTCACCTTTTGGCATGCTTTAAGAGCGACTTTGGTACTAATGTCAGATCCAGACGCACCGGTGTACTCTCGATTCGTTTAACAAATTCGTTTGATTCAAACGTGGAGCGTAATGACACTTCTCTTCGAGGATTGAGATCGTTCGACGCTTCGAGCGTGGAAGAAGGTTTGAAAGTATTGGGCGTCGCGGAGTCATCGGGTGAACAACGGATTTAATTAATACAAGAAAATCGCCTTCGAAAGAATCTACTCGTTCCCACGATGGGGGTCCTTATTGAGATTCGCGCTCGGTAAAATTAAGCGGCACTGTTATCGGGTACACCCTGTACCTCACGTGCACCGTAACATCGAGATAGTGGGTTAGGTATCGCGACACGGTGTAGATATATGCCCAGGTCTCGGTAAGTAGGGAGGAGGAACGATAATCTATGACTCCGGCCAATTAATAATGCCAAACATCCTCGCATCTCTCATGCCTGCTCGTACACGTTCATGCGGGAGTGGATACACGCGTAAGCGTCGTACGTGTATCCGTTGATTAACTAGACTCCTTTCTTCTCTTTCTTTCGTAAGCCTTCGCCGGCACTCTCTTCCTCCTTCACCTTCGACGCTTCCTCTCGCCTCTTTTAGTCTTCGGTCGAGCGTTAATGACAACCGAGCTTGTGGTGGATCCAAAGAGCGAGTAAGAGAGTAAGAGAGAGTAAGAGAGAGAGGGGGAGAGAGCAAAGGTAGGGGGAGGTGAGAAGAGAGCGCGAGAAGGCAAGAAAGAAAAATACGCCGATCGACACCGTGGCTCAGCGATGATTTAACGACTCCTTCGAAATTTCGATCCGATCTCCCTGGCGTGGAAAGAGAAACGAGCGAGGAGAACGGGGTAAAGTGGGTGGAGGGGGGTGAGGGAGAAATGCGCGGCACGTATCGCCGCGGCAATGAAGATAACAGGATCTAATTAATGATTTCAATTAATATGGGAAAGCCGCCTGAGATTGAGCCCGGCGATGAGCCGGTAACCAAATATTACAATAAATTACGGCCCTGAGATTACGACTCCTAGTACGCCGGGCGGATTTTCGATATGCATTTTCTTCGCATTATGCTTTTCTAAAAGGAAAATTCGCAATAACATTCCCACCGATCTTCAGTCGACAATTTCCACGCACCTTGAACCGTAATTTTGACCAAGGTCCGTTTTTCATTTGTCCATGCACGCCTCGCGGAAAAATTTCTTAATCGTCCATGAGATCGAAAACGTTTCGCGAAACGAAGGAGCGAGGTGTAACTCGAACAAATTTATAAATTGAAGAGCGAATCTTCCAGCTTCTTCCTCCTCCTCGGAACTCCTCGGCCATCGGCGAGGAGGAGGAAGAAGCTTTCAACTTTCCGACCAGACTATTACGGAGGCCTGAAATTCTAATTTCGATTCTACCTAGAAGACACCGGGACGATCGATGCCCAGGCCTCGACTCGCGCGCATCCTGCCGGAAACATCAAAGGGTGATTCCGTCAAAGTCTCTTCGCGCCCGCTCGTTCCTACGGCTTCCGCTCCACACTTCCCCCTTGGCGGTGAAGGAAAAGCGGTTGGCGTCGAACGAGCAACGAAATAATAAAAACGCACGTCCGACGCGGCACGTTACGCCCCCGCTGCGTTTTAATTCCAGCAACGCGGAGAAAGAGGAAGAAGGAGAGTGGGATGGAGAGAGAGAGAGAGAGGAAGAGAGAGGGAGAGAGAGGGTAAAATGTTGCTTCCAACGCCACCGGCGCATTTCCACGAGACAAAGCTATCTCGTGTCTATGCCCATATAACGCCGCGCTGCTCCTCGTAGTAGTCCACGGTAGGTATTCGTATTTGTATACAATAGGGCATCATAATACGTAATCTGCCTAACGTATTCGCGGCCGGGCTACCTGAACATCTCCCACGTTCTCGAGGTGGTGTATGTACGTGCCTTGCCCTTCCTTCCCCTCCTTCGTGAGTTCTTCCTACTTCTCTCACACCCCTCTTCTTCCTTCTCCTCTGCTTCGCGCACTTGTTCGCACGTAGAGGCAGGTATGAGCCACGAGGCTCGACCTTAACGCGCCCCGGCCACGTGCGAAAACGCGAGGACACGAGTATTTTTCATCTGGAGAATTTTACGCTTCGATCGTTCCTTCCGAATAGTTTCCGAGATAAATGGAAAAATATAGTCGCATCATTTAAACGTCAGACGCAGAAATTTAACCTAACAGTTGAACGCTGTGTTTGTATTAATCTCAAAGAAATGTCTAAACAAGTCTCCTTGCATCGATAATCATCCCAGTAAATACGTCGTTCCGCGTTTTTCATCTATAAATTTTACCCGCGAGATATTCACGTTGAAGTACTCGCAATGGGATCACTCGAGTACAGTCAAACGTATATCGAAATCGCACTCTCGAGTGCGACTTGAATATTGTAACGAATGTTCCAGAAGCACATCCACCGTCGAGATTTCGCCACGTAGTATCTCGTGGTTGCTTTAACGTCGATTTCCTCGAGTAGCTCGAGAAACGTGGGCACGCGTCATCTGACGTGAGGCGTCATTTGAATTTCCGCTGGATTCCGTCTCTCTTCGTTCGGAGGCCGCCCGGGAGCTTCTCCCGGGGACACGCGGCGCGCACGGTACGAAATGGAACGGGTGGAATAATATCATTGAAATGCGGCTTATAAATATTGCAAAACGTGCGCCAGCGGAGCCACCGCGGCTGAGGCACCGTGTGGCCCCCGTAAGCTGATCCTAGCACCGATGAACCGCGCTCGCTCGCCCTTTTATCTTTTCTTTACGCTGCATTACAAATGCACCTACTACCCATCGCGGCGCGCGGGCCAAATCACGAAACCGCGCGGAGCGTCATCCCGAGACTCTCATCCTCCTCTCAAAGTATAAACTTCGCGTTAGCATCCTTCGTCGTGTCGTAAAGAACGATTTACGTGGGGGTTACGTCGAACGTAAACCGCGATAGCTCGCCTAAAGGGAACGTACTACAAAATTCGCTACTACGTCGTGCGATCGCTGAATTTTCTATATCCGGCGAATAATCGACGAGTTAAGGCAATAATCGAATACTCTAAGCGGAAAGATCTCTCGAGTATCGGCAAATCCGTTGGATAGATTCCCTAGTCGGAACGTTCGGACCGACGGAACTGCAATGTGCAGGATGATACGCGTGCCCGCCAGTTACAGCATTAATCAACGTCAAAACGTTAATTAACGCTATACCGAGCGAAATTGTTTTCACGAGGCAAATTTAACTCGCGGCTCTATTAATTCAATCGATAATCGCAAGCGTGCTCGGAGAAGTACTCGGACATAAATCTGTCTCTAATCTTGGACGAGCGTGCGTCTCGTTCTACGACGATTATTCAAAATATACCGCCACGGCGTCGGTGAACAAAGTTATTCACCGTAATCGGCTTCCAAGCGAGGCATGATATATATTCCATCGTAAAGTCGAACGCCATTCGAGATTCTTCCGCGTCCGTACCTCTTCTTTCTCACTTTCTCACCGTCTTCTTCACCACCCCCTCCTCTCTTTTCCTTTCACAATTTCGCCCTTTCCATCTCTCCCGACGTTCCCCTCCTCGTTCCTTTCCTCTCACCTTTAACGACTCCACGGGGCGACGTGACAACAACGAGGTTAAGACTCCGGGATGAAGTTGAACGTGGCCAACGGAGTTCGGCATGGATGCAACCAAGAGACTGAGGACTTTATGCACCCGTTAAGCCGGCATTAGATCTTAAGCTGGGATTAGTTTCCTCACGCTCGCCGAAACGTCAGAGGCCCTCTCCCTTCTCCTTTCGGGTGTACCGAGAGGAGCTGGAGGAATCTATGGTTTACGGCGCACGGTGACCCGCTACCCATCATGATTAAGAGTGTAATTTATTTGATGCTTCCCTGATTGCTCGAACGACTCAATCCAGTGACCGAATGTAAATTCGAAGGTGCAAGCAAGCTGCAGGGAGTCTCTCACCCGGACGAATCTCGAATCGAATTCTCGTAAACCCCGATGAAATGTAACTCTGTTTCCATCTCTCTCACGGCACTCGCCACCGTCAAGGACGAATCTCGAACGAGGCAGCGGACCATCGCGTCCTTCGAGGTTGAAATTCGTCGGTGAGTAATCGAGCATCGTCGATCCCGCGACGTTATTATAATGCGATGCGCGGAGGACGTGTTAATACTTATTAACACGGAAATCCACTTAAGAACGCTCGCGAAATCGCGCCACGTGAAAAATCCGTGGACAAGCCAACACGCACGACTTCTCGCGCGGTACCCTCGCAGCCGAGCGATCAAAAGGAATTTCGAAAGTTGAACTGTTACGCGCTCTACGGTAACCGTTGAACCGACGAACGTTCCAATAGAGAAGCTTGCTAGATTAGATCGGATCGAGTCCTTCCGCCAGCCGAGGAAGGAGGTGGAGGCTGTTGAACGCTCGTCATTGTTCGTCTCGAGAGTGGGCACGCACGCGCGAGGACGCGGAAGACACGTGAATTACTTTCAGCGGGGTAAAAGGGGTCCTCAAACTCGATTTCGATCGGCACGACCGACGCGACCCGCTTCTCGCTCGCTAGAGCGAACTTAGCCTGGAATCGCTCCCGTATCTCGCGCTACCATCGAGCAAGCCGAGCCGGTACCGTTTCTTTAATTACAAATCGTTCTTGAGATCCCCGTACCGCGTGCTTTTCCACCGCGTCGCGTCGCGGAGCCACACTTGACATTCCACCTTCGATTCCTTAGTTTTCTCCGAGTAATCGAAGCTGAGTGTTTAAAGAGGCGCACGACACGTTTGACCATTTGTGCGGATTAGAATCCACGGCAGGGTTAAGCCTAGTTTACGCTAGTCAAGTAACTCGGCCTAGTGAACTGAACCCAGTGATCGGCCCAGGTACTCCGTTGCCCGCTCTACCACTCGACCGGAGGATTAGGTTAATGGTAATACTCGGCCGTTTACTCGACTTTTTACTCAACGAACTATTTGTACTTGTCGAGTTAGGCGTGCTCTTTCACCCTCGTCTCTTCTACTCTATCGTTTACTTGACTAGGGCACACTAGGCTTCACCGTAAGATGGCAAATTCTCAAATGTGAGATCGAGGAATCTCGAACGTTATCGAGACGGTCTAGTCCCGTTCGTCGATTGTCTTTTATCAAACGCAGCGGATAAGAGACGATAGGACGAGTAGAATCTGGCAGGTGGGAACCGAGTATCGTGGGCGTATTTAAATCGAATAAAATTCAATTTCGTATCAAGAACCCATCTCCTCGCGGTACACACCGTGAAATTTCATTTAACTGCTACCATCGATTTCGCGGATTGTACGAGCTTAGCCGTCTGTTGCGCTAGTGCCGTAGGTAAAGAGGATCTTTAGATCGCGACAACCTTGACTCCACCTCTTACCACCGACACTTTTCTTCTGCGAGCGTGTAGGTTAGCGGTGCAACTCGCGCGAGCACGGTTCACCTTGCTATCGCACGCTCGTGATCGTATTTGAAAGTTCAACCTCTTCCCCTTGCCTCTACTGCCTCGAAGGTTCTCGATCGACGCGACATACACACCCTCGTACGTACACATGTACAGAGGCAACACGCGCGTGAACCTCCACACGTTTCTCGCCCTCGTCACGTGTGCTTCGCTGCCTCTCCCGGCCCTTTTCGTTTGTTCGTCTTTTTTCGTCGTCCCTCCATCCCGAGCGGCTTCTCCTTACTCACCTCCCACCTCTCCTTCTCTACCCCTTCCGCACCCCTCACCCCCGATCTTCGGGAGAGGCCGTGGCAATTAACAAGTAATAATTAGTGGCGCTGATAGGGAGTACACGGTGTTACGCATACACGTGGCTATGTACAACGGGGGGAAGGGTGGGACAGGGTGAGTCGTGTGTGTTTGCTTGTATGTGTGTGTGTGTGTCGTAACATGACGCAGAAGGGTTTCTCACGGTAACGAAGAGAAACGCCTTTGGATCGAAGGATTGGCTTCGAACTCGTTACCGAACCCTTAGCCCGGAAATATTTGAGGGAACCTTCAGAGGAGTGGAAGTTTCGGGGTTCGTGGTTTCGATTTGGACGCCTCTCGTGTTTCGACTTTATAATTCCAATCGATCTCCCTGCTACGTTAAACAGAAAATTATCGTTCACGATTTGAGATCTTGCAATTGTTCCGTCACCGTCGAGAGGAAAAAATGGACGCCGATCTCACGGCATTATCAAGCGGCACTAAAACGCGAATTTATTTGTCCCGCGCTCTCGCCCCGTCCCGCTTTATCTTACGAGCGCTCGCGAGTGAATTTCATCGCGCGCATTTACGAAGTAACTGTACCTAGGCGCGCCCCGTATCCGAGACAGACTCCTGGCGCATAATAGCATTACGCGATAATATTATATCATCGGGTAAGCGCGCGAGTCGTCTCGAGGGAAATCCACAGTGCTTCGCGCAGGCTGCCCGCGGAAGCTAATAAATACGAGTAACGCGGTATTGATTGTAGCGTTGAAAAGCTAGAGCCGTATTATTAAGAGACATTGCTTCTCGCAGCCGACCAATCGGTAGAGCCATTGTTCGACATAAACCGCGCGGATAAAACATTATTACTCGCATACCCTCGCGCGAGGGCCGTTATTAATTACCTCGCACGGGTCGGCCGATCGTATCGTTGGCTACTCGAATTTATTTAATCGCGCTAATCTCCTAGACTTTACTCGCCGAGATTCCTCGGTAGAACGGATTCGATTAACCAACGAATCCGGGGTCCACGAACGGGACATAGGTATGTTGGGGCGCGGTGGGGATCGAGGATTCGTTATGAGAATAAAAAAATCTTGTCGCACCGATTTCTTCCTCGCTCGCGCAAAAATGATTTACCTTTGAATACGTTTCTCGGCCACCGAGGTCCAAAGTACAGTATCCACCCCAGAACCCTCCGCGCGAAATTCTTTTTCCCCTCGGCCAAGCCATTTTGCCCGTCCCCTACTCCCTCGGCCGTTATTACGAAATGGACTCGCACACGAGCGCGGAGCAAGCCGCGGGAACGATGTGGTAGTAGGATATTATTCACGATCGACGAGGCCCCCGTGCATTGTTTCGAGCGAAATGATCCCGAGATAGGAAAGTAGGTAGAGGCAAAAGGATCGCGGTCTCGATCGGACGTGAAGAATCGAGAGACGACGATCGGCAGCCGACGTGGATAGATTCTACTCGCTCCGAGAGGGTTCAACATGGGCGTGTAAAAGGCCCTTACCAGCACGCATGTAAACGTGTAACGTCATAAAGGAGAACGCGCGAGGAACCTGGGTGGTAGGTTGCACATAAAGACATAATTCATTAACAATTCGATTCATGGAGGAACAATCGGATTCATTAGTACCCGGCGTGGTATTCTCGACCACGAGGAGAGTACGTCCATCCGTCAGTCCGTCCATTCCGTTCGTTCCGTTCGTTCGTCCAAGCACGCGGTCCACGGGAGAGGAGTATAAATACGTCTCTTATTACCCGCCTCGCTCGCTTATTCGTTCTACCAATCAACGCTCGCGCGCTTGTATCGTCGCGGACTGGCACCACGAGGTATCCCCCAGAATCTCGAATTGATGAGCGAAAGATCCTTCTTCGGGTCTCTGCTCCCTCCCTTCTTCCCTCCTTCAGTCTCATCACTCGCTTACGCCTTCTCCTTACTCGCTCATTCTTGCGTTCTCTCTTTCGCTCCTCCGTCTCGACGCACGATTCCTTTCTTCTCACCTCTTCACCGTTCTACCACTTGCCCGAGGATGATGAATCCTCGAGGAAGTAGCACTTGGATTTGGAGTAACAATCGGTTAATGATGTCAAGGTTGAAGAGTTGCTTCGTTAAGCGGGTAATAACGCGGGTGCTTCGGTCCTGACTTTCACCTGCAGCTTCTTCCTTGTTTAGTCGCGCGTGAAACGGGGACGGCCCGACGCAGGTGATTATGTAACGAGGGTACTACCGAAATTACGTGGGTACCACTGTGCTCGACGCTTACGGGCGCGGAAGGTTTTCACGTTAAGTTGTAACGCAGCGATCGCGAGAACAACGGCGCGATAGCTAAGATTTATTCACGCGTTTCCTTGCCAAAGTACTTGCTACTATCTTAATATCTTTGGGATTGGAACATTGTAAATCACTGCTATGAATCGCTACCGTCCTGCTACGATCAGCTGGTACGTATGAAGCGTGTAATACTCGTAGGGTCGAAAAGAATCCTATTGGGCGACACGGGTGGTTAGCCGCACTGGAATTTCTCCGGCGGACACGACACGTGAAAGTGTCACGATGCAACAATGTCCGAGGTAAGGAAAAAGCAGTTGAAAAGCCCGGCCGAGGGAGAGATCGTGAACGGAGCAACTGGCACGTGGGCGAGCTGGCGTCTTTGTTGAAAGAACTCGATTCCGTTAAATTCACCGCCGGCTTAACGCGGACGAACACCCACAAGTCCATCCATCCTTCTACTTTATTGAAAAGGCACAATCTACGGGCATCCGGACATTTCGTACGAGAATAGTGAAAGCGCGTAGGCAAGTGGGAGGCTCGGAGTCGCCGAGATCTTGGTGCCACTTCAAAATAATCCACGACGTACTCTAAATTAGTCGATTCTTCTACGATACATGATTTCAAGAACGAACGAACGAAGGACGATTCTCGCGCATTATTAATAATCCCAATGGTGTAAGGAGTGAAAGGACGACGGTAGGAGGGCGTGGATGAATGCGTCGAATCCATCGGTTTAGAATAAATTCAACCGTGGAAACGTAGGTTGCGACGTTCGATTACCACTCGACGAATCCATAAAGCGATTCCAGACTGCAGGGCCCTGCGCCAGAAAGGATCTGCCGTGAAAGCTCGTGGACGATGCCCCCGCGAATGAATCCTATGGGGCCACAATAGGCACCGGGGGGAGGATGAGAGGATGAGAGAAGTGAGAGGAGAGGGTCTGCCGCGTTGCGCGCCAGGGTGGAACCGCGAGGAAGAGGCCGAGACCAGACGGGGCGAGGAAGAGACGAAGAAGAAGACGCGAATGAAAAGGCGGGCGCGGTAGTAAAAACGCACAGGTGGGAGGATTAGTCGGTTCGTCGAAAGGGTCTGGTCCCGCTTGAATGCATTTGGATTTCGTCCAGACGCAACGCGCGTGAGGCACGCATGCGGTGCCCATCCGTCCATACATACTCGCCGTTTCATCCATCCTTCCGCCCGCTCCATTCGCACTTTGCCAAGCAATCCTCATTCCCATTTATCAACTCCACCTCCACCTCTCTACTTTTCTTCTCATCCTCCTTACTCTCGTCCTCTCTCTCTACCCCTCCTCGTCCGCTCCACCACCTTTCTTCCTTCCTGCGCGTTCATCCCATCGGTGGTTCGCTCCGTTCTCGCGAACCTTTCCAATCGGTACCACTCTGTTTTCTCATCGAGACGCTTCCGCAGGTTCCGGGCACGCTTCCCTTTTGCCTGGTACGCGGAAGTAGATACATCACGTTCCATAGAATTCGTGAAATATTCTAAGGTCGATGATAGATCTCGATATGCTTGATGCTGCAAGTGAAAGCAAGAGCAGGATTCTCGTCTCACCTTGTAACGTAACCTCGACTGAAGATAATTCGTCCAACGACGATCGGTCTTTCTAAATTTACGTCGGGCCCTTCGAATCGCGCCGATTTTCTCTTAATCGCGAGCCCACTCAGGGTCGTCCAGATTTACAATTCAGACTGCTGCTTCTCACTCCGCGATGAGAACAGTCATTCTTATTACGTGGTCTCTCCTTTGATGCGGCGTTACTCACACGGCTCGATCCGAATAATTACAGACAATTATTGAGACGGTGGCCACCTACCGAGTATTAATAAAGGCGAAGAAAGCTGACGGCAGGTTGCCCTGACTGGGCGCGAAGCAGTGCCCGACGAAGAAGAATCGAAATTTTCGGCTCGTCCGACGAAGCGCGGAGGCAATCGTTCGAGGTTCACCTTCGAGAATCGCGCTCGAGACTCTCTTCCAGGAAGAAATAAGCAAGACGGGGGCCCTTATCGCGGCCGATCACCGCACGCCCGCTTCCACGATCAATACTTAGGGCAATAATGAGGCTCCGGTATTCCTCGACATTTTATTATCATTATTATTTATTGTTGATTCGTCGGCACCCGCGGTTCGCCCTCCGCTTCGCTTCTCCATCCTCTCGTCCTTCTCGCGGGGGACGGTAATAACACCTTGAAGAACAATGCGGCCGATTTTTTATAAGAGGGCCAGGAACGGGTGGAGGAAAAGGGGAGGAAGGAGAGGCGAAGATGCAATTTGCATCTGGCGTACTTTGGAATTAGCCGGTCCCCTTCCGCGCTTCTTCTCGCAATTATTTTTACGCGCCCGTTTCCTCCTTCGCACCTCGCCATTGTTCCTCGCGCAGCCAGACGCGCTAACTTTGCTTTCTCGAATGCGCGACGGTACCGCGGATTCCCGTGACACGAAGCTACGAAAACCTCGGGGAATGGTTCGTCGCGACGTGGCCGATCCATTAACGAGGGTGTGGCTCCTCCTTGCTCGTTCGTTCGGCAGAAGAGGAACGCGAGAAGGCGACGCGGTGGGCTTCGAAACTTGGCGAAAAGGAGCCGTAAAGTGACTTTTCTCCCCACGCTCTCTTCCGGTGTCCCGTGAAATACAGTCAGGACAAATCCTTTGTGCCATTTCATTGTTCGAGTCCAGGCAGGAGAAGGACGAAAGGAAAAGGGGGGTGGAGGACCGCGGTCCAAACGACGTGTCTATTGTGGCCACTCGCTCGTCCTTCCGCGTCACGGTGGAATGACCGTTCCTCGTGCACAACTTGCATAAAGGCAAATGCTGTTCGCGAGCGAGTCGGGCGCTGAGCTCGTCGACACTTACATACCGCTCGCCATTGTGATTATGAAGTCGTTTCGCGACCATTAACGAAACTCGCGATTTATCGTTCTCGCGTGGTAAGTACCAGGAAACAACCGAGCTCTAATTTCCTCGGGGATCGATATCTCGAATTCTCTCCTGTCTCTCCTTCATTCTTTCTCCGCGCTTCCCTTTACATTCGAGGAGCGCGTCATTTTGTTATTAATGTACCGTTAGGGGGGTAACAATGGGCCCGTGCAACAGGTACGCCAGCCTACGCCACTCATCCGTCGAGAAGAATTAAAGCGCAACGAGCTTCGAAAACAATCGAGATTTCAGCTTTCAGCTGGAAAGAACAATGACGAGGTTGCTTCTTCGAGTTCGCTCGCCGCGTCTCGAGAGCCGCGTGGCAGTAGTACCGTTCCCCACTTAAGACGCTAATAATCCGGCTTAATGAGAAACGCGAGCTTTCCATTTCCATCGGTGGGGTGCGAGGCGGTCGAGGCGTCGCGACACGCCGCGTTCACGGACGAGCGTCGTTTCGAGGGTACCCGTAGTCGCGCAGTTTCGTCGACTGGTCCTACGTGGATGGCCTCAATGTCCAATCAGCCTGTGGCACAGTCGAGCGGTTTCTTCCGACTGTGGCGAGTGGCGTCGCGCGGACGAGAAAAGGCGACGAGAGGGACGCATGGAAATGGCGAAGGCGACAAGAGCGAAGGCCTTGAGAAACAGGAGCGAATAAAGAGAAGGAAACAAAGAGCGGGAGGAGGATGGAAGGAGCGAGAAGCACGCGGCGAATTAATGATTCGTCCTACGCTTAATTGATATACGCGCGGGCCCGATTAATTTATTGACGTACTCAACGAGACTTATCCAGCCTCGACGATCATCGCCCTCCGGGGTTCTTATGGTACTTAAGTAATAATTATCATCGACGTGTTTACGATAGGAAGTCGTTTCCACTCGCGCGACCGAGTGCACATGACATAATTAATAATAATGGCGCAAGTAACGTGCACTAAAGCAGCGTAGCTCCGAACCATTCACAGTTACACCTCACCTTCGCTCGAAAAGATTTAATAGTTGTAAAATAGTGTGGGGGGGTTGGTGCGCTCGGTTGCGTAGCAGCTTCGTCAATTATCGATTATTGTACGGTGCGTCATTACCGATAATACGCTGATCTACGACGACACTAATCGCCGCTACGAAACGATTCTATTTATTATCGGCGTCATGGCGACGCGTGCTTCGCGACGATTATCCACGCGTCGTCCGTAGTAGTTCTCGCGGATGCAAGACGACTGATCGATGAACTTCTTGTGGATGCGCGACGATTCATGTATAGTCACGATGATTACCCGCTGGAATAGAGACATCGTGAACCAATGAATGGAAGATGAATGGAAATGACATTTGCGATGGCAACGTCAAACGTTAGCCTGTGAAAATGGCTCGGGTCACGGCAAACTTCGGCATCGTTAACAAACGATAATGCGCGAATGACATGCTTCGTGGAGCCACGACCATAAAAAGGTCCTAACGATTTTATATTTGCAAACGTCTAACGTGACGCCTACCTTGAGCTTCCGAAACGATTATGTAACGTTACACGAAAATCCTATGGAAACAGGGTTGCAGCCACGTTGTACAAAGGCACGAGAGATCCGTGGTAGAAAATTCTCGCGAGCTCGACGCGTGCAAGAACGAGAAAAATAACCGGGGGGAGGAGAAGGCACACGTCGGAGTACGAGAGAGCAAGGGATGCACTTGTTCGCGCATAGTTTCGCGATTATTAATTATCACGAAGTCACGCATGGCGCGCGTGCGCGCACGAGGCCGGGGAATGCGAGCCGGAGGTGTAAGTAACAAAGAGTCTCAATTCCGGAAATAACCCATCACGGGAGTACCTCGCGAGACATTATACGGCACAATGTTTCTCTCTTACGGGTCGATGACGCCCGAAGCGTCGTGGTTTAACACGTTTCTCCACCCGCGCCTCTCCCTCTCGCACTCTCCTCTGCCATGTCTCTTTTCTACCCGCACTTGGCAGCCCTCCTCCTCGCGTCGCGTCGCCTGATCCTTCCGCCTTTTCTTCTTTTTCATCGGTTGGCCCATGGCGCTGTTATGCGCGCCGGCTCTTATCTCGTACGCTCATCATTACTCAATGACCAATGCCCTCACGACGGCGAAAAAATCATTAAGAACACTCATCCATTATGGCACCCGTGAATGCCCCTGTGGCATACGCCGCTGCAACCGCAGTCCTTCCACCCGTAGGAACCGCAGCATCTTCCAAAGCCTCCTCCTCCTCTTCCACTACTCGTTTCGGTGGCTGCTGCGACCGTGGATATCTTTCTTTCCGTGACAACCACGCCCGTTCTTCGACGCGGGGCGAGAATCGATAGTAAGCTCGATTCGGATCGTTCGGAGAGAGCTTCCTGCTACCGTGCGGGTGGCTTTGAATCTTTTAGAGCGCGAGGAAGAAGGGCGCTACCTAATCTGATCGGTACGGCGAGTGCAACGGGTTGAAAAATGGGTTAAAAATAGCAACGAACCGTGGGTCCAGACTGGCGAGGTTTAAATTATCGATGGTAACAAAATTGCGACGTGCAACGATGCTCTCGCGTGCTTACATGTACGAGCATGCCGTTACGGGAATCCATTATCGCGTTAATTAATTTCAATTTCATTAATTGATTCGAAGTGAGCAATAAAATGTGCGACCGATAGCGGTATCCCGCGACGTTCGATTTGCTCTTTTCCTTTTTCCCTTCCTCTCTTACCAGACCTCTCTCTTCGTCGCAGGTACGCGCTTTAGGTCTCGTAAAATAATTAACACGCCCGGTGGAGCGTCGAAGGATCACGTCGGAAAAATAATTATCCGCCGGTAGGTACCGGCGTCGTATAAACGCGCAGCTGTTCTCGCCGGTACTGCTGTTGCTGGTGGCGATGCCGATGATGCTATTCCCGCACCACCAAGGATCTCGAGTTGCGCGGAAAGCTTTGACGTTAATGAATAGTGGTAAACCGATCCAGAAATAATGATGCTCGAAATAATCCTCTTCACCGGATGCCTCCTTCGCGATGCTCTTCATCCATCATAATGAGCATCGCTTATTTTCAAGCATTTCCAGGGAGTGGAGCGTGAGGGAGGTGTGGTGGAGTCTGTTAGCTCTTCTGGATACGTAGTTAACATTCTCGATAGGCTTAGTTGAAATAATTATCGCGCGATCCGAGGATTAGGATCCGTGAAAATTCTTCGTCGCCACGAGATAAAAGCTTGGAATTATACTCGCGGGCGTTAACTTCAATTTCGCCGAGTCAATAGTTGCCTACGAGAAAGACGAGTAGGCGTCAGGCATCGGGAAGTTTCGTCGTTGGCGTCATCGTCATCGTCATTGTCATCGCCATCGTGCCGAGCGAAAATTCGGGGCCTCGAGCCCGACGCGAAAGGGTTCCCTCACGTACCGACATCGTGAGATGAGAAGACGGGGGCGTGGCAGGGTCCCACCTCGTCTTTTGCCTTTCCTCTCGGCCTTGGGGAGGAGAGTTTTGAGTTTGCGGCGACGGAGGCGGTGGAGGCGGCGGAGGTGGAGGCGAATTCGCGGTTATAAAGACGATGCCGCGGAGAATCATTAACGGACTACCCTCCTCTCGTCGCCTTGAACTTTCCTTTTTCCGCGCATTTCGTTTCCTTTTTTTTCCCCCTTTCGAATTGCCAGGAGGCGATGATGGTCGCGCGTGAAATTTCGTTATTATTCACGGACGAGACTCCTCGTTATTTTTTTTCCTCGTCCAATTTGTTACGCCTGCTGCGCCCGTGGATTTTCTGAAGGTTTCTCGCCGGTCATCGCTATTCGTCGAGATAACGAGATTATCTAAAAGATAATAGCACGAAGAAAACACGATGATCGTTACATGAGAATTAGCCGATGCAACTGCTAAATTATGATTGGTTTCGCAGATATCGTTACACGATCGTATCCCCCGGTTTCTTTACGCGCACTCTATTAATCTATGGAACGCGAACGTTTCACTTTTCGGCCGAGTAAGTGGAGCATCGTCTCTCAGGGCACTCGTGAAAGTGCATTCGGGTAAAATGCAAACCGTGTACCACTCCGGAGGGATCCTTACGCGTGGATTACCAGTGGCTCTAGGGAGTAACGTAACCAGGACGAATAAGTCACGCGATACCACTCGCAATCCGTTATCGCACTGGTACAGTAATGCCAATGGTTAACTCGGTCGCTCCGTTAACTGGTTCGCAAGATTTATCACAGGCTCGAGTAGGTAATTGGAAATAAACACGCGAAGGATCGTCAACGGAAAAATGGCCGGACGGCCAGTCGGACCGATCTCCGATTAAAAACTTGTCTAGTTCGATGGGCTCATGAAAATTTAATACGAGCTTTTGCGCTGCCCTGAGACAAGGTGAAACCCGGATTTCTTATATCCCATTTTCTCCCTTTCTCCCGAACAGATTATCCCAGGGGACAATGTTTCTCGGAACGACAATTTTAACCCGACAACATATTCTAGGAAGAAGGACTTTATAAAGACATACGACACAGCCCGTTCTCCTTGTCCATCGCGAAAATAAAAAAAACCATCGTGTCGATGGCCCGTCGCAATTACCATTAATTCACCGATGGACTCGCGCCGACCGATGCCATGGAATTTTTGACACTCGCCAAAATACCATATAGGCGCACTCGGTCGAGGAAACTGTCGGCCCCTTATAAGACTAAGGGACGAAAGGAGCACTGCACGTACACACGGTCTCGTTTATGTAATTGTCGCTCGGAGTATCGAGTGGGCATTTAATGAGCCGCGTCGAATAGGTTGGCGAGCGCATGGACGTGGACAGGAGTGAATAGCAGGGGTGGAGGACAAACGTTTGCGTGCCTTCCTTGAGTACGGAATTTGTGGAAAAAAAAATTCATCAAGAGAACCGATGGCATACCATCGGCCGCCTGGACCGAACCAGGCGAATCCCGAAGAGACGAAATGGGCAGGTACGCGTGTGCAAGCGTTTCTCTCCTCTTCTCTTTCCTTTTTCCTCTTTGCTGCGCGAGGAGGCCAGTCGGTTGACGCGCCCGACGATGCACCTGCACGGATACCACCGACGTAGTATCCGTTCGTGTTTGCGCGTGCCGTCCTCACGGATACAAGAGTCTAACACGTATTCGTGAGTACTCGTGCGCGGTTTAACGTTCGTTCGCACACACGCGAGCATCCTCGTCTACTTGTCTGCTTTTTCGGCAAAGACGCGTGCTCGTGAAAGCAGAAGTGTACACGAGAACGCGTAATGCTCTTCTCTTCCCTGGCATATGCACGCGTGATGTACAAGGTGTTGCGAGTAAACGGTCAACAAACCGTCCGCGGGCCAAGCGACGAATCAACAAAATTTCCGCACCTGTGATACGCCGATCGTTCGCTGAATCTCTTCGATTTATTCTCACGTTACTAATTTTTTTAACGTCAGTGCGTTGCGTTTGAAGAGGTTCAACGATGTAACGTCGGAAAAGGAGGATTTCTGAAAAAGCCAGCGAGGCGCGCGTGAGAAGATGAAAGTAAAGTTTAGAATAAAGATGGCACTTTTCATTTTCTCGTATTCTCACACATTCTTACGCGCGTGTTCGTTCTTTTGCAGGCAGCGGCGCAGGAAGCACGGGTTTTTTCTCTCTCTCTCTTCGTCAGCGAAGCCGCTTTTTCTGACGACTTTTGTATACGGTTGGTTTTTGCGCGGAATACCGCTAATTCGCTTCTTGCCTCGTAATGCGGCGAGTAAATATTACGGTGCGACAGAATCCTCGTAAATTTTACCGAAAGCGTCGCTTTCTCTCCGAGGATTACGAGACAAATGCTCACCGAGGTATGAATAATTACGCGCATTTTACGAGTGCACTCGCAGCGAGAACAACGGTGTAACAAGCTCGTTTAAAATATCGTAGGACTCACTTCGAGAGCTCCACATTGCGCGCAAGATTAATTCGATGTTAACGCAACTCATAAATAATAATCGTACTCTTGGTACTGACCGTGTTAAGCGACGCAGTGCTTTAAGTACGTCACACGTCCGACGTCTCATTGGCCGACCTCTTGGGCCTTTTGCATATATCTTCCGCATTCTCGTTTCACCGCGGTGAAACCCCTTTACAAGAACTCCCATCGATCTCTTTTCACCGTTCGAACTTTCGTCAACCGTTTTCGTTTTTCAGCATTTCAAGCGAAATCGGCCACTCTCTAAATTTTCGAGCGCACTCTATAGTGTCCAACTTCGCGTGCAATTCCCGAAAGACACAAAAGATTCTTCGGCTGCCACCTTGGTCGTTGCCCTCTCGCGATTTCGTGTAACTTTGTCATTCTTGCCTGGCTGCACGAGCGGAACGTACGTCGTAAACCCTTTAATTAAATTTCACATCGACTTCATTCTCGGTGGTCGGCTCCTTTTGACTCTTCCGCGCGCCTTCCTCTTAATTCTCACTCGGTTGCACCCGTTGGACATCGTTGAAAAAATTTATCCCGACTTCGCGTTCAACCCCAAACGACAGCTGCAACATTGTTGCCGACGTCTAGTCTCTTTCACCTCGAGCGAGCGAGCGAGCGAACGTTGGAACTTTCGAGTCGAGCTGCTATCTCAAATTTCTTTCACGAGGCTTCGGAAGCTGTCACGATGCGGGCCGATTGGTTTAAGAGTGCACGGGTTTGGCGCGCGGGGCGATCATCCGTCAGTCGTGGGCACGTACATACACACGAAACCGAACGTGACGGTAGCACCTGTAAGAGACACCGAAAGCTGCCACGGCTTCGGTCCGCCTTCACCGGTTCCCTCCTTATTCACTCTTCTCCACTCTCCTTGCTTCGTCCACCTCGTTGCATCCTCTCCGTCCACCACGCCGAGATTCCGTTTCTTCGATTCTCTCGCTTTCCACCCTTTGCCGCCTCTCGTTTACTCACCCCGCATTCGCTCTTCACCTTCTCCCTCGCGTCAACGCTCCCTGGGATCGTTTTCCGCCTTCCTTCGAGCACGCTCGCATGCCTCGCCGCAAACGTCTGACATCCTCCTTCGTGGCACATCGGCCAGCAGCGTCGCGGACGACGAGATGGAAGGACAAGCTTACACAAGAGGAGCGGGAGTGACAGGGCAGGAGGATCGTCCGACGAGAGAGGAACTGGCCGGAAGATCGGTATCGCGATCGTGTTGAGCCGAATGAAGAAATGTAAACGCCAATTAAACATTTTATTGATATGCTTATGTCGTGTCTGGATGTCTGTTCTTGTCCTCGTTCCTCTCACGACCGGACGTATCGTCGTACTCTTCGTCGACCTTCTCCTCGTCCTCGTCGTCGTAGTCGTACGACGGGGTTGTACCACACGCTCGTGTGGGCGCGCGAGACACGCGCGCGAGTTCCATCTTTACGGCTCCAGTCTGGCTCTTTGTTAATTCTCCGGAGATCGAGATGGAACCGACTTTTTTTCCGCGACTTCCGGCGAACTCGGATGATCATAAATACAACGAGTCTGGAGAATCGAATTGTACCTATGCTAAGAGTCGATCGATTGCGTTTATTATTGGCGAAGTAATGTGATAACGTCGTCGTAGATCCGATATTCGCAGATATTTTAAGAGAGATTGAAAATCTTCGCTAACAGGGTCACCGTTGACGAAACTGAATTCTTCCCTTGCGATTAAATTCGCGCCATTGCGAGATTCGTCTCGCGACTAATCATCCGCGTAATCCTTTCTTAGCTTTCAGCTTGGTGCGCAAATAACAACCGCGTAAGGAGGAATTCGTAACAATGGCACGATGGCTTGGGAGAAGAAGAGGGTTAGGTGGGATGAAGGGTGGGTGGCAGAAGGGTACCGCGGCGGCTAACCATAATTGGAGGATGAACTTTCCGCGGGGATAATTAGACGTTGCCACCTCCGGTAACCACGGGGATGCGAAATGGCGCGAGAACTCGAAGAGCCTCGGACCTATACATCTTCGGAGCGAAGACCTCGCGTTTCGTCTTTACCCGCGTGCACGTACACGAGCGTGCGCGCGCGTGTGAACTATAATACACGTATAAAGATGCTTACGCACCACACGTAAACAGAAAACGGCGCGAAGGTTACATCGGCATGAGCAGCAGAAGGAGAGTAGCCTACGTGGCTCCCTCGTTTCCATCCCTTTCGTCGAGACCACGGGCGTGGAAGGAAACGAGCACGAGAGTCGGTTAGAAGAAAGGAAGGAAAGAAGGAAGGAAGGAGTAACGTGCTTTCGCAGCCTTCTTCGAGCTCGGTGGACTTAAGGCCTTCTTTTACGAGGTTGTACCACGCCACCGATGGTAATATGACTTATACTGCTTTTCCCGCCCACCATAGAGTAATCGCAGCTGCCACGCCCTTTTTCGCGAACAGCTACCGTACACACGATCCCCGGGACGTTTCAATTAACGAATTTTGCACGAACGTTTACACTTCTCTACTTCACCTTCCCGCATTAGTCGCTTTTCACCACATTTGTGGCGTGTGAAAGTTACACGAAAGTGGAGGATCACGAGGGTGGATGCGGTTAATGAGCAGAATTCGTAACATTCGGATAGTGATCTGTTGTAAGGAGTGACTAAATTTGAAAATGTATCTATACGATTCCAACTATTTTTATCGTAAAAGCAAGAAAAAGCTCGTCAGGTCTAGTCTTTGTCTCGCTCCCCGAGAAAAGAAAACCTCACTGGGCGCGTTCTCGACGATGATCGAACATTCGACATGCTTCGAGGCCTTTAGAAAATTCTTACAGATCTTTTCCGCGTAACACGTTCGAAATATCGTCAAAGCTCGATCCAATAGGGGCGCGAAAAGTAGAAGATCGTTACAGTTCCTTGATTCGCGAGAAAACGACAAGTGAATTTTCAACATGTGCCGCAGACGCCTGTGCAATTATCTCAGACAAGCCATTAACGCAACTCACTGTAAAGGGACTAGAGATTTATGTGTGTCAACGACGAGAACCGTCCAGTCAGACGTCCTTTGACTCTCCCTGTTGACTTTACTTTCCAGACCGCTCGCGAGCAGCCCTCGCTAAATTTAATTCATTAATACGTTCCAGGCTTAATTGAGGATCCACTTTTCCTCGTTTCACTTGAAGATCCTCAAGAGCGTCGCGCTGCGAAAGATTTCTCGCGCGTACGGTCGTCGCCCTTCGTCATTCGCAATAATTGTTTCTCCCACCGAGCGGGGTCAGCGATTATTTTAGGATTTTACGTCGGACCCCGTAATCGCCACTTAAAAGGATACACTGTTGAACAACAGCACTCAACGTTGACACGACCACGGCGCCTCCTTATCGCGAATGAAAAAATAAATGTCCCCTGGTAGGGCAGGAAGCTCTCGAAACAATTCTCTCGACTCCGTCGTTCGTTTATCAGCGAGAAATGCGCAAGAAGACCGGTTCGGGAGTTGGCGAAGCTTTTCGTCTCATATTCGACTCGCTTCCCGTTCGCATTGCGCTCCGCCATCTGGACACTTTTAAAAGTTCCTCAACAACGAGCCACGTATTCATCGTGGACCTCCACGCGTCATACACAGAGAACCGTACTCCTGTACCGTAAAAGAGTCCCTCCGTTAAAAAAATCGATCGGGTCCTGCATTAATCCGCACCTTCCTTTTTTCTCACTTCCGCGCGCATTCCTCTCGCGGTATCCCCGCGGGGTTCCAGCGCACACTGATTCTCGCTGGCACTCTCGTGGAGGCCGAAAGAAGAGCGTGACTTTACGGTCGATCTCTCGCGGGTACCGGGAAATATTACGTAGTCGATTAAACTCGAGGAGGGCTCTTTAGGGGATATAATTGAGACGTGCCGGAGAGGAGCTCGCGAGGCGGGAGAGTGCAAAGGCTCGAGAAGTGAGGAGGGTAAGCGGCTGAGAAGAAACCGCGGACAAGATTTTCAAGCTTCTCACTCACCGGCGGGGCGCGATGCACACCGCGATACGCGCGCGCGCGCACGCACACAGGACCGTGATCGTAATACGTACGATTATACACACCTCGTTTCTCTGTTTTATAACCACGTTCCATTTTCGCCGTCCGCCAATCGAGGGGCGCTCGCGCGCGTTGCTCGGAGCGAGGACGCGCAATAAGCGGCGCCGACGCGGTTTCGTATGCCGCCGTTGGGATCAGAGTCGCGTGAAAACGTTAACTTTATCTGTCGCCTTGCCGAAAAGATTTTAAATGTGCATTAAAAGCGTTAAACCGCTATTCTCGATAAGTGCTGGATTTCACGGCTTGCGAGTGAGACTCTTTGCAAGAGTGGCCCCAGGGAGCAGGTTCGCTTTATCCTTTCTTCTTTTTTTTTTTGTTGGACGGGTAAGATATTACGGAATGCTATGAGAAGGGCCAATAACAAGCTTGAGATACGTAGGTGTCATCACCGAAATTAAGGTTCTTTGAACCTTCTTGGTAACTGCAAAGGATGAACGGGCCGATCTGCACGTTCTCTCCTTACGATTGCATCAATTGTATAATCCTGGCAAAAGGTGTTTGCCGTCCGACCTACGTATGTAGTCATTATCTGTTCGCTTTGCGATACGTGAGTACCTAGACGACGCAGAACGAAGCCACAGTAACGAAACCAATAGTTACCGGGTGCAGAACCGAGCCTACTACGATAATTAGCCAGGGCTGCGCGGGATCTGCCAACAATCGGAAACTTACTCGATTATTTCGAAGCAAGGTAACGTTTAAGTAGATACCCTCCAACAATTTTGATCGTTCTCCGAAGATGGAAGTACACGCTTGAGTTTTGCCCTCGACGCTCTCGTAGTAGTCGTTTCCGTGGATCGTCAACCCATCGGACGTGCAAATGCTCGGGCCAGAAACGAGCGCAGTCGTCACGTCGCCGAAGAGAACGTCTCTCCGGTTCGTGAATCTGCCAGGAAGTATCCCGGTAAACGGACACCGGGATGATCGTCCGCTTACCGCAACGTCGCTCGCACGATTATACCCGCTTTCCTTCGTCATAGATCTCACCGTTTGTTCCCCGGTCTTCCAAACCGTTAACCGTAATGCTCTGTTATCTTGTATCATCTAGCCACGTTGCATCGCCTTAAAGGTTAGGAGAGAGCTCGCCTAGGCACCAGACCACAGGCTGATCCGCGCGCGAGCTTAATGCCTTCTGTACCGGGTGGTTTGCCAGATGGTATCGTTAATGTTACGATTATTATAACTGCCGTCGTTGCTACCGTCGCGCGTCGGTAGCCGAAGCCCCGCGAATTGTTTTCATTGCGAAAAGCCGGTCCTCCCTCGTTCCGTGGAAACGAATTTATCTCGTGGCACGCCGGCGGAATTATTGCGCGCGACCGGAATGCTCTCCTAGGTCGTCGGGTCTCTCGCGAGTTAGGAGAACAGTTTCAAGACGTTCTCCTTCCGTCCTTGGAATCGTTGGGATTTTCAGAAGGAAAATGCTTTTCGAGACATCGCGCGGCAGGAGGAACAGATAGAGGTGTGCAAAAGTATCAGCGAAATGGTCCACGAACCGTCGACAGAGACCCTGCTACGAGAATAATTCTCGATTCTCCTAGATCCGAATACGAATGACACTACGAATGACACCTCGCATCACCGTTCGCATGGTTCTGCCCCCTGAATCGACGCTTCGTGCCCTTGGATACCAGCCTTGAGCGCACGACTCACCATGGCCTGTGCGTTAAAGAACCTCGATGGAATCTTACGATAGTCGGCGTCGGTCGCGGTTCAACCACGTCGCGAAGATTAGAAAGAGAAATGCGCCGATCGCGGTGTAGAAGTGCGCGCCAGCCAACCTCTTACCCTTGTCCTTCCGTTCCTCCGCTACGCGCCATCTTCGACCCTTTCCCTTTTCCTCGGCATTCGCATCCTTCTCCTTCCTTCTTGCGCAAAAGAGAGGCCCCGTACCCGCGCATTATATTTACGCGCGACTGTGACGCCAGCTGAGAAATGCCCATTGAAATCTCGTCTTGAAATCCTCTCCTGACGCATCGCGAGAGAAAGAGGAGTCAAAAAGAGAGAAAAGAGGAAGAGGAACGGAAGAAGAAGCGGGATAGGAGGAAGGGGTGACAGTGAGAAAGCGCGCGAGGGAGTGAGCGGAGCAGAATTCTCAAGGGACGGGGAGAAGGACGAATCTCGAGACAGAGATAAGAAGAAGAAGACTGTGTAAGGGAATGGTAGACGCGCGTGAAGCGCGAGGAGAAGGACGGCCAGGGAAAAAGAAAGGCGAAGGTGAAGAGGAGAAGAGAGAGAGAGAGAGAGTAGCGAAGGTAAAATGGAACAATTGATGATAGCACGCTGTCACGGTGGTACCGGACCGATGGACGTCTTCGTCCGTTTCTCTTTGTAGGGTGTCTCACGATCGTGAGGAGACGTGACCTCGACCGGCACTCCGGCTCCGAAAGAGAAAAAAAATATCGTCATCGATGGATATCTTAATACCGCCACGGGTATGCACGCGTACCTCGTGCGCGCGCGAGCGAGCGAGTGGCCTCGCGCGGGTGTTGGTAGAGTCGCGTGGTGGACTGGAACCGAAGAGTGGTCGGTTGGATTCTACGATCATGGGTATGGAAATGCAGTCGGGAAGGGTCACGGTGCCCGGGACGATGACTAGCTTAGAGCTCTCGACGGTTAATACGATCAGAATGCGACACGTGGGACGGACGCGGCACGTTGATCGTCTAATGTGGAATAATTATCCTTCTACTTTTCCTGAATGGGCTTCGTCACCTCTGGACACGGTACCGTTAGATTAGCTCGCGACGATGTTGGAAACAGACTAAATTCTGTTGTACCGTGAGTTCGCATAGAGTAACGAGATAACTGGAAACGACGGCTACAGCAGTTTCCACGTTACATAATAATTGACGATGAACGATCGATTAACGATTACAGTAGAAGAATAAAAAGAGGTATTCTCATCATCGTTCCAATCTCAATCCACTCGTCGCTCTCCACGATCTTACTCTCACCCTTCCTCCATTTTCTCTTTCTCTCCCTTCGTAGTCACGGCAGGGGGGAGCCTCGAAGAAATCAAGTCGCGAGACTTAAAAATGCACACCGCGCGCGCGCAACCGCCGAGCGAGGATAACGTTTGGGAGTCGTGGGTCTCTCGAACGAATCGATGAAAAATAACACCTGTCCCGACCCGGCTGCCAAGATTGTAAACGCGGCGGCGGCACCGGCGACTGGGAACCAACGGAGGCGTGCGAGTGCAAGAAACTCGGACGTTAACGCGTGTGAGTGCGAGAGAAAAGCGAAGGCGCAAGCCGAGTACGTGGATCTCTAGCGCGAGAAGTGGGGTGGGAATTCCACGGGAGAATCTCACCCCCTTTCGGTGTGCCTGCATACGGGCTACGCGGCCTGGGACCGATGAGGAAGAAGCGGGGAGAGATCGAGAGGAGGAGAGAGATCGAAGAAGATCGAAAGAAAGAGAGAAAGAGAGAAGGAGAGAGGGTGTCTCAGTTAGCAGCGAGCAAGCTTTGGTTTATAGCCATGCATCCGATGACAATGTCCACGCGGCCTTAAATCTCCCCCTTTTGCCCCTCCGCCCTTGCGCCGATTCGCACACTCCGAAACCCTCGTCGCTCGCATGCACATGCACCGTCGCGACCAACGCACGCTCCTCGTACGCGCTTCTTTTTTCACCTTCGCATTATATCATATTCCATTCCTTCCGTCGTACGTTCCCGGAGTTGCGTCGCGGCCGTCGTTCGCTGCCTCCTTCACCACCACCATCACCACCATCGCCACCTTTTTCCTCCTCATACCCCTTTCCATCGTTTTAGCTTCCTCCCCTCGCTCGCCGTGCGTCTCTCGTCCCTCTTCTCTTCTCTCTCCTTTTTTTTTATTTCCTCCTCGCTCTTGCTTTATGCGTGCCGGTCTCTCCTCCTCTCGCCGATTCTCGGCCGCGCGTATAACTCGCGTCGCGAGGGGAGCTTGGCACCGGCACGGCCGGCGTAGAGAACGAATGTTTATGCACTGATAACTGACAGCGCCCTGGTGAGGCCGCTCTCCAAGACTGTATGTATACCACGAGTGTAAGGGAGGACAAGTTTCGGTGCACGTCAGTTGACTTTTTTGAGCGAAACTTTCGTAGCGTTACCGTCCGGACACCTGTGACGCCTGCTGAGCGGAGCTAATGAATCGCTTTGGATATATTATCTACAGGAGTGGAGTACTGAAAAATTGTATTTTCTCCGCGGTTATCTATCAAGCCCGGTTTGCGAATGCAACTTCTGAGCTTAAGAGCGAGAAAGGGGTAAGGACGAAAGCGAGGAGCGCAAAAATGCTCCTGGACTTGAGAACGAATTAATAAATTTATCCTTTCATCCTGTATTTTGCTCTTTCTCTCGGCTTCGATAGATTCTTCGCCTAAAGTACACAGTAACGGTAAAGAAATCAGTATACACCAACGCTTTTTGTTTAATCAGCGAGTGCTGTGTCGTAAGTACTTCTCACAAGAAACTCACTCGAATTTGTCCGCGTGTCAACCTACCGACAAGCATCCGATCATAAAGTCCCCCCTAAAATCGAGACTTCCGAAGGAAATCATAGTCGATCTTACACCGTTCTCTTGGCCCGTGAACATTTCTCTAGTTCGCGATTCCCTTCGTTGGATACTTAAAAGCTATCGCTTAAAAGGGAGTCGTCTCCCATTCCAGGTGCGCTCTGCCCACGCAAGAAGACCGCGCGTCCCCGGGTTTCCAGGAAAATCGGATTTTCTCCACGTCGTGAATCACCTTGCTATCGCCGTCGAGAGGATGTCCCTCAGCCGTTTCGACGCGCCGGTTACAGCCGGGGATGAGCCGTCGGCTGCGGAGACTCTCGCGAGCGGGCCACTTTACGATCGCGATCCGTTAATTCAACGGTCCCGAGGCGCTGCTCTCGCCAGGAGATTTACGGTGGTGCTTCGAAGTCCTGCCCTGTGGATGAGCCTATGAACTCGAACCAGCACTCTATTCCTTCGTTCACCGGGGCAGCGCGCTACGGCGCTTCCTCCCTCCCTCCCTCTCATTCTCTTCTCCACTCTCTCTCGCTCACCTTTTCCTCCCTTCCGTTCTTTCCTCTCACGAGGAGAGTGTCCGCTCGAGCCTGGACCAGGGCTTGCCCTCGTCGCTCGAGCCGAAGGCCTCCTCCTCACTCTAGTATGACAAATGTTATCCCTGACAGTAAACGTCACTAGTTTAGGTGCGATGATTCACGGCCCCCCGGGCATAAGCGGGCTAGTATCGTTCTCTTTCGTCTTGTCCCTGTCCCTTTCCTCTCGTCCTCCTTGTCCTTCCTTTGCCGTTCTTCTCTCTTCGCCTCCAGTTACCCCCTCCGCGCAATGGCCCGCGCGCGCGCGCGCCCGGGCTTATTTTATTTGCGGCTTAATTTTATGTGCTCCTCCAGCAAGAAATCCCTCGTCTCGGCGCGCATATAAGACGCGTCAAGCATCCGCGTCTCCGGGCGAGTAGGGAGATTGTGGAGTGAAGGAGAGACGAGAGAGCCCACGGTCGCCTCCTGCTCGTGGAAAAGATGGTTCGGGGGTTTAACGTTTCAAAGGACCTACATCAAAGAAAATTTATTTCTCGCCTTTCTTACCCCGCCTCGGAGCGAGGTCAGGCATGGGTTATGCGCCTCTGGCAACGTCGTCGTTTCGTGACAGTCTATGAGATCATTAAAATGGAGCGGAGTAGGCGGAAACGGGTAACGCGGAAGATCCTCGTTCCGAGGGAGTGACGCGTCCTGTGTTTGATTTTTATGCGCGAGACTGAGTAAGGCTTTCTTTTCGATTTCAACGATTCGATGATGGATCTCAAGAAAGGGTCAGTCGGTAAAAAGAAATTACTTGTAACATTGAATTTAGTGGGATGTTTCGTGAAAGTAAAGTACCCCAGGTGTGAGAGTGATTCTAGCGAAGTCAAACAATTCCGAAGCAAATTATGACGTTTGTTCCGTCGCGATCCTGAAATTTAAAATCAGAACGTGCCGTCTCAGTGAACGTTCGAGATTCTTCGATAGTAGCCACGGCTGTCTGTCTTGTAAGCGCTCCTTCGTTTGTTTCCCGAGTGTTCCGACAGCGGTAGTCAAGATGCACGCACTCGAGTCTCAACGTGGCAAAAGAACCTTTCAGAACCTTCTTCAAATAGAGAAAAATGATTATTGTTATCTTTTACAAAAAATTGTTGTCGCAGAACCAGTCTTGCGATATTAACATGGTGCAAGATCATCGGCACCAGTGCCCGCTACGACGTTCTTTTACGAGCCTCTCACACATCGGAGAAGAATCAAATTTCGATTCGATAGTAGCGTGTCCATCGGCGAAGTAACAATTAAGTACCTTGCTGCCGATCGATGAAAGGTATGGAAACGCGAGAGAGAGAGAGAGAGAGAGAGAGAGAGAGAGACCGTAAAAGGCGTAACCACGATAATGGATCGCGCTCATGGAGAAAATATTGAGAAATCTCGGCCGACAGGGACGTCTACGGCGAATTCCCTGGTAGTTCGGTCTTGCATTAAATGAAACGTCGGACGGACCTGGTTGGACCCCCTCTGAGAGGGGAGAACGAAGCCGAGTGAAACGCGGGACCTCGGCCGGACTATGTAGGACACTGGGCGACACGGCCACGTCGTGTCACTCCTCCGTTCCTATTATTCCCGCGGAGGAGAGCACGGCATTCACGATTGTATTAATCATACGGGATGTACAACGTGACCCGCGGGGACCCAGACCCTTATCTGTGAAAGCCCGGTGATGTTCGCTCATCTTTCAGGACTTTTCCTAATCGATCGTGTCTTCGACGGGATAACCGATGGGATAGTTCACCTACGGTTTATCGGTCCGTAGAGATCTTCTCTTAATGTATTTTCGATGAGCGTTCGAAGCGATCGCGTGCGCCGAATTGTGTTCAACTGATGGGAATACGAGTAGTACTTGTCATATTTACGGCGTCCGTCACAAATTTGTACCCTGCCAGAAGTACGGGAGGGCATGAACCACGTCGTTAGATGTGTAGGAACACAAGAACAGGATGTAGATTACCATAAGGTTGTGCTAGGTAGTTTTTTGCCTACGAAGAAAAATTCCTTCCAAAGAAGCACGGGACGGGACGAAGGTAAGTTGTTAGCATCGTCGTCTCTAGAGAAAGAACTCAAAAAGGATTCGACAAAGGTGCTATAATTGCCTTGTGCTTCTCATATTAGCAGTACTAATCGTGAAAATGTGATCCCAAGGCGAAATTCTCTACTTGAGAAAGAACATTGTTGGAGAGAGAGACGACAAAGAGGATCCAACGAGACGCGGCGGAGGATTTGGCCCCGATTCTAAAAGCATTTTGCGCCTACTCGGGCCAGAGACGATCCTCGCGTGTTTTGTACCCGCCTCGCTCTCGAATCGGCCCCGATGACCTTACGCGCGCGTAAGAAATTCTACTGGCGGTAGTGGAGGGAGCTCGCGAGCGAAAAGCCGCAGCTTGGAAGCCGTTTGTTTCGTGGTCGTTGCACCGTTTCGCGGTCCCTACGTGCGCCATCGTCACCCCGACCCGCTTCGGGTTCCTCGTGTTTTCCCTCGGAGACTCCAAATAAATCACCGACTATCGTCTCGCGGAACGTTCCCCGCCTGCTTGCCGGATCCTCTTCCCTTTCTCTACAGTTTCTTCCTCCTCCTTCTCGGGCGACGACGGCGACGACGACGAGACTCGACAACAATTCCGAAATGGTTTCGTACAGGCGAATTCAGGACTTATAAAACGCTCTTTGAGGGAAATAAAGGAGAAAAACGAGGGAGGTAGGAGGGAGAGAAAGGCTGGAAGGCGAGACTTGCGAACGATCAGGGAGACTCTGAGTGGGGTCCTCGCATGGTCCAAGAGGCCGTTCGAGATCGAATAAAATGCTGAGAATGTTGTCGGCATAATTATCGTTTACGGAATTCCGCGATCCTATCTTCTTAATTACGTGGAACGATAAGTGAATTTGATGCAGAAAGGACAGGAGACTCACCAATGTGAAATTTCTTTATAAATATCACCAATTACACGCGACACATATGACAATTATAATATTCTCCTTCTTCGATCGTTTCGCTGGTGCGGAAATTCTTTGCAAATTGTTGAAGACCGATTCTTCTATTGCGCTTTTAATTGTATTTCATAAACCGAGAGCCTTTTTACGAATTAGTATAGCAATTCTTAATGCACGTCGGACTAAATAATGGTTTTCTTCTATGGCGACTTTAAATACACTCTCTTAACAGACAAGCTTACCGTCAGATAATACAGAAATTCTTAATACATTTACGAATAAATACCCGCAGGCACGCGCACACATCTCGATACTTTCGCAAACTTCGACCATCCCTTGAGCTTTTCGACAGCCGACGGCGCGCGGCGGCGTAACGACGCATCGACGGCGTCGGTTTCCTCTCGGGTGTCCCTCCGGTACGCGCGCAGAAAGGCGGTCGTAACGTCGTTTCGCGCGTCGAGTATGTTTAAGATGAGCTTCGAGGAAGATCCGGAGGTGGTGCACGAGGTGCACGATGGTATACAAGCAGGACGGGGGAAACAAGAAGACGAGGAAGATCTCAGCTCGACGACGGCGGAGAGACGCCACGGGGCACACATAGAGAGACTAGTCCGTAGGTGTGCGTACCCGAAGATAGATGCGAGAGGAGGTGGGGGAGGCGAGAGAACGAGCGGAGCCGAAAGATGAAGAGAGTCGGCGGGAGTCGCGAAGAAGGGACGAAGCAACGAGCGAGAGAAAGAGCAAGAGAGAGGGCCTCTCGTACGAAGCGTACGAGTCAAGGAGAGAGGAGTGTACATTCGTTATCTGATCAGAAACTTAAGGCTACCTTGAATGAGATGAATGCCTTTACGTGTCTCTTGCACTTGCCTAGGCACATCCATTCGCCCTTTCATTTCAAGAGCTCCGCTGCCCTTTTGTGGGTGGCTGCCCTTTCTCCGCGGCCATCGCTGTGTACCCGTCACTCTTTTGTGGCCCCTGCCCGTTGCGCGAGAGCTCGCGAGCAAAGCGCTCGCGCGAGACTTTTGCCACGATAATTTATTGCATCTGTGAAAATTTCGTGGGCACCGCGTCGTCGTGAGGAGCGTGGACCGACCTCCTCTTGAGAGAGGGTGGAGGTGGAGGGTGCTCGGAGATGAAGCCTCCTCGAGATTCTTCGCCGATTTCGAGCACGCTAGTAGCCCGGCGCTCTCGGTGTCTTCGGGATCTCGGGGACCCCGTGACCTTGAAACTCGTGACCTCGATCGATCTTGCCTCGTCCGTGCGAAACCGTTCTGTCGTTCCATCCGCGCCAGGACCTCGTGAGAATTTTCCTACCTGAGTGACGCCTGTCGACGTGGCACGCGAGAAATTTCATCCGCGCGACGGGCATGGGTGTTATCGAAGAGGCACTCGATCGTATCGCGAAATCGAAATATGATAATTAGTTAGAACTCTTTTGGAGAAGTTTATTCCTTACGAACTTTTACCGGTTGGTCCTACACTTTGGCGGAAGTCGTTTGTAACCGACTTGGAATATATCGAAATAGAGGAAACAAATTATTACACCTGCTTCTTCGTCCTTCAGCTTGATGAAAAGTTGTTTGTCATATCGTCATTGTTGTCATTCTTCAATTTTTAGCTCGGTGACTACCCCCAAAAGAGTCATCCGACGCAACGTCCTAGGGGAAAATCTGGGGTGAAACAGTCACGTTGTTCTGGGTGGGACGGATAATGGATGTTCGACCTCGCGATAAGATTACGTGTCTTACCGGACTGATACGAGCACCGCGCGTTATCTCGACGCGAGAATCTCGAACACGATACACTTATACGACGTTACCTCTCGATCAGCCGGCGATGAGATCACGCGGGCGTCGGTGACGGGACGCCTGTCGACGTATATCGATAGTTACGCCGTTTATCGTCGATGGATCGACAATCGACGCTAATTTATCGCGATACAAATGAACTATAAACCTGGCGCGCTCGTGCCGAGCTAGCTGAGTTGCGGACCTTCCGAGCTTGCAGAAGGTTGGCGCTACGAGCTCGAGGATCGAGTATCGATCACGAGTGGAAACGGAATTCTTTCGACTCGAGACAACCGACCATTTCTCCTACGTACCACCACCGACGCGTCCACTTCCTACCCCCGCTCGTTACGCGGCTACTTAACCGTGAGAGGGGTAGCTGGTCCTCGGTACCATAAGAGCGACGCTTAGCATTATCTAAAATATGATCTCGGAGAGACCGAGACGACACCCCTTCCGCGCCAACGACAACGCCAAAGACGAGATGAGACGCGTGGAACAGAACGAGGTGTCGCCGACGATATCGAGGGACGAGAAAGACGGAACGGAACGAAAGGCAGCCCGGCAAGGAGGAGTGCCAGGGCGAGAGATCGGCGATCGGTGCTAATTTAACGAGGTATAAATAAAGTCAGAGTGGCGAGTAGAAGGGAAGCGAGGAGGAGGAGGAAGAAGGAGGAGAAGAAAACGGGAAAAGTGATGGAGGAAGGTATTGGTGGAAGCGACCGGAGGGAGTCTTAAGATGCGTAGGAAGAGGAAGAGAGAAGCGACGCGAGGGCGAAAGGGAGGGACGAGGTGGTTGGACCGAAGGCTGGTTAGCTGTTTCGGAATGACAAGTCCATTTTATTAAGACGCCTTCAGCCGCATTATGGTCGTCACGTGTTATTCGCGGACCCGCAGCCGACCAGGGCTACCCATATCCTCCGTTTCTCCTGCGCGTGTGCGCACCCGTCCATGCGGCTTCTCCTCGCTTGCACACCAGCGCGCGCGAAAGGGCCGCAGGAACACGCGGAGGGGAACCTATATGAGTGCTGAGTGTGAACGGATATGTCGCCTTCTTTGATGTCTCCGTCTCTCCTTTCCACGGGGCGACGACGAATACGACTACGGCCCCGCTTCCTCCGTTCCACCTTCTCTTTTTTTCCCCTCTTTACACCCTCGATCCCACCACTCTCCTTCCTTTTATTTCTTCGGCTATTCACTTATTTCTTTCTCGAGCCGCGGAAGGACGCCGTGACGGGGAAGATGTTCGAGGAGGATTATTACGCCTTGGGTATCTCTCGAGTACACGCATTCTTTCCATGTCGACTTTCGATTCGACGCCGAACTCTCCTCGCTTTCCACTCCCAAACGCGCCCCCCTTCTTCTTCTCATTCTTAAGTGCGCGATGCAGCTGGCGTGTTCGCCATCGTCGCGAAATGCGGGCGCACATGGCGCGCTACACCCCGCCTCTCTGCGGGAAACTCGATGGCGAGGACAATGGAAGCTGGAAAAATTTTACGGACCATCCTTCGTTTTACGGTCTTTCCCCCACCTAGCGCTGTTCCGCTGTTACCTTTATTCTTTATCCGGAATATGCTCTCTCTTCTCACCATTTTCCGGAATATTTTCTTCGTTTCGCCTCGGAGATCTCACCGTTTAAGATCAACAGATGCAATCGACTTCCCACGAGTGTCTCTTCAATCGTGCTTTCACTCGTTCCTTCTACGATTACGTTACCGACGACATGCCGTTCCCTTTAACGGAGAGCATCTGTTCGCTCTCGTAAGAGTCGCTTAGACGTTAAGGCTTACACGCGAATATTAATTAAGAAAGATCGCATCGGGCACGTCACTGGCAGCTAATTAGCGCGAGGATTAGCTTGCTCGTGGATGCGCTTAAAGAGTCGTAGGAGGATGATGAAGAAGGAGGAAGAGGAGGAGGAAGAAAACACCAAGGTAGAGATACAGAGAGAGAGAGAGAGAGATAGAAAATGCAAGAGCCATCGAAGAAAGGGAGCTGCAAGAGGCCTGCACCGTAAAGTCTGCTTCGCATCCAGCACGAAACGGCCATTGTGTCTGATCCGCAATAATTACGGTAATTAATTGCCTGTCGTCAGTGCGATTTCCCTCATCTTTTCTTTCTCTCAACTCACGGACACAACGAAGCAGAGATCCGCGCCTCGAAAGCGATCGAGAAGAGAAAATCACTGGATCTCGAAATGAATTCTTCCCTCGATACTCTCCGCTCGTTTCTCCCTTCCTTCTTCGATCCCACTAGGATATCCTCGCGGATCCTTTACGATCGCTTTTTCTTTCGCGCAATTTTCACCACCGCATCGTGAAATTGTCGGTATCCCAGTAGAACCGGTTACTCATCCTCACGGTAAGATACGGAGTGTGTATGTATATCTATATAGCTTTTTATGGAGAAACGTTTCCCTCGGTTAACTCGGTAGCCACTGGGCTTCCCACTGGACTTCAGCTTGCACGTGTTCACCAAGAATGTCTGCTTTGTTGCTTGTCGCGACAAGGGGGGAACGATGTTCCTGCGAAGGACTAAATCTTGTTACGTGTCGCAAGGAGAAACGTAACGAAAGGTAAGTGAAAAGATTCAGTGGGGTCGGACGTGTGATTATTTCTTTCGTCGCTTTCATGCACAAAGTGCCCACGCACTGCACGCACAGATGACACACTCCTGCGGTGAGTCGCGTCAGTTTCCCGTTTCGTACGAAGCAGGTCGCGTGTGCGTGGAGGCAAGCAGGTTCGCTTCTGCGTTTAGAGGTAGGAACGAAGGTGCCGCGAGGTTACCACCACTTCCACTACCACCACCACCGTCACCATCATCGTTGAGCATAGAGAACTGCGAAACGTGCGTGTAAAGTTGGCGTGCAAGGGGAAGACAGGTGTGGGCGTGATCACCTGCTCTCTCGGAACAAACCTTTGCCCTCCACCGCTAGGCTCCGCGCAGCTCCAACGAGCGCGCCTTGGTATTTCACGTGCTATTACGCTAACGCGCTAAATTTTGCAACCAGGTACTGTGCAAAACACGAGCGTAAATTTGTGATAATGTTTGCGATTTTTAAATAACGTTTTAGATCGTATTAACAAGCGACGAGCAGAAAATATTTAAATACGCTATAGATAGATTCTAACAGGGTTATTTTACCTAACGTTCGTCGAAGAAGAAATTTTCAAGAACTTTCCTAACATTGAACTCAACATGATTATTTCTTCAGTGATAGGTTCAACTAATGTAAATGAGAAATCTACGATTTAGGTCCTAATTTTTTTCAGGCGCCTCAGTTACGGCTAAAATAACATAATGCAGTAACGTCGAATCCGGACAACCGTAAACATGATTTAACAATTTAATGCGGTTTAACAAACCGTGGCAAAATTCATGAGGTCCCGGCACGGCAGCAGCAGGTTACTTGGGTATTCCGCGAGGCATTACGAATCGTTATTATTCCAGACTGGCACTGATTCGCGTGCGACCGGTGCGGGCCTCGGCATCGTTTCTTTCTTTTTTTCCTACCGCTAAATGTAGTGGGTCGAGCGAACGACTGCACTTTTCTGGAGGAAACAGAGAGAGAGAGAGAGAGAGAGAAAAAGAGGGAGGAAAAGAGAAAGAAAAGCTAGAAGAGAAAAGTAGACGCCGCGTAATGGGCGTAAGTTACTCGCCGATTGGCTGGTTCGTGCGAATTTGCCCAGTTTCTATGCCAGATTGCGTGTACCCTGAATTCAACGGTCCATCGCACTTTCTTCTCACCATTTTTCTTTTTATTTTCGCCTTCTCAATCTCTTCTTGACGTTTCTTCTACAACTTTAAGTTTCACTCTTCCCCGTCTTGTCGGTCTCTCTTCATTCTCGCGTCCTCGTAAGCGCACAAGCTTTTCTCTCTTCTTCTCAATCGTCCTTCTTCTTTCCACTTTCTTTTCCTTCTCCTACCACCTTCCTTCATCCACCCCCGCCCCTTTAACCTTCTCTTCCTCCTTCTTTAGCGCTACTCCTTCGTTCCTTGCCTACCGCACACTTCCTTCCCCACCGACGCCGCGCAGGGTGCTACGTCGAACCGGCGAACGAAAGAAACCGTGACGGTGCAATTAGCGAAATTGCTAATTTACAGCCTTTTTAATCAAATTAATGAGAGGGTAGACGCGCACTTTTATGCCCCTGTCCAGTTATTTATGGTTTATGGTAACTGCCCGAAACCGACGGCGCTCGCTCACCGCTCGTACCGAAGGCACAACCAATGGGACGTACCCTGCGCGAGTTTCGCCTCCCGCGCGATTGCCCTTTTCCTCTTTGAGGGCCGTTCTCTGACCGCGCCTTTCTCCTTTCTCTCTCGCTCCATCAACCCTCCTCCTCTCGCAATTCCTTCTTACCTTCGCATTTTCTTCCTTCCTATCTTCCTCTCTCTCCATTATTCGTCTTCGCTCGGCTGATCCTTCCACACTCAGGGAAGCCCCTGACTAATTAACCCGCGGTATGGCAACCAAAAATGAGATTCCTCGACCCCCAACTTTTCGCCAACTAAAGTTTCGTGTTTCCATATTCTTTTCGCCCACTCTCTGTCTCTCTTCCTCCTGCAGAATTTCACGGCTGATTCTCGTCCATCGAACCCCACTACGATAGGTTCCACGGAACGTTGAGGTTCCTTAGCCCGCGTCGGCTTTTTTTTTCTATTCTTCGAGTATCCACGGGACCATCGCGGGTGTATTCTCGTACACGTAGCGGTAGGTAGGTACACGTTGCTGAACGTACCGACGCGAATGCCCATCGTGGCAGGCTGTTAAAGGCCTTCCTCTCTCACCGGAGAACCATCTTCCATGGATGGATCAACGACCTCCCGACGTAGGATGCCTATCTACGGACGTGCACCCAGCCAGGATCGATTCGCGAGTAGGAGAAAGGGAATCACGATGAGATGCGTTCGAGGAACGATATCGGTGAAGATTTGCCGATCTGCGAATAGTTATGAAATTTTAAGAAGTCACGGAGGCAATCGTAAGATCAGAAAAAAATATCGTTACTCGATGCATAATGAGAAACACCGAAGATGAGAACAATCTAACAAAACCAATCGAATTGGATCATGAGATTGTCATAAGGCACCAAGCATGAAGCAATTGACGATGCAATTTTTATCGAAACGCGTTTACTCATCAAGGGATATCCTGAGATAAAGGAGAAAAAAATGGTTACCTCTCTCTTGAAACACCCTTTCGCCCGACACGAGAGCAAAGAAAAAGGAGAATGAAAGGGAGCGGAATTCGGTGTACGAACGAAAAGTGGAGGAGGTGGAGACTGAGACACGTAGCAGGAGAGAAACAGCAGCGAGGATCCGGGCTGGACTTTGATGTACTGTCAGGCAGACATCGTAAACGCATTAGTTCTCGGTATATTCCGCACTCGTGCTAGTCCCTACCCCCATGCGATTCCGTTATAGACGCTGCTCTATGCGCTCGTGTACCGCTCTACGCGCACGCGATTTGTGAAACGCGCCAATGCCAACGAACGGAACGAACCGATCGGCAGGAGAAACGTTTGAACTATCCGAGCTGAGAGGAGGAACGCGGGTGAGGAACGTGATCGGGAATGAGGCGATCGACAGCAGATCGTAAGGCGTTCGGTGAGCAACGAGAATCGTAAAGAATGTTCCGCTAACAAGGCTAACACGGCTCGATGCGATACACTAGGGTGACGCGTATCCGTCCGGAAAATAACCGAACAACGTGTCCCTCTGCCTATAATAGATATCGATGAGAGGGACCCCCGTGACCCTCGCGCGGACTCCTCCTTCGAGGCCACGCGTCAATCATCGATCGAAGACGACGTCGACGTCTCGTGAGATCAAACCGGAATTTTATTGCGCTCTCCAAGGATGATTCGATAGCCCTCGCGCAGACTGTGAAGAAATTACCTTGGGGGTCCAGTGGACAGTGGGTGCCCGGAGGAATGGGATAGAAGATGTATGTAAAATTTATAGGATGCGTTCGAATTCTTTATGCAAAGTTGGTGAAGTAGGAAGATTTATGAATGTATTGGGAAAGTACTGGGATGCGTTGGAATTCTTTACGAGAAGTGGGTAAAGTCCGAAGATTTATGAATGGAATTTAAAAGCGCGTGGATTAGTTGAAAATTTCTGTACGAGTAAGGCGAAAGAGCGACTTACGATAAAACGAGAAGTTTTAATAGAAGCAGTAAATACTTAGGGGATAATACGGTAACCGTGCGATTTCACAAGAACGATTTGGTTCCTATTAAATAATTCACGGCTATTCACTCGACTCAGACTTCTGCTTACACGTCGACCACGCTCTCCCATGCCTAGGTGCTCGTGTACACATCCATATCGAATCATCAAGGGACATTGATGACTCGCGCGATGGGCATGCATCGCTCACTCCGAACCGTCGGTGTCCATCGTGCGATTCCATCGTGTCGTCATCGACCGGACGGCCCAAAGGAACCGCTAGCGGTACCCACGATTACGGGACTCGCTCGAAACGTGATATTTGTGCCTGCCTTCGCGGAGGATTTACCGATGACTCGGACGATTAATAAATTTCACGCGGTAAACACGAGCAATCACGAGCCATGGGAAGAATCCACCCGTGTGACTCGCGAGAGGAATCCTTCGACCTCGATGGAAGACAATCATCTTCCATGAGAAACATCGACCGTTCGAAGGTCACACCTTGACGTTACACCCCAACAAGCAAATATGCGTCCTCCTAAACGATTGGACAAGCGAATGACGATCCACCACGTGGAACGTCTCCATCCTGGATCACTAGGATACACAAGTTACACCTCGGTATGTGTCTCCTTATAAGCGAAACGAGCGAAAAGGAGCAAAGAAGGCTTCTTCTATTCGCGGTACGCGCGCCTAACGGATTCCACGTCAGTCCGATCGAGGATCGCGATTTCATCTCGTATCTCGACTCGCGTCTCACAGGCGTCGATCATCGATCGACGTCGATCGATCCGCGTTCGCCAAACTCTCGACCCAATGTCCCTTTGCCACGAGGTCCTCCTCCCTCCTCCTCTCAGACTCGTTAGCCATTTGACCAACGACGACCACGAGGTGCGCGCGGCTACGTGAGAGTAGGTACGCGTCGTCGGACGACATGATTCATCGCGAGAAACTCGGGAGGACTATGCGGAACCATGCGCGGCGCACGACTCCTCCGTGGTACTTCGCTCGCGCACGACACCGAGGATAGGAGAGAGATCCTTATTGTTGGAAAACGCAAAGAAACCTGTTTCTGCGCTGGTGCCTGCCGCGGGGTAAAAAAAAAGTTTCTAACGACCGTTACCGCTTGGGCTGCCACCAGGAGAGCTTCGAGGAGGAGAGAGTCCAGCTTGAACGTCACCGGGTGCGCGCTAGGAGGAGAAGAGGAGAACACGATACGAATCGTCGTCGTGCTTGAGTTACGGCCGACCTGGTGCGACCTCGGATTATGAGGGTTATTGCCTGCGCGAGTACACTAATTAGCGTGGATATATACTATGGTGCCTTACGGTAAATGCTCAACGCGGCGGGATAGAGCGAGAAGTTGCGCGTGTTCCTCTCGCGGGCCTCTCATCGGGCATCGGGGGCCTAATATACCAATTATCGGAGGCCTAATATAACCAACGTACGTTAACTTCGATCGCATGTTTCACGCGCGAGTCCAGGGTACACCAGTGACGCCCCTCGCGCAGAGGACGATATCCACCGAAGATACGATTTGGTTCTTAGAGAGACTTCCAGAGACCGGAAAGTTTGTTATTAGAGGACGTTTAGGAGAATCGGTCTAGGATAGGGTCCCTGGGAAGACGATTCGGGTTCGATGTTCCGACACGTTGTTATTGGAAGAATGGGGTTAGGATGTTCCACACGTGGAGTTTAGCTGCTTGACGAAATGTAGAAGAAACGTACGCCTAAACCTACTACTAAATACCTACATTACTCATTAGTAATTGTCTTACTGGGGAAAACAATGATTGAAAGAGCACAAAGTGTTTCGTCTTATCCCAAAATTGCATCCGACGTCTGTTTATGGACAAAAGAATATCCCACACTCTACAATCCGAATCAACGAATGTGCGTGGGACCAAATGATCGTGGCCTAAAGATCTCCGTCACGAGGCACAATTTGGAATGGCCTCGTAGCGCCGTCGGAAGTTATCGCGATCGACGGGGCCCGGCGTTCGTAGATAGATAGATAGACGCATGAAGGACGGATCCATCCGCAGCATCTACAGGTGGTCGCGTACTATCGGGCACGTCCTGGCGGACCGGTTCGAGGATCTCAGGATTTTCTCCCTTCCTCTTAGCCCGTCCGTGTACCTTGGAGGCAATGGGCGCTACCACGGAGCCTCGGCCGCATCGTCGTGCACCACGAGGAAACGTAATACCTAGAAAAGAGGATGGTGAAGAGGGTTGGAGGGAGGACCAACTCAGCGTGCCCCTTCGACATCGTGCGGCCACAAGCACCAAGACAACGTCGAGTTCCCTCACCCCTTCTCCCTTTTTCACAATTTTTCTCGCTCTTTCTTCTCCACATCCCTTCCACCCTCTCTCTGTAACCCTTCGCTCCCTCACTTTCCACCTTCCTTCCTTTTCCCTCGTACACGTAGCTTCCTCCTCTTCGCGATGCTCGTTGGCCACCACCGCGCGTCTTGCTTTCGGTCGGTAGCCGGGGGGGCATTTAATATGGCAGCGCGCTCGGCGGAGACACTGACAGATCTCGGCAATTAATAAAACGTTTCCCTGCTTATTGTCGTGGAGCTACTTGGTTATGCTCCGTGGGCTACCCTTTTCACTGCGCGCTCTTAACGTAGAGAAGAAGAAGAGGCTCCTCTCCCTTTCCTCCTCTCTCTCTCTCTTTCTCTCTCCCTTTTCTCTCCCTCGACAGTTACAACCGCGCAGCCTCCATCTACCTCACCATCTCTCCCCTTTCTCCATTCTGGGTAGCCCGGGCATCGCCTTCCGCGGAGAAGGAGGTGGAGGTGGAGGTGGAGGAGGCGGAGGCCGCGGCACGACCATCGCACGATGTAACGGGTGTGCCTCCGCGGAAAGGGACGCACACAGAGGCGCGCTCGCGTTTTGAATGGACGCGTATTAATTGGGCCTCGGCCCAGCGTTGGCATTAGTGGATGTCCTCGTGTCGAGTTTCCACCGCGGCGATTGTTACCGCCCTCAGGCAAATGTCTCCTTGCCTTCGTGAGGAGGACCAAGTCCGAGCAGGGGCGGCGAGGACGGTTGGTAGATAACGAGCGAAGGCTATCTCAGCTCCTGTGCATACCACGGGGGACCTCCTAGGATTACGAGAGCGTTCAGCCGAGCGGTCCCGAGAGCGTGACCTTCGAATGGGGGTCGACGCGATACACGGAAATCCGTTTGTTCGTCGGGTTTGTATTCGGGTGACACGGTTAAATGGCCCCTGGACACGTGGGGTGTTTGAGCAACGAGTGTCACGCTTCGGAATCCTCGTTCCCACAGTCGTTGCGCGTTCAGGTGTACCTTCGTTGCAATCAGCTGCCAGTTTCTCAATGATTACCGATAACACGTGAATCTTACATAGGTAGGATAGGTAGGTCCCGTGGTGCTAGCCGTAAGTACAAGTTGGACGTTTAGGTATGAGCGTGATATGTAAGCAGCCATGCTATACGACGGCCTGTTCATCGAGTCTATCCGGACCGGTGAAAGTCGATGATACGATCGGGAATCAAGCGGATGTACACGGGATGAGCGTGTCGGGCGATGATGCGTATTATGTTCGATGAAAAGAGAAATTCGAGTGATACCAATCTGCGTAAACGACGTTGCGTACTGCGTAGATGCGATAAATTGTGCGAATTTTGAGAGCGTTGAATTGGAAGGATTCGGTTAACGTCGTTAAATTTCTTAAATAATGCCAACCGGTTTCTTGAATAATGAGAGATTCTTCGTACCAAGCATCGAGGAACACAACGAAAAATTATTTTACGATTTTTGTAGATGCCTAATGAACGTCACTCCGATGTCCGACATGACTTCAAAAACTGATGATCTCTGAACAATGACAATTTACAGTGGAAATTAAAAAATCAACCTGTAGTAAAAGCCAGATTAGGGACAATTAATTAGATTCCATGCCTCGGTATAGAATATTAGATGAAAAGAATTTGATAACTCAATACGTGGAAATGAATAATTTGGTAGCTAAAATAGGTGAGTTTCAATAAGGATATACTTCCAAGCATTGGTCCGCAATAAGAATCGGGTAGGGTGTAACATTGCGGTGGGCAGGGGGAAACACCCACCGAGTCCAAAGCATTTCACTACCGCCAGACGTTCCACGGTGGCACGAAGAGCACAGACGGGGTCCAAATATAGATCAAAGATGTGATTTATTTTACGATTACCGTCGACCGACGTCTCACGCTTGCCCGGTGCAACTTCTAAGTCCTTCGAGCCGTCACCCAACCAGTTCGGTAAAAGTCCCTGGAAACGCATTCGGCTATTAAGCCGACCACCGGCTATTCGCGAACCGTTTTCCTCACACTTCTCCGTCTTAAAGCCAACACGAGAATCGTCGTCGTTCTCACAGGATTCGCAGCTCGCGTCGTCGAAGACATTAAACACGATGCGTGCGACTAGTTGGAATGCAGCGGGTCCGACGAAAGGTCGCTAGTGACAAAATGCTCGTATGACAACGTCCGTCACGAGAGAATCAAGTGCCGTGACGGACAACCTCGTGTGACACGTTGGACCGGAAGTGCGCTAAAAAATCACCTAGGCGGCTTTATCGCTTCGGTCGGAAGATGTTAGGCTAGTTTGAGGGTTGGTAAAAGATGAAAAAGGATCCCTGACAGATTTTCTACTGGCGCCTCATTCGAGAATATTATGCTCGGATACAGTTGGCAACAGAACTTCGTAATAGCGTTGCGAATCTTAAAACCACGTAGCTTTCTAAGATGCGTTCGTAAAAGGTATTGGAACGTACCTGAAATTAGTAGCCACCTGTGAATAAATATCTCTGGAATACATTTCACGCCCGAGCCAGCTAGACCGGCCGAAAATAGCACGGAGAGGAAAAAAGAACCGTGGTCGCACGTCCATGAGACACCTCGGGGCTCGCAGACATCGGGTTCTCGGAGTCTTCTAATCGAATTTCTATGTTCCCCCGGTTTCAATCGTCCTCGGACGGTATCGACTAAACGTCAAGCCGGACGATATTTATGCGCGCCGCTCGAGCATCGAAAATACAAATTCGCGACTGTATCTGAGCGCGAGCGTATTTCTAAATTAAGATAAGCGGGGCGGGCTACGACGCGACGGAGCAAGTAGAACGGAGGACAACGAAAAGGAAAAGAAACTCGGGGTGGAGAGAAGAGGAGATAGGCGGAGGAGGAAGCTGACCTGGAGGAGGACGACGGTTCATTTCGAGTTTGGGATTCGGGAATTGGTTATGAATAATGCAAGCGTTTCGCCGGGCGAGCGACCGAGCGAGCGACCGGCAGGCCGGAGATCGAATCCGAGCTGGTCAAACTGAGGAGGTTCCGGGTGAGAGGGCTGGTCGTCGGCTTTAAACGCGAAACGACGATGACGAAGAAGTCGGTTGGTTCGCCTTGTTCCGGATGTCTTCGCGATCCTTCGTCGTCCCTTCGACCGAACCCTTTCCACTCTCCTTCGCTCTCTCCTCCCGTGCCTTTACCATGTAAGCTACCGACGGAATAACGATCCGGAAGTGGTCGCGGAAACTCGAAACTTTGCGTTTCGGGCGAGGATCTCACCGTTTCACGATACTCTTTCCGGCGATGAATTATTCATTCGTCTCGAAACGCGCCGATTCTCCTTCGCGCACGTCCCCGCTGATGTCCCGCGAACTCCAAATTCGCCGGGAGTAGAATGAGGAAAATATTGGATTATGGATACAGCTTCGAGAGGGAATTTCGGCGGGGCGGTTTTCGAAAGCAGTTGCTCTTTACGAAGGACTGATTATTGTTCTTGGAAAGAGAACCGCGGTTCCTTTCCCAAAGTCCAAACGATCGTCTTTGGGTAATAAACGAGGGCGCCGCGTATTTGACTCTTTGCGGCTCGATGTATCTTTAAAATTTCACCACTCAATCAGACTCGTGCGCGGACGGTCCAATACTCAGGAAGATTGCAACGAAACGTTCGAAAGTAGAGACAAATCTAACAATAAAGATCAATATATACAATATCGTTGCGGGAATAATCTATGGTATGCCTGAAAACACGAAATCGATACATGATATTGTTACAACGTTTCACGTCGAATGGGACTCGACGTGGAGCCGGCCGAAGAGAAATGCAACGTCGAGCCCAGCTCGACACAGGACCGCAAGGGGTTAACATTATTGATAGAGTGCAATGCCTTTGAATGCGCCATACGTCCCGCGCAAACATCACTGACATCGTTAGAATCCGCCTGTGCTATGACTCACTTCTCGTGCCGACTCACGGCACCGAGTCGGCGGATCTATAAAAAGAGAAGACTCATCCGTTTGCTAAACAAACCGGCACGGGACACGCGTATGGTTCTCTCCATCCCCCTTTCTTCCTTCTCTTTCTCTCGGCATTATGATTTACCGGGTGGGAAGTATGGTGAACGAATACGACGGGACCATCCCTTCGACATTCCACGGACCACAGATGTTTTTCCACCGCCAAAGTTTCGTGGTAGCCAATTTCGAGTGGTTTGGATTGCCTCGCGTACGGCCCGCTGACTGACCGACATTCGACCCAGAGGGGGAAATTTATACGAAGAGGGCAAGTCCGTCATCTGCGAGCAACGTCATTAGCAATTTCGAATGACGATTAACGTCGTGTTCGATTGTAACGATCAGGCAGTATAATGTGGCACGAGCATCCGTTTGACTATCGTTCGAATCAATGAGTAAAATTAAGCGCGTCAGCCGTCGATACTTCCGGTGCGTCGTGGAATGAATTCTTCGTACCTTCCACGATACGTCGAAAAAGATTTCGAGAGATCAGATGCGAGCGAATCACTCGTGAGAAATGTCGGTGTGATCTTTTGATCTCGAGAGTCACTCTCGCGGACACCGGGGGTCAGGGAAGATTGGAGACGGGGCTTAATGTTCGTGGAAAAGTGGCCGGCCGAAGAATGTCGCGGATCGAAGATCGTTCGAGCTTCATGCGGTGAAAATCCGCTGATTCAACGCGAACGTGAGAAACTGGTCGTCGACCCCGGGGCGTCTTATCGCTGCGACCTTCAATGGCAGCTTGCTCTTCGCCTTTCTCGAACTCGAGCTACCGCCTTCCAATCGTTCTCTCGTAGATCCTGATTCCAGCCTGACAACCAACCGTCCCGAAACGATTTTTTCGAAAATTTTAGATCGTACCTGCGATCACGTACAGTACGCTAAAAAAATCTCATATTCAAATTGCAGTCGCACAATTGACTACACACTCTTACTTCGAAAATGCCATTTCGTACGACTACCTGAAAATTCACGCTCAAAAATCTTAGAAGGTTGAGAAATAATATCCCGAAAAATCTCGAGCAGCCACTTCTGCATTTTAAGCGAAGGAGGGTCGAGCCATTTGGCTCGCGCTCGAAATTCAACGGCGCGCGCGCGCGTGCGCGCGTGTGGCCGCACCGAAGGAGAGACTCGTCCATCAATACGCCGGCTTGAGAGGGCTCGCACGGCGGCTAATTTTGAATAGACACTCATTTGCGAGGCATGCTAATTGCGCGCGAGTGTGTATGTATGGGTGCGAGTCGAAGGAAGCAGGCGAGCGAGTGACTGACAATGAGTGCGAAACGCGTGAACGGGCGGGACGAGGAGGATGGTGGTAAGAGGGTGGGAGGAAAGGAGGGAAGAGGAGGCCGTCTGGAGTGTCTGGACGATCGAGCGAAGGACAAGCGCCTCGGACGATGGACGACTCGTCTGTCCTTCCGTTCTTCCTCAGAGCTCGCGGCTGCGTACGCCGTATGTCGTCCCTTTCAACCTTTTCCAACTAATCCTCTCCTTGGTCATTCGTGTTCCTTCGGCCATGCTTCATCGGATTCAATTATTCTCCCCTTCCCGCCGACGCCTCTAGCCCTCCTCCGTACACAACGCACACGTAGGCGTGCGATTCGCATCTTTCGAGAGGCAACGCGCGTGCGTTACAGCCCACTTATAGATAAATTGCGAATACGTATCCGAATGCGTTGCGTGAGCCCGAGATGCACGCTAATATCCTCATAGGAAATGTTGCGCCCGAAGAATGCATGGGAGAAGAATGAAAGTAAATACGGCGCTGTGGTGTACGTGGCGCGTAATGACTGCGCAAATAAAGCCGATGAAACGCGTGAGAAGGAAAGAGGAGGGTGAAGAGAAAGAGAGAAGAGGGGAAGAGAAAGAGAGAAAGGTTTGAAACGAATTAAGAGGCAAGAGGAGGAACAGAGAGGGATGAAGGGAGAAAGAATCGAAGAGTCATACCACTTTCGACGAAGGCTCGGAGAGGAGGTGGGCTTGACTGGCATGCGATTACGTTCTCGCTCGATTCTTCGCGTGTTTCTACGAGTGACTGGAAGGAGGTGTAAGTCACTGTGAAACTGAAACGAGTCGTAGAAAAAACCGGTGACACGTTTCGTGTCGTGCCAAGTGTTTGAACGAGTGCCGCGTTCCTTGAGGCTTTTCTTGGAAAGCGGCCACCGCGGAACATTATGCCTTACGCGTAATAGTATCCGCTGTAATGACGGGTCACTAAGAAGACGTTGAGTTTACGCAATTATTCATTTACAGGCAAACTCGAGGGTTACGTAAAATTGGTCCTTTTTCTCGGGCGGGTAATTCCCTGCCTACGATTAAATAAAAAAAGAAGAACGTAGCCAATACAATTGTCCCGATTAAAATTATTTCGCAATCGCGCTCGAGTATAAAAGTTCCGAAAACTCTACGCAGTTTCGACCGACGAGAATAAAAGTTTCTACAGCTACTCTCTATCGAAGGTACAAACGACACGGAGTTAATATTCATTGCGCCGTCTTTCTTCGTCCATGCGATTTTTTCGCCGGCCAATAGTTCGGGTCTCAAAGCGCTGACGAGGCTTGGAATTCGACCCCGGTGCCGAGGATCCTTGCCAAAACGCGTTTCGTCGCGCAGGGTTCGTCTCTCCCGTACGAGCGTGAGGGTCAGAGGGTTCACCCGCGAGTTCGTATATTTTTACGATATACGTTCTCGTGGCGCATACATTTTTTCTCTCGCTTTCGTTTTCCGTTGGTCCGAGGTCAAATTGATTTTGGCCAGGATCGCGAGATAAGTTTTAAGGCGGCCGGCGCGGTGGAAGACAAGTTCACGGAACGTCGAAGTACTCGTTGAACCTGTGTGGGTGTTCTTCTACGTCCCTCAAAAAATCATCGTCGTTCTTTTTGCCGGGTCCTGTCCCGCGTCCAACGTTCTCTTTTTCCTTTTCCCTACCACGACGCCGTACATCCACCTTACTTCCCTCCGGAGGCAGGCGCGCGTACGCATGCGCATGCACTTCGGGGTCGAAGTCAAAGCAATGGGACCCGGAGTAGTCGACCGAGGCATTTCACACGTGTCAATCGTGCAAAGATTTACCGTCGTCCGTCTTGTTTCCTTCGTTTCCTTCCCAAGTAGAGACCCTCCCTGTTTCCCTTCTCCTGCTTTTCTTCTTCTCTCCTTCCCTGGTGCGACTCGCTCGCCCTCGCTCCTCCTTCGTAAATCATTTCGCACGCTTTGCCTCACGTAGCACGGCGCGACGTTTACGGGTCTTACGCTTATTGGATCGCGGGGGCCTCGACAAGAAAGCGCAGGGTCCTGTGTTACTGATTTTTTCTCGAAAATTCATGGTGGTGCGCGCACGTGGGTAACGAGCAGGTTGGAAAGGAAATTGGGATACGTTGGGATAATAAACGAGGAATGAGAAAGATGAGGGACCGTCGAAGAACGAGTAACTTTACCACGGGAGTATTGTTTTCTTGAACCACGCCGTGCATCGTTCCACGTAAAATCTTCGAAAACGGATTGAATAATATGAAAAATGCGAAAGCGAACGTTTGGTCGGACGGGGTAGAACGGAAACTCGTCCTATCTCAAATGTGGCACGAATGATCACGGCAGGATCAGGAAGCAGATCGGCGCGGTGAGAAGCACCGAAGCGCAACCTTCGACTAGAGACAGGAAGACGAACCTTCGAGATGATGCTTCTCTTCCCGGAGCAAACGGCAATTCCAATTCCACGTCGCGAGATTGGAATTTCGCGTTCACCTCGTATCCACCGAGCCCATCCGCGTTTCCTGCGAAAGAAAAATTACTCGATCGCGACCGCAAGGGCGATTCGAAAAATCACGCCAACACATCCGCCGCGCGCATTCTTTAAATCGTAATCTCGCAACTCTTCCGCCGACCGCGCGTTACCTCGCGCTTTACGAGAAAAATAAATTACACGGTAACGCTAAATCAATCGGAGAGAAACGGCGCTTTCTCCTCGCAACAGTCTCTACCAGGCGAAGCGACGAGAGGGGCGATTTATCGAAAACAATTCTCCATCCTTACCCCTAATTTTCGAGCACCGTTCGAGGATTCAACCTACTCCCTGGATACTTCGTTTAATAGCTTTACGAAAATACCGAGTGCGACGTAGATGAGCGCGCGCGATAGGAGAACGTGGACGTTACCTTCGCGCAGTCTTCTTCCCTCGAAGTCCTAGGAGTATCCTCCCTCTTACGCATCACCGACGACAAGCCCCGTGATTGCACGGATCCGCGAGGTTAAATGGAAAAGATGAAGGGCTTTCGAGAAACAGCCCGCGGACCGACAGATGGTCCCGTTCGCCAAGCTAAAGGCGGTCTTTTGCGGACCAAAGACTCTCCTCGCTCGATTTCGTGGGTAAGTGCCTGCTAGAGCGGTTCGTCACAGTTGATCGTCACAGTGGATCGTCACAGTGAATCGATCCACGTCGTAGTCCTCGTCTTCGTTGTCGTCGACAAGGCGCATACCGCGATTCCGTTAGGAATCTCATCTACGTTCCCACAACAGGAATATACGCCTGCGGAACTCTCTCGTTCTCTCCACTCTCTCCTCTCTTTCTTTCTTTCTCCATAGTTCCATCTTCCTCGCTTATTCGCGCTCACTTCATCTTCCTAACCCGCGCGCCTCTCCCGCGTTCCGCGTGCGTGTGTACAAGATGACCACTTGATCTTTCTCTCTTGGGCTTTCCCACTTCTCCTCGCTCGTGTGGTCTTCCAACTCTTTCCTTCTTTCTCTTCGTTTCTCTCGTTGCCTAGCTAGTCGCCTTTCTCTCTCTCTCTCTCTTTCTCTATGCGGTGCCCGCTGCTGCCTTGGCTTGCGGTTCGATATCGATGCTTCCTCGAGTAGTCGAAGGCGGAAGGCGAGAAGGTCGATGGATCGAGCGATGGAGAGGAAGGCGAGAGGATAGAGCGTTCTGGAGGTAGCAGAAGATGAAATGACGAAGAGGCCGGGAGGAGTAGAAAAGGTGAGGGAGCGTGGTGGGGAGGGTCGGGCAAAAAATCCGGGAGTACGGCGTTGGAATTCTCGCGGAGGAAGGATGCGTCGGAATTATCGCAGCTCCGCGGTCGCAATCGAGCAGCTCGATTCATCGATATTCTCTCGAGAGCCCGCCTCGGAGCGGCGCGCGCGCGAGTGAACTTACACACGCGCAGAAGGTGGCCTTCGTGAGAAACAATCGAAGATATTTTCGAGATTCGTAGGAACGCACGACGTGCGTTTACGGAATCCGGTGAGCGCAAAATTTACCGCGACACCTTGGTATGTCGTCCCTCGAGTAACGTCAGCCTATCGCGAATGAAGTGACGTAATTTTCAATTGCAAATGATTCATAACCGTGCCATTTGTTGCGGACTCTTTGACGCACGAGATACCGCCGCGCGCTGGAGATCAAAGAATAGTCGAAGGAGGTCGAAGGACTTGGCCGATGCAATCATTTACTCGGCTATCATCCGCGCGCGATCCCACGGCTGCGTATAAATTAATGCGTTACACTCTGGAAAAGTTTGCTATTACCCTGTTTACCCGACGATTACGCGGTATTACGAGTGGGTAACGCGCGCTCGTTAGGGTCGCAAGAGGTGAGTCGCGATTTTATCCACGCTATCTCTCCTAGGCGTGCCCAGGTAAACGCGATAGCCCTCTGCACTCCGAAATATTGTCTCTCCGGGGAAAAAGAATTTTCCACCCTCTTTTTTCTGTCGTGCCTCTCGCTATCTCCCACGGCACGAGGTGGAAGAATCTTAACCGTGTCCGTCGTGAGTAGAACGTGCGACTACGCCACTCTCCGGTTTACCTATTCATGTGGGCCTTTACAGAGTGTTAATGAAAAATGCGGCTAGTCAGCTGGTGCTCGTCCTTGCTTATACCGGGTGCTCTCTTAAAATCTTTTTCCAAGCTCTATGAAAAACTCGAAGCTCTTTTTACCCGCGCTCGTCCAGGTTCGTCATCCGTGAACCTAGAACAATTCCCAATTAATCGGATACTCAAGGTTCTCCGAGTATTTGGCTTGTATTGGGTGAGTGTATACGCAGGAGAGAAATCGAGCAGAAATGAAAACCACACTCTTTAGAAATTCACGCGATCCCGGACAAAGCCAAGCTTTTCGCCGGAACTCGTTTGTTTCCATTCGAAACACCGCCGACCGCGGGGAGAGCCTGGCATTTTGCGTGCGCGCACACTTTTTCCACTTACCACCGACGTAATTATTCGCCGAGAAAATTTACAAGAAGTATGTAACGAGAGAGGTAACGGGGTGAAGACACCAGGGGCGAACGAACAGAAACAGGTGTAAATGCCGCGAAATTGTATAATTGCGAGCCGCTTAAGGAATGTCTTCTTGCATGGCGGAGGGTCCGACCACCACCACCACCGCCGTCATCATCATCACCATCAAAAGGGGACGCCCGAGAACGTGTCTTTAAGCGGTGTAAAATGATCAGATGTAAGAACGACGGGGAGCCCGCGTATGCGGATGTTGGAAACGTTGATGCGTTCGTCGAACGTGACTCCTAACGGCACGTGCAACACGCGTGCACACAGACGGGCGAGAACACGAGCTCACACCCGTGTGCTTTGATATCCACCGAGTGCGATTCCCTTCTTTCTTGCCGCTTATCATTACACCGAGCGTGTAATGACTTTTTTTGCGTAATAGTAGCGCGCGAAAACGGGACCCTGCGATGCCGTGATTGATGCTTGCGGGGTAACGGATCGGTTCCGGTCGAACGTTACGCAAGAAGGGAAGAGATGATTTCAATTGCGTCTTCTCTACGATCCCGGATAATGGATTGTCTTTAACGGCGATAATGCTCGAACCGCGAGGGCTTAGGTGTTACGACCGTTCTTATCTTCGTTTGGCTGCATACCGAAGCGTCCGGCTATGGAACGTTCGAAGATAAGGTACAACTGTGATCCTCAGGATTCAGGAGGGGAGTCGTAAAATTTGAAGCTCTTCCGACGAATGCCACCCGAGACGATCTTACGAGTTGAAATTGGTTTTTATAGTCGATCGTCTTATCGAAGTATTTCGTAGTCACGGGGTATGTGAACACTATGCGCAACGAGAAGGGGTACCATAGAGCGGCGTATACTAAATGTCTACATAGATACCTAAAATACATACTTAGAGGGCTCATGTGTGGTGGCGCATAAAAGTGCATAAGAGATGGCTATCCACGGTGCACGCTAAGACACAGGCACCTGCATTATAAGTTCCCTGCCTACCCATCCATGCACCGTCCATTTATTGCCGGCTTTTCAGGCATGCCCGAGGCGCGCACCACCTTCGAGCTTTCGAGAGAGAGAGAAGTGTGGCGAGGAGAGCTTTGTGCCTTCGCCACTGCGTATCAACGTCAATGAATAAGCGACCGTTCGTTGGAATTGCCAGAATTCGGGTCGACAGGGCGAGCTTCGGGGTTGACTCTTAACCCTTTTGCCTACAATATCGCGCGAGACTCGTGGTGACGGATTCGAGCAACCTATAAAAACCACGGACGAGAACCGTGGGACGCGTACTGGGCCAAACGTGTAGTTATTATAAGGACTTATTGTTGATTGTGGCTCTTTGCGTCGCGACAAAAATATTAAGGCAAGGGTTTAACGAACTCGACGCTACATTTCAATCGGAAGAACGTTATTCTGATATTTTATAAAAAGCAAAACTATAAAAATGTAATACTCCCGGCTTGGGAAACGGTCGAATAGATTGTTGCGTTGAAAGTCCACAAATGGCGCGGTGATTTTTTCCTATTTGCAATTTCGTTGCCGAGCGGACAATTGTAGGAAAATATGCGCGGTAGAGAAGGGCTATACGGAAAGCCAATAACGATACTTTTCCATCGTTACGTTTGCGTTCGACCGAACAACTCCGTCCGCGATTGGCTTTCCCTCGAGAAGCACGTAACAAACGTTCTGGGTTAATGCACCTCACTCGATTTGCTTCGACAAAGGTGGAGCGGATCGAGATGAAAAGAATTTGCGTGCATCGACCTCACGTTTTCGCAGGTTAATAAGAACGGTGTTTACGACGATAATTAATAACTAGACTAATCGGAGGTAAGAGAAGAGTTCAGTGGAATGGGGTGCGCGGGGAGAAAGAGAAAGGAAGGGAAGAGGAGAGAGAATCGTGCTTATCCGTGGTAAAAGGAACGAGAGTGGAAGCAGCGAATGGAAGGATGAAGAGAAACGCGTTTAAGAGAGGGAAAGCTGGAGGAAGCGAACGGAGAGATAGACCGACGGAGAAAGAAATAAGAGAGGGAGAGAAGCGGAAGAGAGAGTGAGCAACAAGATCTTAACCTCCTACGACGAGGGCCGTCCGTCCATCTTCTCGTTTTCTCTTTCTTCCTCCGCCGATTCGCTCGTCTCCCTCATTTTCCAGCTGGTTAACATACATGAACTATGAGCGAGTCCTTAAGACGGGACGCGAGAACAGGCCAGGGACATTATCAATGGATCTACCTTCGCGTAAACGCACGAGGGGTACTTAGTATTACCGGTGCATGCGTTAGCGCGAATCGCTCGAGTACCTTAGAAGCCCTATCTTCTTAACCACGCTTTCCTTTTTCCATCCATTACCTTCGCGCGCTTCAATTTACGCGAGAGTTTTTACGCGGCAACAATTCATCCCGATGGAAATTCGTTAGCCTCCGACGCGGTACTTCCGTTTCTCGGTCAACGGTGTAGGACGAGAGATTTCCTACGTGACGCGACGCTTACACGTAGGAATGTCGGGGAATGTCGTAAAATCTAAGGAGTGACGCTTACGCTGAAACACCTTGACGTTTCGCGACTATCCGCGGACTCTTACGCAATCGGTTGGATACCCTTAACAGAGGCACCGCGACCAGGCACACTTTTCCCCGCGTGAGAAATTCGCGTTAGGCACGATAATTAATATAATGCGTAAATCTCATTACTTTATATGCGCCTGGGTTGCGACGAGGAGGTTTTACGATCGGGGATACGCGCGAGACCGCCGCCGTTGAGGAATGTTTTTCTTCGTGATGGAAAAGACGCGGGCCCAGGAATTAATCCGTTCTCCCGCATCCACGCTCACTCGCGAAATATTCGCCTAACAGACGAAGCAACGACGCTAACATTTTTATTGCTTTTCGCATACACGCCCGTTCGCACCTTCGTCGCGGCCAGCTGCAGTCCTGTGCGTTTTGAAATCTTCGAGAAATGGCCGGTGTCTCCTTGGCCGATTTAATTCGCAAGTCGAATCGTAAAATCCCGAATGGCGATACTTTTCTTTTATCGTGTAAAAATGCAAAGTCCGTACTCACTCGGTTTGTCGGCCAGTCACGGTTAATGCGTAGGTTGTATGTTATACGATGGAGAGGTCATCCAGGATCGAAAATTCTTGCTTCGGCTACTGCGCGATGCTCGGCGAAGATGTCGTCACCCGTGTTAATCGCTAATTTAACTCCCCGAGAACTTTCAAAAATCCACGCCGACGAACGTTCTTCCTCGAAAGTTCTTACATCCTACACTGTGCATCTTCCTAACGTCTCTGAGAAATCGGACGACGTGAACATTGGGATCCTGACTTTTACGAGAGTGGGGAAATCTGAGAAACCGTAGGGATAGGTAATCCTCTTTTTTAAAGTACACTCGTGACGAAATCTCGAAAGGAAACAAGGTAACTACCTGTACGCTATTCGTAAACAAAAACACTTCTTCCGAGGAAGGTGGTGAGTCCACAACGGACCTCACCTATTTAGTTTTCCTTCGAATTTTGGTGCGCGTACAGCTTAAAAGTGTCGGAACATTAATAAAAACTCTTTTCGCCCAAAGCTCTCGGCTGGCCTGTGCACTGTTCTCTCCAAGGACCGCATAACTCGTCCACCTTGCGGCCAAACGCTGTCAGAGGACGATCGTAAGTAGGATAACAGTTTTATTATTTTGCAAGCACCAACCGTCCATCGCACAGGCGACATCGTTCGCGCCGCAGAACGTCCATTCCCATTTGAAATGAAGGCTTCGCTCGCGCGCGTTTGCATTTATTTTCAGACTCGGTCCCCGCGCGTCTCCTTACTACGTTTACGAGCGCTAAACAGACTGGCTCCGCGCGCACAATAAGGCGCGGCCCGCTTTGATCACTTCTGACATTCGGAATTTTCATAATTTATTCCACGCTCGGGGCTCCCTCGTCTCTCGCACGGCTCACCCCCTTACCGTGCACCATCCCTCCTTCGATTTCCCTTCCACCACTGCTCACGGTTGCACGCTCGAATCTATTCGTCACGATCGTTTCTTCGTGAGGCCTCGCGCAACCGAGCGCATTAACACCAGTCTGTCCGCTGTAAATTAGAAGGCCGAGTATCCACGTAACCTGTAGTAGGAGGGTTAAGGATATTTCTCTCGGGTTACGTGCTGCTTCTCTTCTATATAGAATTAGCGAAATCCTCTTACTCCTTCGCGTGCAGTAGGAATTTCGGGATATAAGAAATTTTTAATGAATCGGTTAAATAAAGAAATTCTAGCTCGACTGCTCGTCCGCTCTTTTCTTGGCGTTACAAAGATAACATTTCATCTCCGACTTCACCGGTTTCGCTCCGATTTATAATTGAAGATCCTTCGTTATCGTAGCTTATGCGAAAATAGGATATCTCGACGAGGTTAAGCAGGTTTAATCCTGCAATCGAACCGACTTCGAATTCATCCTATCCTCTTTTCCTTCGAGTTACAATTCACGAACCTTTTCTTCTTGCTTACGTTTATACTTAGAATCGCTCGTTTCGTCCAGACGCTCTTATATAAATCATTCGACGGTCATCGTTCTAAGCAAACGATCCACTTTCCAGATGCACAGTTTCCAATAACACGTTCCCACTCCCGGGCGTATGGTCGCCTTATGGCCTCGTTAAGGGCGGAAGTTCATTACGGGGCCAAATGCCCTTTGAAATTGGGAGCCCCCGAATTCTCTTTCAAGGACCGCCGAAATATCCGCGCCCCCGCGTAAATCACCTGCTTTACTTTCCGGCGGACGTCACCGAATGCCACCGAATCCGACCTACTATCCTTTCCGCGGTACTTTCCGTTAATCGCTCAGGCGCGAGGAATTTCAAGCGCCGATGCGACGTGCCATTAGTCGCTCGTATATCGCGAAAGGAGGATCTTCTAATCGTCGAGCGCGAAGGTCGGAAGAAAGGCAATATCCAGCACGATGTTACCGTCGCTACCGTTAAGCAAAATTACAGGCCAATGTTTTTTGTCGAGCGACCGCGCGATAAGGGGAGCGAGTCGGGATCGAATTCCTCCCCGACTTCTAAATAACTTCTAATCCCTCTGCTTTTTTCCCTTTCTTTTTCCACATTTACCAGGGGGCAGCGCCGCGGTAAGTCTCGGATCCGCCTTAGAGAGGTATCCTCGTTAAAGCTCCGTTAGCACCGCGCATCTCGTTCCTGAAATGTTACGGTGGGGAGCGGGGCTCCGAGAATTACGTGGGGATAATTAATTGGGTGACATGTCGTGCGTTCGTACTCCCTCGGTCCACGGCCGTTATACCTATTCCACGGTGCGTTATAAATAACGCGGCGCATCCGCGTATTTGCATATTAATTTCGTGTAATGAAGGCGATTAGGCTAATGAGCGTCGAATGTGGTCTCCGCGACTGTAACTTTATACGTTCTCTCTCTCTCTCTCTCTCGTTCTGTTTCTCCCTTTCCTACCTCCTTCTCTCTCTCCCGCAATCATTCCCGCCTACCACTCTATTCCCTTCCATTCGTCCGACCGATTCTATCCGTCCCTCTCCTCCACTCTCCTGTCTTTCTCTGTATCATTCTCACTCTGTCTCTCTCACTCTCTCTGTCTCTCATCCTCCCACTTCTCCATTCTCTCGATCGACTCGCGTACTTGCTGATAAACTCGCTACCGGTGCCCTCGTCGTTCCCGTGCAGGTCGATTCAAGTAGAATTCAATTAACCGGGCGTATAACGCGCTATCGGGGCCGATCCAAAAATCTGCATCGAACGGGCCAGGAACGATGCGCTCACGAGTATGCATATTGCGTTCTTCCGATTACGCGATTAGTCGATACCTCGGCACATGAATTATCCTATCGCTCGGGGCAGCCTGGTCAAATTGATCGGTAAGGTGCTCGTAATTCGTCCATTTCGACGGCTTTGATTCGCCAAGTTAATCGTTAAACGAACGTTCCGCTAAAGCGAGCGGAAAATCGAAATTCGATGCTTCCTCATCCTCGAATTCACTTTGGCCACACGCTCGCCTCGCACGTAAGCTTCGTCTGCGTATTTACTACCATGCGATTCGGTAATGCGAACGATTAGTATTAAGTAATGTAAATCAATCGGCGGAAGGTGAAGATGGAAATTTCTGTTCATGCGGAGTCACGGTTAATAAAGCAAAGATTCGTAAAGGAGTAACGTGGCGACTCGATAAATTTCGTCCGATTCACCAGACGCGACGTTCGTTCACGGTTCGTAACTAGGAATAGCCATAAGTGGACATTTATTGGCGCCTGCTATTTATATCCACCCTTGGAAGATTCATTGAGAAATTAAGGCGCAGATTAACGAACATCCGAACGCGAATCGCAATAATATTAGGAAGGAACAATTTTCTACGAGGTACGAGTCGCAACGTAAAGACACGCTCCACGCGCTTGGTACAATGCAGTTGCGAAAAGCTTTTAAGCTTCTTTCCCCCTTCCTGCTTGTAGCCCCGTGCTGGGCAAAATTTACTATTTTACGCCCCAATCGAGGCAATATAATTTCACGCGAGGCCGTCACCACGAATTTACTGTTATTATTCCCCGTGCAAATGGCTCGCACCGTCGCTAACTACTTATTTAGAAGAGGTTACTCAAATCATCTTCTCGGGGTCGTTCTAACGTCCACCGTTTCGCTCGTATCCTTCGGCACACCGAGACCGATGGAAACGAAAGAGGATAAAAAAACAAAATGTAAAAGAGAAAGACGAAGAGTTACCGCTATACGTAAGCTCTTAATGAGTATTCTCATAATCACCGTGCGCCTATCGCACCACGATAGATCCTCCCGACTCCGGTCACCGGTTCTACTCGCCGGTTCTGCTTCTTCTCCAGGCACCACCTTCCGCGCCGAATATTATTAAGGACATTTAACAGCTTGTAGGCATTAACATCGAGGCCGGGCGGTGTGAGTATTAGCTATATAAATCACGGTGCCCGCCCGCGGGCCCACCGATCGGCCATTCGTAGGGAAATTAGACACGCGTTAGCTGTCCTCTATTTACCGCTACATCCCCCGCCCTCTTTCTCCATTTATATTTCTCTCTACTTTACTATTCTCTCTCACGTATCTCCCTCTTCAGCGTTCTCTCTCTCTCTCTCTCTCTCTCTCATTCTCTTGTATCATTCAGGTGGCACGCGGTCCTCCCCTTAGTCCTTTCTCTATTTCACTATTCTCGCCTATCTTCTATTCCTCTCGTGGCCACGTTGCCCTCTTTGTCCCTCGGCACTCCCTCGCCCACCACTGTTACGGACCCTACCTCCTCATTTAACGCCGGTGAACGGCTAATTTATGTAATTATGCGATTCTACTGCGACACAGAAACTATGCGCGCGCCCGCGCTCCGCATACCGCGCGAAACGTAACCAGAACTGTGGTTTACTCGAAAATCCCGTGATTACCCAACGCCGGGTATTTTACAGGCACGCGGGCAGGCATCCTCCCTTTCATCTTCCCTTTCGCGACGCTCGCCTTGCCCTTTCTCCAACTTGGCTGCATTCCTCTCTTTCTCACTATCTCTCTCGCTCACTCTCTCCGTCTGCCTTCCTCGTTGCATCTTCCGGTTGATCTCGCTCTCCAGTTGGAATGCGTAAATCGTAAGGCAGGCCAGCACGCGACAGGTGGAACATTCCGAAGGCCTAAGAAGCGTCCGTCCCGTGTGCACAAATTCGCGTGACGCAATTCGAGATTAGAATATAATCACGTCCCTGGCACCGCGACGATCCGAGAAATCGTCTTTACGAAACTCATTTGTCATTTCCCGAAAGTAAATCAAGGCCAATTTTCCAAGCCACTTTCGAAATCTCGTAATTTCACACCTTCCGTGCCTCGTCAGTGACACATCCCGTGCAATCATAGGTAATGCCTAGGTTTGTCCCCCTGTGACTTTTTCAAAGGGCGCTCACGAATGACCGTGCATGCTCGTGAACGCGTAATTGCTCGAAAACGGAAAAAGCAAACGGACGTAGCACTGGATCCGAAAGTAATCGCGCTCGACTTCCGTTCGTTTAATTTCTCGTAATCTACTGGTCGAGCAGCACTGAGTACCGCACGAGAGGAAGCAGTAACGGGCAGTAAGAGCGCCCTCGTAATTACCTGGCGTCCTTCGTACACGTGCGTCTCGTTGTAAAATATTCGTAATTTATCGATCCTTTCTTGTCCTCTCCATGGTACGGTATCGTGCATCGCGAAACCACCCTCCTCCCTTGCATCCACCCACCACGCGCGATTGTCCCTCTCTCGGGGAGGACGAGAAACACGAGAAGGACTTACTACCTACCGTAGAACGTTCACATATCTAAATCGAAGAAGCTTAATGAGCGGCAGATTAGCGCCTTGGGGAACGTCGATATGCGACCGGTTGCATCGAAGGGGGATAAGAACGACAGGATGTCGTACGTGTAACGAGGCGGTAGAAATCAGCTGATCTTCCTCTCGGCTTCGCCCCCTTCTTCATCCCTTTCTCCGTCTCAATTTTCGCAGGACGTCGCGATCTTAATAACGGGATCGTTTATGTTGACTGTTGGGAGTAAGTCCGCTACTGCATTATATCTGCATCGAGAATAGAGATCCGAGGTTTTTAAGAAGATCTCCTCTTCTAAGAACGAGCAATTACTTCATTACGTGGAATTGTATTCGACAATTTTGCAATTCGAAGCCCGGTCGCTAAATCCGTTTTCTTGCGAGCGTTTTCTGCGAAGAGGCTCACAATGTGGAATTTATTAAGGAGCTGTCTTTGCTCCATCCCCGTCGACTCTCCTTTCTCCGAAAATTGCACGTTCGGACCGTAATTTCGTCCTCTGGCACCTTCGAAAGAAATTCGCAAGTCCGCCCTCCGCTTCATGGAAAGCCGCGACACGTGACGTCGCATGCGATCCGCGGCATGGGACCTGACCGAGTTTTAAATCGGACTGCTTCGGGTCTCTCACGCAATTACGTAGCGAGGGCGAACAATGCGCGTCTGGGCGCGTGCATCGAAGGTACGCGCAGCACGCGGGCTCATTACGATCACGCATGACCGTTTGTGCTTCTGACACGGAAAGCGACTGTGCCGTTTACCGGTGCTGCTCGCTCGGCCTTTTCGAAACTGGCATTTCTATCGCGCAGGGTTCAAATGCCATCACCATCCTTCCTCACGTAGAATCCGATTGTTTCCGAAGAATTTATAATGTCGCCAGGGGACGTGGAACTCTGTCGTATGATAACAATATGTGGAACAAATTTAAGGATAATTCTTCGTAAGATCGTGATTTCTACAAACGAACATTGTATTTCTATCTGCTATCAGCGTTTCAAAGAGTTGGCAGCATTCGATTTCCGATAGTTAGCTAGATGACTTACTTTACTACAGTCTACATCCTCTAAGCGTAGATACGTAAACGAAATCACGGCTCTTCGAGTTGTCTACCCTCGACGACGTTAAACTTTTACATGCAACTATGTTGCAGCTACTCAAGTCGTTTATACAACAACGACGGCCTGGAAGAAAGCTTAAGGTTCATCTTCCCGGACGGCGGCCACTTCCTCGCAACGACCGACGACGGTTACGCCACGGACAAGAGGAAGTCGACTTTTACGAGCGAGATCAGTCACGGGCGTCACGACGCCCTGAAAGAAACGGAACGACGCCGTTCTGCGAACTATCGGAGGGCCCACCTTGCCATCTTGACGAAACTTTGTCAGTGTCTCTCACGATTACCGGTCAAAGGTCGATCCTCGTGATCTCGTTGCGACCGGCCAACGATCCTAACCCCTCTGGCTCTCACTCTCTTTCTCTCTTATTCTGGTTCCTCTTGGTGTATATGGTTCGAGACAACGGTCGGTATCCAACGTTGCATCCACGCTCCGAGAATTTATTTCCGTCGTATCCGCTATGGAGCAATTAGTACGCCACGGAAGCCGCCCACGTCGCATCGAGCAATTAATAAATAGCGAGGTAAGAATGAGAAATGTGGGAGGTGGGGGCGGGAAGGGAACGAGGAGAGATCCATGGACGAAGGTACAAAAGCGAGGATGAATAGTTCGAGAGTAAAGGAAAGAGAAGAAAGAGGAGACGAGGGAGGAGGATGTGCACGCGATCGCACGCCGTGAAGCGATTCTGCTCGACTAACAATATCGTGCGCGGACCACGAGGAAGATAGTCTTTGAAGAATGGGCCCTAGCGACGGAAGTGGTGATCTACCTGGTTGGAACCTGGTGATCTGAAAATAGACGGGTAGTCTCTGGATTCAGGTAGGATCACGGATCGTTGAACTAGAATGCCGCCAGTCCGGCGAGTGTTTTGTTTGGCATTGTTAATTAGAAAAAGGTAGGTAGAGAAGAAGGGAGTCGGAAGAACGCAATTAAATGTTCATTCGCCTCACAACAATTCTCTCTGCAAAACAAATTCAAGTGTAATCGTATCCTCCCTAGGTCACGTTCTTCTTAATCGTGGAAATTCTTTTTACCGTGCGCGTGAAATGTGATCGAGAAAAAGTGCAACTCCCACGAGTGAATCGATCTGGACACTAGCTTTACGGTTCTTGTAAATTAAAAAACGATAAACCGTTGGTTGATCGTCGATGAAAACGCATTCCTGGGCGAGTGAAGCGAAACGCTAGACTCTTAGGACGCCGACGAGCCTTTCAGAAAAATCGAGTCGGCCCGAACGGAGCGCCCCATGACGTCGGGTTGTGTGTGGTCTGTCATCCTGGGGGATTCATCCCAAGATCCATTTGGATTGTTTAGGAAACAGACCTCTCCGGGCATAGATGGAACTGCGTTTCGTTTCAGGCATGCCAAAGTAAACACGTCCGTTCGAAAATTCGACGCTTCCCGAAGAATTCCCACGTTCGTCTTCTTTTCTTTCTATCCTCGATGCACTCGCTACAGTTCTGCTTAATTTCACGATACACCGCGCACGCTCGCGTTACTATATTTATAATACACACAAGCAAACTTCGGATCTTTAAGGTAAGTAAATTTCGAGGTCTACAATCGCGTATTATTCAACGACACAATAGAACCCGAGAAATTTATCAACGGAAGGAAAAGAATGATTGGAATCGATCACGGCGAGAAAACGTCGTGTTTCCTCGACGCTGTGCTTAAATCAACGAGGCCTCGCGGGCGCATCGCTTTCTGCTTACCGATTGTTCTCGCGCTCCAACAAATTCCGGATGAAAAAAGCCGACGGCGATCTCCACTCGGTAGGACGAGGAGATGGAGGCGTTGAAGAAGGAGAAGGGCAACGAGGAGAACGAAGAAGAAGGAGAAGAAGAAGAAGAAGAAAGGAACACGCGGAACGAGGACGACGATGAAAAAGAGACCCTGTCCCATTGGGAGTTGTATGGGTTGGGCATGGGTCATTCAGAGCGCTGAGTGACCCATTGTAACGTAGGACAATATGGTGCCGCACTTGAATGGCCGGCTGTTCCCGAGGTGTTATGTTATGTGTTGGCTGTTATTCAGATAGGTAGGTAGGCATTCAGCGCCATTTACCGTTGCCATGGGTTTCAGTACCGTGGCAAGGAGAGCCACTCTAGGTCTCCGAGACCAGAGAACGAGACTACTACTCTACGCGACGCGATTTCCACGGAGAAAAGTACCTTGGGCATGACACCGATTACCTTCGAGGTGATCGAAGGACGAGACGCATGCCCTATGATCACTGAAATTCATAGAATTTCAGATAAGAGTTAAGGCACTTCGATACCCCTGTTCCCGTATTGCACTCTACGTGGTCGCACGATGTCTGTCGTGGCACGCGAGCGTGCCACGCGGCGCAATGTTTCTACGCTTCCATGTTTCCACGTCCCACGCGTTCACGCATTCGACGAAGAAAAGGCATAAAACGGATGAGGAACGATCTTACGTTACATGCTGATTCGAAGAATTTGACTCACGATGTGCGGAAGAAACGCGTCCTATTGAGTTGGTACACGGTAATAATGTACGCGCCGCGTGTAGAATGGATTTCCGTGCGATGCAAAATATTTCCCGAAGGATTACTGGGGTGGGCAAAAGCGCGCGTTAGGAACGCGCCACGAAGTATAACTTTGTCACGGCTCTGTTATTTTTATGCAACGATCGATAAAATCCGCGTCGAACGAAAAATGGTTACTCGCGAACTCTTCGTGAATTGCTACGCACTCAAGGGCCGTAAGACAGTAGCTTAACGTCTTATCCCATTTAGATAATGAATTTTCATCTAACGCGAGATATTCTACGGAGTGAGAGCAACGTATCTTGCCACAAGGTCGAAGAATCAGTTCTCGGAGAAATGTATAATTTCGTTGGGAGAAGGTTTTCGAAGGATGCCAATCGTATAATTAAAAGGGATCGAAAGATCGTGGAATGAGTCATCGAGCGGGTCTAATGACTCACCGTGAAAGCGATCTTGACCGAGGCGTAGAGGCACCGAAGAGGAATAGAAGAGGGGTTAAAAGGACTGACCGAAGGAGAGTGGAGGATCCGGTGTGCCTGAGGGCGGAGGTCCTCCAGTAGACTCTCACCGTCGTCGCTGTCGCTTTCTCACGAGGGAGAGAGGGAGAGAGAGGAATGGAGGAAGAGAGAACGGAAACGAGGCACGTTGGGGGCGTAGAGGGCGTAGGGGGCGGACTAGGACATCGTCGACGACGTGGCGTGTCTCTCGTTTGCAGTACAAAGATGCTCTCTATGTCGTTGCACTTACGCGCATCATGGTGCATCCGAAGCTTCTGTTCTCCGTATGAAGAGGCCTGCCCCCGGGGGCTTTCATCCTCCGTAAGGGAATGGTGGAGCCCCCGCGCGTCATCGTCCTCCCAGCTTGAATATATTTGCTCGCCTCAGGCATGAACGTCGTCGAGTTCCTCGTGTCGCGGTAATCGATATGCCGGTGGTTAAAGTTTATTGGAATTATGCCGTGAAGCAGCGAATGCAAGATGATGTTTTTAGGAAGGGAGTCTCGTAAGAGGGGCTTCACAACAATCCTTGATTCAATTGTAATCTCGGTGTTTTCTTGTCGACAATGTCATTTTTCACTCTGACCACGGTACTGTATCGATCCTACGTAAAGGCGTCTAACGATAACGTTCTTGGCTGTTTGTTTTCCAAAGAAATGCCTCTAGAGCTACCTACAAATTCACACGAGAGAGAGGGTTGAAATTGTATCCATGGTTCTCCACTGTTTAAGCAAACTCGTAACATTTACTCGATTTATGTCATAAGCTGACCAAGTAAGACGCGGAAAATGTTTACTGACCGAAGAAAAATCCATCTCAGAGGCAGGGAAAGCTGTGTGCCCCAGTTTAAAAAGAACGACGCGCATTCGGCGATTAGGATAGTTCAAGTTCACCGCGTTACAGACGTTGTGCACTCGCGCGGGCAGAAATGTATCAAGAGTAGAAACGGCTGCACATCCAAACTGCGGTAGAAACGCGAAACAAAAAACGACGCGTAGGCACCCTCTACTCTACGAGCCGAGAATTGCCGAGGGAAGGCAACCCGTAAAGCACGAGTCTCTACCTCCTCGTCCACCCTCGCCTCTTCCATCCTCTTCTTAACGTCGTCATATTTTCAGCGTTCGTAGCGGTCTCTCACGTACGTTTCTGCCACCGCGGTGCAGGGGTGGAAGGAAGGAAGAAAGGTTGTGTATTTGCAAGAGCTACGAAGGGAAAGGGAGAGCGGACGAGAGAAAGAGGAAGGAAGGAGAGGCCGATGGGAAATAAAGCAAGGAAGAAGAGGACGCGAGCGCGGGACGAGGACGAAGAAGGGGGATGGTAGAAAGGCCGAGAGAAGAGAGTTGGCTTTATGCATTGCTAACTTTAAATCACAGCCTGGAAATAACTTACGTATGGATAGATAGCTATTGCTATAAAGCTTATGTAGAGAACATGCGTGCGTGTTCCTTCCTCTCTCGCTCTTGCCGTAAGCGGGCGCGTATGCGTGCGAGGATGCCCCCGTGCGGTTGGACGGGCGCGCGTGTGCCTTGTACGCCGCGCTGACTCGCCTGGCCGGTCGTCTGACCTCAGCCTCTTCTTTCTTGTTTCCTTCGATTTTTGTCTACTTCCATCCCTCCCGCCCTCCAGCCGTTCCTCCGCCGATGCGGCGCGCCGGGCGAGAGGAAGACGAAGCATAAGAAAGGGAAGAAGTAATTCTTCGGCCGATCGTATTTAGTTTCTACGACGGGATGGAAATCGACCTTGCCTACCGGTCTTCTCCGTCTCACCTCGAAGGAATTAGCTTTTGCCCATCGACTCTCGCCACGTCGCGCATCCTCCGGGTCGGCTCTGTTTAAGTTTCTTGCCATCGGGCGAATGGAATAGAGACAACCCATCGACGTGGCCGCTCGAGTTCGCGCGCGAGCTTTGAAAAAATTCAAAATGAGATGCCTCTCAGCCCCCTTTCCACCTCTCCCCCTTTACCTACACTCGTTCCCCGCGGTTTATAAATAAACCTTTTCACGAGCGCCGCGAATCGCTTCGAGTGTTTCCCCGACGTTTTTCTACTCGAAGGATAATTCGCGCGGCGAATAATCTACGAGCACTCGGATAAAATTGATCTCACCGCCCGCCGATCCCGACGAGGAGGGCGAGAGGAGCGTCACGGGGCAAGTATGCGCTGAAGATTCGAGTGGGATAGTGGCTCGAGAGGGACGAAGAAAGAGAGAGAGAGAAGAGACGAGAGAAGAAGAAGTAAGATGGAAGTGAGCAGGCCTCTCTCGAGAGTGGCAAAAGCGGTCGAAAGTGTCGTAAATTAATGCGCCGGGCCCGAAGCATGGCTGCCTTTTCGAAGATCTCTTTCCATCTTACCGCCCGACTCCTCCTCCTCGTCCCTCCTCGCCATCCTTCGACTTCTCTCTTCGCCCCCACGAACCGCCACGGGACGTTACTCAAACTCGCGAGCGGGGGTCGCCTTCGTGCGGATAGGACTGGAGAGGCGAGGAGGAAGAGAAAGAAAGAAGGGGGAGGAGGAGAAAAAAGAGAAACATAACGGGGATTGATCTGGCGGGAAATGGCTCGTACCGAGGATCCCCGCGGCAGCGATCGTAAATGGAACATGTCTGATTTACGTATGGGATTTCGCGTGTGACGCGACGACGACGGCACTTCCTTTCCTTCTCGACCTCTCTCTCACCCTCTCTCCCTTTCTCTCGTGAGTTTCGCGAGGACGACGGAGAGAGAGAGAGAGAGAGAGAGAAAGGTTTCGTCGAGGAGAAAAAGGGGGAAAGGATGCGAGGTGGAGAACGGAAAGCGAGAGTGAGGGGAAGTAGCGACGACGGCAAGAGAGGAAGACGGTACCGCGGCCCGAGACTGCCTGCTGAATATCATTTTTTCCGCTCGAGGAAATTTTCACTTTTTCGTTCCCCCGTCGTCATCGTAGCCGCCGCCGCCTTCAACGCCAGCGTCGTCGTCGTTCTCCCCGCCTTTTCAAGAGGATGGATGCGATGTGGAAGCGAGCGATGTCGGTGGGACCGGGGGTGGGCCACTCTCTCTCTTCCATTCCGCCTCCTGCACTTCCGCTTTCTACGTAACCGTAGCGTCTCACGCCAGACGCGTCGCGACGCCTCGCCTCGTTCCCCGTTCCTGTCGTTTGTCAAACTCAACGCGCCGAGCGCTCTCTCGTCTACGCTCCTTCTCCTCTTCCTCCCCCTACCACGTGACACTCCTTTTTTTCCGTAGCCGCGCTGGGCAAATCGTCGATTGAGAAGCTTACCCGACGACGCTCTGCTCCCGTCGCCTCCTCGAGTGACGTCGGCCGACGTACGAGGGAGGCTCGTAAACCGAGTGCCGAGAGACACGCGGGGGAGTCGAGAAAGGATCGAGATGTACTTGCGCGATAATTGCCTTCGTTTTTTTAACGGGTAGAGAGTTTTTGAACGGTAGTAGCGAATTTTTGGGGTTTCAACGAGCCGCCGGTAGAATGCGATTAGAAGAGAGAGAACTCTTCTTTGGATTTTAGATGACGGTAAAGGTCTCCTGTTTGTTCGTTTATGGGTGGATAATTGTTAGGTAGAAGAATCTAAGGTGTATGGTTGTACGTGCATTGTTTACTTGTCCCAGACACTTTCCACGTCGAGAAATGAATTTAATTATTTGAACGTGCGCTGGCGAAGTCGGAGCATATGTATTCACCCCTACGGGGGGCCTCATTTCCTGGGGGGAAAAACATTTCGTCGAGAACGAACGGCTATATCTGTATCTTGGGAACCTTTCTTGGCAACACAATGTCGATGCCCTTTAGGCGGGAACACGGGCGGCCTCGTCCCCTTTAATCGTCGACAAACGAGGGCGCGGGACATCGTATAGAAAAACGATAAACCAAGTGACATGTGCTTTATTGTCTCGAAAATTGAGAAGTTTCTTTTATCACGGCTAATAAATATCAGGCGGAATAACGTGCCTCGCTTCGATACGCGAAAATCGACGAGTCGATTTAACAGCGACATTTAAACTCTCGGCGCGGAAGGTAGACGAAAGGCAATTGAGAAATATGATTTTTTGCCGCGAAGAGCGCATGCTAGAAGAATATTTTAATCGAAGATTCGAGGGAATTGCGTTGCTTTCGTTTCACACGCTACAGCGATGCTTGGAGACAGCGTGGAGAAAGAGCGCGAAGTTCGAAATGGCCCCGTGGCGAGAATTCTTATCGAACGACGAGGTGGCGCGAATTACATTCTTTTTTCGTCTTACATTCTCCGCGTCGTTCTCGGCGAAAAAGAAACGGGGGGATTTGGTAGACGACCGTTCTCCGGCAACTGATAAAGAATACCTCGATACCGGAAAGTCGAGACCGGTTGCATTCACGTTATTTATTAAAGGAGGCCCTGTAAGGATTCGTCGTTATTACACGTATGCGGACATTCAGACGAGTTTTAAAGTCTTATATAGTGGAGGTCGGGCACCTATACGTCCACGTGATACCGACACAAACGTGCTCTCACATTCGGCGGAACTCGCGAATAAGGAGAAGGCAGATGCCGGGAGGATGCGATACGCGAATCGCATTATTGCCGGAGGAGCATAAAACATGCGGATAAACATATTTAAAGTCCCGGAGAGGGAGGAAGGATGGGTACTGGCGTGGTCCATCGATTTGCCGACTGTACCGACCGGTCGAGACTTCGGGCATATGCGAAAGGGACCTCGCGAATTTTCGATCACCCGCGCGTCCCACGATATCGACGAGATACCGGTGACGCTGGTTCTCGGTATAACCCGTATTTATTTCGCTCCGCCATTAATCGGTATTTCGATACGCGCAAAAATGGCAAAAGAAAAATCCTTTTTATTTAACCCATCTCCGCACGCTTTTGGTAACCGCACTTTTTATATCCGTAATTTGCCTACATATCGCCAAAAAAATGGACGGCTATACTCGTCGGGTGCGACGAGGGGTTAATCACAGAATTTCCCGATAGAGAAAATTTAATCGAGTAAGCTGTGAAACGTGTGTACGCGAATTCGAAGCAATATTGAATTAAGTTTCGTCGGTGGCTCGTACATCTGAAATAAACACCGCGAGTCTCGTTCAATTTATTATCCCGTAAGAATTCCCTTTACAAAAATATCCGACACAATTTAACTCAAGCTCCGCCTCCTCGAGCTTCGACCCGAAACAAGAAACAGAATTCTTCGCACGCCGTACACGCATCTCTGGCAGAACTCTCGGGTGAAAAAACGAGCTTCGATTGGAAGATCCTTTTCGACTTCTTTTGGAAAGAATTCGGCACCGAGGGAGGCGGAACAAGCCGAAACTTCTGAATGGGAGTTAGCGCACGAGTGGCGCGTAGTCTCGGACACTCCGTTTGCTGAGAAAAACGATTTTCATGTTAGTGCGATCCCCGCCTACGTAAGGAGCGAGTCTTCGGAGTCGTCGGCGAAGTTCGGGCGAAGGTGTTCTCTGCGGGGCGTAGATAGCGGGGTCTAAGCCGAGGTCACGGGATGAGCGCATTACGCTAAGCGTAAGCGCATAATAAAGTCGCGAAACTAACGGGCGAAAGATTCCGCCGGGGCAGCGCGGCCCACGGGAGAAGTTCAGAGCGCGATTCGCCCCAAGTCGTTTTCCTAAACTCCTTAGTAACCTACGGGGGGATTTCGATAAACACTTCCGGGCGCTCGTGCGGATAAACGGCTAATACGTTGGCCGTGCACGTATGGGATCCATTCCACTTACGGAATACATTACGTTCGAACGCTTTATCCCTTTCGGTCTTTCCGAAGACAGGTGGTTCCTGCGGCCGGAGGGTTATCCCAAAAATCTTTCGGTCTCGATTCATTTCGCGCTTAGGCAGCAAAATCCTTACGTTCCGAGTGCACAAAGTATCCAAAGCATTTCCTAATTGTTACCGTTCTCGTTCTTCGACCCGCTTGTTCTCAAGCAGGTACTTAAAATCCTTAACATTTTTCATTTCGACAGCAGGGTCCAATGTCATCGACCCACGTTTTCAAAATGTTCCCCGCACCAAATTACAATACTACACGATCTATTCCGTCCGAATTTCTTGCTTTCAATAATCTTCCACTGCTATAAACCAGATTCAAGACGATTTCTACGATCGTTTCACGGAATACAACAGGATTCGTTTCCGATACTACGGATACAGTCGCTACATCTACAAAACATGCTCGTGCGAATAAAACTGGATAAACGGGGGACTGTTCCGAGCCCGGCAGCGTCGTACAGAGCGTAGCTGTCTCGCTTGCGATTCGGTATTTTACGGAAGCCAAGTGAGCGACACCATCGCGTTTCTCACGGTTCTAAGGCGTGCAGGATAGCGCGGGCGGACGGCGCGTCTGTCTGCGCAAACATCCGAGAGCGCACGAGAGCGTTCCAGAGGAGCGCGTTACCTCGCGCCGTCGTCGTGGAAAGGTGGAGACGGGTGGAGGAGGAGGAAGAGAAGGAAGAGAAAGAGGAGGGGGAAGCACGGCGGGATTCCGACAAACATTTCCGGTGGCGCTCGGGGCGATCGGCTTTGATTTTCGTACCTCGGCCGTGGGTAACCCGACGCGTATTTACCTACTCCGTAGCCCACCGTCGGGATTTAGTGCTTTTCGCGTATCCCAGCTCTGGTGGCGGGGGCCGAGCGGATAAACGGCAACGTGTTGCTCCGTCCGCCTCTTGAATACATTTCCAGAAAAAATCTCCGTGGCTCCCGCCGCTGATTTTACCTTCTCTCGTCCTCCTCCTACGCGCACACCTACCCACACCCTCCTTCTCTCCTCCTCCTCCATCCAGCACTCTTGGCTCCCTCTTCCGCTTCGCCACGTTCCAAAACCTTTCGTCGCTTCCCCTCCCTCCCATCCCCGTGCTTCACCCCGTACTCACCGACACGTTTAATTACGTTCCACGTTCGGCTCGCCCTTCCCGTCCTACCCTCGTCCGCTTTGCAAACCCCCTTCCGCTTTATTGCCGCGCGAACATCTGCCGCGATAAAGGCAATAGTCGGAAAATCGTGGAAAGCGGGAGGCATCCTCGACGCGTCCTTATCGGAAATCGGAAACTGCATGTGGATCTGTTGACTGGTACTCACCTGAAACGAGAGTAGAAAAAAAAAGAAGATTCGTTAGAACCGGATGAATTTGTTTCCTATGAAAGGGATGCGATCGTAAAAAAAACATATATCGACAGGGATATAGGTGGTGTAAAATGGTTAAATAAAATATCGCAGTGCATCGGTTCCTCGAAAACATTGCTGCGCATCGCGCGTCTCGAGCCTTTGAGCTTCTTGATCGACAGGAAAAAACCACGAAAAAGAATACTCTACATTAGCTACCTATCGTGAAATTCACCATCTTAATTAATATTTTTGCAGAGAGCCTCGGGTGTAGAAACGCTCTCGGCAATCGTCAAGCGGAAACTCTCGCGTCGAAACGAGCGTGCTGGAATTTTTCTCGCACTCATCGACCGCTTTCCTCTGGGTTTTGCCCACTCAAGGCCACCGTGGGGTCCTCGTCGCACGAGCATCGGGGAGGTTATCGTCGGAAAAATCGTCTCGAGGTCCAGCAGGGCCCGCAATAAATTCCGCCGAACATTCGTGCGCGGTCTCGACGCGGGGCGACGCGACGCAAAGGCGCGCGCTCTCCTTCGCCGGCGCGGAACGTCGTCGTCGTCGTCGTCGTGTACTCACGTACTCCCGGTGCCCAGTGTGTTTCTATGCGTTTACGCAGAGAGGAAGGTAGGCAGGCGCGACGTGTGAGGTTTTTCACGCGGTTCACCTGGACGACTCCGGTCGAGGTTTAAGTGGGTGTCCAGGAGATAAGCGGCCACGACTGGCATAACAGCTCGATAAACTCTCATGTTTATTGGATCGCCTCGCTTCTCTCCTTCTTCGTTCTCCTCCTTCACCTCCTCCTCCTCCTACTTCTCAGATCTTCGCCATGTTTTCTTCCCTCGCGTACGCGCGAGCACTCTTCGCTCTTCGTTCTTTTCTCCTGTTCGCGTTCCTCTTCCTCCCCCACGCTTTCTTTTTTCTTTCTTCTATCCGCGCCCCTCTGCTGCTGACGCTCCATAATACTTTCTCCTTCTCTCTCTCTCTCTCTCTCTCTCTCTCTCTCTCTCTCTCTGTCTCTCCTCCTCTATCACTCCGTTCCTCTTTTCCTCTTCACAGTTCCTCTTTCACTTTCCTCGTACGCGTCCTCTCCGCTACACATCGTTTCCCTCCCTCTCTCGCGCTCGACCGACCCTTTACCTCGGTTGTTAACCCCGAATTAGTGACCTCGTGGACGCGTGGAATTCCCAGGCGCGGCTTTTAATGAAAGGGCCCGCAAGCGTCCAGGTCCTAGTCGTAGTGCGCTACTGCGGAAGCTGCTGCCAAGGGTCTATGATTCGCGAGCGACGATTTATGAGTAGTCGGATACTTCGTCCCGGCCATCCTTAGAGGATCTTCGAGTTAATATTTTGAAGTCTCATCCTTCGAGATCCAGAGTTCAATAGATCATCCACCTCGCTTAAGCGAATGTGAAGAAGCATCATACGCGACTTCGCGAATATTCATAACAACTACAGTAGATTATGTTTTTAGAAACAAGACAAATCCTTGACATTTTTTTAACATCTACGAAACGCACGAAAAGCGTTCTAAAGCCAAGTACACAGGACTCTCCGATTGCGAGAGAGGCAAACTGCAGGCAGAGTCTAGGGCCCGAGTACCTCGAAGCTCCTTGGATCAGGAAGAAGGAAAGCAGAGCAGAACGAGCAAAGCGGTAGTCGGCGTCGAAGGTGGAGGAGGAAGCGAAGGAGGTGTGAAAGAGGTGGTGTAGTAGAAACGACGTCGACCGACGGCGTCGGCGGCGGCGGCTTCGGACAATGCGAACGGCGTTACAAAAGCACGAACGTGGGCTCCCCTCTCACCCTTCCACCACCTCCTGTCGCGCATAGTGGGCCTTTGATTGGATTTGCCACGGAGTGCCACACTACGCCCACTTGTAACGCGTATTAGCATTCACGGCCGACCACCGAGAGCAGCGCCTATTACTATCGTAAATCGCTTGTAACAGTACTTCCCGGAGTTCGGCTACGCACTCTCCCTCCCTGCAGCTTTCATAGTATCTCTTCGAGCCTCTCTCCTACTCTCTCTGACTTTCTATCTTTCGTTACCACGGAGAGAAGAGACTCTCGAAGCCACCTCCTCTTCCCACCTGTCGATCCGTCCGCCACATCACCGTTCCTGGTCTCCCTCTACCACGTCTGAATACCGATTCGTCCTCATCTCCTTCAGGATTCACCGTTCCCGTCGTCCACCACTACTCACAAGTTTCCCCGTCGAATTTCAATCCGCTCGGATTCCCGTTAGCGGATTCTCACGGGCAACGCGACGCCGACGGCCGCCGTCATGCGTCCCCGGCGCCGTGCGGCCTCGAAACTTCGCAAGTGGAATACCGATTCGCGAGATCGAGCTCGCGCGCGCGGACAATCGTGATCGATTGTCCCTCGGCTGCGACAGACGAGAGTTTCGCTCATGCGGAATGGGGAAGAAATTCCGCGTCGACGGTCACGCAGGGCCGTCCGATGCGTCGGCGCGGATTTTCGTCCGAGACGATTAAATTGTTATGTATCGCGATGTTAATTAATAGAAGGGCTAATGCTGCCTACGATCCATGCCGTAGGACTTGAGAATTAATTAGAAGCGGGCCTGGAATTTGTCGTTCGCCTCGCCGCGCGGCAAATCATCCTCGCGAACCTCCCGTGGATTTTATTATTTTTAGGCGAAGGCGCGCGACCTCGAGCGTATCTTCTCTCCTCTCTGAATCTTTTTTTCCACTGTAACTTAACCTCGTCCTTTGCGGACACCCGCGTATAAAAAATTATTGCTGCCCTTTTGCGTGCCCTTTCTCCTTCCGTTCCCCGTCTCTCCCTCCACATACGTGGAGTTTCTCGCGCGTTACACACATGCCCGAGCATTCGTCTTCTCCTCGACACTCCCACGAGCGTGAGACGTGCACGCGCCCGCTTGCGCCTCCTCTCTCGTCTTGTCGGATTGCGCGCCACGGCGAAGGTGTCGCGAGATCAGATTATCAGGGCCATTGTTTATGCTTTATACGACCGGTGGGCTTGCGCGCGCGCGAGCAGAGGTCTTAAATTTTGCAGGATGTACACGTGAACGCGTCTCTTCCCCGCGGGCTCGGCCTCTTCCTTCCACCGGTCCATCCCGGGGTGCGAGCATTCAACGTAATGGGAACGAGTCTTTTCTTTCTTTCTTAACGCGCAAGCGCCTTTGGCGCTTTAACGAAATTTACACGGTATTTACAACGCGCGTAGACTCTAGAAGGTCCAATGGTAATCGTTCGGAAAGGACTCCGTCGATCTACGAGATATTAAAATAATTCGTCTAGCATTCTCTTTACTCTCGATATTAAAGATCGGTGCGTAAAGAAACTCTGCGATCTATTGTAGAATATCATCGAGTTCCTGCGAATAATTTGCATCCGTAGGAGAATCCTTTCTTACCTCGAATCGCTTCGAAGGGTCGGGAGGAGGGTCACGACGCACGTTTAACGACGAAAGACTCACTTCCGTCGCACGATTTCACGAGGGATCTCGCGTTTCCAGGAGAGGGAAATAAAGGGTCACCATAAGTCGTTCGAACGAGTGCGTCCGTAAGAATAAGTCCGGGGATAAAGGCGGGAGGTTACTCGTCGCGCGCGTCTTTTATTCGGATTCTACGGATTTCAGTGTGAGTGCTTTAACGTCTCGATAGTATAGAGATAGCGCGAATTCTCCCAGCGCGCTGCCGAGGATGAGAACGGTGGTGGAGAGCCAATGAGAACGTTGGAAAATCCGCTCGTAAAAATGATACAGTCGTCTCTACAGACTAGTCCCGCTCTCCGAAGTCCTCGTAAATCCTTATCGTTCACTCTCGTCACGCAGACGTTCCTCTCCGTCGTCGTTCTCCTCGTCATCGGTTCGTTCCTCTCCTTCGTCTCGTTGCCTGTCGTCGTCCTGGTGGCCTCCCTCACCTTCTCTCCCTCTGACTCCCCCAGTCTTTGTCGTCATTTACAGTTCGAGACAGCATGGCATTATCTTTACCTCTTGCCTCGGAATGCGAGTCGTCACCTATGGATACGTGGCTTAACCCTTTTAAGGAGTGCGGGGGAGATAAACGTGTCGGCAGACACCTTTCGGTGAAATTGAATAATTTCATGGACGCGGTCATATCCATTCGAATAGATAGGTGAGTAGACGAGCACCGTGGTCGTAGACCAAAGAATGGCCCCGCAGGTTTTATCTCGTATTCGAAAGATTCCACCTAGACGGTCCGACGTTCGGGATCCCTTCCACCCGAGGAAGAGATTCGGTCTAATGTATTTCAACGTTTCTACTATTTCTTCTACCACTCGGTTCTTCCCTCTTTCGTTTCACTTTTCTTCTCGCAGGTTCTCGCGCGGAGAGATCGTAAGTGCGACGAAACTACGTCAAGGGGAAAAGTCGTCGTAAGCGCGGATCTTAGGGAAGAGACGATTTTGCGGTTGGCAATTCGCAAACCCTTGGATCCTCGCGGGATATTCCTTTTGCGAAAAGTCAAAGGGAACGAGATTTCGTTCCGCTGTCCTCTACGCTCGAGTAACGTATTACTCCGGAAGATAGAGAATAGGGAGACGTAAGTGCACGGGTTATTAGGACTTATTTATTTAAGTAGAAATTAAATTTGCAATTATTCATTTTAGGTCTTGAACTATCAAAGTTCATCGTCGAGCAGAGCCCGCGCACAGGTGCGCATTTGGTTTCTATTCGCCACGGCACATACCGGTAGGTATCGTACATTCTCTCAGCTTCCCCAAAGGCTTTCGTCCAATCTCTACCACGGACGGCGCACGTTTCAGCACCCAAGAACGCGACCTGGTTCGATCGTTGGCAAAGGGCTTCTCGAAGTCGCGTTGGATATCGACGTCTCTCGCGCACTCCTTCGATCCCACGCGGCAGGCAGGGGAAGTTTCGCCGTAGCGCAGTACCACGCGAGGCTTTCCAACGATTAATATGCGGCTAAGGCACTGGAGAGACTTCGGGTCGATTTAAAGGCGTTCACCGTGCCGTTGCTTGTCGCGATACCCATAGCTGTCACCCGTTGCTCTCTCTAATGGGGACGGATAATTGGTTACATGCCGGTCCCGTGTATACCGATCGCTCCCCCGTCTAGCTCAACTAGCTGGTTCCACCAAGTGTACGAGAAGAAACTCGCGCCTGAATCGGGTTTCTCCTCGGTTACCACTCGAAAGATCACTCGTTTTCTTTTCCCTCTCGGTTTAAGTCCTTTACGGTTTCCAGCGCAATTAAGCGCAAGTCTGCAGATGGCGGGATTACGTCGCCGGTGGAAAGTGCGTGGCCCGCTGATCGAATCGTAATCGATACTCGTTACGCCGTCGGATTGCGATTGAATAATGGGGATTAGAATATCGCGAATGGTCCCGGTAGACGCGGACGGTACCTTGAGCAGGTAAGTCCACGTGATTGACGCGAGTGCGATAATCCGACTACGATAACGATAATTTTCCAGACGAGGTACTATTTCGAATGAATCCGGTCAGACCTCAATGGGGCTCTTCTAACGTTCGCACAAATCTAGGACCGGTCTGAAATGTTTTGCGAGACCGGAAGTGTAACCGGCGACACTATCATTCGCGATTAATCGATTCATCGACACGAGACTCTCCGTCTGGCACGATGCTCGGCTCATCGAACACGTGGAGAAACCGGTCCATGGATATGTACCTGAAATAATGCAGATCAGAAGTATCGAGTGCCGTTCTCGACCTGAAGAGACGAGATCCCTTGGCACGCGAGGGATCCTCTCGCGCTCGGGCCAACGCACTCTCCCGATTGCCCGCATTCGTTAGAAACTTTTGTTTTCCGCATCCGGTCGATCGGTTCCCATGAGCGGGACCAGAGATACGGCCTCTGGCTTATAGACCCTGGACTCTCGGCAGGACTTCGGGGCGAGGCCACGATCGCACAGTTCTCGGATGATCGCGCTGCTTCTAGATCGACTTAACGGAACGCCTAGGACTCGAATACTCTTGCTGTTACCCACGCCGAGCGCCACTCTCCGCATTTCTGCCGTTCGCTCGATTTTCCTTCTCACCCTTCGTCTTCGCTTTGACGCCTCTTCCACTACCGACAGAAACGAGCCACTCGAACGAAGAGCAGAACGGTCGTACGCTCGTTTCTCCTTTCTCATCTTTCTCTTTTCGTCGTTCTACCTTTCTCGTCCCTCCTCCTTTCTCTCCTACCTATCCTCTCGGAGTTATACAGCTCGCATTCCAATCAATAAGAAAAACACGGCGGGCGAACCGCAGAACGGTAGCTCATTCACACGGTCTTCCTCTTCGTGGCAGTCAGGCTGCGGTGGTAGAAGAGAGAGGGAGAGGACTTTCCTTACGGACGGACGCAATTGTGCCAGCGAACAGCTCCAGAACCATGTGTGAGTGTGAGTGTGTGTGTGTGTGTGCGCGCGTGCATTCGGGCGAGTGCGGCTCGTCGGGCGCGTAAACGCGAACGCATCGCCGTCGAATTCGTACGTGTAGGCGCACACCGCAGGATGTACTCCACCCGTCGACTTTATACCCGGATACCTTGTACAATAAACTTGCAACTCGCGCGCCAGGATAATGCCTTCCTACTGGAAGTGAAACAACACGCCTGGCGCGCCACGCCGTGAAGAGAGAAGGAGACGGTGCGGAATTGCGGCTCTTGATGGATCCCGGGAATTGCCTCGTCGGCGAGTGAGCGAGAAGGAATCGAGATGATACTCCTAGATGGGAGAGAAAAAAGAGAGACGGAGAGAGGCGAGAGGAGAGCCTTGAATGCGAAGTGAAAGGGTGAAGATGGAGAGAGAGAGAGAGAGAGAGAGAGAGGGTGAGAAAGGGAGAAAGAGAAAGAGAAGCTGACGAAAAGAAGGCAAAGGAGAAAGAGAGTACTTTGGGAAGAATGACGGGAGGTAGGCAGGCGGAGAGAAAATAAATATATAAAGATAACGGACAGAATGAGAGAGAGAGAGAGAGAGAGAGAGCATGTAGAGAAAGCTGAGGGAGAGAAGCGAGGACAGGATAGTGCGGTCGGTCACCGCATCGTACCGCTGACAACACGAAACTCAGGCGACGTCGAGGAAAGTTTTCGGCGTCGTCATGGACTCCGCGAAATAATGCGGCGGAACTGCGGTGTCCCGGCAATAAGAGCGTTTCTCAATTTCTCCTCGGTGAAATAATATTTTTCCCCGACCGGAAGTTTTGCCTCCGGACTTGTCAAGAAACTCTCGCGGTACTCCGCAGTGGGCTCCACGTTCGGCGTCGAGTATAAAACAGTCCACTATCCTTTGTCTTCTTTTTTATTCCTCGACTCTTATCATTCCGTTCGCGCTTTCGGAATTCGGAACAAAGAAATATCTATATTTTAAGCTAGCCGGATGATTCTCGAGCGGACGATTTAAAAATCGATTCGGTCCTGGGTGTTCATCGAAAAGCTCTCCTCTAGGACTTAACGAGTAAAATACTCGATGGTACCTCGGAAGTAAACCCCTCTCCCACTACCGTTTTCAGAATTCCGTGCAGACCAGGGCTCCGTAGTTTTGAATAAAGCGTAGAATTTACGCTCGCGGAAATTGACTTAAATCTCTGGCTCGACCGCAGGAACCGATATTGATAAACTCGCTTGCACTCTTAAGATACCGTAGCCAATAAAGCAGAGAAATCGAGCATGACGATACCCATCCGGAATCCGTAAGGCTCCCGTAGCGAAGTTCCGTACGAATCGTACCACATAATCAACCGCCGTTGCGATGAAGTCTGCCCCGAGAATGGATTTACAATCGCCCCGGGGCTCACAGCTCGACTTGCTGCTTCATTTTTCCTCGCCCGCGCTCTTCGAGAACGCGGAGGTGGCCCCGTGCGTCGCGCTGAATCGCGAGAGCGAGAGAGAGAAGGAAAGAATGAGATTGACATTCGCCTTTCCTTTTGCTTCCGCGTGAAAAGGGCTCCTCCGCGCTTCTCATCCGAATCGAAGTGAAGCCGAATCGAAACTCGATCGGACCTTTTGCGTCGAACAGTCGCGCCGCCCACTAATGGCGAACATTGTTCTCGGAAATAGTCGATCCTTTAACACCCTCGATACCGCGAATCGGAGTGGCGCTCTCGGAGGGAGGAGAAATCGATTTCCTCCGTAGGCAGCGCAAGCCGGCTAGAAACACCCGGAGCCGAGGAGGACGCGTGATTTATCGCTTTGGAATCCTTCCATTGTGACCGGACGCCCTTGGACATTCGTCTTTCGGACGGCGTGGAATCATCGGCGCTCGTTGTTGCGTGTATTACGAATGCGCCGTGCCATTAGGGACGCGTTTCGTTGATCGTCCGGACGCGAGGTGCTATCTCTTTCTTTTGCTTTCCTTTTCCTTCGATCTCTTTTTCTCTCTCTCTCTCTCTCTTTCTTAAACTCACTCTTCGCTATCCCCCGCGTCGCTCGATTCGACTGCGTTTCTTTTGTCGGAACGGCAGTTAATCTTCATCAGTAACAATGTGCACTTTTAGCGCCTCGGGTTCTCCCTTCGAGGAAATATTGTTCTAGAGAGGTGATCTCAATCGAGATAATCGATCGCGAGATCATCCGAGGGTGTAATTTTAAGAGGGATCGATTCTTTTGTACGGATGTTTCTTCATTTTGCACCCGACGACGGACCAAAAGGATCAGAAAATTTTAGAACTCGACTCGAGAATGTACGATGAATATTTTAGTCGAGCATTGTCGAATTCTGACGAGGTCGTACGGAAGAGGACAGTTCTAATTCAGTATTGTTAAGAATTCGTTGATTAATTCACTGTATTCTGAGAATTGGAACGTATAAGGAAGCGAAGGAAGAAACGTTTCATCGATTAAAACTGTACCGTTGAAGGAAGCATCGTTGTTCGATGCACCACCACTGTACCTACTCACCATTTGGATAAAAGGAGAACCGAGAAGTAACGAATTCACATGTGAAAAGCAGGAAGAGGGTACCGATTATCACGCCGACTTATTACCCGCGTAATGATATGTCATTTTTCCTTCGGCCTATACACCGTTTCCATCGTGTATCGCCTCCGGTTTTCGACTTCGATGACCTTTAACGACACACGCCGGTATGCGCGTCTTCATCGTGCATGCCTCGCGTTTTGTACTCGGATTCCTCTACTCGGAAGGATCGAGGAGGAGGAGAAAAATCGAAAGGCTAGGTAGTGGGACGAGGAAAGATAAAGAGAGAGGGGAGGAGAAGGAGAGAGGGAAACGGCGGAGGGAGTTCCTTAATAATACGTTCTGTCCTAACCCCGGTGCCCCAAAGAGTACAGGCCAGCGTAGAACGAGCGAGTTTGGATTCTCCGAACAACCGCATAGATATACCTGCGTTTCCAAACAAAATTCTAAACGACCACTCCGTTCCCAGATTATCCGTGCGGCTCAATTCTATCGAATTTGCATATCTCGCGTGAAAGGTGAGAAAAAGTAAACATCGTTGAAAGTTATGGCTCCACTCTAAGATCGTCACGCGCACGATTATCCTTCGCGACGGTAGAAGGTGCCTTATTATTTTCAATAATTGTGTGCAATTAGTGCAGAGCTCGTCGAGGGACCATCGTAGCGTGTTAAACGGTAAAGGCGGGTCATAATATTTCAACGCACAAAATAGTCGAACGAAATGGGATTACGGAATTTCGTAGTCGGTCACAAATAGGAATGAATTCTCGTTCTCCATCTTCGATGCTCCAATTCCATTTGCACGTACGATTTGATTCGTCGAAGTTTCGAGGATCGTTTAAGGAAGATTTTTAATAATCTTCGTCCTTCGTCCTACGCCTCGAGGAACTTTTATGTCGGGTAATTCGCCAACACAAATCAAAGTGTCTGTCGCGGACTCGACCTTGAACTTGTCGTCGCCTGCCATTGCACGAAAGCGAGCAAGAGGACGAAACGCGTTAATCCCACGCGACGCAGTGTACCATTTGCCCGTTCCCCGAGTTTACACGTTGCGTTTGGCGCTCGCGTGTCATGCGATACCGCCTTTCCATGTTTCCAGATTTTTTCTACGGCATAGGGTTTGCACGTAGAACGAAGACAACGCGGGAAGCAGTCAATCACACGTTCCAGACCGAGCTCTCTGAGAATTATTATAGAACTTACAAATGCAATCTTCTTCGTCGAGCACCAAGAAACGTTCCACTCATTCCACAAATAAACACAATCCGATTTCTTTCATTCCACCTCACGCACTCCGGATGAAAGTTCTTCAATGGGCCACGCTTAAAAGATTCTCGCGCAGCGGGAACAAAAATCGTCTCATTGTGTCGAATCGAATCGGACGCGGCAAATCCCCGCGCCAGCTCGTCTCAGAAGAGGACTTTTGGATCGTTGAACCGGACGGTATCCTTGAACCTGTCGACACCCACGTCTGAGTAGCGGTCGCTCGTATCGCGAGCGTGGACCGTCGATTCTCGTCGTTTCCGAGCGAGGCGACTTGAATTTTCACACCTTGGACCCCCGTGGCGAGGCGCGCGGCGACGTAACGAGCCAATAAACATCTAGGATCTCGCGGTTTTCACCGTTAACGGTACCAGGAAGTAGTCGAGGCCTAGGTTTAAGGAGGCACGGAGAGGGAGAAGGGGTCCGCATCGTGATCGGTTCCCTTCGTCCTGCTCGATTTTCCAGTGGCTCTGGATAGGTACGTACCTGCGCCACGATCGTGGCCGGTTGCCGGATAGTTTTGCGGCCTGCCTTGCCAGTCGAGGGAAGTGCACGGATAGCTCGCAGTTACCGCTCGAATGCGCGAGCCCCCGCGCTATCAGATTCGAGGCGTTGCGAAACAATTTCGCAAATGCATCAGCTGTTATATACAGCGTTTGAAGAGGAACAGATCCCTTTCTTCCTCCCTCCGCGTTTATCCTCGCTCTCGGGTGCCCTCCCCTACTTTCTGCCGATCTAGAGAACGATCACTATAATTATTTCGCTGGCTCGTTAAAGCGTAATAGTCAACGTAGGGGTAAGTGCCGGTAGATGGGCTCCGATCGTCGGCCAATTGCCCGCGAAGAACGCCGCGCCGCCCGGTGCCCATTTCTGCGATACAATTTTTCTCGCGTCCCCACATCTCGAGCTCCCTCCTCCCCCTCCCTTTGTTTCCACGCTTTCGTATCTCTTCATCCACCGTTTCGGTTGGACCGCGGTACAATCCTATGCTTTCATCCTGCACTTTTCCTCATCCTTCTCCTCCTATTCTCCGCTTCTCCGCGAGTCTCGCGTTTCCTCCTTTTTCTCATCCACCCCCGTGATTCATCATCCCAATTCATTCGTTCCGTTCCCGCTCCAAACATTCGGGTACCGCTCTTCACCTCTCCGCTTGCTTCTCCTTACTCAGAATTTCGCCCGTCCCACGTTCCCTCGAATGCTAAAGTGCGTACGCGAGTATACTTTACCGTGAGACTCTCGAAAGTGGTTCGCGTGTTTCAAAGGCCGAGGACGTGAATGAAAGCTATACACGCGGGTAGTCTCTGCGAGCAATGCTCCTACCCGCCTCGCGTATTTATATATAGAAATAACTACGCGCCTTCGAGGACTCTTGTGTGTCAACCTTGAGAACTATTTTAACCTACTTCACATATCGGCCTCGTCTTTTCTGCCTCGTTAAGCTAACCGTTTTCGTACGGTTGCGCGCCCGCCGGGGCGCACTTCTCAGCAATACCGTTACGTCATTTCTCCTTGCCATTGACTGACCGTCGGCCATTGTTACCCCGCTGGTACGTTGAGCGATATCGGTTGAAATGGTTCGATGATTGGATAATGGCCGATTAATTGATTGGTCCTACAAATCTTACCGTCTAGGGCGGTGCTTCGTGGAAATTCAAAAGCTCAAGGACCCTTTTAGAAGAGAAATGGTTTCAGGAACCCCTTCCTGTTCTGTCAATTGCTTCTTGCCAGGTAGCGATTAATCAACGGCAAATGGTGCTCGACAAGTTGTCTGACTGTGTCGTAACAATGCAGTTGGCATTAACATTCTTCGGTATGTCGCGACGATGTGATTTCTACGTACAAGAGTCACACAAAGTTTTCGTCCACGTGCTGGACCAGCTCGGGGAACACGTAGCTGCCGTGGCCACAGTTTTGGCAGCTTATAAGCCCGGTCGTCCGGCTAACACATTTCGCATCAGAGGACGCATCGTAACTTACCCGTCCCGTATCTCCTTACACTTATCTGCCAGGCTCGCGTTGTACATTCTCGTCGGGTCTGCGCGCATGCGCGGTTATCTGCGTGACGTATGTACGCGGCTCGAGGCCCCGCTAATATACGGTTAATGAAACGTTAAGTCGTGCTCACATACGTCCGCGCACACTCGTCGAGTGCGCCAAAAATACTCGGATAAAGAGAGAGAGGTGAGAAAGGAGGAAAGAGAACGAACGAAAACTCTCGGTCCTGCGAACCGAGAACGCAGATGCCTGGTTGGTATAGACAAGGCTCTCCCCGACGTTCTGCGATTTGTGAATTACGAGCCAGTTAATGCCGAGGTCGAGGATGCGCACCCGCGTGCACAGACCAATCCTGGAATTTTTTCCGGTCGTGGCCAGGGTGAGAGCCCCTCGAAATGGAATTTTAGCGTGACGTCGTTCGACGTCGCATCTCCTCCATTTTATTGTCTCTGGTGAAGGGAACGTTTTACCCAGCATCCCTATCATTATTCGGTTTACCCTACAAGAACTTTACGCCTCCTCGAAATTGCTGGAGAAAGCACGAGAAAAAGATTAAGTGCACCGAATAAAATGAAATTCCATCACGAGTGGAAGGAGACGGAGTGAAGCCTGGGAGCAAGGAGAACGACCTAAACCAGGGGATCCACGAAGGGACGCGTAATTCGTGGCGGTCGTCGACGATTTCTGGTCGTCTCGTCGACCGTAAGGACAAGGATGCACGTCTGCGATTTGTGAATTACGGTCCAGATACTGCTGGGACCGACGACGGCTCCCCCGGTGTACAAGGGAGGTCAGAGATCGTTTTTTCGTCGACGTTACCAGAGCCAACGGCAGCGCTGAGGAAGGGAGAGGAAGCAGGAGGAAGTGGTGATGAAGAGGGAAGAGACGAGGAAGGGTGATGGAGGGAGGGGGAGTAGAATGGGAGGAGGAAGGAGAGGAGGAGGAGGATACACCCTTCGAGCGTAATTCATTGTCCTGGCTGCACGCCGTACGTATTTCCCCGCTGCGGCTGCCTCTCTCGCATTATCCAGATAATACCATCCGAGATGATCATCTCGGATGACCATGCATCGACTGACCTTGGCTTAAAACGACACACACGGGCCACCGTCGGTATCTCCATCTTATTTTAGATTCAATAAAGGATACATATTTCATCTTTTATCCGAAGGTCCTTTCGTAATTCAAGGCTGTTGCGCGGGAGTCGGTGTGATTCCGCGTGTGGGTTATACCGTGGTAGTCCGCGCGGCGGACTCTCTGCGAAAATCTCACGCGCTTACGATTATTCCACGCCTAACGCTTACGAGCGACCAAGGAATTTAGCCGTGAGAAGGCGCTACGAAAGAATCGCACGTGGTCCACTGGTTCTACACGTTTTAAGAATTCGATTTACTTAGGGGGACGATTTTTGTGGAACAATCGAAAGTTAAATGGCACTCGAGACTTTCTCAAGACCGCTAATTCCGATTATGCAAGCATCCTCGTACAACCGTAGAGCCGTGCTTCAATATCGATACGGGAACTCGACGCCACTTAATAAACGTACGATGCTCGGCTATGCTAGGGCAATAAAATATAGCCGCAGAAAGTGTTGCATTATATTGCAATAAATAAAGGCTCTTTCTCCTCGGGCGAAGCAGCAGGTACCGGAGGTACGATACGACCGAGCATGGGCACCGGGTCCGCGGGGCTGGTGTTGGTGTAAACAATAGCGATAGCAACGTAGGGTTCGTTGCTGCGTCCTCTCCTCACTAGTGTTGCCACGGTTTCTTGCGTTGCTGGTGCTAACGCCACGAGTACCTGCTGCCTACGGGCAACGCCAGGCGGTGGTAGTAGGCGCATCGTGATAGTCCATGATATATTTCGCTCGTGGTCTCGGACGAAGGGTTCCAATACCAAAATGGTGTACCATTTTCAGGTACACGGACACGGTAACGACTGGCGCAACCACTATCACGTGGCTCACGTGCCTCCCTCTTCTCCTCTCTGGCGGTCACCTCGACGGTCGACGTCTTCCTGCGTACTACCAACTCGCGCGAGCAAAACGAAAATCGTTTCACGATCGCGAGTCGAACGTGCGGAGTTTCGTGCCAGGACGAGAGAAAGACCTCGCGTAAGGAGCGATGCACTTGGGGCAGACATAAAGGTAATTGCATAATTTAGTGCGAGGCATTAAACATTCGCGTATCGGCCCTCCGCTCGATCCCTCGATCCTTCTCGCGACTCTTTCCTTTGGCTGTTCATTTGTTCCTGTTATGCCCTTCTGCTTCCTGCGAGTTTTTTCTCGCGCAACCTCCACCTCCTCCTCCTCCTCTTCTTCACGGTCGTTCCTAAGAGGCCCGAGGGCCAGGATCTTTCCTCATTGGAACAGCACGAACAAGGAACCCATCTCATTTCTCGGCTCTCGATTTTACACTTCCGTACACTTTCCTGGGTCCGCCGTGGCGGCGTCTCATACGTGGAACGAGATTAACCCAAGGTTCGCAAAACTTTCGACGGAAATAATAAAACAATGTTACCGTGCCGATGTGTTCGGTTGACGCGCGCGACTGTAGGTATACGGGGCGAACCGGCGAATCCGTGGGGTTACGCGATAGAGGCCGAAAGGGTAAAGATAACGGAAGAATTATGCAATCGGCGCGATCGCGAGGGCGTAGAAAAGAAACACGATAAGGGGGAGAGCAGCTTGCGAAAAAGAGTCGGGAAGAGAGAGAAAGAGCGAGGACGTAGGGCGGGAGGAGGGCCAGATGAAGGGAAGGACGATGGGGCTGGGAGAAGCGAAAGAGGGACGAAGAGCAAGATAGGATGAGAAGGTACGTATGCAAGTACTAAGTGAGTTATGGCTCCCGAGCAGATATATCAACTCCTTCATTTCCGCCGCAGACTCGAGCGGAGTACCCCCGTCGGGTTTACCCCGCGATGGCGGACGTGTCCCGGGGGACCGGTCCGTCGGCACGGTCCGCATGCCGATCGTCCGCGGCATCACGGAGGGGCGCGCGCGCGCGCGCGTGCAATCGCACGCACGCGTGAATACCGAATCGTCGGAGCTTTACTCTCTCTCGGACCCCCTCCCCCTCTCCCTGCCATCGTCCTGTCGGTGAATCGTCTGCTCGCGGCACCAGATGATTGACTTCTTGCCCGGTCCCGGAAATGACCGTCGGGGCATTAACGTTCTCCTGAATGGAAACGCGCTCGCATGCCGCGGCGCGCTCGCGTTTGTGCACGCACGCACGCCCGGATGGAAATTGCGTAACGCGTAATCCCACGTATAATCCAATGGCGATGGTGGTATCGCCCGGCGTTACGGCGTTTATAATGTTGATACCGTCCGCCGAGAATATTGAATGGGAGATGAAATGATAGGAACGGTTCCGTGGGGCTTTTTGTTATCCCCGGGCAGGATACGCGTCGGACGCTCTTACCACGCGGAGAACGAAGGGTAATTCGATATCTGGCCCAACGCGTGGATCTTTCCTTCTGCTGCCGTTCTCCGCCGTGCGCCTATCTGGAGATATCCTGGATTTCCTTCCACCTCTCCTCGATCTCCGCCTCGTCTCGCGTTGCGTCCGAAGAACTCCCCGGAAGAGCGAGAGATCGGCGATACGAGAAATGAGGATTCGAGTTTTCCAGCTTCCTGAGTCGATGCGTACGGGGAGGCCTGGGGATGAACTCGTGGAGATAGGCAGTCGGGGCTCGCGTTCGATACTCGTCTTTATTGCGATAGATTTCAGGTGACTATCGAATTGAAATCTTCTCCGACTTCGGCGTGAGAAAGCGTTGCGCCAGATTTACAAATCGAGCGTGAGGATTTTAGAATTTCCGTATTCCAAATTACCATTCGCGAAACTTCCACGCGTGTATTTCAGAGTGGTAGGAATTATCGATCGTTGTTAATTTTATGCGGAGTTTTCGACCACGCGGATTTCGCCCACCCTAGACGCTTCTCAATTTCCCCCGGAACGATTCCGAGAAGCGCACGAACGAGACGACATTATTTTCGCCTAGTCGCCGCGGACACCTCGAAGGTGACGCACGCCGCAACCGCAAAGCGGACGCTGTCGATGTCGCGGTGGCCCGGGTCGCTCGTGCTTTTTATTCGAACGATTTGTTTGGACGGGATTCCGCGGTATTCCGAGGGCCAACGAGGAGAAATTAATGTGCGGTTTTCGGGGCGACAAGAGAGTCGTTGGGGACGCTCGATCAACGAGGAAACCACTCGATTTCACGCGAATCTCCACACTCTCGGATTCTTTTCCACGCCCCGTGACTAATTCCATTTCCACGAAACGCGTTTGTCATCCGTGACAAGTTTAACGCCTCCGCTTCTTGCGAGCGGACACGCGCGTCTGCGCTCCGCTACACAGCGGCGCGAGAGAGTCCGAAAAGCGAAAAGCTCTCGAAGTATTTCGTGGGAACGAATGGAATCCGTAGTCGCATTAACGCTTCCGAACGTGACTAACTCGCGCGGCCATTGTGCACGATTAAATCTGCACTTTTTTCCTTACCCCGAGGTCCTCTCTCTCTCTCTCCTCCCGCTTCATTTCCTCCGCACGCGTCCGCTCCGACCCTCGACCGCGCATAGTCGAACGCTCTTAAGCCCGAAAAACATTTGTGGCAATGTTAATTTTATTTTTCACACCCCGCCGGCAGGATATATGGTCCCGTCGTATTTAAAAATTTGCATAATGGCTCCTTGACATGTTTATGTACACACGCGGAGGCTCCCCTTCCACCTTTCTTCTTTAGCCCCGAGCCCCTTCTCGCACCCCCGCGATCCTTCTTCCTGCACCTTATCCACTTCCTCCTTTTCCTTCCCTACGGTCCCTTCGTTATTCTCTTCCTCCTCCCTCGTCTCCTTCTCCTCGGGGCCCTCGCCACGTCGGTCCTGCCTACGTACGGAGCCGGTACGGTTCGCAGGACGCCAGAGGACGAAATATAACGCGACGCGACCGGTCGGTAAGTCCCCGCTAGGTCGAGCCCGAGGGATTAAAAATCCTACCATTGTGCTGGAAGATCATAAATACGCGATTTGTCCGGGACAGACCACACCGCGCCACACGGGTTAATATCGCCCGTACCTTTCGCGCGCGCTCACCCGCGCTCGACCGCTCGCTCTTTTCCACCTCTCTTCCATCCCTCCTACCTTCTCCGACCACCCCAACCCCTCCGCCAGCACGGAGATCCCTTGTGCGCGGAGCGCCTCGTAAATCTGAGCTTAAACCACGAAATTTCGCGACCCTTAAAATTTTTAATTCGTAGGCCCCCCCCCCCCCAACGCAAACCCGCCTCCTCGCTTTTCAATTTTATAATTCACCGCTTCGAACCTCTCTCCCCTATCGCTTCTCCTCCCTCGTTCTTCTTTTATTCATCGCTCGCCAATGTTTTTCATTGAGCGCGTTCGATTGGAAGGCCTCGTAATTGGTTGCTACTCCGTGGCGACTTACGATAGGTCCGAGCGTAAGTCACGCAACGCGTAACGACCGCGCGAAGAAGTGACTCGGTATATTTCACGACGTTACTCTCGCGATTGCGAATCCACTCCGCACCGGGGCATAATCCTCTTGAGATTCTCTTAAGCCGTTCGGGAGGCTGAGCGTGTAGGATCGAAGGACTTATCAGCGTGAATCGTATCAGCGACGTATCGAGATCGTCGAGCCAATGCCGATCGTCGTGCCGTTGAATTTAAATCGGTTCTCGACCCTCGGCGTGTCGTAGAAGGCGAATAATTCAGGCGAGCAGGTTGGATCTTGATCGGTGGACTAGGATCGATTTTCGATGTATCGTGCGACGAGAATATTGTTCGAAAATATTTGTGACGTGTCCTGCGAAAGGTCTCGATTTCGAGGATTACTTTTAAATCTATTGGGCATTGAGACTTCTGCTTCGCGCGTAAAGAGCTAACAACGGCCTTGATAGATAGCGTGATGGAACAGCATGTCGGTAACGAGGGTAAAGAAAATTATTCCACATCCACCACCCTGTGCAACCGTGTCTCAATTAGGAATGGTAGATCACTTATTCGGAACAAAACTTTTCACGCACGATCGACTTCTCGGTTCGATTCCATCACTCTCCCCCTCGACCTCGTAATCGTAGGCGTTCGGCACGGCTGCAAGGCACGCAATTTACAAGTTAAACGCTTCCATCCGTGCCACGGATAATTCTACGCGCCGAGGATGATTTGCGAAACACCGTGCTCTCCCGCGCTTCGCTTCGTGCAAAGTCATTCGCGTTGCCAGGTTTACCTTGTGCGTGGCATATCGCGTGTACCACTGGAATGCGCGCCTGGATTCGCGTTTCGATACGTGCGACCAACCCTCGTAATAATAACAACTGGACAAGAAGAGATTTCATTTCGGGGATGCGTGAATTGAAGGTGAAAGTTCTTCTTGGACGCGACTAGAAGTATTATTCTTTAGTTATCAGATCTATGCGTTCCTTCTGCGGAACTTCAGCGATGAATGTTCACAGAATCGATTAAAGTCGATTTCATACGTTTTATGAGAGGCGTACAAAGTTTATGTGCATAGGTGTTTAAGATTATTGTTGTTAATGGTATACGGAAATTTTCAAAATATTCTGTTGATATGTTTTATTGGCAAAATGTCATTTACAGGTGGAAATTATTTTGTAAACATCCCTCTGTACAAACATGTGTCACCAGTAAATATTTCGTGACAACCGAAAATTCTCCGTCGACACGTAAAACATCAATAAGTCGAAGTGTCGCGCCCCGGATAGTACCTTTAAACGGAGATTCAAGTGATTAATTAACCATCCGCTCAATTATCCCAGCATACTTCGCTCCGATGTGAAAACGATAAATTTATTAACACCCTATTGGCGCATATCGTTCCGATCAAGCTTTTCCTCGCGCATACGCTGATAATTACCCGGTAACGTTAATTAATAACACGCACATAATCAGTCGATTTCACGTATCTGCAATGTGGCGCGTTACACGTAGATATCGTTACGATTAAAGGAACATTCTATACTTCGAGCGATCGATTTGCGCTTGCACGTCTCGGGGTTCCACGTGCGTCGACAGCCGTGCTCGGTTACTCCGACAGTCGTTACAGAGTTCGAGATTTAATTTCACGGATACGTAATTCCGAAACGACATCCCTTCTCGCGAGCCATTCGATTCCGTCTCTCAACCCTCCGGGATTCTAAATAGTTTCTTAAGTATCACAAAATGATCACACATTTGCGAATTCCTTCGTAAAGTACTACGAATTCTCGCGTCCTCTTATCGTAGGCTGTATCGTACCCTAGAATTTTGAAGTAACACAAACAACGTCGCACCTATTTAGAAAAATTCCTTTAAAACTCTCGCTCCTTCCCTCGAGCTAATTTCATTTGGCAAGCTTTTATTTAGCTTCACTCCTGCTCGTGGCGAAGCACAGGAAGTTATCTCAACAAATATCCAACCAGCGCAGGCTCCTGCGCTCACGTATGCTCGCGAGAGTTTCGCGAAGAGAGGAGATGCATTGAGGGCGATGCAGGAAAAAAGATCGCCCAGATTCGGCCGGGCCTGGTCAATGCTCCGGGCACACCACGCCCCGTGCACACGCGTCAATACGGCGTATATACTTATTCATAATGCGTAGAGAGAAAGGGGATGGAAAGAAGAATAAAAGATTCCTCGTGCGCCATTCGAGTGGGAGCGAAACGGAGAAAGAGAGAGAAAATAAAAAATTCGAAAAAGGGTCTGAAGAAATGAGAGGAACGAGGAAAAGGAAAAGAGCGAGGGAAGGAGAGTAGGACGGTAGAAGCACACGTAAATGCGCGTGTGTGTAAACGTGGTCTTGGATTTTTCAGCTCGTGTTCCTGGACCACGCACACTCACGCACGAGCTTCGACTCCCCCGCCTCGAAAGTACGCTATTGCATTCCGCACACATATAATTAAGAGCCCTAAATCGCGCGAGATCGCGCCTCCAAGGGCGTGTCCACTCCACTCGACCACCTATCCATCCCGCAGCTATCGGACACTCATCCGAATATCTCCACTCCTCTCTCCTCCTCTTCTCTTTCTCCCATCTTCTCCTCTCCGCAGTTCTCCTTCCCTCACCTCCTCCGAGCTTACCATCCCTTCTCGTTCTCTTCACTTTAGTTTCTTACTCCTTATACGCGCGCCGACCTTGCTCTCTCCTCTTCCTCTCGATTTATTACAGCAAATAGTTAGCAGGCAGGACGCTTTAATAGAGTTTCCAGGACATTTTGGTCAGAAAAGAATTTTCCGTACTAATGTATTTTATCCTGCAAAGATTCGTCTCGACACCGGTAAATATTCATTGACCGCAAAACAGTTGTGATTTACAGGAGCTGTAACTTTTCTTTAGAACTTTCCAGACTGTCTATTCCAAGGACTTTGTAAGAGGATCATTTCGCGTCAAATAAAAGTCTTGTTGTAATCCCATCACGGGCACTTCCTGGTCCAGCACCTCGTCATGCGATCGCACCCTGTTTCCATCGTGTCTCTCGAAGGTAATTCGAGTAAATGACAGTTGTAAGTCCGGGGCAACGGCACGAAAAATTGCAAATAAGAGCGCATTCAAACTAGTCCCCGGATACTGGGAAAAGGTAATTTTTGACGGAGCGATTATTCTCGGAATTTCGTGCATTCGAGAGCCGGGGTAAGATGAGGACGGTGAAACACGAGGATTCGAATGCAGGATTCGATCTTGAGAAGAGGGTTGCGCGCCGCGAGCTTCGCCTCATTCGTGAATGTGTAATCCATGGATCCTCATGGATCCTCGTAAGGATCGCCTCTCCACCCATTCGAATCGATCCAGAGGGAGGAGAGACGCTCTTGCTTTATCGAGAAGAAGAGAAAGCGTACATGAGAGAGAAAGACAGAGAGAGAGAGAGAGAGAGAGAGAGAGAGAGAGGGAGGAGAGGAATGAGAAACCTTGGCCGATTGATTTATAATGCGAAATGGATTTCGCGGGGAGGAGGCAACGACAGGCTGCGTTGGGCTCGATTAATCTTGGATTTATAGCCGCAATTATCTGTCTACGAATATTCGAGGGATATTGGGTCGCGTGAGGAAGAGAGAGAGAGAGGAAGCTGAAGATGGACCAGAGCAGGAACGGAAAAGGGAAGGAGGGTGGGTCCCTACGAGACGCATTATAGAATCGAATCGAGAGGGGAGCGTGTTGCGGGACGACAGCAGAAAATCGGATAACCCTCTTCGGTCCTGGGAGCAAAGGGTTGGAAGCGAGTCGGAGGAACTGGGAGGTCGAGATGTCATCATCCACCCTAGCGCGGTAGACCGATAGGAACCATTGGGATCGTAATGGAAGGCGAGTGAGGGACAGAAGGTATACGTAGAAGGGTCTACTACCGAGAATAGACTCCGAGCGTGCTCACGCGGATATTAATTACGGGAACACGCGTGACCGGTAGGAGGGTGTGACTATCGACGATGTCACGCTTCGCTCTCTTTCGCCCGGATATAGGATATGCCTTAGAGTTGGTGAACCAGATTAGAAGGTGGAGAGGAGCGTTTAGATGGTTTCACCGAAAGAGGAAAGAGACTGCCGACACCAGTTAAGCGCGTTCGGCGCCTAATCGACCACGGGTGACTCCGTCTATTAAGGGCGCAATCAGTCTTCCCTCTTGTTCCTCCTGATTAAAGTCTTTCGCTCCTAACGAGGAAACCTTAATGCGTCGCGGTTCTGGGTTCCCTTTACGCCCACGTGTTACGATCCCTGTGGGAAAATCAAAGACGAGAGTTTCTCTCTGAAGATATTTTATCTTTCGATTAAAGAAGTATCGGCTGGGGCGAGAAGAAAAAATCCGAAGGCGCGTGAAAGTTTTCGTTGATTCATGGACCCGTTGGTTTCTGGCTGGAGAAAATCAATCGATTTGGTTAAACCCGGCCCACTTCGTAGTTCGACGAGACTAATCTGCGCTTTACTTAACAACTTGTTTACATTACCAGGGGCGGAGGTCGCGTGATGCGAGGCTGCATGTGCGATAACATTCAGGTGCATAACTTAATGTCGCTAACTCCACTTTGGACAGGGTCTAATTATAGTCGATAATCCATTCCAAAAACAACCCAAGAGCTAATCCCGAGCATTCCCTTAGTCGTTGCTTCCACATTCTCTTCCCCTCTTCAGCTCAAACGTGCCTGGTTCCTTTCACCAGTACCTTTCTTGGCGCATCAATTTTCAGGAGATCGATCTTTCAATCGTCTCTTCGATTCGTAAGACAAGACGCGCAGCTGTAGCTAGCTCGATCATAATATTTGCAATCCACCGTGAAACGTTTGTTTTCCGGAGCTATTAACATCTCGCAGACGCTTCGCGCCCAGAATGCGCGGCGTCTGAGAATGAAACGATATAAGCCGCGGAATCAACATGTTCCTCAGCTAATAAACACTCGCGCTAACGAACGATCTCACCCCGAAATAGACAACGGGGACAAACACGGTGAATTGCCAACAGGATTCCGCATATTGTCAGCCAAGAGAAATCTTAGTCCCACGAACAATCGGGTTACCTTAATTAAAGTACCTAGGAATAGACCGTAATAGCTTTCGCGAAATCCACAATTTTAGTCTGGCCGGTAGCAAGGCGCGTTGTTCATCGTGGGTACTGGAAGGGGGAGGACTCGCGACGAGAGCTCGCTTCGGAGTCGAGCACTCGAATGAACTATCGATCGTGACGTAATGAGCGTGACAAGTACCGAGAGCGGGTGGTCCGGGTGGACCAGCGGGGTGAATGGGCGGGTGGTAGGGTGGAACCGGGAGGGAACAGGAGAGGGCAACGATAGTCATAATGCCGTTGTTCGATGCCGACAATGGTGCTTAACGTTTGTAGGTAATAGTTTGAAATCCTCTCGCGCGAGAGTGTCTGACTCGCGAGGCGAAACCCCGCGGGAACTGGGTCGAGGTGTAATCGTAAAATTAGCATAACTCCCCTTCTTCTCCCTTCTTCTCATTGGCGATTCGGTCACCAGCCACCAAGAGCTCGAGAAGGGAGTAGAGAATAAGGGAGTAGGATGCACGGGAATGAAGTGAGAAGGAGAGACCGAGCGAATGTTGCTCGAGCTGCCTTACTTACTTCGAGAGGAGACGAGACTTTACGACAGGCCGGTATGATTACCAAGAGAATGGAAACGGAGACTGCATTAAAATGATGCAACTTATTGCCTATTAAAGAGGACCGCATAAACGGAATATTGGCGCTATGAGAATTTCGGTCGTGATACTATTTCGCGCTGGCGCGGGGAGAATGCTTCGTTGGCGTGGAAATTCAATTATATTTCCTTGGTGCGCGGAATTGCGTTATCCTTATTTACAATTTCAAGCCAAAGCCGACTGGCAGAGGAGAGACTCGAGTTTCCGATGTTCCAGTAGAGACGTACCCGTTCGAAATTTGCTCTCGTTGGGCGGGCCCGAGTATGCGTTTCGATGATTCGTTTTACTGCCCGCCGATCGGTTACACTTTGATTCCTAACGCGACCAATCGATCACAACCTTTGAGCAGGTCGGAGGAATTCGATATGATTCGCCTTATTCCGGTTTACCGCATTATGATCGTAACTCCGGTGCTCGTTGAATTCATTCCCGCGCTCGTTTGCATGCCGCGCAAGCGTTAAGTGCAAATTAAGTCCGGTGCCGCGATAAATTTTATTACCGGCAATGTTGTGACAGCGTAACTAGAGCTGCTCGCGAGGGGCGACCCTTAAAGACTTCTTTCGGCCTTCTAAAAGGAAAGGTTTACGTTCCGCGATACGTCGTAAATAACCAAACTTTACGGCACGAAAACTGTATCGAAAATAATGCTCGGTGCAGGAAGGGCGAGGAGGGCAAAGAGAATTCAGGATACGTAAATCAATGCGCGAGAAACGCAAGCGTGCCACGCGGTGTAACGCGCAAAAGCTTTCCCCTGATTGTAAATTACATGGCGTTTCGCATGAGTTAATCGCAATGGGTAGAAGAGCAGGCATAAGATGATAAAAGCAAAAATCTAATGATAGGACGCTCGGTACCCTGACAGGTTCCAACACCTTCGTCGGATTCATTGAAAGGTGTTGGGCATAAGACGGTTATCAAATGTCCCGGAATACAGCAAACGTAGTTCTTATGCAGATTTCTCCACCGGGGGTAAGCATAAAGCAATCATATTGGAAAATTCAAGAGGCCACTCACACGTGGACTTCGTCAAATTCGCAAGATCCGCGAATCGGGACACGATCAACTGCGTCGCAACAATGTTAATAACACCCCGTGGAATCCTACCCACTTACACCGGTACTAGCCGGTCAACTCGTTAAAATACCTTATCTCACCTGAGGGGGTAAGCGCTTATCGCACGATCGTCCTTGATCGTGCAATTTCCTCCGCGCCAATTACCGGTATGCCTCACGCGCGGTGAGTACTCGCGCATGCGCCTCCTCGTCGTTCCGCGCATGATCGAAGGGCGAGAGGATTCTCGACTCGGCGCGAACTCTTATATGGTAATCGCGCCACCTTGCGTATCACTGCTGTCCCTTTACTCCCTTCTCCCCACTTCGCCAACCGACTGGAGGAAGAGGGACGGCCTCTGCTAAGGCCTTAATCCACGAGTCGCGGGGGCTCGGTGTTTTCGCAACTCGCTGGCGAACGGCGCGCGGTAAGCGCTATTATAATCTGGACCCGTATTTCTGACTGACTTCCAGAGAGTCGCGGGACCCCCTTGCAGAATTGAGTCGAGGGTATGAATAATTCATCGTCGAGGCCAGGCGTAGAGGGAGGGGGAGGGGGTTACAAGAAGGGCCCCGTTTAATGCGATACACTGGTTAAGGCGCGGCAGTTTACTGAATAAAATCCCTGATTGACCGGTGGCAGGGTGGTGACGGTGGTAGTTGGCGAACGGACAAGAAAGCATCCAGTCATATACAAGGTGGTCGGACGGACTTTCCACGCTCCTCTTTGCATTCGTATGATTCTCGTGGGAGTTACACGACACGGGCTATCGGGAGCGTGATTTACCAATCGAAGGTGGTATCGTAGAGTCATCGAGACGAGGAGATTTTCAGAAGCCAGACCAGTCGGTGGCGCTTCTTGCAAATCTCAATTTGAAAGAGCAAACGAACCTTCATTCGTACTCGTTCTCGAGAAATCCTAAAATACACGAATGGCGTTGTAATAGTCACGGTCGGGCCGATTGGACCCTAAAATTTAGAAGCGGTAAAAAAAAGTGGCTCGAGTGTCGGGTTGCTATGATGGATTTTCATTTAATGACACGAAGGACTCCGGTAAGGATCCGAAGGATCTACCTCGCTCAACGATATCGGAGAATTCTACTAGAGGATAATTCGCCCGGCGGGTTCTCCGGCAGAAGCCTTGAGAAAAATATTTTTCAACGAAGCGTTACCGATGGGGATTGGTTCTTCGGCGTCGGCGTCAAAGATGAATATTACGACGGACGGCGGATATAAATCAATTTCTTGTACAGTTACGCGAAGGCCGGCCGCGAACTAGAGAATCGAGTCGGCTAGACGTCCGTTGGCGGCTTTCTTCTTGAATCAGCTGTTGCGAAGGCCGGTGACAGGCCCGACAACAAGAAGGAATCGAAGGCGCGCGAGGCCAGAAGAACGCCCGAGCGGTCCTTTCACGTTTTATCTCCGGTTATACGAACGGCCTCCGAATGATCGGTGGTTAGGATGACTGACAGCTAGAATTGGATTCGCGTAAGAAAGCGTCGACTCGCGTACAAGGTGATCGAAGGCGGCCTCGCAAAATCGTCGATCAATACTTGCGTTTCGTAGCGCATTTTGCAGCCGATAATAAACATTTTCCTCGAAGATCGTTTTAATCGAATGCGAAGAATCATCCGCTTCTGGGACACGTGATACAGGACCGCGGGTCCGCCGAGACTTTCTTCTGCTTACAGATCTACGGATCCGTAAAACTACGAGCGCAAACTCTCCTTCCAGCTTCTTCATTAAACACGTAGCGCATCTTCTTCACGCCCCAGGCGTGGTTCTCTTTTTAACCGACGATAAGCGGGGCACGACGATCGCGCGAGTATCCACAAGGAAACTTTGCCCCATTCACAGATGCGCAGTTCCTAACCGTAGTTATCTCGAACGCAAAACTAAAACGATGCTCGCAGGAAGTAGCTGTCGTCCCAGAACTACGCTTTCGCTACAAAACGCAGATACGCTTCTTTCTCGCTCGTGAGAGGCGAGAAGGGAAGACAAAGCAGACGAGCGCGAAGATGGAGATAGATAAGGCGATAGTAGCGAAGAAAGGCGGCTGCGGCCGAGGGAAAGGGGGACGAGGTGAGAGAAAGGAAGAAATGAGAGAAGAAAGAAGGAACGGGACAGGAGGAGAGTGCTGTGGGAAGACGCTAAGGGAATAAATGTAAGGGGAGAGCACCGATGCAAGGAGAAGCCAATGGGGAAGGAAAGACGAAGCGGCGGGGTGATGGCTCGTGTCAGTTTGCCTTATCGGTTCGCAACAATCTGCCATTACTTCTTTTCATCTTGTCTCAAGGAACGTCGGACTTTCACGCGGACTTCTCGCCCGACCATCGATCCCCACATCCGATCTGCACCGCCTCCAATCGATCCCGCTGTCTTCGCGGATTTGGGCTTATCTCGGGGCTATCGTGAATTTTTCGCTATCTCCATCGTCGAAGTAACGGAAGGGTCTTCCCGTTGGAATTGCATCGATTCGGGTACGTCGAGTAAGATGAATTAAAAGGCATCGGTGGTGTACACCAACGAGGGCACCAGAATTTCTTTTTTGTACCTTAATGGAGTTAGATGGTCGGGTAAAGTCGAACGAAGATATCTAGGAAGAAATGAATTCTCGTCCCAGGTGGAATTTGTTCGACTGGAAGGTTCGATAAAAAGTCAATGAAATATGGAAAGTGATATTTCGAAGTGTCGTAATTAAATCGGATTGCTGATTATAATTACATTTTTTCCACACTTGACCTAACCCGGACCCGAAGACGAATTCTTCTTCCCACCGGTGGCCCCGTTACGAAAAATTTCGTGAAAAAAAGCTGTCTACCTTAAATCCGTATCGATCAATTTACTCGGTCCTTATCCCCGTAACAGATCATTCTTTGAAAAATGACTCGACCTCCTAACGACGAGGCTGTTGACCGTACATTGATCTTAGATTCGTCGAACTCGAAACTAATGGCGTAGTCGACACACGATATCTACGGGCGCTGATCAATTAATTATCGACTACGTGCTGCGGGGTGGGTCAAAGTATTGTCGGACCACAAAAGGGACATGACTTTAATCTCGGGGGGCCCGCCGCGCGATGGCTAAACCGTGACTGGCAGAACGGGAAGGGTAGGGAATCATTATCAGATGACACCCATTATTTCATTCGTTCGTCGGCTCGATTTAATTACACATTCAATTTGGCGTGCTCTTATCGTAATCGCCCGCGGGCCTGTCCGCGTACCACGCTCTTAATGATCTCTAATCCTTCCAAACGGTATCGATCTTCCGGAATGTCGCTGAAAATCAACGCGGTATTATTGGACGAACTAAAAAATGATTTCATATTTCGATAGCACGCACGGGGTAATAAAAGTGGTCGGCGAGCGACGAAAGGATGTAGATATCAAAGCCGGAGAATCCCGATAAATCCACCAATCGGCGCGTAAGCACGAGAGTACCGTAAAATTAGCCCCTCCGCCCGTCAACTCGAGAAGAAGCGTTCCTTCTTCTCGTCCGTCGCTTCGCCCTTCCTCCATTTCTTTCTCTTCTCTCTCTCTCTCTCTCCTCCTTCTCTTTATCCTCATTCTACTCTCCCTCCTCCCGTCGCCCTCCATCGTCTTTTTCCATCTCCACCCCAGAGCCGTTCAACGTCACGCGAAAGAAGAAGGAAGAAAGTCGGCGCGAGGAGGCACGGCGCGACGCCGCGACAAAAGAGGAGCCGAAGAGGAGGAAGAAGCCGTGCGAGGTGCCGAGCGTAAAGGCATCGCGCGAGAGGAGAGCGTGAAGAATGAAATCCTCGTGAAGGAGGAGTGTAATCAGCCTGCAATGCCGCCGCGTCGGCTCGCCCGTCCCTCCCGCGCGCTCATTAATTATGTTTTTGCACCGCCCGCAGGGGCGGGGGCGGAAGCGGTAGGTGGAAGAAGCGACGAGGGAGAAGCACCGCGCGGCAAAAGGACAGTAAGGGCGAGACGCGAGAAAACCACTCGCAATTATCCCGCAGTTACTACGGAATTAGCGTATCGATTAACCTCGTTTCCCCGTCGCGTCCCACCACGGAGGGACGGATGTTTTGCGAATTGCGAAGACACCCTCGCCCGATGTGGCTCGGTAATTTCCCAACCGGAACGATTTCGCGAGGCGTCGATCGTCCTGTTCCGCGAGTGGCGCGAATCGTTCGGTAAACGCGTGTCCGAAATGGAATTCGGCGCGCGAGCGGACTTGTTACGGGCGAGTGGGACACGTTACCGTACCGAGAGCTGAAACGAGGTCGAATCCGAGGGATGTAACAGCTTTCGCCGATATTGTGATTCTCGTTTGGATTTTTATGCTTTATTGCGCCCATTTTTTTCCCCCACGAGTGGATATGGCCTTGCTCTCGATGCATCGATCGGACGGTGAAGCATCCCCTTGTTCGGTTCTCGTAGCTCGAAATGTTAACTCTGGATACGTGCGCGGGAAAGATTGCTTTCCGGGAATGTTCGCCCGCTGGCGCAATTTAAAATTGGCCATGGTTAATCCTCTAAACACGACTGTATCTTTGCCTACGAGTAGAATGTATTTACTAGGGATTGAAGTTACGTTCTACCCTGTAATGGGATTTTCGATTTAGATACGCATCGCTAAGTCATTTCCATTTTAGCAGATTTGCTCGCTTGCGAATGGAATTCGCTGCATTGTTAATTGAATTACCGTGAGCGTGTCATCGATTTAACGTCATTAATTAATTCCCATCGCGAGCTCGACTCTAACGTTAATTTGACCATAGAGGGGATTTATACGCTACGTATAATCGATCTAACTTTACCGTAAATGCATGTAATCTCCCTAAATGTATTGTGCAAATCTGCGCGAAGATGAGCCACCCTCTTAAGGGAGATCGTACCGAGGAAAGGGGAATGTTTGGTCGATCGAGGCGAGCTCGTTTTTTCGACAAAATAAAACTTTTATCCGCGAATACAACGATACGCTCGGAGTGTCGAGTTCAAAAACTTCAAGTAACTTCGGAATTCGTAAGGACGATGTCAAGAGTGGACAATGGTCGAATTGCCAAGAAGCAATTTGCGCGTCAAGACGAAGCTTTTATTATTTATCGATTATCGACGATCAAAGATAATTAAAAATGTCGGTGAATAAGGTAAATAGTGGGTCGAGCAAGGAGAAAGAGAAAGAAGGAAAGATCGAAGAAGGACGTTATATTCAACGTGAGATTTCCCACCGATGAGAAGCCGTTTCTAGGCTAGAGGGACGACGACGCCAGACCCCGAAGCCTCGAGAAGGCGTGGCTCGTGCCTCGTTCTCAAGTTCCCTTTCTTTTTCTTTTCATCCTCCGCGCTTGGAAACTCGTGTGGTAGCTCGTATCTTCGCGCGAGACCCAAGCCACATATTCGTGTGTCCCTCTCTCCACATCTCCCTTCTTCCTCCCGAACCATCCGTCCCTTAGCGCGCCCTTCTCCATAAGACCCTCCACTCGAGTTCCGACCTTACACATAAATATCTCATAAATAACCCTCCAGATAATCAATGTCGATTATAATTACCTACTGCTTGTATCACTAGCTCTATTCGCGTTCCAGCTTTACTTCTCACTTCTACACTTCTTCGTTCTTTTTCTGCCCGCTCGAACGACCACGGCGGCGAGGACGTAGTACAAAACTCGTCGGACGATTTCCTTTCAGTAGGGCCCACGCGCCTTTCTCGCCTCTAATATACTTTAAAATGTCGACCGAACGCAATCTATTACCTAGCAGGGAGAAATAGGAAAAATGATTGCGAGGAGGTAATGAGATTTATCGAAGGGAGTTTCAATTATGTATGCGTTCCACCTTTCGCGGTGAACTCATGAATATCTTCGTAAGTGGGACGTGGGGCGTTCATACGGATTAAAATCACCCGCGATGGTACTTGTAATCCAGAAATACTCGTGTGATTACATTGCGTAACGTCAAACTCCTCGAATCCTTCCTACTTACTCTCCACGGGGGTAAACCTGGCAGTCTAATCTACCCTTCCTAGCACACAATCGAATCCAGCACGGGACTGAGTCCGTTACCAGCAATGCACACACGGCACCCGCACAATTTCAACGTGCACGTGCATTCCCATGTCATGCGGTCGCCCTACCTACCCACTATTGTAGTTCGGCTTAAAGAAGGCCCCATTGATTCCCGGTCGTGGCTGCTTATATGTAGAACGGGTACCCACAAACTTGACTTACGGATAGATATGTATGTCCGTGGTACAGATCGTTTCATTGGCACGACGCGACGTGGCGCGTAATGTCTTCAAAAAATGTCACCCTTCCCCAAATTGCTTCTTGGCGATTCCACTTTTGCAACACGTACAAGGAAAAGTATTGGAAAAAGTGTCGAGCGCCGAAAACTCCTGCTCGACGAATCCGATCACATCTGCGGCCAATGCTCACTTTTGAAGCGATCGCTATCCTACTGGAACTCTCTGGCGCGGCAGTTCCGACGAGCGTGGGCCTAATCCTCGAAGCAAGTCCCGGATAAGCCATCCTTAACATATGCGGGACACGACGTAGGATTTCGAAAATCGTCGTCGACCGGCGCTGCTGCCCTCGCGGTCGTTGATTTTTCCTAGATTCTCCTTTTCCTCTGGCGGCTTTACCTTTTCTCCTTACCTTCCGCCAGCCTTCAAACGTGACCGAAGGTATCGCGCCGTAGGGAAGCCTTTGTGCCGCGCGCCACCATTATCGCCATTAAACGGTTTAGTTACGCAAAGAGCCGGCAACTTATGCGAATCTCGTAACCGGGGTGAATCCTCGCCCCGATCCTCGCCTTGTTCTCTTGGTCGGTCAATGGTAGTCTAACGATTCTTAAGTACCGCTGATTCATAGGTGCTCCACACATTTTCTCTTCATCTTTCTCGCGCTCCACTTCTAAATAACACGTCGCGCAAAATTCAAAGCAAATTTTCGCAACTTATACGGAATCTTGTAGCCGAAGTGAATCCGCGCCCCGATCTCTTTATTCTCCTGGTCGGTCAATGGTGGTCTAACGATTCTCAAGTACCGCTGATTCACAGGTCCTCCAGCTCTTCTCTTCATCTTTCTCGCATTCTCCTTCCCCTTCTAATGAGTCGTCGCGTAAAATCTCCACCGTTTGGTAGTTCACCAGAGGCAGGGACCACACGAGAGGAAGAGAACCGCACGATGGCCGCGGCAACGTCCTCGAATGCTCCGACGAAAAGAAATCGGATCGCCTTCTACGCTAATTAAAGCTGCTCCCGGCGCACGATTGCTTATCGTGGCGCTAATCGATCATGAACCTCTGCCGCGGTCGACTAATCGTGTCTTAATTAGTTTTCCGTGCTGACCGTACGCGATTCCAGGAACCAGCGACGCTCGGTCCCCTAGGAGGAGTTGGTTCAGAAGTTACGACGTCTCGGGAGACAAGAGATTCGATTTAACGCTTCGAAAGCGTTTTAGAGAGAAGCGGAAATCTGGGGTAATTAGAAAAATGAAAATGCCGGCGTTCGTCGAACCCGCGAAATCTTTCGTTCTATAGATAACTCTCGTTTCTACGCGCTTACGAAAAATCGAATCGCATAGCGCATCGTAAGACGCGCTTTCCGTCTTTTCCAATGTGCAATTCCCCATGATAACTTTCTGCCCGAATGGGGCGCGGGTTTGAGCTAATTGAACTCTCGGCGAGGATGAGCAAGAGAACAGCAGCCGCTTCGTCATACGCATAAATTTTAACGAAGGACACCTTTTCCTCCTTCCACCCGCGGCAATGGCCTCGTGTAATAAGTTAGGACGATAAATTCATTCCCAATTAAATTTCCAATTTCCGCCCAGATGATCCACGCCTCGTCGGCTGACCTCCCGCGTGCCCTCGGAACATTTTCACGGGAGTCCCGAGAATTCGCTATGTCCGAGCTTCTGTCTTAGGAAGGGATCGCGAACCGGAGGTTGCACACGGTTGGGACCTCCATTATTCTCCAACTCGGACGGAATAAGAACCGGGGGAACCCGGTGAACGCGGAGCCACTCCCACGACGGATCGGGAGTGCTCCAGTACCACGGAATGCGGAACTACGATTGACACGATTTCGAGACTCGATCATCTCGATTCGCAGAAACCTTCGTGTTGCATTGCCGTTTTCCACGAACCAACCGCATTCCTCCCTATCGCAAAATCTTCGATCACCCCGACTCTTCACTCTTCGGCTAACAGTCTCCTTCCACCTTCTCCGATCGTCAAAATAAGTTTTATCATCGACACGCGCGTCACTTGTAAGGATCCTCCGGCGAGGAAGGTGAAAGATAAAAAGCCTCACCCTCGCTTATCCTTTTTTCGCCACCTTCGACACGTAACGGCACATGGGTTCAGGATCTTAGCGTCCCTCGTATCCTGTACTCAGGCATATGGTTCGCCAATCGCTTCGACACATTCCCTGAGAGAAGCATTATAATTGTTCTTTCCTGCAGGCCCGACGGCGCATTAACTCGCGAAATGCGTGTAGCACTCGGTGAATGGCTCGTGAGTGTCTTCCGATAGTTTCGCACGTCATCAGATATGACGGGCCCATCGTGCCGCTCCGTCGGCTCCCCCTCGTTCGATCTTCTACACGCTCGCCGAATTGGACTTGGCTAATCGTCGATGCGAGCAATTTCGCAACCTGCTCCCCTCTTCCTTCTCGCCCACCGCGCCTGCGGCCTGCAATTTTTTCAGCGGCTCGCGAGGAACGTCGAACGGGAGTCTACGTACCGTCCTAGGCAGCGATGATGTTCGTTTCTTGCGTACAGTCAGTGGCATTAATGTTTCGGGCTAAGATAATCTCGCGGTAGTCTACGTTGTCCGAGTAAAATATCCTTATCGATTCTTATTTCCTCACCTTCGTTTTCTTCTCGAGTTAATCGTTACGGTTCTTTCGTTGTTCGCAGGTGTAAGCTACTTCCAAGGTCAACTAGTGGGTTACCACTATACCACGTGGATTCGTCGGTAGGATCGGAGAGGTGAAAGTTTCTCGTTGGCAAAAAAGGTTTCTTCTCTGAGAATTTCGATCATTATCATCGGTGTAAAATCTCAAAAGTAAGGTTACCGAATAATTCGGCAATGGCATCTTAAGGATCCAACACGATCGTTGTTCCAGTCTGTACGGGAAGTATCCTTTGCGCGTAGCGCGAGAGCGTCTGGGAGCCGCGGAGCGCACTAGGCGAGGCGATGATGGATAACCCTTGATGAAATCATTCATACATCAGTGCCTATCCTCGCGTGTTCTGGGCCTTCCGCGCCGGCACCGGGGCCCCCATTCGCCGCGTACCGTTAATCTTTAATTACTCATTGATTTATTATTAGCCATGGTCGGTGTCGGGATACGTTATCTTTCGCGCTTCTCCACATAGATTTCTTTCTTTCTCTCTCTTTCTCTCTCCCTCTCTTCATTCCCGGATTCATTGCGTGCTGCTTCCGCGAGTCCACGTCTCACGACCCCGTCCGTCGGATTCTCCGGACTCAGCTCCCCCACGAGAAGAATCTCAGCTCGGGGAATTCGCAGGACGAATTGGCCGACATATTTACGATGCGTAATGACCGACTCGATGCCACGACCCTCGTAACAGCGAAAAGAATGATAATAAGGTAAACTTTAGTTGACAATTACGGCGTGCCACCGGAGGCTGCGCCGTCGAGAGAGATTATCCCGCGAAAATTGCAAGAGACGTTAAAACATCAGGCGTCGCGACGGTTTTGCGGTGGTGAAGGAGGAGGAGGAAAGGAAGATGAGGGTTCGGATAATTGATAGATAAATCGTCGCCTCGCGCGTAAGGACATCGATTAGCGATGTTGCGTTATGACACCACTTGCTCTTCGGGGTCTTGGGGTTGCTCGACGGTAGCCGGTTGTGTCTGCCTCTAGCGTCGTTCACGGTAAGAGCGAGTTTACACGTGTCGTTTGCGTAAGCTGCGCATTGGCAATTAATAAGTTCATTCGATCTTATCGAGCTTACGTTTCAAAGAAGATTGTGCAGAGAGTCGTAATATTCTTCGAGTTGCTTTACAAAGAACCGAAAAACATTTTGGAAATTATTGATAAATTTGATCAACCGACGTGGCATGTTTGAAAGATTAAGGCGTACAGATCTTCATAGTTTTAGTAGCTGCTTGGAGTTCGAGAGCTGCTGCAAAATTTGGTCAAAATAAACCGGGTCCATGAATTTCCGAAATTCCTTCACGACTAGGTAGACGTCCATCCTGCGCGCTAAAGAGACTGCGTAAATGCGGTCTAATAGGTTCCCCCGGTTAAAGCTGAAAGCGAGATGACGGCGTTTATATGCACACGGGCTCCGTCGTCCTCCTGCAAGACTTTCACTTCGGCAACGACGCGGGCCCCTTACATCGTCTTACAATGATCGTTTCCGACGCCACGCCGCGCCGCGACGACGACGTCCGACGTTATTAGGAATCGTTACCGGAGACAAGTTCTCAACGAAGGGGAAGCTGTTAAACCGATATCGACGTTCGTTCTTTTCATACTCTCCCTCTGTCTCCTTCTCTCTTTGTCCCTTATTTCACTTTATCTTGCTCGCGTCAAGATATGCATACAAATTGCCGGCATATGCTTGTAGCGCCGTTCGAGACGCTAATAAATTATAATCGCACGATAAAAAGATGCGCCATTGGTTAAGAACACTTTCGAGAGCACGCTCAGGGACATTGTTCCACTGTAAATTAAGAACATCATGCGCAATCCAAGAAGATTTCTTAGAAACTCGGAGTTATTAGAAAATCGCATTCGAAGAGCTCACCAAAAATCGTGACTTTCAATGATCTTCCAGTGTCTCGTGACAATGAAGCAAGCATCTGGATGCTTCTACGGTGCTTCCTTCTTTCCATAGCGCTAAATAGTTGGCGAGTTCGAAATTTTTTCGCAACTTTCACGATCCCCTAGCCATTCTCGGTCCGAACGTTCGAGGATACGGTTTAAGCACGGTCGAGGGCGAGTATTAAACGACGAAGCAGGGATCTTAAGTGCTTAGTCATCGCGCACCCGCACCCGTGCCGTTCGCACTTCCGTTCGATTTCACCGCGTGCGCGCGGCAGAGTGACGAAGTGGAAGGGGGCCGAAATAAATGACGGGTGGTGAGGAGCGTTGGTGGCCGTCTTTCCAGCCGGTGGAAACACTCGAAATATCGTAGTGACATTTAAACGCCCCGGCGCTAATGCTCGCCCGCCCGCGAGAGTCCCGAATGACACTCTCAATAATAGATTAGATGCCGGCTAAGTGCACCGACGTTCCACGCTACGGCACGCCTCGTGATTTATTGATCGCGGCACGTGCGTGTATCGAGATTTCCACTTCTCGCTGCCCGTCGAGCTAATATCGAACGTTCCTTGGCCCCCTGTACAACGCGCTCGCGCGCGCGCACACATAATCGTACCGCGGGCAGCGGAGAAATTAATGGCGACCTTAAGCACCGCGATGGTTTTCAACTTGGTGTATCTCCTCCGATTGGAGAAGAAAGAGAGGTGAGGTGAGAAGGAGAGGGCGTCGAATTAGCGTAGTATCGCAAAACCACATCCGCGTTCGACTACACTCGTTTCTGCCGGCTGTCGATACTCGGTACACTCGTATAATCGATCGAGCAGGACCAATGACATTTAATGCTATTTATATCCCCCTCGGTGCGTATAAAATTAGCGGCCGAGCGTTATTCCAATTCTCTCGGGGCATGGTATACTTGTTAAAACGCGAAACGTAGCGTACCGCGAGTCGCCTTATTGAAATTCTTTCCCTCGTTCGGCCGATAAGTTTAATCGCTTTCTCGCTTCATCGTACAAGACGCGTTTATCACTGATAATCGGAGATGTACGGGAGGAAAAGTTATGAAGAAGGGACGGAATTTATGCTTCCTTCGTGAACGGCACGGAGCTGCGATCCCTAATAAACAATTATCAATTGGACGTTGTACAAGTGGAATCATCCGAAGAATTTGACCGGTCGAAACGATACAATCGCGCGATAGGTGCGGCTCACTGGAATACATGGAATGCATGAAATGGCAAGAGCACGCGTAGATTGAAATCCATTCTTTCGAGGGCGATGCCACTCGATTTGCGTTTTCCATTATCGTGCTAATCTTGGACATCCTGCTGCACGAATAGTCCAATGCTCGGGTTAGCTTCCTTGATTTTTCTCAGGACTTTACGATCCTGTTCAATCTAGTTCATTATTATTAAACCTCCGACGAGTACTAGTCGGCTGATTCCTTCGGGGGAGTCGTTTAGAGACCACTTATTCCCGACAGAAGAAAATGTGGGGGGGAATGTGAGAGTGGAGTGCCCGCGAGCGTTTCCTCGAGTTAATTCCGCCTCCGCGCCATAAATAATATCGTTAGACTCCCGTACAGCCGGTCCGCAATAAAGAACGCTTATTGAAACGTTTGATCTCGTTTAATGTGACGATCGTGTCGCGCGGATATCCAAGGAGATTTTAACGAACCCTTTCGGAGGAACGAGAGTCATCCGGTCCGCTGTGGCGGCTGGTCCTCTCTCTTAACAGGCGCCTCCTGCGCTAGTTTTTACTTAGGGACACCTACTTAGGGGGAGCCTAAGTTAAGAAAGAACTCGAACACTTTTTTGTTGCCGTTTAAAGAGCCAGTCCCACGTGTTTACATTACGCGGCTTGACAAATGTATTGTCGAGAGATTGAAGTTATTTTTTCGAAATGTCGCTTTGCGCTTGAAGTGGGCCCTATCAACGCGATGATTTGTTCTCTTCCTTCTTCACAATGTATATTTGTATCCTATTTCCTGTTGTCACTTTCCGCTACGTACTTAATGGAATACATTTACGGAGAGGATCCATACAAATTTATCATGTTACGGGCACAAGGTGACAGTAAAGGTGCGATAAGCTTAAAATTTCAAATTTTCATTCCCTCGTCGTACACGATACCTTTTGACTCTAATTTAATGGAGCGCATTGCCATGGTGCACGGACGTATTCATCAAGTTACGTCAACACACGAGCTTAAAGATGCAAGGACCACTTAATCCGCATCCACTGCGACGCCGAGCGTCGTTCTGCCCTACAAGTTCAAGCTAGCATGTTATCCGGCTTAGTGGCCCAGTTGGCCATAATAAATATGGCAGGGAGTAGCTTTCGGTAGGGCAAAGGCACCTACGACACGTACCAACCTTTTGCACCCTATGCACAGCTCTACGGGTTAGGTTATAGGGAGAAGTCTGGAAAGGGAGTGGTCTTTTGACTCCTTTCCAAAGCAGGTTGCAGCTGTTCGAGCAAAAAAAAAAAGTCTAATAAATCCACATATGATTCGTTCATTTGCAAAAAGAAATATCGAACATCGCTAAATATGGAAAGTCTAGTATCATTAAACTTAGTGCTTTCATTCTAAAATTTTCCTATGATATTTTTTCAACCGTGTAGGTGACTCTACTTAATAAACGTATCAGCGGAGGACGCATGGAATCCTATTGTGGAGTATTTTGAACATAAAATCCGCTCGACCACTTATCTCTCCATTATTCCACGAAGACCATTCCTAGTCTCAGAATGAGTCACATCTGTGAACTAGGTACGGTACCATTATTTGTATTTACACAGACTGATAGCACGGATGGGAAATTGCGGCTCTCATTGTTTGAATGATCCGAGTACACGGAACAAAGTGTTACCGCAGGTTCAATAGACCCTAAAAAAAGAAAAGAAAAAATCTTACTGAAGCGTCCCTCTTCCTTATCGCACTGGAGTATCACGCGAGCGCTCCTCTACGAACCACGCGTCGTACCTTTCTCAAATATTTGCTCACATATCTTTTGTAACGTCCCACTGGTCCACCTGAGCCCGTCTCCACGTTAACGAAGAATGTATCCTGTATCCCCGAAGGCCTAAAGCATTACCGCGAGTCAATAAATTTCACCGCCAAGGACGGTACATTTTCTGCGGCAATATCGTACGTTCGATGCCTCGCTTATGTTCCACGAGATATCTCTCAAGCAGCGGCATTAAAAGATCGTTTCACCGTGGGTCCACGGTCGCGGCGAGCTTCGTGGTATCCGAGGAACGCGATCGCAAGCGAACCGATCGATCGATACCTATCGTAAATTGATAATTTCTTCACTATCTAAAACGCAATCGTGGCTAAAGTTGCCAGGGCAATCGAGACTTCCTGCTTAGAGCAGGCCATGCGAAACGGAAAAGAGCATCGAAGCAGTCCATGAGCAACGTCGCCCAGAGTACCCTGGTCGAGAGGAAGAGGACGACTCGAAGCGTCCTTCATCGAGCTCTTATTATCATTAATGAGCGAGGAGGAGTCTCGAACGAGTATTCTCCGTCTTGCGATTCCGCTCGGGTGAAGATCGGAGGGAGGACGAGCGCGCGCGCGCGCGCGCCGCACAGGAAGGCGATTTCTGCAACAGAAACTATTATGCTTTTATCCCATTCCGCGGCTATCATCGTGTCGCTTCCACGCGCAGCATCGTCGGCCCGGTCGGAGCGGCATCCGCTCGGACGATAACGTGGGAACGCGAGCTACCAAGTCGATCGTTGGCAGTGGCCAAGGACGTTGAATCGATGATCAAGACCAGTGCGATTGCGCGGAGGAAACGTTCATCACTGCGGAACGCCCGTGGAAAGATCTCACGCCGATTCGCGTGGTGGGACGAGATGCGTCTTGAAGAGAGTATACAGAGTTTGTCCTTGGAGCGAATTACGTTGAAATAAACTCGCTTTAACGATTACGGGAACGAAGCTGTGGGTGTGTCTATCGCTCGGTGCTCTTACGAGCGGTGACATTTTCAGATGGACTTTGTACGAGGCTGGGATGAAAAAGAGTACAGGAATGGGAGTCATCGAGCCGCCTTTCGTTACAAAAATAGTCGGTGCATCATTAGATTGCCCCGCATTTGCGCAAGCGTATCGGGACACCGTGAAATTTAAGATCGTGCGCACTAAAAGGGAGAGAAATGTAAGTTAACGATTACCGGATAGAGAACATCGGTATTACGGTGGAGCATGCCTCGACAACCTCGTAGAGACCCAGGTTTACCGAAGGATTCCTCGGGGATTTAAATCCAAAGCGTAGACATTTAGCGAACAAAACCGAAAGAACGCAATTCTTGTAGTTCTCATCGAGCTACTTCCTGTTTCGAGAAAATTCTCCGTCGAGTAAATCGACATCGACGAATAAATGGAATATCATCGCCTTTACTCGTATTCTCTCGTGCTCCAAACATCGCGAAAAATAATCACAAAATCACGAGCGAACGCGCTCGCAGCTCCTGGCTTACAATTTGTCTTCGTCCGGGAGCTCCGTGTAGAATTCAATGCCTCTTTGTATCGTCGATTATGCATCTGGACGACCAGTCTCGTAGACTGGTACCGTAGTAACGGCCAGTGTGCGAGGATGTTTACACGAGGAGACGTAAACACGTAAGCGCGACAACGGCGAGGACGACGAAGGCACACGTGGTGGTACACGCGATCTGGATGAAGCCGGAGGGGAGAAGAAGTGGTCCTCGTCTTCGTTTCTCTTCGTGGTCGTGCACGCCGACGGGGGTTCCGATCGCCATAAAAATACGATAAAATATTCCGACTTACTGGGTCAACTCTCTCGACGCTAGTCGCGCGTTCCTTGCGCGAGCATCTCCTCGTCTATCCTCGTCCCAGCAGGGCCACGATCCTTCTCTTCTCGTTTCTTTCTCTCTCGCACCTCTTCGCCTCCGATCTCCCTGTGTTTGGAAATATTTCGGCCCGGCCGATCGACACCCGAAATTCTGCGCTACCTTTATTTCCATTCGTAGGGCCCCCTCGTGGCTCGCGCTCCGGGTTTTACGATGTCCAATAAAAAGGAGAAGAAACCGTGGTAAGAGTCTGGAAGAAGGAGCGAGGGTAGAAGGAGGGGAGAATGAGAAGGGTTCGACGAGGAGACTAGCGCGAGAGGAAAAAGCGGGGCGATGAAATCCGGGGCAGATTTGGAAGGCGCTACGCTGACGCTAGGGCCTTCGTAAAACTTTTATGCATTTTCTAATCCCGTGAAACATGTCAAGATTATCGGTCATTTTATAAATTGCTAATTTCGTGGCTGGGTCGTTACGTTCCTCGCCCCACTCTCACCTTTTCTCGTTCTTCCAAAACCAACCATGGACACGAGGGACTTTGTCCTTGAGAAATGACCTCCGAGGTAGAATCACACGGCGGAATCGCACTCGGCTATCTCTTTCTCTCCGCAACGTCCTCTCCGCGCCCTTTCTCCAACCCTGTTCTCCGCTGTTACGCGCGGTCGAAATCTCGACACTTAAGGGCCTCCGCGATCCGGAGGATGGAAAGAGAAGGAGGTAAAAAGAGAGATGGATAGAAAGATCAAAGGATAGAAAGATCGGCGAGGGTGGATGAGAGGGGGGGAGGTGGTTTTGGAAGGAAGAAGAGAAAGGGAGGGAATCGCGACGAATCTTTCGGAAAGAGGGTGATGGAGGAGGGGACGAGGTGGTGAAGGGTGCTCGTGCGAATCCTAGAACGACACGGAGATGGACGACGTGGGGACACGTCGGGACACGCGAGGACGCCGCCGCGCCGAAGCGAAGAGGTAAGAGGAGAGCCTGGAGACGTGGAGGGAAGAGAGGAGGACGAGAGGAGGGTGAGAAGGGAGGGACGGTGAAACCGTCGAGGGCGACCAGGGAGAGATCGAGCGAAGATCTCGTTTTCTCGGAACAGGGGAGGCACGAACGGCTTCTACAAAGCGTTTTCGCTCGTTCGATATTCCGAATCCGCCTCGCTCCCGCTTCGTTTTGCTTCCACCGGTCGTCGCCTTCGGTCGCGTTAAAAAGACGTGTTTTTGCCGAAGCACGGTTGTAGCGAACTAGGGAAGCTCTCCACCCCTCTCGGTTACTCCTCCCAGCTCGGTGGCACGGCCGATGTATACGCGCGCGAGTCCAGTCGGTGCTATTGACGGCTCAAGAAGGAAACGTTTCCTGCGATTCCGAGTCGCTCGGATTTTTCCGGCGCGCCGCGGAAAAAGGGCGGAAAGTCACCTTTCCGGTAGAGCGTGGCGCGGTGAAGCCATCCTTAATCTGTAGCTTGTCAATCGTTATTGGCTCGTTACTTCGCGATACCTTCCACGTAGTCGCATTCGTCGTATCGAGTTTACGAGGAACGCGGTCTTTCGATCAGTGGGTGGCCCCCCTCGATTTTTCTCTTACGATAATTCTCGTCTATTTCACGGAGTATTTTAATTACCCCCTTCGAATGTGAACGATGTATAGTTACGCAGAGCACCTCCAGCTACTTCGAGTTAATCGATTAACAGTTGTTATCGGTTTACCAGTCGATTCACTCGATCGTCCGAAAGCTTTTTTTTTCTTTTCTGATTCACCCGAGTACCACTTGCCCGCTCGTACTCGGGAATCTCGGGACACTCTATTGGCCTTGTCCTCGAATTGACTTTATAGGTCATGCTGTATGGCGCGACCGGTTCGCTCCATTTATATCCCAAGAGGTAAGTCGCGCGATTCACATGGCATTCTCCGATGTTACACGACAATCGTAGGTACGTCGTGAAGTTGTCCGAGCGAGGAAGTGTAAGTCACTGGTCCGTGTCCGTCCTTGTCGCTTTGCGGGACCAACGAGCGAAGCGGATGTCAAAGGTGCATCCTCCTGACAGCCATTGGGAGACTGGGTTGGAACCTGCCAGAGAGAGTTCACCTTACAAAGAACTAATTGTGCGCCCGGATCAGAAATAGGTTTTCATTCTTCACCCCAGATATGCCTTTACGAAAGATCGGCGAGTGCTTCGGTCGCGGAAAATTAAACGTAAGAATGGAGCCCACTTCATGCAGGAGTATCTCGAAAATTGTCCTCTATCGAACATCGAAGTTTCCGCTTTAATTCGACGATGGAGCGATACGAGTACAACAAAGATCCGAAATCCACTCGGCAGCACGTAGATTAACCCCGACTTAGCAAGAACGTCGAAACAATAACACGAGTGCGATACTTTGTAATATTCACCGATTAAGTGTGAAGATCTGAAACGGTATTAGCCTCGCGAGAGAATCCGCGCCTACGTGCTCGTTACGATCCACTAAAGGGTTCTAAACCTTCGCCGGGCGTGCGCTCGGCCCGAAGTCGGTATTTCGAAAAGTTCCCAACTAAGAGAATAAATATCTTTACGAGCGTTTCCAGATTCACTCGTACACTTGTCGAGGTGACATTCACGAGCGAGGATCCTCCGGTTTATGGTGCTCATTAGATTTCGTGACGCCTCTAATGTAGCGACGCGTCGTCGGGTTTCACTCGATGAAACGATACCTACGAGCCTGATTGTTATTACCCTCTAATTAGGATATCTGCTGGCCCTCGCTCACGACACTTTGTCAACGAGATATTATCTCGTGCGAGCGAGCGACCGAGCGAGCGAGCGGCGCGTCTGTGCGCGCCACCACTCGTTTCCGGGAGGGTAAGCAGCAAGCACGAGGTACTACGCCGTGTCTCTGATCCTACGATTATTTCGACAGGATATCCGGAATGGGTTTGCGCGCCGGCACCAGATAAGGACTCGCCCTTGCGTCACAGAACGCGGACTGGCGTAACGATACCCGCGGCGAGGAGGAGATGGCGCGAGGATCCTCGCGTAATCGTCGGAACGATTTAATTTGGATCGCGGGAAACCATTCGATTTTTCCGCTCACGACCACCCGAGCGTGTAACGCGATAAGGGTATTACAATGGCGCTACCCTACCCCCGTTCTCGCCGTTGAGACGGTGCGAGACGATTGTTTCGAGCGCGGACTTAAGATTTAGTGAAATTACAGAACGTCGACGCGTCGAGAGGAGAAAAGTAAAATTCGATGGATAATAAGTGGGAGAATGGAAGGAGTGGTTTATTAGTGGCGTAAGCCTCCGTTGACGCTAATCCTCTCAGTCGCTCGCCTTTTTCTTACCAACACACGCGCACGCGCGCGCCACCGGGATTAGAGATTCGCAGAGATTCTGCGACTTGTTCGCACGTTATCCAAATCACGTCCCACCGGGGGGAACCTCTGATTTGGTCGGCGGGCACTAATCCTCCGTATAATCGCTCGATACGGATTGGTCTGATCCTCTTGGGAGGAAGAAGCGAGACTACGTGACGAAATGTGAGAGACGAAGACCGAGTGGGATTTTTGGAGAGCCGATTCGAAGAGCGAGCGATGAAAAAGTGACGGATAAACTCGACGGCCTTCGTCGCAACCTCCCACATACCGAAAGCGGTATTAATGGGTAGCTTGAAATTATTTCGAAACAGTCTGGATATTCAGTGGAGACTGGCTTTTAATTGACCGTTTAATTGACTTTTATTCTCCTCGGCACTTTATTGTATTCGTTAGGCAGATTTTCAGTTCAATTAAAGGTTCGCTTTAACAAATCACCGTCCTCCCGAAATTCATTAACATCTTGATTTTTAGATTCTATTTTAGAATCTAAAATTCTATTTTAATTTTTAGATTTTTAGTTCTACTTTTATAACATACCGTACATTGTACATCCTATACCATCCGTAAATTTAAATTATTCAAATGACGAGGAAACTCAAGATCCATTAACTGTGACTTAGGAAAGTATGGCGGATTTATGTAAAATTTTCATAGGGACGGCAAACGTCTCTCACTGTACAATCACATTATATATTTTTTCTTATCGAGGTCAACGATCGCTCGCAGATGCACCCACGGTGTCGCACAATCGTGGATACAAATGAATAGCACGCGATAAAGGTACAAGGGAAATGGGAGATCGTTATCGAGTGTGTTTCCGTGGACGTCTCAATGTTTCGGAGATTATCTATAGAGCCGTTAACTCCTTTATTGCCGCATTTTCTCCACGTCAGCCGGTTCCTCCTTCGCGGTAGAATCTTCGTTGCCACGGTAGAATCTCCCTGAGGCACGAGGCTATTAGGCGAGCAAAGGCAGGCGCGTTAGAAATCTTCTTCGGTCCATTCGCGTTTTCCAGAAACATTTCCTTTTATCCCTATGAAAATCTCCACGCCTTTGTCGCAATTAATACGCATCAACCGCAGAGGAAGATGCGACAAAACACTTTCTACGTAAAATAAGCTTGGAACTTTTAAATCGAAAGGACTGTTAGCTTCGTTCAAGAACCACCAATATCCGCATCCTGCTCCTTTCAAAATTCAAAGTAGACGCGGAAGGCCGCGATCGACTTCTCGCAGACACGATTCGTCCTGCTCGTCCCTTCGGTCTCCTTTCGCCTCGAACAGGTTTGGGAGTCGTAAGCAGGAAGGTTAGCCGCAGGCACGCGCGCGCGCACTTGCCCATGGAAAGGAGCATTGGGGCTTCGCCGCGAAATACCGATCTGTGGATCGGTCCGTGGATCTGGCGAAGGAAGCGAGAAAGCGGGAGAGGATGGAGGAGTGATCGAGAGGGAAAGAGGGAAAGGGCGTGAACGGCATACGTAATGTTTAATATACCGATCGTGCGGCGCGTGTGCCGCTTGACGCGTGGCTGCATATCGACGACGATGATTCAGAGCCGGAGAGAAGTCGTCCGCATGGACGATGAATTGTTGGCGTGATTGTTGCGTGGTCGCGCGAGCGCGCGGGCGATCATCGAGACGTATGCAGACGCGGGGCCCACCGACAATGCCCGACGGTCTCGCTGGAAAACAATCGGTTGGCTCCCACGCATGCCAATGAGGCATCGATGAAGAAAGGAGGTTTGCGATCATTCGGTGGCCCTTTTTCTTCCGCACAATGTCGCGCACTTGGTATGCCCTTCGCGTTCGGACCGCTCGTGAAAGCCCTCGGAATTCGGAGTACGAGGTTGGCTCGGTAGGACGAGGTTGCACAAAATTACGGCCGATTGTGAGGCACGCAATCGAACGCCGGGCTTACATTTTACAAACGAAGGAGAATGGCGGGAGGTCGAATTTATCGATAGAGCGCGAGCTGCTAGAACCTGAGAATCGTTAATCCAAAGGTTATCGGTACCGCGCTAAATTCCCCCAAGACTCACGGAAATGAAGCATCGGGGCGAGCAAGCGCTTATACAACTTTTCGAATTCCCTCCTCGGGATTATTTCTTTCTCCGAGACCTTCAGCCATAGGATACGCGACTATCCCGTCTCTCGCACGTGCGACCAGGCGAGGCCTCGAATTAGCATTTCGATAAAGCTTTAACGCGTCCTCCGCGAATATTGTGCTCACCCTGTGTTCATATCCGTTCGGCCCGCGGGAAGCGTAGAGATAACGCGCGAGTGCAGAGACGCGTTCCGAGGAATGCACGAGAGGAGAAGGTGAGGAGGAGAGGGAAGGAGAGGAAACCGTGAGGGCCTTTAGACATCAGCGCGATCGGGATATCTCGTCGCGTCGCGAGAGGAAAATGGGCTATGGGGCGCGAAAAGAAAGAAATGGATCGCGCACCTTCTCCTCTCCTCTCACCCTCCTTCACCTCTCGCACCCCCGCGCGTCCGCGTACCGATTGTCTCCTTCTCTCCTCCCTTCTTGCACCTCTCTGTCTCCCAAGGGTTGACGTGGGCGGATGGGGTTCCTCGTCGGTCGGAACAAAGCTGAGATAAGAGAAGAGCGAGGGGGTACGAGGGGATCGTAAGAAGCGGGAGAGGTCGGGACTCTCCCTTATCGCGAGGCGAGGCGAGCCGAGGCGAGACGGAGGACACTTCGAAGTATTTTTCACGGCAATAAATAATCCGGAACGAACGTCATTCCGAGAGCTGACACGGGCCCTGCGAGCCGGGGTAGAGGCGTGCCTGCGATAGCAGCTCTTTCGTTCTTAGCTTTCCCCTTTCCTCCTCTTCTCTCCTTCTCCTTTCTACATTCTCGCTCTCTCGTATTCTCCTTCTCTCCTTCTCTTTCTCCTTCTTCGCTACCGCACTCTTCCCTTACCCCTCGCTTCGAGCCAATATCTACCTGGAGTGTCCACCGCGGGGGCACGTGGGCCACGAAGGCACTTACACGACCTATTTCGAGGCCAGGAGAAATAATGTCTCTCCATTGGTGGGCCGGTGATCGGTCGATCGCGATTACGGGAGCGGGCACGGGTTCCACGCTTTCAAGGAGCACCGACTTCCGGTACCCGATCGTACCTCCGCTCCGCGAAAGCCTACTCCATTCGCGCCGACAGATGTACGCGATATATGCCCCGCGAGTTGAGAGCACGATATACACGGCTCCCGAGACGAATAAATAGGATCGATTATGATTCCAGACAATAACGTCTTGCGCGAGCATTCCCGCTATCCGAGAAAGGCAGTTGACCCGTGTAGACGGCGACTTTTCCAAGTTACCATTGATAAATCGTTTAATAGAAATGCGTTCGGTAACTTGCGGTAGGTATATAGCTTTTAGAGGCTTAGCGGGCATGTTAAATTATTGTGCGAAGCCAGAGAGCGTGACAATAAATATATCGTCGGATGTTCATTAATTAATTATTAATTCGCAAATAACACGTATATTCTAATTTTGCGTCGGCAATTGCGTGGAATTGCCGGATAGGTCGGTGACTGACGATGTATTAGTAGATGCCTAAAGAAGATATTGCAAAAATTCGTGAAATTTCGAAGCCAACGTGGCTATTATCTTTCACATGTTGTATTTATTAAGCGCTCCCATCAACAGGCACTTCAGAGTGAGATATCAATTTTCGCGAGGTAACAGCCGTGTCGAATTATGGTGCGCATTAGGGTGACTAAAAACACGTATGCGAAGGGTGAGGAGAATGAGACGTTTCCCTCATGAAGTACGCGAACTGACGGGGCACGATGCATATGCCCAAAAAAATATCCCGAATTAGACGCTGTTCGTCACGCAATTTTGTCCCCCGTGAATTCCTCGTTGACGAAACATCTGGCGACTATGAGGTACTACGTCCTACGCTGCATTCGATAAACGAATTCTCGAACTCCAGAACAATTGCAGAAACTGATCTAAGAAGAGAAATTTCTCGACTTTAAGTCACTCGTCGAATGCGCTTCGGGTGTATGTCGATATGCTTTCCAATACATTCGGCATCGTGAACTTCTTTTTTTGTATCCACTCGAGGAGGAAGCGCCCTGTAGCGAATCGAATGGATTCTCTCTGAATTCCAAACGAAACGCGGCTCTCTTTCTCCCAACCCCACTATCTCTTTCACCTATTTCCGTTATTTCTTTTCTCCGAGCTCTCCTAGGATTCTCGGCCCCTTCTTCACTCCTCTTTTTTCTTCACTCCAGTTTCTTTATTCTTTGCGATCTCGCAAAAGGGTGTTGCGGCGAAGCAGCATGGCCCTTAATTCTGAACAAAGCGGCAAAAAATGACGGCCGAGAGAGAACGAGGGCGGCTACAAAAAGCTGACTAGAATAAGTGGTACGGAGAGGAAGCGGAGAGCATCCCGCGTTTTACCAGATGTAACGCGGCACTTAATGTGGTGAACCCGCCACGACGGGGTTACCGTGTCGAATTCGCGTCTAGTCGGAGGTCCAATAAGTCCGATAATTTAAAATTTAGGGTCCTCGGCACGGTTGGATATTTTTTTACGACTTGCGCGCACAAATCTGTGCGTTCCGTTCAATAGTTCTTTTTGAGCACACCAATTCCGCCCGTCTATGAATTCTCAAAAAACATAGAAAGAAAGAAAAGAGTCTATGTTAAATTTACATCCAAATATATTCAAAATAACGCGTGTAGGATCCAGGTTTACGTCTTGCTTCACGAGTTAAAAATCGTATCAGCTGGCCAATATGCCATGATTGCGCGAAACAATTTTCCTTTTTGGAATAGGAGTGTGAACCTGTCGAGGATGTCCATGCTGAACGGTTTTGCGGACAAGACGACTTCTCGTACCCTCGTCATAACATTGGATCTTTCTTGAAGAAACTGGCCATTGTCCACGTCGTACCTTCACAGGGTACATGCTCGGGCGAAGGCTCACGGTATAATAGGTGCGATATCGAAGCAACGGAGAACCGATGGGGGAGGAGAGTACGCACTTATTATAATGCCCGGTTTCACCTGTGTAAGTGGTGGGATATCGGTAGGAGTCCTATAATCATCGGACGTGCGATTACGAGCACGGACAGTCTGACGGACAGATAGACGTACGCGCGCGACGGGGCTCGTTGCAATTTAGCATTCGACCGAATTTGTTGATTAACGGCGGGGGTGTAAGGGCAGTATGCAAATGTCGGTTTTTCCGGCCCTCGGACTGCGTCTCACCCTTGTCGTGTCCGTCGTGAAAATCAAGAGAACGAAACCTGACAGCCTGCGTGACCGTGAACATTTCAACGCGTTTGCGAGTCGTAAATGGTAAATGTGATTTTACCAATATTAACAGCAATATGACCAGATGTCTGTAGAAGGGTTCCGTTTCTGTAGGAAACAGTTGATTCTATTCTCAAGGCACGTTATCAAGGATTTAATTTTATTTCGGATCTCCCTCCTTCCGCCATCAAGGCCAAACTAGAGTATACACATGCATCATTTTTATTCAGTCAAGATCCTACGAGTTTCTCGAACCAATCGAATGCTATGAAACGATACAGCGGGGGTTACGACACGGTTCGCCGCTTCTCAACAACGCCACGCCATGTTCTCTCGAGCATGTTCGACCTATCGCCGTGCCACGAGAAAGTTCAACGAAGAGCGAAACGTTTATCTTTATCTAACGAAACTTCCGTAACGTCTTAATGGTCGGTAAGATCGTTTTTCTTTGCTCGGTGCATGCGAGCTGCCCCGTTGCGCGTATGTTCCTTGCGTGGGTACGTAGGTAGGAACGAACGTACTCGGGGCAAGGCCCAACCTCTCGGGATCGTAAGGTTGAGCAACGGCGTCGACGCGAGTGAGCGCGAACGGGAGTGACGTGACGCGGACTCGGCGGCACCCCGCTGGTCATCGAGAAATGTTAATTAAACGCCTTACCTAGTCAAGGACCGGCCGCCCAACTCTCTCCCTCCCCCAAGCTGCATTAGAAGTTCTTAGGAGACGCATTAGCCTCGGACGCATGGAAGCTTCGGAGGGCGATGACGATGGCGTTGCTCGAGGCAAAAAAAAAAAGTAAGAGGGAGAAAACAGGAGCGAGTACGTGATTTCTTCGATCGTCTCACCAGGCAGAGTGCAGCTTTCCAGCTACCTGGCGCGTTGTAAGGCAAGCGGCGCGTTTTTCAGCTGGATAATTAGGGCGTAAAAAGAATCGTAAGGTTGAGTAATTTTTACGCGCGCGTAAATTAATTCTCACGGGCGTAACGACGCGTCTCAGCTGAGATCACACCATTAAAGCTCAAGTAACGGCCTGTACAAACCACTTTACAACGATTTTCCGGGTACGCCCGTTGCGTCACCTCGAGGAGGTCCCTCGTGCGCTTACGCACGTGTGACGCGTGCACGCGCGCACGCTCGTGTCGTAGTGGCGCGTAAAAAGAGACTCGCTCGGAACACGCGGTTAGTTCCTAAACGCAACGTTCCTAAGATCGTTGCGAGTTTTACGGGCGTCGCTCAACGGTGACCGTGTCGGTACCCTCCGTTTCACTCTCTCTCTCTCACCCTCTTCTTCTTCCTCTCGTGCACACACGAGAGAGGTGGGGAGGGGCGCCTTAAAAATAAACTAATAAAGTCGCGCGCGTTTCACACGCATTTACACGGATACCGTCCGCTTCTACCGCGAGCGGACGCTTCGTGGCCGCATAAACCGCCCGCAATAAAAGTGAAATTCTCTCTCGGCACGAGAGAGGGCCTGACTGAGAGAGCCGACAACGCACGTTGCCGGATTCGAGGGATCGAAAATCCGTCACCCTTTGTGGACAGAAGGATGCCGTTCGCGTTTTATTGCTCCTGCTCGCTCGCTCGTGCTGGACCCTGCGCGTCTTCCATTCCCTCCTCTTTTTACTTGCGCGTGTGCGTGCGCGTGCACGTGTGTGGAAACCGACGCGGGCGTGGTCGCTCTTAATGTCTCTACAAATCCGACTGGCTACAGCGTAGTCTTTGCATTTTTTAAAAGGCCGCTTTGTGCCCGGGCGCGCATAAGGCTCGCGACGAAATGGAGTGTAATAGCGACAAAGCGCGCGCGTGATCGAGCCTGCAAGTTCCTCGTGTCGACGGAGCTTCTCGCGTTCGGTTTTCGAGTAGTTCTGTGATCTTCGGATAGAGCACAAGAGACTGAATAGGGAGGATTCGTCTGAATTCGCTAGAGTACCTACACGCGGATTGTTCTCGAGCAGAAAGTTCTGCGTCCCGGGGGATTTTCTCTGTGCTTCAAATTTTTCGGATCTAAGAGATTGATTGAAATTACGCTTAATACGCCCTAAGCAAGAAACATTGTTTTTATACGATGATATGCACTCGACGATGCGCTTCGAATATATTTTTTCGTTAAGTCGGATCAACTATTTATGCTCGCTTCGTGAAATAAAAGATATCTTTTTTATTGTTATCTGGATATTTTAAACGTAACGTATGTACTCGTGAATTTATGCCATCGTATTACGTTTACCGTGCCACACCTATCTACGCAAATCCACTGCGGAATTACCGTACCTGTAATCATAACGGAAACGACACATTGGTCAAATATCTCTAAAACACACGAGTTCTCAGGACCCCGGTAATTCGTTATTTCTAACTTGGTCCCACGTGAAGGAGGCCGCGAGACGGATCAGCGATTCTCGGAGGATTCCTACAAACCGGCGGTCCCATGGTCCCGTGGCACCACATGCCGCCTAAATGTATATATACAGACGCTTCGTAAACGGACGATATCTTCCACGAAAGAGGGCGGGGAATATGAAAGAGTCCGCGGTGCCGCTGGTCCAGGGCCGCGCGAAGGAAGGAAAGCAAACTTGCTCGCGGCCCGACGTGATCCTGACCAAAAAAGCAAGACGAATTCGTGGATCTCCCAGAGAGTATGGAAATACCGGGAACGGAAAACTCGCAAGACGGTGAGTCGCGCTATTTTTGGATGGGAAAGGATGCGTGTGTCTGAAAGGAACGACGTGCTCTGGGAAAGGACCAAAAGGCTGTGCGCCGTGGTGCAAACGAGCTTTGTTTCCTGCTGGAAACCGGAGGTTCCAAATCATCGGTGTGCCATAACGCAAGGAGGGTTGCGAATCGTCGAGTTCAGGCGTCGTAAATTCACCGAGAGATTAGCGCGGTGACCAGGGCTTTATGAACTGCGAGATTGGTTCGCGGGTAGCTGCAGAGGTCACGAGAATAAACGTCGAAAGACGTGAAGGCAATTGAAGTCAACGTCAACTTTACAATTTCGGTTTTTCGGTCCAAAAGATAGCTTTCGTGCACGGGCCTTTTCAGAAATGAAAATACTAAAGAAAGATTTTAGTGATTTTAGAGCTTCTCGATTGGAAATGTTAAAAGACTCTCGACGACACAATTACTCGTAATTATAGAAATCTTAAAACCCGGGAAAGGTCGCGGGGCGAGAACACGTTTCTCACTTCGCCGACCCCGAGAACTGATAATAAATTCAATTTTTGAGGTAGGTTGCATAATTTTCTGACGAAATAACGAGACGAGATCCCAGCGAGGACGCAGGAAGGGGCACCCAGAGGAATCCCGACCGGTGGCTTTTGCCAGCGCACGGAGGTGCGCCCGGGGAAAATTCGACGATGCGCAGGGATCTCGCGGTGATTATCTTTTTAATATACCGCCTTTGCGTCCCCGCGAATTCCCGCGTGTAAGTCGAGTGTGCGCGGTGGGGGACGGTGAGCGGCACACGCGGACACACGCACACACTCGCAAGAACATTGTCCGTTGAATCGTATAGGTGGGTACGGTATGCAAAGGAACGAGCAAAACCGCGAGGAGAACTGGAGAGAGGGCAGGGGAACATCATGGGTGAGAGAAAAGGTGAACGACGGAGACCCAACGGATCGGAATGGAAGGAAGAAGGATGGAGAAGGAACGTGGAGCCTAGTGGAAAGAAGAAGATGGAGGGAGGAAAGGCACGAGCGGGGATCGAGACGGAAATAGAGGGAGGTAGAACGTTACGGAGGAGAGAAAGAGAGAAAAAGAGAGAGTGATAGAGAGAACGCGAGCAAAAGAGAAAGCGAGGTAGAAACCACGACGAAGAAAGAAGGAAGGAGACGAAGAAACACGGTGACCGAGGGAGACATCCCGAGAGTCATTCTACGTATCAATTAGAGAAGCCGCTATTAATTTCTGGGAGGTAACAGGCATGTTAACAGAGAATACCATTTTTCTCGTTCAATCTCTTCATCTTTCTCGCGTCACGGCGAGGGAGACACACGCGCGGGAACGTTAGTCGTCGTCGGCTTCTCTCCTTTTTCCTTCCTCGCGTCTTTCGTTCTGGGTGCCGGGTTACTCCTCCCTCCTGTCTTTTCCTCGTGCACACTCCGTCGAAGAAAATCTTTCTCTCTTCTTTTCCTCTCGTTTCTCGTCTAATCTTGGGAATCTTGTCGGGCGTAAAAAGTCGAGACCCAGCCCCTCGTTAATAGATATGCGACGGGGTGCCAATTAAGAATAGATATATCGGTATTCGTGATTAATTTCGATGGTCTCGTGGAATCTCTGGCCATGTCTGCTCTTTGTTTACGCGGCAGCACACATCCGCCCGCGTGGCATCGGTGACATGTCGTCGAGCCTGCTCGCGCACGCCCCGCGGAGAACGACGCGAGCGTGTAGCGGAAGCGAGCGAGAAATTTGTGGCGTGCGCACGCGCGCGTCCGAGAGACGCGAGAATCAGCATTTTTGTGGTTGTACGCCGGACGCATGATAGTGATAAAATGATGGATAGGTGAAAGACGTCTCGTCGTAAGACGTATGTCGATTAATCGGAGAGATAAAAAAATATGCTTTGGACTTTAAACAAACGATAAAGTAATTTTCGGTGAGACGAGAACTCTTAATTATATGTAGGTGTAAACTATAAATTTATTATCGCACGTATAATATCATGGATCTGTATGTCTTACTTCTATATATTATTGACTTTAATCTATCGGTTGAATTTATAAAGCACTCGTTCGTTTTTTTAAAGAAATGGGTATTTCCTTCTCAGTTTACTCTGTGCCCTATAAAAAGTTAGGGGATTATATCGGTGTAACGATGAAACGAGAGATCGCGTGACCATTTCTACAGGTGTGTCTTCGAGATTCTCTCGCGGCAGGTGTATATTTATTTAGTCCAAGAGTTTTCGCTGAATTTTCATTACGAGCGCGTCTGTCTAGTGGCATCTAGAAGCGTAATTATCATTCGAGACGCGCACTCCCGGCAATTAGATTAAAACACAATGTTCCGCACAACCTACCGGCACGATCTTGATTATCGTAATTAGATGTTCTTATCATACGAACGATCGAGCGTTGGAAAATACCGTTGGAAATGCACGGTTGTTCGGTACGTATGCGGGCTTCAGACATGACTTATAACGCGACAGTCGACAGGTAGACGCGCAGCTTATGTCGGCATGGATCGTGGTATATTAGCACGTCTGGAAAATGCCAATACGCGCGTGCGATCCTTCACGCTTTAACGCCATTTTTCACGGAATCACGTCTATAATCCGTGTAAGCGTGCCAGTTGCTTTTTCCTCATTGCAAAAAATTTCTCTACGGTTTGCTCATTTCTTATGACGTTACTCTCTAGTATGTTCACCAAGTGAATTATGATTTGTGCGTTTATAAACCTTGATCGCAAATGATTTTCCTTTTCCTTTTTTTTTCGTTCGATCATTTCTAAACTAACTCTCGTTCTCTTTCTCTCTCCCTTTCTCATTTTACATACATCATACCAATTGCATCCGCTCATCTTCTGTCCACACTCATTCGCGTACCCGCGCTGCTCGCATTCGTAGCTTCCACGCGGAACGATAATTGTAATAAGAACAGGCGAAGCGAGAGTGACGAGTGTGACGACGACGCGACGTTAGTCGTGCCGACCGCGACGTTCTAGCTGAAACTTACGGCTGAACGGTTCATTTGCTCGCCCTGTCGATATTTCTGCTGGCAATGCATATCGTACCAGATGCTCGCGGCCCGGGAAAATCAATTTCTCACAAATTCTTATCGCGCCTCGCACGTCACAATCTCTCACGCCTCCACAGGATCAATGGCTAAGGCGAGAAAAAATAGTAGGTAAACAAGCCGGAGAGTCAGTCGAACGCCTCACGCTTAAACGAAGATTCGATAAAGTTCAGAGATGCAGTGGTATTGTGAGAAAAGCCAAAGGTATTTTCTCCCAATACGCTCGAACAAACGTGTAACAGATTCGCACGAGAGATTCCCAGGAACGTGCAAAGCCTACCTTTTCGCAGATCAACTGATATTGAAACTGGTTATGAGCGACGCGACGGTCGACTCCATTTTCACTTTTTCTCACTTTAACAAATTACTTCCGCCGAGGAGATCACTTTCATTCTGTCTCTTCTTCTTTCAGACGACTTCTTCCGCGCCATGGCTATTCATTGAACGTCCTTCGCAAATTAAACTCGCCGCGCGCCTACGGACATTTCCAGGATGATTTAAAATCACCCTTTGATGCGTCGAAAGGCCAGGACGATAAGAATTTTCCTAAGAGGACGAGACGCGTCGTTACTCATCGTGACTCGTAGAACGAATCGTCTGTAAACATCCTGGCGACGATCGGTTTACGAAAGCTACCGTCCGCGTCGTCGGCGGAGCCCGCGGTACGGATCTAAATCTTCCCTTTATCGGGCCCAACGGGCGGAACATCGATGCGCCGCGAGTTTTACGGCTGCCGTGCCCCGCCAATTTCCGCGTACCGCAAATTTTATGCACCTGTTGACCCGCGAATGCATCGCCCATGTGGCGCTCTCGGGCTCGAGCGACCCCGTGCGGTGCGCGCCGTTCGCGGACTCCTCATAGAGGCTCGTACGCCCGCGTGCTGTTTTCCACGCGCGCGGACCTTCGCTTTAGTTCGCTTCGTTCCACACCGCGAGAGACAAAAAGTGCCTGAAGAAGTTCTACCTTGCCGCTGTTCGCTTGACCCCTACGCACGGGGTCACCCACGAGGGTGAACCAAACTACGGGCTTTACTACCTCCTGTCCCTCGTACCGATAGTAACGTCATCCCCGTGATTTGTGGTCCAACTTCGGGGGAGGAGTCGAAGCCTTTCGCGCGCTCTCCTCAGCACCCTTTCTCTTTCTCCCGCGTGGTTTCGCCCGTAAGCGTAATGATCGTGGAATGCGTTTTTCGCGCTTCCCCATTCGAATTTGCCGCGGCGCCGAGCGCCGCGACGGTTGGTATTGCGAGAAGATAAGGCTCAGTCGGGTTTCTTCGTGAAGGTGAGAACTGAGAGTCGGCGCAGAGGAGTTCTCGGAACGGGACCGAAGAATCTTTTCCAGAGGACGTGAGTCAGCCGCGTTTCCGCTTTCGTCATTGCGAATCCCGAGTGTGTTGGAAAGATCGAAGTTACGGTGGAATTCGTGGGTGTGGTATCGCCAATTTCTATGGGTTTTTGCGCGAATTTTATTCGGTACTAAATACACGCATTCCCCGTGGAGTATAGCGAAATGATAAGCAATCAAATGATAAGATTGAGGATAAAGTCGTCGCGTAAATTTTCTACTTAAATCTTCTCGTCGGCAGGAAGTAAAAGGGAGGGTGCGTAATATTGAAGGAGCTTCGATCCCGGACACGTGCGAAATATCGGTAGAGACTGGAGTGGATTCAATCCCTCCCCCCCTTTTTTTTTTAATCCAACCCGTGGGTGTCGTGCGTTGTAGCTCGCTGTTAATTAATAAAAATTGAAAAAAAGAAAAAGCGCGTGGCAGGACGAATGGGAAAATTCATTCAAAAATTCTCGGAGAATGCAAATCCTCTTCTACCGCCGTAGTGTCGAGACTCACGAGGGACGAAAGTTTCGTTTACAGTTTCGCCAACGTGTCTCTCGGTTGAACGAAACATTGTTACGTAATTTAACGATACTCCACCGCATGTCAGGGGAGTTTTGAATTTTTGTCCCTGCCTCGCTTCCAACTACGGCCTGTTATAAATATAACGACGTTCTGTCACGTTTAGCGAGTTTCGTTCTGACACTCGTACCAGATGCCGCCCCAGTTCGCGCGAAACGAAATAAAACCATTTTTGGTTATTTGCTATTTGTTCGAGGGACGCGTGAGCGCCCGGTATTCGTTTCCGACGTGCGCGCAGCTCGGATTGACGCAATTCAGAATATCCAGTGGCGCTCGTTTGAAGAAAAATTTTCGCGCGAACTTTTCGATTTTTACTGATTTTTCTTCGTCACCCGGATACAGCACCCCGCGCTTGTCGTGGATTATTGAACATTTTTTAGTGAATCACCGGGCCGAAGGAAAGTCTCGTGGAATGTGAGCTCGTGTTCTTTCTCATTTCTCGATACACCTGTCGCTGGTATTTGCCTCGATCAATTCTAATTGCTTATTGCCCCGTGTAACGTACCTTGTAGAAGTAATATGTACAAAGAAACGAAGCGGCTTCCATAAGAGGAGCACGACACAGGAATGCCTCGAGCGAGCATCTCTAAAGTGAAAGGATTAACGCGCGTGGCAAGGATGCTGTAACTCGAAAATTTGGCTCGCGTCTATTCACGCCTCGTCTTCGATGAATATGCAGCATTTCTACGAAGAGCTTCACGACGAGAAGTTCGTGCTTCACTCCCTCCGATCGTTCACAGGAGCGTGATACGCATACATTTTCAAATTGCGATGAATATTCGCGGAACAATTCTAGCGTACCAATGAAAAGTTATCTTTGAATGCAGGAGGGCGGTGGAATATTTTCATCTAAGCTATTAGGGGGCTTGGTGCACTAAATTATGAAAATCTTCGCTTAACACATGAGATGTCAAGGAATTGCTTTAGTGCTTCCACGAAGCCGGCGATGAGTCTTGATTCGCATGAATGGAAAGGAAGTGAATCACGCGAAGAACGTTCTTGAAAGTAGTTTGTCCTCGTTTGCGCATTTCGTAACGCTTGCTGACGAGAGAGATCGCGAGAAAGAGACAAAATCGAAGAAGACGGTCGAAGGAAGCGATTCTATGACTTCTCTTCCAAAACAGGTTCACAGTTGGTCGGGCTCTTGGAGTTTGGGCGGATGGGTTGCCAATTAGTCGCGAGCTTGCCGTTAGAAAGAATAGGAAAATAATGTGGTACATAGGCGCCGTCCACGCGATCCTTTCCAGTTACGTAGGATACTTAATTAATTTCAGAATACGTCCTATGTGAAGTTTTATTTTCATATTTTCTTCAAGATCTACGCAAGCGTGAAATATTTGTACTAACACCGTGCGATTATTGTTTTATTATATTTCTCCTCCACGTCTTTTAACGTAGTGGAAGACCCTAATAACTTCATAAACGTAATATCTCCAATGTCCAAAAAATAAGATCGAGTAAACATCTCACTGTTCCGAAAAACGTCCCCTTATCCTATCGAGTACAAAATATCTCTACAACCCCCACTGTATCGTATACATTCGATCAAGGGCCTTACAATTGGGAACACCGTCATTCGAAATCGTCACATTCCACCTCTCAGAAGTGCCGACGCCTCTGAAAACCTCCTGCTCGTGGAAGCGGGGCTTTTAACCCTACCGTGCGGCACCGAAGGAGGCGCAAGCGTTCCGTTCGCAGAACGGTAGAAACCCCGTCGCGTTAATATCCACGCATGCACCGCAAGAAAGAGAAAGAAAAAGGAAGAGAAGGAAAGAAGAAAGAGCGGGAGTGAGAAAAAAAGCGTGGCTAGAGAGACGAAGAGAAAGAGAAGCAGGCATTCCAGTCGCCCAGGGGCGTTTCCGTTTCCCGTTTCATGCGACCCGGGCAGAATGTCCTCGCGCCGATGAACTCGTCCGCCGCGAGGCGAGAGGAAACCCGCCACGACGGCGTTCTCCGGATTCCATCGGGCGCTGGCTCGCCCCGCGATCGGCACCTCCTGCCACGCTCGTTATGTTACTTTGTCAGCGTATCCAAATAAAATACTGGCACCGGCGTAATAAACATTTTTACGTATTCCCTCCCCTACGGTCGGCAAACGGTTATCGCCATTTTTAAATGTCTCGCTCGCTGGCTCTCCTCGCACGAGAACTACGAGCGAACGAGTGAGCTTCGTTCGTTCGCTCGTGCGAGAGAGCGAGAGATCCTTTTTGCCGAGGACGTCGAACCAGTTAATTAGCGCTTCGGTAAGTAACTCGGCGCACGGACCGGAGCCCGAGCGATCTTCGTTACTTTAATGGGAACGCTCCCGTTAGGAGGCGCGAGTGAAATATCTATCGAAACGGATCGTTATTTTTCGCGGTACTCTTCCGTGTCGCGCAAGTTGAGTGGGTGACGACGCGGACGGTGGAGAGCTCCTTGGTTGGAAAGTGAGTTCGCGATTGCCTAACTACGTTTCCCTTTATTTTCTCGCAACGCCGGGCAAAGGATAGGCTGTTTATCGAGGGTACACCAGGTTCGATAATAAGTTTTCTTCCCCCGAGGAATCTCCTAATTGAAAGATTAACGACGAAAGATCTCGCGATAGGATAACGCACGAACGGTACGGGGATTAATCTTGAAGAAAATGCAAGAGGAAAACTGAAACGAGGAATCAACGAGTTCTGCGCACCGCGAAGTAGGCGAGACTCGAAGCTATTTCTCTTAGGGATGTCGTCCGCTCAAGCAAATACGTTCTTCCCGACTGTCGCGCGTAATTGCACAGATAGTCGGCCACAACGATGCACTTCGATGTCACTTGAATGTCGCGTTTCACGGTACTCGGAGTACCTATCTTGGCCATCGATGCGATGACGGACGGGAGAGAAGGAAATCCCTTCAAGAGGCCCCGGAGCCGCTTATTTAACAAGCGAATTCATAACGATGAAAAGCACCGCGATGCCGACGTCTCAGCCCCGTTAGCTTAGCGCGCGCGAGTGTCCTATGGAGCTTGAACCGTGGAAAGGAGCGAATGAGCGAATGAACGAACGAGAGGGAAGGACGAGGTCGCGTCGTGTAATAAATTGCACCGCGGATTGTGAGCCGAGCATTATGTTTGCTTTGCTTCCCTTGTCAAACACATGCCGCGTGAGACCCCTTCACCCCGACTATCGGCCTCATCTTCGCCATGCGAAAGTACCTATCGACCTTCTTCACCATCTTTTTCTGCACTTCCTCTCCCCTCGTATTTCCCTCTCCTACCCAGTTTACCGCTCGAAACTTCCCGAGGTTTACCTTCGTGCGCTCAGCCGACGAGTACCCGTAAAATCCTTTGGCAATCGGATCGAGTGGAAAGTTTATGCTCGTCGATCCTCGTGAAAGGGCTTTCTTCGGTCACGTGACTCTCCTTACTCCACCCGCGTTATGGTAATTACGAGGGTGCACGTTCGCCGCGAGGTGGCATGAAATTCCAAACGAGTAGGCGTGAGTCGATGACTTACGCCGATCCGAAGGGTGTGCGCATGTTCCATCGATTTCGCTTATTCTTTTCCTCTCTCCTTTACTTTCACCCATTCACCCTAACGTTCGCCTCCTCCGAAGGAGGAGGAGGAATCGCCAGTTTTGTGGGTGCTAAACGATCGCTGCAAAAAGCGAAACCCTCCCGGCACGCGAGCGGGTCGCCACAGCTTAAGGGGGAGTTACCGCGAGAGCAACGCGGCTCTCGCGTTTAACTAATTCGGTTATTAAAATGGACGTCCGACGGCCTTTATGACGCTTTGTAAGCATGCGAGAGACGCTGGACGTCGTAAAAATTCGGCCCCGCAAGCGTGACATTTGCATTGCCATTGGCCCGGGCGCGCCCGTCGGGCCTCCTCGTTTAATGAAAAGCTATTACACGTTTAAAGGGGCGGTTTTAGGCGGCCGAGCCCCTTCTTCGAAGGGAATTATACCGAGGGTACCAAATCCTTCGTGTCCCTTAAATTTTTCCACTCTCACCGATACTAGCCCGCGCGTCGCGCGAACCTCGTAATAATCCGGCCGCTGTTGTTCGCGTAATCTCCCGCACATGCTCACTTTTATCGAAAAGCGCCGTCTCCCTCGAACATTTACGACACGGCGTTAATCCGGGTAGTGCGCTTGACTTTACGCTTACGTTCGCTTCGACAAAAAATTACCTCGTGAGTCTTTCAATGGGAAATACCGGCGGTAGTCGGTGACGTTGAGTCAGACAAATGAATCACGCATTACGACACCCTGTCACATCTCCGAGACTGTCGGCGTGTTATTTTTTGTGTCTTCCTTCCGACAGCTCGTTCACGGTACGTCCCGAAGGAAAAGTCAGTGGCCTTGCGTCGACGTCGAGGTTTTTCTTCCTTCCGCGCACTCGACGATTTTCATTCGTCGCGAAGCGTCGAGCGTACAGGTGCGCCCGCGCGAAGGAACGCGACGCAATTCGAGACGGTCGATTCGTCTCGAAGCGGACCGCGCCTCGTTCGCGGTGGCCACGAATTCTTAAATTTCCATCCACGTAGAGTCTTTCTTCGCGGTTGCCACCAGGCGGAACGCTTCTAATCCCCTAGAGCGTCGTAGGGCACCGTCCACGTCCGGAGGACGCGTCGGCGTCGTCCCGCGGCTTCGTCTATGAGTTATGGTAAACGGGTGCATAATTCGCCCGTTTCTCATGCTTTCACGCGGCCGTCAAAAGCGAGGCGAGTCGCGCCGTTTGCCGGCTCGTTTCACTCATAATCTAACTCGAAATTATACACGTCGACACGCCGAAGACGCGTATCCACACGCACGCACGCGCGTTGCCTCGAGTGTACCGGCCGAAAGACGACGCGCCGAAGCCGCGCTGGGCCTTCTTCTCACCGGGCGCGCTCCACCGTCGCGCGAATGATAATGCGGAAGTCATTAGCAAAGGTCGGCCGAGCTTAAAATATAGTTCTGCTTATCGTAAAAATCCGTTCCGCTTTACGGTCCCTGGGATCGCGTAAAAAGTACCCGTCCCGTCGACGGCGCGCTAAGTGGCCGCGAAGGAATAAAATGCAACGTGGCGTTGAGTCGATTTGTCGGTCTGTCGCTCGAGCCGTTGCGCGTGCTTTAAAACGAACATCGTACTTTTTTTTTCTCTCATTCTCTCTCTCTCTCTCTCTCTCCCTCTCTGTAAGGAGCAATAAATATTTTTGACTCGCGAAGCAAGCGAGCGAATTGAATTTTTAAACGACCCGACGAAGGTTACCTTTTTAATTAAAGCCGCAGAAAACATTCTTTCAAATGAGAAATCTCTTTACTACCGGAGGGTAAGAAGAGCCGTGCGCATTTACGAAAATGTCCCGGAGCCCTCGTTTATTTTTCATTTTTCACGATTAAGTCGCAAGATCCTTTCGACCCTCCCAAGGCACATTCCACTTTCCACGAGATATTTTGCAAATCCCAGTAGCATCGACTCGCGGATTAAGGGACCTCTCGTCGTTCACAATGTATCGAACGAAATGTAATTTCTGGAGCCGAGTTGCCTTTCAAACGCCATACGGCCGTTTCGGCGCGCCATTATTATATAATCTCGCGAGATTACGGGCACGGAGGATCCGGGAGCGACCATCCCCATTTTTTGCCCCTTTCCACGACGTATCGGCAAATCGATCCCTTATCCGAACCGAAGCAGAATCTCATCGATCATGCTTCCGTGCGATTTATACAGTCGCAAACGGTACCGCGTCGTCCTCCTTGCGTCCTTTCTCTGTCTCTCTCTCTCTCTCTTTCTCCTTCTCTCTTTCACTCCTCTCACGGCACATGCAAATGGCACACTCTCTCACTATGATGACATACATACTCGCGCATCGCCCCGCAGTCTCGCGTTCCACGACTTTGTCAGAGCAGCTCGTTAACCGCGAGCACGGCGTTCATGCATAACGTAGTAGTCGGTAGGTACGTAACAGTACGGAACGTGTGCGCTCCCTTCCCCTCGGCTCGACAGAGACCCTCGTTGGAGATAAAGATAAAGAGAGAGAGAGAGAGAGAGAAGGAGAGAGGTAGACAGAAAGCTCCAGAGATGGAATAGACGAGAGAAGAGAACCAGAGAAGCAGAGAAGCGGAGAAGAGGGTAAGCGAGCACTACTCGCGCGCGACTGAGCGAGCAAAGGGAATAGAAAGTCGATTTCTCAACGACACTGAAATAATTTAATGGGATGTAATCGCTTCGTTTAGGAATGGCGAGTGCGAGGGTAGATGGCCGGTGGCCGCTCGTAATACTGGTCGGCCAGCTCCTCCGCTCGATCCTATTTGTCTTACCCGTAGGAAGAGACACGCCAGGGATGCGACTAGGCGCGTAATCGCGCCGCGTAACCGCGCGAGCACGCGGCTATACAGTGAGCGGCGAATACGTTGCGTGCCGAGAAAGTTTCTTGCAAGTTCCTTCTGGGGGCCAAGGCGAACCTTTACAGGCAACCGCTCGTTTTTGCGCGTTTGGAGTGCCTTGAAAGATCGTTGATTACAGTCGACGAGATTTGCGTCTAATTGTAAGACATTTAATTCACGATTTCACGTTGTTTTAATATCGGACACTATTAATGTTTCCAGATAATCTAATTTCCTTTGGTAATCGCGAAATCCGTTAACACGGGATAGATGCAACAGCCTAGAATACTATATTCAGGAGAGATGGTACATACGGAAGGGGCAAGGTTCGGACTTTCCAGCACTGGCCATATCTGCGGAAGGTAAAGGGTCTCCGTCGACGTCCATTTCGTGCGTAGAACGCGAAGCATGCGAGGGAATGCGCGATGGTAGGGACGAGTGCGCGCAGGTCGCTTAACACACGCGCGTACTAACCCCGTAATTAATCGTCATCGCGTGTTCGAGATCTTCCTGTTTCGCGTGGTACAGGCGCGCGCCATAGGTTCCCCATAAATCTGGGGACCGTCGAAGGCCGATCGGTTCTACCGACGATTTCATACCTTCCTCTTCGTGCCCTGAGGCCAGTTGCACAGTGGACGCCACCGAAGCGATGACACCTTGCCTTCGTCGTTTATTTGCCTTTTGCACTTCGTTCATATTCCCCGATAAGTGGCCAATCGACTCGAGCGGCCGACTCTCTCCGAGTCACAACGATAATTTATTATCGAGATCGAAAGTGGCTACCATTTAACGCACTCGAGTAGAGTTACGGCAGCTTACAAATTATTCCTTGCTAACCTCCGGCCAGAGAACTTTCCTTTTCGTTTCGCGTTCCTAGCGCTATGCCTTCCTAGAAAGAGAGGACGAGCGAATAATTCGAAGAATGCAAGTCGCATAGCTCGCCGGTGAAATATTTCCCCGTGTCCCGTGGAACGATCGCTTGGACGTGAAAAACGGATAGGTACCCTTAAGAGGATCACCCCTGCGCGTAGACATGGCTATGCAACACCGTCGCCAGGAACATTGGAACCGCGGGAGAACGAAAAACGATCGTAATGTTCCGTACGCGAGTTTTCTATGCAAATGCGACGCGCCACTATCGATAAGCTTTCCAGTTCGATGGTCCCAATGTATCGTTTTTACGTGTTTCAGTATTTTCTGCGTCCGTAGGATCCGCATGCCGTATCTCCTTACACTTTCTCTTTTTTCCGTTGAAACTTGTATAATAAATTCTACAATATGTATATTCAAGTTTTATACGAACACCGTGAAATATAGTCGACGCTTGGAGAATTCCAAATGCGTTTCAAATGATATTTAAATATCCACTCGATCCGGATATTAGTGAAATCTGAATAAAATAAACGGCACAGCGTAATCGATAGATCAATGGACAGATATTTGAGCTGCGACGAGGACGATAGAAAGAACGCGTAAGGACGCAAACAAAGGCGAAATCTCAGTTTAAGTCGTTCTCCTTATTTTTCCATTTTGCGTCGATACTGTTATTCTTAATAAAATACGTAGTTATAACTTATTACTACAATAATAAAAACACTCTTAAAAGAAAACCAGACTACATCGGAAACGTTTACACGCGTTTCTCGACGTACATTTCGTCCACGCGATAGAACAGGGGAAGTAAAAGGAGGGGAGCACCGAGGTATCCTTTTCTTTCACGGCGCCGGAACGGTGCGATGCCGCGCGGCAGGCGACACGTAGGACGACGATAGCTTTTTGTCCGCATCGAGCACGCCTGCGTCTCTCCCTGGGGAACGCCAGGACGGCCAGAAGCGGCGCGCACGCTTGTAAGCGTGGGGCAACGGGAAAGGCCAGAAGGGAAAGCGGTGCATCCGGCAGGAGGCAGGAAAAAGGCGAGGAGACCGATGGCGATGACGAGGTGGAGAACGCGCGATACAAACGCGCCTGAGCACCATCGAGAGAGTTAGTGATCGTGCTCGTTACGACGTTCCTGAAGGACTTCGTGTCCGGGACGGGGAGTATCCGTAACGTTAATGCCTTACATACCTGCGTGCGTGGCGAAAATGCGCGGGTACTTTGGACGAAGGCGCGTAAGTCTCGCGCGCGTGCGCGTTCTCACCAACCGGGTGGAAGATAACGGAACTTCCCAATGAAGATTCATTTCTCGAAGGCTCTTTGAAGATTCTGGCAAATTTTCTTTTTGTAAAGAACACAGACGTTGTCCCATTATTCCCTTTAGTATAACCTGGGCTTCGTCGCGGTAAAGGCCCTCGGATTTCTTATATCTAATATTGTATAAATCCGGTAGACGTATCATTTGGAGATTTGAAATTGGAAATTTGGATTTCGAAGGCATCTGCGAGCGTAACGATGGAAGAATACAAATGCTCTTTGTTCGCGGTAATACTAGAACGTGAGTTTACTCTCCACGCGATTGTCGCTGGTGGAAAAACAATGTTTTGTAGGTTAATTATAATTAACTAGGTTAATTATGCACTGTATGTTCAACGAGGATAACAAAATGTCCCAAAACTAAGGACGTGCCACGAGGCTTCTGCAAGCGAAGACCGTCCGAAGACAAGGAGGAGAACCGGATCTTGCGTGGTCCGGCATGGCAACATCACATACCCAATCGGTTAGTGGCGTTAACAATCGACAAACGCCACTGCAGTGTTATAACGCGCGTAGCGCTCGTCTTATGAACGAGGAGGCTTTATAACCTAACCCCAACACTCGCGTATTCGCTAGACTCGGTGGAACGAGAGGAAAATGAAGGAAGCGGAAAAGTGGTGAGATAGAGAGAAAGAGATAGAGAGAAAAGTGAAAGAGAAACTGAGAGAGAAACGGAAGGTGTAACGAACAGTGGTGGGAGGAGAGACGAGTGAACGAGAAGAGGAGTGGTGCATCAAAGAGCTTAAAGAGTGAAAGCTGGGGTATGAGAGGGAGCTGTGGGAGGAAAGGAGGGAGAAGAGGGATGGTAAAAAAGGTGTTGCAGCATCGGTCGGTACGCACGCGCGCTCTCACCCTCTCACCCCTTCTCTCTCTCTCTCTCTCTCACTCTCCTGCGCGTGCTGGTATGCGTTCGCGTCGGGTACATAAACTATCCTCGCATTATCGTCTCCGCGCAACACGTTTTACGCTTGTAAAATCGCGAAAACAAATGCCCGTGGCGACGTGGCGGTGGAAGGTAGCAGCGACTCGTCGACTCTCCGAGCCGCTTGGTCTTGTCGAAGGGAAAGAGGAAGATGAGGTGGGGGAGGATCGGAGAGAAGCGGGCGAACGAAGGGGTGGGAAGTTGCCACGAGCTCTTACGAGCGTGCGCGCTCGATACAGTCGTCCGCAGGTTTTATACGTATGGAGGGCCATTAATGAAACGCGGACAGCTTTGTCAGACCGGGCCGGGATTATCTCGTCGAAAGTTTCTCCGCGCGCGCAGACGACTCGGGGCTTTTACGCGAGCGAGCGACGCTGCCTGCCGCTGCTGCTGCTCATTCCTCCTGCTTCCACTCGTCTGTTCGACCCCTCCCTTGGCTACACGCGTTGCCCGGTTGCCCGCGGTTGCTCATCGCGCGCGCACCTTCGCGAGCAGGACGACGACGACGACGAGAGTTCGATCCAGCCGTTCGGATAATTAATCCCGCGCGCGCGCGTAATGCTGCCTACAAGCGAGAGAAGGCCACACCGGTAATTGGTATTTCGGTTTTGGTTTAACGAGTCCTTTAAGCATCCGCCCGTCGAGTGGGTGCCGGACACGAACGACGAGTAAATCGAGGCACGATGTAAGTACACGTTCCGTGCGTGCCGCGTTCCCGATCGTACGTTAATGCCCGACACGCGAGGTCCCGCGCAATTATCCGCGCGAGGACGATTGATATAATTTAATTTTGATTGCGCGTAACGGTTGCGGCTAATAGCGCACGAGCAAGATAGCTCGTGGCGAGCGTAGAAGTGTTAACTCCCTCGGAGCACAAAGGGAGCACACACCTTCGTGTCCGATTATCTTCGTAATAATAAGGTCGTAAAGTGAGATACTCTCTGGCGACTTTGGTGGGAAGGCGGGAGGGTGGAATGAGATGGGGTTGAGATCGGATCTTTAACGAAGCTGCGAGTGGGCTGCGAGGTGAGGCCGGGGGCGAACCCTATCGCACGCGGCAATTCTCGATGAAACTTCTCGTAGGCTCGTAGAGGGAATTAAGGGACGAGGGATTCCGCGTGGAGATTTACGCGGTAACCGATACGCCGCCGGTTAGTTATCGTCGAATCGAGAAAAGTTTGGGTTAAGAGGAGTTCGCCCGATCTCGATTGTCCGATCCGAGAGTTCGCCGATGATTTAAAGCGGCCCGAGGTGGCTCCGACCGCCCCGGCGAGAAATTAAACATTTTTGCGTACCGAATTTCGAGCGTTGCCTTTATTCGGCCGGAAAGGATCGCGAGGGAGAAGTCGAGCGAGGTGAGTTTGTACGTGGACGCGGATCGTCGCGAAAACAAAATCGTAGGAGGCATTTAATAGTGCAATGTCCGCTTAGAATTGAAACTTAATGAGTCCCGAGGGGAAAACCGATACCGAATCGATCGAGGACTCTTCGAAAGCAGTTAAAACCGGTTTGAAACTGAAATTAAAACGGGAATGTAATTTTCAAGCTGCTCCCATCTCTGATGTAATTTCCGACGAGCCCACAAGGGCACCGTATCTCTCTTGATGAGCCGTTTCCATCGCGCCTGCCAATCGTTAACGAGACTACGGGGTATCCTCTCGTAGAAAGAGAAAAAGGACAATTAATTTTTCAGAGTGGATACCTTTTTGTACCCTCTTTTCCACGGCACACGTGACGTTTCAACGGAGCCCGCGAAATGAGGATCAATTTTCCGTTTTCTCGGTAACCGTCCCTCTCCGGTATCCGTGAACTTCGATCGTCGCAATTTAATAGAATTTTTACGAAATCAAATTGGACTGCGCGGTTATAAAAAGAAGAATGAAGATCGTAATAAAAATTCGACAGAGTGCCTATCTCTCGCTTTATCGTCCCTCGTCTCGCGTACAGTTCTTACAAATTGCAGCCTCTTCCGAGGAAACGAAACGCGGGATGCACACGGCAAAACGTCCAAGAAAAATCGGCAAAGGGAAACACATTGCCCTCCTTCGAATCCACCCGTTGTATCATTGTCCCCGAAGAACGAGCCACCCCGTATTTTCCCTCGCCGCGTGGCCTGTAACTCTCATCGTCGTTACCCAATTTCATTCTCCACTCGCCTCGCGGCACCGCTCGTTCCTCGCCGTTTCACGACATTAACGCGGACGCACAATGTTGCCTTTAGCACTCTCCCCGAGACTTTTCCGCGCGAGCTAACAACCGTATTGCTCGGCTCGCAATTACTAACGGCCACGACAGACTCGTAACTCCCAGGGGCGAGGAGCGCGCGGACCGTATCCGCGACTCTCCCGACGATCATTAGGGAGAATATGCGCGTCGTAACAAAGACGAAAGCACGGGGTACCCCTCGCGACTTGTCCACGAGCGTCGTCGTCGGCCAAGAGAATAAGGAGCAAGAGAAGAAGGAGGATGGAGAAAGATCCTCTTCCACGACGAGACAACGATGGGGATGATCGAACGCAGTTACGGACTTCGCGCCGCGGACACAAAGTTTCGGCGAGTGCGCGCGAGTGCGAATCCAGACGCGCTCGCCTGTGTTCCCTTTAGGTGCCGTTCCGGACGGGCACCGCTCCGTAGATTGGCTTAATAAGGATGATAAATCGGCGTTAACGCGGAATTACGAAACGTTCGGTTAGGTCCCAACGAGGACCTCCTGGACGGTCTTCGGCGGGACCCCTCGCTACCCCGACGATCAGCGGGTGTCCACGGGAAAAAAATACAATTCACGCACTCCTATAAAGAGTTTTTTTAAATTCGTGAACGCTGCGCGCGTGTTCGTTCCCTTTTCGACCCGTTGCCCATGCCCGATTACGCGTGTGCGCGCGCGCTTACACGTGAGATATTTGTGGGTATGTGTGTTCCAGCGACAGTCACACTCGAAAATCGGCAGTAAAGCCGACGGACGTCTTCATACGCCCTGGCCTGTGGTTGGACCCCGTGGTGGTACGCGGTCGCCACCAACACACCGTCAAGCGGACACGCGCGCGGCAACACCGACAACAATTTTCAGATTTAAATATCTCTATAAATAATCGATTATATGGCTACGCTTAAACGTCTTAATGAGCGAGGTACCGGCCCGTTTCCTGACGTTTGGCCGAAAGCCGCGCGCACCAACCTCGGGCAACCTTCGTCTCCACCTCCTCTCGTCTTTCCTTCATTGTCGAGGACGTTCCTTTAAGCGCGTCGGCACGTCGCTCCTGGTGGTACGTCGTGCGAGGGAACGCGTTTAATTGCGTGTAACGATGATCGGATCGTATAGATAAGATCACGCCCGACGCCGTTTAATCGTTACATCCATTGACATTCCGCCTGGCCGAGAAAATTCTTTCGATATTGACAACGTTCGCTTTACTTCGCGCGGCTGGGAATTAATTCCGAAAGGCTCGAGATAATTAGGGGCCTCGAATGTGTTTCGCGGCAAAAGGTTTACTCGCCTTTTAACGTTTTAGTTGAGGGGACGTAGGCTTCTCGGGTGGCGCGTGTGTCTTTAGAATTTTAAGATCAGCTTTGGACGGTCACACCCACCATTTGGAAACGTCGGTGGATCTTCAAACGAGAGTAGAGAGAGACAATGGTCCAAAATGGTTGGACACCTGCTACCTGGGCGGTGACCTCAGTTCCTGGGTTAAAACGAAACCCGCTTTTACGTTCGCGGGAAAATGAAGGAAGTGCCGGTGAAACGGTGTCGAGTTACAGTAGATCCGTATCTGCTTGGATCTTTCCCAGGTACTATGGTAAAAATTTAGAGTGGAAGAATGACTCACTCGAATTTCGTGAGCACCGTGCTGCTAATCTCGCAGTGGCCTCGTGAAGCAAATGGCCACCGTACAAATGCAAATCCGACATCCTTCGTCATGCCATGACCGTTTAAACGAACTTAAAAGCAACCTGCTGCACGCTGCATCTAACCACCGACTAACCCCATCCCTTTTTCACTACCTTTATCCTATCGGTGTATCGGTAATAGACATATCCATCGGCAAAATAAAAACCATCTGCACGCGTTACCCATCAAATTAACCAATGGAAAAAAGGAACCAAAAAGGGGGAAACTATAGCGAAAAAAGAATTCGAGCACTCGTTCAGCGATGGTGCTAGTAACCCGCATTAATCCATATCTCCGTCGACAAAGGATTCGACAACTGTCTCGGTCTACATAATTTCGTAAGAGTCCCGAGCGCCAGGGTACTTTCGACGGTCACGGTCGGCCGATCGGCGAACAATGACGAGCACAAAGGGCGACGATGACTCGCGGAACGTCCCTGCTCGTGACATAATAGACCGGTGCGCGGATACGCCACTCACAGGGGGGACGTTTTAGGAACGAATACGCTGCATTAAGACGTCTTCGGGATTTCTTCGCGTGTAGAAGACACCGCACGGTTCTCTCTCTCTCTCTCTCTCTCTACACTCTTGTATCCGCGCTCACCGATCGGAGGATTCAGAAACATATCCTACGCTCTATCGGAATGCAACCTTCCTCCTGCTCTTGTCCATTCGGGGGTTCCGCCCTGTCACTTTTGCCTTTCGCTTCTTAGGTCGAGACCCACCACCACCGTCATTACTTCGACGCCCGAGACGTTCCTCCTTCACCTCCCTCCTTTCAACCCTCCCCCCACTCCCTTTGTGCCGCCAAGCACCGAAGAGACTTCAGAGAAAACCGAGATTTTATCGTGCGGTCACGAACCGCCAGCTTCGGTCATGTCATCGGTGTCGTTTTTCGAATGGCGCGCCACCTATTTTTCGTGTAAAAGGGATCGATGGAGGGGAGGGAAGAGATATTATTTTACACGTTGAGAGCGAGTGGCGGCGGCATTGCGCGGCATCTCGTCACATTCGGCTCCACTGGTCCGTTCCTCGTTTACGAAATCCTCCGATATCGAGATGTGATTATAGGGAAGGGACAAGCAGAGGCCAGTATCCACACGCGTAATACAAGGTGTTCGGACACCGTGGTATCCGATGTGAAACGGTAGGGTCTCGTTCTAGGTGGAGAACACCACCCTCGCGCCACGGTTTTAGGCATAATCGGACGAATGGGGTATGGTACGCCGAGCAGGTAAAATTAAAAAAAGAGACGAGCGGACGAGAAAGAATTCATAGGAGGTGATCGCAAGAGGAGCGTCGAGCGGAAGGTATCGAGGCAAAGAAGGAAGGAAGGAAGGGGAGTGAGGAAAAAAATGAAGATGAAAGTGCAGCTCGGGAAGAAGAGGGTAAATTAGTGGAGAAGGGTGAGAGAGCTGAGGAAGTCTGAAGAGGAGGAATGGGGTTGAAGTAAAAGGAGAAAAATGTAAGGTGGAAAGTGAAGGTGGGGGGATGTTGGAAGTAGACCAAACGGTATGCGCTCGCTTGGATAGAGGTACACAATCTCGACAGCCCTTTTTACGGTGATATCGTCCCTCTCGCCCCGTGTGGCGACTCGATATATCGAGTTACCCTGGGGTTTCCAGGGGCCTTCGACATTGGCCAGGAGACACCAGTCTCAAAGCAAGGAGATCCGAGGAGGAGCGTTATACGTGCAAAGGACCGCTTACGCGCGACCTGCTTTATGCTAATGTTCTACTCCCGTGCGCTGCCGCGGGTAAGTGTGGCGTCGAGGAGAAATATGCGTCTCCTGCGATACTCGTGCGCCGATGCAAGTAGATGTAAAATTTACGATCTTCTCTAGGATCCTGAGAATGTGGAACTTTTTGAGGGTAGTTGTATGTTTGTGAATCCGCGGACATTTCGTCGAAGACATTTTTTTATGAATATAGCCGTTTCACTGTGATTCTTCGTGAAGGAAAAAAAGAGTTATTTCGAGTACAGGACTCGTTTTGGGGGTCGGCCCAACGAATCGGACGGTAGTCATGGGCGAGAGTCAGTAGCACACGTGTTCAAAATCACACACCGGCGGAACGAAACAACGGGACGCATAATGGTCGTTCAGCAGCTAACTCGAACACGGTGCACACGTACCGCCTTGTCCGTATATCCTCTCTCGGTGTCCCCGGTGCATAACCTGGCCTAAGTAAATCCAACCCACGTTGGGATCGTAAACGCATTCTCAGTGGCGTGGCAACCGCGTAAAATCGCGGGTCGCGTCGTGCAAATCGAAACGAATGGCGGCGGAATACACGCTGCTCACATTTTGAAATTTGCCTTGTTGCACGCAAGAATTGGGAAGCGTGGACAGGAACGGAGATTTCTCTTCTAGAATTTTTCCTCCGGATTTATCAACACTATGCTACCGGATGAGGTATTTCGCGAGTGGAAACAAGTGACAAAGGAACTTTCCGCGAATTCTTAAAAACCTCGTCGGTTCCTAATTCTTCCGAATCCTCCCTAAAACCTATTCACCTCGTAAGAACAGAGTCCTCCACTACACATATTAAAAAGCATACCATTGTTTGCTGACATCACAAAAATAGAAACCTTGTTCCGGTTAGGATTAAACTATAGTCTTAGATTATATTCTTCTTTCAATTTCGTTCTACGATTTTCCCGAGAACGCAAACCCGATTTTTCGCCCTCTCAGCCCTCGGATACGCGGTGCTCGCACCCTCGAAACTGAAAAATACAAGAAAACAAACGAACGTCGTCTTATCGAGAGAGAGATTCGCGTTTCAGTTTCACTCCCGCGTAAGTTAGCGGAGCGCGGGTTCGGAGGGCACGATCAATGGGGAATGGAAGGAGATCAGGGATAGGGGCGTCTCCGCGAACGTCTACCGTGGGTATCGTTCGGCGATGGATGCTATTACGTAACGTACAATTATTCTCTTCCACCGTCGGAGTCCGCAACGCGCCGTTGGAGATTCACTCTCGCGATAAATAACCAGGAAGCCGAGGGAGAACTCGCGCGCGCGCCTGCGAGTGCAACTTTGTGCGGATCGCGGAGAGGTTCGAATCGATCGCAGGGAAGCCGATGATTATCGTTCAATGCGTATCTCCTACTAATCTGCGGCGATCCCGCGCTCGCAGTAAGATCCTAAGCCTAACCCACCCAAACGTTCACGAGCGCGTGGATGTACGCGCGCGTTACTCGCTCGCGCGCACGCCTAATTATCTTAATCGCGACTAAGCGCTCGCCATTATGGCTACCCGCTCGGACTCTTCCTCTCTTTTTCAATTAAGACCGGAAGACTGCTCCTCCGCGGGATGCGATCGCAAGTTTCACTCGGTCTACCATTAGGAGGAGGACATCGATGCGTTTTCCTGCTCTAGGCTAACACTCCGAAGTGGATGGCGGGCTACGGAGGTGGCGCGGAGCTGTGACCACGAGGCCCGGCGCCTTTGCCGAGTCATTGTCCCGCGCATTAGAAAGCCGAGGCTGAATGCCGATACCGGTGCTGCCATTCGAGCGCGCAAAGAGAGAACCGCGTATACACATTGGTGCCTAACCGTGTATACAACGCAACATTTATTATCGCTCGCGTACGTGCCAGACGCGATACAACGAGCGAGGAAAGCCAGTAAGGAGATTGTGCTCGGGAGGCGGCGTCGGAGGGCGCTCCGCTCCGGGGAACAAATAGTTGTAAACGCGGGCGCGAAAGGTCTCTCCTAGGAGCCGAGCCCCCCCATTGTCTTCGGAGGCTCGTAGTCGAGATCGTAGGTACCCTACGTGCGCTGGGAAACGAAATGGTAACGTATGGATCATAGGGATTTCCAATATCGAATAGTCGAGGAAATCGTATAAATTTCGCTAAGGGTTCGCTCCGTAGGAAGAATGCGAAGAGGTGGGCGAAACGCTAGTTCTATCTTGTCAAAGTGAGACGAGCATTAATTAACAAGGAAAGTTAGTAAATACATCGAAAGCAAGCGTACCCGATTATTCTTCGATTCATCCCCTAACCTTCGAAAAAATTGCATTCATTAGAAACATTCCAAGATCGAATTCCAATGAAACGCGCACTTCGAATTTAAAAGAGGATTTCGCTTACTTAATCGAGACTCGGGAATTAGATCGCGTTATTCTCGTAGACCGGAAGCACGGAAGGAACGTTACGAAGAAATGTAAAGCAGAAATAGAACTGCCGGATGCGCCGTTTAACATACGAGTTAGCCGCGTATGGTCCGATCGGCGAGATCGTACGTGCCCGCGCGTTATATCCGACGCACAATACACCGCGAGCCGCTACCGAGAGATTATCGAAGGCGCTTCCGAGCGATCGGTAGCGCCCTCGGCTTCAGCCACGATAGAAGTTATCGGTGGTCGTTAGTCAACGATACAGTTTTCACAAGCGAGCTTCCTCTCGCGAGGCACCAACGTGGGCGGTACCGCGCGCGGACTCTCCTCCCGTATCGCTTTGTTCTCCACCCGCGTTCGCATAAATTCCCTCCTCACCTTCGATTTTCGTATCCTCCACACCCGTGATTCCCTTCGAATCCTCCTGCTTCTCCATCCTCGCGAAACAGCGCGTCTCCCATTATCAAGAGAGACTTCGAATTACGGGACGTCGACTCCCCGTCGTCTCAAATCATCGGTAACATTTTAGTGTTCGAGCGTTCTCGAGAGCGCGAGCGCGAGATACCACGGGCGTGTAAACCGTGCTCCGGGCGGGGAGAAGGCCCCGTAACGTTAAACGAAGCTGAATATTTATTCGAGCGTCCTTTTACGTCCGCGCTACGCTCCACGCGGCTCGACACCTCGCGTTACGAGAGGAACCCGTCGTCGTCCTCTCGGCACTCGCCAAGAGCAAATGAAGCTCGCATCCGAAGGCGTTCAATGGACGAAGGAGGTGGAGGACGCAGGAGTGAAATCGAGTTTCGTCGCGACCAGACGGGATTTCGAATCTCGATGCAAAGCCTTTTTAAAGCGATGGGCCAACTCTTGGACCGTAGCGGAGCGGAGAGGGCGCGCGAGAAGGGGACCGATCACGCGTGCCAGCCCGACACTCTTCTCGCCTACCTTCGCGATTCCACCGGGCGAACGCTTGCGTTTATCGCGAGGGGGTTGCCTCCCTCGTGGCGAATCGCGCGTGTGCATCGGAGTTGCATCGTTGCAGTTGCATCGAGAGTCGCGCCGTATTATAATGCCGTTCCGGGCGCGGCATTAGCTTATCGCGCGGCTGAATCTCGATCCTTTCGTTCCTACGTTCCCTTCATCAGTTACTTTGTAATCCTTTGCGTAGGTACCCGCTCGTCGTCTGCGTTTCTTCCGCGCTCCACCGTTCTACCCGTGCGAGACGAGAATATCGACGTGCGATTTCGACGATGAGGCCCACTCGATTGGCCTCCGCGTTCCCTTACCTTCCTTCTTATGCGCATCTGATTTTTTATCTCGAGCCAGAGGCGACTCTTACCGTCCGCTCTTATGCCACTCCGCATAAGGCTGTAGGCTCGAATCTTTAGTTTCGTCCGTGAAACGTTTTCCATGCGAATGCCCTTCCGCGCGTTTATCTCCATTTCCAGATAAAATTGTATCTTCGATAACACACGACACGAAGATATTAATAGGAAGACGCGCGCCGTCTATTCGCGGTTGACTGTAATTACCATTCGTTCTCCTCGTTCCTTTTATCTGACGGACGACCCCGATGGAAGAATGTTCGCGACGACGCGCGACGCACTTCGTGTATTTGGAGAAGTTTCGCAGTCGATGCGCGCGAAAAGTTCCCGAGGAAAAGTTTCTTCCTCGTTAAAACTTATCTCCTTGCTAAACGATAAGACGAAGGATATTGTCCGCGTTGCGTGTCAGGCGCAGGAACGCGACGCACGTTGGTCTCATGCCGGGACTCTTTCTCTGTTAATCCGCTGTCTCAATATGAGGTACCTACCACGCGATAATCACGCGTGACTTCGCGCGTGCATGCAATCGATTATGCGTATCGATGGAACGTGACGAGCAGTGACGCCAAGCGCATCGGCGCCGGCGCACCATTCTAATCCATTGACTCGCAACATCGGAGAAACTTCAATTTTTCGTGTATCCTCCATTGCATTCCGTTTACGGACTCCGATAAGACGTGGAGATCTTATCTCGATGAAGTCTCCGGTAATTCTCAAGGCACGTATCGATGTAAATGTCGAGATACGCTCTTACGTTGCGTCACGCGTATCGCGAAGTATCGAAAGTTGCAAACCTTCTTCGTCACACGAAGTGTAAAAGGAAGTGGGCGCAACGCAGGAAACGCATCACGTCGCTCAACGACGAGTTTTCTTAATGGCGGGACTTGTGTCATTCGCGATATTGAAATCACCGATTCATCGAGATCGAGCGCGCCACGGAGGATGCAATCGCGTCATTATCGATCTCTTCCGCGTAGGGTACGGACGCCACAACGACCCACCTGCGTAAATTTACTTTTCACCTTGAAGTACGAATCTCTTTGATTTGCCAGGGATACTTTTGGCCAGCTTCTCCCGCGCACAGGACGCTCGAACGCGAAGGACACGCGTGGCACAATATCTCGCGACAATGGCACGCCTGGACGAGGCGGCTTGCATTATTCAGCGGACCCTACGGCCCTGGTCTCGTTGCCTCTCAGACGGCCCTGGGCCGAACCGTCACCGCCGCTCGAACCATATTTTATGCTTTAACGGGCCCTGCCTCCAACGATGAAACGATTCTCGAAACCCACTCTCCGGGTTGGTCCGCGCGCACGAGACCCCTCGCTATTAATTTCCATGAAAACTCTAATTGGACGTTTGACACCCCTAATTTCCCGCTTCGCTTGTGAAACGCGATACTCGTTATACAGGCGTTGATCGAGGATTGCATTTCCGCGTCGACGAGGATTCGTTAACATTCGGAGCCATTATGCGAGACGAGTGCCCGATACTGTTCCACGCCATTCAATTTCGGCCTTTCTCGTTTCAGTCTGGCGAATTTTCCGTCGTAACTTCGAATCATTCAGACGTCCGAGTTGCGGCCTCGCTCTGGACTCTCCCGATCGGCAGCGCGTAACGTTGCTACGAGATAAAAGAAATCCTCTGGCAATTTTGTTCATCCCCGTTACGCGCGCAACCGATTCGACGCGTATACCAAAAGCGAGGCTTGATTTCGTAGCGGTACAACCATTACCCGAAGATGAAGCCATAGCGGTTTTATCGATTCCAAATAGTGAAGATAGGGTCGTGCCGAGAGACCGCAGCTCCGGAGACCTCAGCTGCGCACACACTGGGATCTAATCCGGGTATACCCATATAACCCATAGTCGCGGCAATAAAAATATAATGCACGATAAATGCGTGAAAGCGTACTCTAACTCTCGTCCCCGTTGCCGCTGACATTCATATCGAACGGTTGCATCGTACGAGCCCCATTGTGTCTGGGCCCATTTGCGAGAGCGGTTAAACGCTTTAACGGCTCGAGCGGCGAACCTTGTCTCCCGGCTGATCGCCAAAGTCCGCAAAAGCGATTATTCGGCCCCGCGCGCCCGCGCCGGCGAAACGTAAATTACTCCCGATCAGTTCGAATGGCATATATAATGCGGGACATTAACGTCCGTGAACTTAATCGATGCGAACGTTGCGAGTTTCGTCCCTGTCCACGAAACTGTGAGCCACGCTCGCGCAATCGTTGCTCCAGATAGTCCCCGCGGCTCCGGCTATCGCGCCGAGGCTCTTTCCTCGAGTTTATGGTCAATCCTTGTCCATTGTTTCAGATATTCCCGCGTTCGACGAAGTTACCCAGTACCGAACTAACTGGCGAAGTTGATATATCGATGCCGATAGGAGCCTATTGGAGGCAGCTATTTTTCAGAGACTTTAGGACGAAGTGTTTTACGACGATTGCCCGTTAAGGCCTTCCCTCGAATATTTATCGTCGTTAATCCATGTTACTCGACTGCCTGTCCCGTAAAACTTTCCATATTCCAAATCTTGCATGCCCGTGTATTCGTGCGAACGAATTCAAAGGTTTAATAGCGATTAACCAACAGCTCGACCGTCGCAGAAATTCAAGCTAGGGTTCAGTGAAACCTTGTATCTCGTTGATGGTAATTAGTATCATCTTCTTTTTGGAACAAGATGCTGCTTGCGGAGAGAAACATACCTCGGGCCCGCAAAACCAAGCGTTGGGTTTACGAGGGTCTCAGGATCCAGGCAATCGGGCGGTGGGTGGCGATGGTGGCCCTTGGAGGTGGAGAGGGGGGCGGCCAAGGAGGGTGGGGAGGTTTCGGCGACAAGATGTTAACACGTGTGTTCTTTCCCGAGTGTTGGTGCCAGGCCTGCCGAGGCGAGGTGACACGATGTAATCTGAGACAGCCGACTTCGACTTGGACTCGGCTAGGGGCCCTGGGTAGTCTCGCTTTGCTTCCTTCATCCTCTCATCTTTCTCTCTCTCTCTCTTTTTCCCAGCATTCACCGTCCTCCTCTCCGTGCTGACCGTAGCCGAAGGAGGAGGACCTGTCTCTCACGCACGACGGGCCGCGACGTGACAAAGGAGCAAAATGTCCTGGACCGCTCCGTCGTCCTTTCCCTCGCGCAAGAATTTGCGTGCAATTTGTGCGCGGCCCGAAGAATCTACGCCCCGGGAGATGTATCGATGCATCTCGGGGATGTCGTCGGCGAGCGGAGCCGGGCATGGGTAAACAATGCGGTATCGGACCGAACGTGTAGGGAGCCGCGCTATTTCTTTCTCCGCTCTTGGTCCGCCGCCGCCGCCATCCTGCGGGTTCACTTACTTTTTGGACTACCTCCCTCTCAGCCTCTGTACCTCTTGCTTCCATCATCTTGAAGAGAGTTCGCGTCGCGTGGGTCGATGCAGAAGGAATCGGGCACGGGTCTAGGAGGGACCTTTACGGGTGTTGCACAGGATGAATCAATTTTGAGTCACGCGTATCCTATTCTCGGCAAAGGAGGACGACGTGAAATATACCTTTCAGTCGCCCGTCGACAATAGACAATACGCCGCGACGGAGGCGAGAGATGCCAGATATTTCGTGAGACTCTGAAACAGTGGTGTGTGGGTTGAAGACGAAGAATGAAGGAAAGTGGGACTGGGAGGTTGGATCGTGCAGAATGTAGGAAAGGGGACCGTGCCCATCTGCTTCGCGGTACTTAACTTCAGGCATGCAGGTACCATGTGACACGCGACTTTTTTCGCCCGGTGGGTTAAAGCGTTCGTGTTGAAGCGTATCGTTTTCGAAAATCTTCACTCGCGCGCGAGACACCCCCGGCGCGTCGTTTTTCAAGGAGAAGGGGATAATAGAACCGGTTCCTAATTATTCGCGAATAATGCAGTAATCGAATAAGCTCGATCGTAATTGAGTTCGGAGTCCTTTGCCGCGGGCGAAGTGAATTCTAGAGTAGGAGAAAAAAGTGCGAGACGTCGCGTCGTGAGTCGCGCGGGATTATTCCTCTCAGGCGAATGCGACGAATTTCGAGAAAGGATTAACGATCTGTCGGTCTGTCGTGCCGTATGTGTGCTCGTACGAATGCACGGGGGTGGTGAACGAAGGATGGGACGGAGAACGAGAAGAAGGAACGACGAGCTGTAGAGAACTCATACAAGGATCCTGTATTAACGCTGTTTGTTTAATACGCGTTTCGGCACGAAACGAAAGCAGACAAACGAGCAGGTAGAGGCATGCGCGGCACAAAGGAGGAGAGCAGACAGCTAAGCAAACATTAAGCCTCGTTTGGCTTTGGTACGGGCGAGCTGTGGAACGAGCGACGTGCATGCATGCGGGGATCTGACGCGCGTGTCGCACGCACGCGAAGCTCGCGCACGAACGCACGCACTTGTCCCAAGTCGTCCCACACGATATCACCGCCTGCGTGTGTTAGAGCGCGAACAGTGAAATAGCACGGTTGCAATTCGAAGTATCCCGCCTTTTGTCGCACGAAACTCGCGCGAGAATGCCGAACGCCGTCCTTCTGCAGCTTTTTCTTTCTCTCGTCTTGTTTCGGCCTCTCGCATCGCCAAGGTTTTCCCTCCTTTGTGCGATACCTATTTTGCATCGAGAAATATCGCGTCGTGGGTGCTCCGTCCCAAGACGCATAATCAGCTTCACATCTCGCAATTGCGAAATTCTCACATCGTCGTCTACGACGTTTGATTTTCATCAAAGGTAGAAATGCGCCTCGAAAGAACAACGAACTGTTAAGAAAACATTCGAAAGGATCGTATTTCATTCTAATCTTTTTGTCGGTGGGGGTCCTTTTTCTAATTCTTCTTTTTCGCTTGACGACCGTTCTCGGATAAGTAGAGTCACGTCAGTGCCGCGAAAATCGTCGTAGTTCTCGCTGCTCCGACCTACGACCGGGCAAAGATATCGTTCGGCATTTTAGGTACCATTGTTATTATCAGTTGAAAATTTCCTATACTTTCGAACTTGCGATTTCTGGAACTGAATTTCGTAAGGTCGCCACATTTGCTTCAACAGGTCGTCTCGCCGTTTCTCGTTTTGTCCCTGTCGCCTCCTTATTCGCGAATCGCGCCACTCGCTAATAAGAAAGCAAGCGGAGGAAGCGAAGGACTAGAGGCGCCTACCAGCGGATAAGAGGATCGCGGAGGACCAGTGGACGTGCACGTCACGCGCGGTAATTGAATGATTATTGTTAATCGTAAACCGTCGGTAGCCGTCGGAGGCGGTCGCGCAGCGGTCATTAAGGGGGTGACTGAAAAATCCCCGCTGACGGTTGCCCCGACGTCGAGCGTGTACACGTTCCGTGTCGTAGCCTGTAATTTTGCTCCTCAGGGAGAAATTCTGTCTCTTTCCCTCTCTCTCTTTATCCGTCTTTTTCTCTCGCATCTCATCAGCCCCTTGACGAGAACCCCCTAGTCGTTCTCCTAGGAACGTCGCATTAAATCGTTAGACTAAATCGTTTGGATTTAAAAGCCGCATCCGGTCTTTGTTGCGTCGACCACAGTAGCCCGGCCAGTTTGATCTCCTTAAATTTTCGGAACCCCTTGAGGAGACTCTCTCTCTGTCTCGTGATCTCTAATCGTTCGGGATCGACAAGACACGTTGCCTTTAGCACGCTTGACTTTCTCGAGGCTTATGCTGAATTGAAATCGAGCGTGGCACAGTTCTCAGCAGAATAGTCTCAAGGCCGCGGATCGCGTGTCTCCTCGTGCACGCTAGTGGTTCACCAATTTAACTCGCTACTAACGGGGCGACGAAACGAAGAACGCTCGTAAATCATCGAGTTTAATGTTTGTCTTGTTCGCGACGTTTCATTTCGTTCGTCTCGCCGTGAACTCTTTTTCCGCGTAGTTGTCGTTGACCTTGCGTGCGTGACGTTTCTCACGACTCGAGATTTCGAAGGCGGTAGGTAGGACGGCGCGAGGGACGAGGAATCGTCCAATCGGCAAATCCAGGGGTGGTACAGGGGTGAGGTGCGCGGAGTTGGTAGCTCGCCAAAGAACTTAATTAATCCTGGACGCTGCACCACGGTAAGCTAATTTCCCAGGCGCTCCTGCAATTCCGATTGGAGTAGACGACGACGGACCCTTTCCGAAAACATCATTCGAAGTGCGCTCGACAGGACGCATCCTGAGCGTCTCCGGGTCTCCATGGGATTCGCGGAGAACCCCGCAGTGTCGTTAGCGAAGCGGACAGGAGCCCGAGTTAATTATGAGAGCAAGACGGCGAGCATCGATACCGCGGGACTGCGGGAGCGAGAGTCGAGCGAAAGAGAAATGCACGAGACATTTGAATATGTGACGGGAAATCGGCGAGAGTTTTGATATATAGACTGAAATCGATTTCAAGGGTTGTTCAAATGTACAGGACGCGCATAAAATGTTACCCACGGTCGATTGTTATCTTAAACTTGAGGTAGCTACGGTCGAAGAGAATTCGCAGATTTATGGCGCAACTGCACGCGAAGCGAGTTAAATTTGTCCCGACTAATTTTCGAATAAAGACACTAAGTGGCTGGAGAAGCGCCGTGGCCTGAGCATATAAAACAGACCCACGGATAATTACAAATCGATTGTAAGGGTGTCACCGAAATCCACTGTTCAAATACAAATTAAGTATTTCCGATCGAACGCGCATGCTACGCGAGGAACCACTGGGACCCGATTCTTATCCGACACGGGAATCGGTAGCGGGTTAAAGAGGATTTCGAGACTCTCCTCGGGCGTTGCGCTCGAGACGCTAGGTAAGATTGCCGTGCGAGGACAGAATCTTCGGTAGCACGAGCAGGTAGTTGGTCCTTCGTGCGAAGATACCTGAGCGCGTTCGTGAACACGTGAGCTCGCCGATCCGGTCGCGTTCGGGGGAAGCTCGACGGCTGTCCTATTATAAAGAATAGATCGACTTACATAGGATAGTGGGGGAGGTGGCGAAACGATGGAGGAGGAAGAGAGAAGTAGGAGGATAGTGGAGAAGGACGAGATGATAGGCTCGCGCGTGAAAAGGAAAGAGGAAGGCGAATGTCGAGCAGGAAGGGCTAAGGTGCGATGGTAAGGAAAAGTGCGGGAATGACGAGGAGGAAGGTACGAGGCGAGTTGTGCGAAACAGAGAGGAAGGAACGAAGCTGCGAGGGAGAAGGAGAAAGAGCAACCGGAGGCGGCGGATAGAATTCACGATCGAGCGGACGGACGAGCGATGTCTCGAGGGCCCCGTCACAACACGGTGTCACTTCCCTGTCAAACCGGATTAGGCAAATGGCCGAACGATAGCGCGCGCGCGCGCGCGGGCCCGGTGAGGCACGGGCGGGGCTTTTCGTGATGCCTTGTTGACTCCGCGAGAGTGGCCCGGAGTTTGCCCGTCGTCGTCGGTGAAGTATCGAGAATAGGCGCGCGCTGGACCCACGCGATCTACCTTTCACCCGTTTGATCTACGGTCGACGATAAATTCGTGGGTAATATTGATAGTGACAACGGTGACAAGATCGCGGAGGCTCGTACGGTCTCGTCGTCGTAGTAGTCGTCGGCGTAAACATTTTTTTTTCGCTCTCCTCCTTTCTGCGAGACACGTGGAAGCTGCGTCTGGGCGACGCATTGTCGTCGGACGAGGCAGTCGATGGGTCACAACGCGTTCCTAGGATCGTAGGTGGCCGCGCTTTTTTCTCTTCGCCCGTACGCGTTTGCACGCTGACCTAGACAAAGGGGATCGTAAAGTGAGATCGGTATCGCGCTTATCAACGATAAATTTCGCGGTAACGAGAGTGAAATCGAACGGGGCTACGGAAACCTTCGATGGTTTACGAGGAAGTAAAGTCATTCACGAAGGGGGAGAGAGAGAGGGGAGGAGAGAGCACTCTCGGGCATTAAGCATCGTAGGCCAGCTTCGAGGAAGTGGAAATATCCAATATTTCACGAGGTTCGAGTGTTCCGGTGAAGAAGTTCGAAACGAATGTGTGCTCGTGTAGCTTTCGAGATTCGATTCCATCGCGGCCCACTTTCCGGCCCCGCTCGTGAACCGCGTCGGATACACCATTAATTCCTCTAGGACTCGTAATTTCACGGTTTATCTCCTTGGTTGTTTCAGGCTTCTGGACAAAGGGGGTTCGCCGAGGGAACATCTTCGGCTCTCTCGACAGCCGCGCCGAATCCTAGTTTCCACGGGCTGCACTCGAATGGCAACGGATGTGTAACGCGTAGTAGCCGGCATCGGCACGCTCGGCTATGTTTATTACTGCCGTTAATTACTTTACAACCGGTCATTACTGTCGTGGCATGGTCATTTCGCGAGATAATGTATTACATCGGTCTTCCGTCGGTGCCTCCTGTTCTCCGAATGCGCGCGCACCCGCTCACTCGCCCTTACACGTGGGCGAGAGAAGGGAATGGAATCTGACGTGGGCCATAAATTCTTTGAGAATCGGTGAATTTTCATGGGCAGAAGCCTGCCGGTTTCGGTTTACGGTAAGTGGTAATTCCCGCGCGAGAAATCATAACCCGGTACGCGCGCGTAACGCACGTGCCGCGGGAATTTATCACGGTAGTCCGTGGGATTCTCGATAACGTTACCGCTAGGAAAATCTAGTACGGCTTATCGTTGGTATCGCGTTGGAGTTGAATAAAGAGGAGATGATTTACTAGGGCGAGTTAACATCGTCTGTATTTCGATCGACGCTCTATACTATCGACTCATGGTTAATCGAAGTCTACGAGAGAATCCGCGAACACCCATACTCCACGACCGGGTAGTATCGTTGAACGAAGTACTCCATTAGGTTCTCGAATCATCGGACGCCACTCGTCACCGACAAATTCAAGATAGACCAATCCTATCGTGAAACGTGAAAATTGCAGCGAAGCGAATTGATAAACTTGTTACTCGATCTGCGTTCCTGGGTTCCAGCATTGTTAATACCAAAGAACCCTTCCCGCCTATTCAATCACCTGACCACCACCGTGCTAATTGTAAGTAGGAAGCTTCCACCACGGCGTGGACCGCTCAATTAAATCAAGTCACTCTTTTCAAGGAACGAAGAGGGTATCGATCCCAAAAGAAATCGCGTGCATTCGTGATCGATCTGCAAAATAGGCATCGGAGAAGATGATCGGGATACCGATCGAGCGTGTTCTTTTTTTATCTCCGGTAAAAGGCGAGGATTAAGAGAGAGACGAAGAGTTGGATGGACGACGGGAGGCGGAAGGATAAAAAGAGAGAAAGAAGGAAAGAAGGTAGAAAGAGAGAAAGGGCTCGACGGGCGCCATGGAGAGGAGAGAGGGGACGAGAGCCCTCGTCGAGTCAGATTCGAACGCGACCTTAATTAATTAACGAGGCAACGGTCGACGGATCGCAAGCGACTCGGGGGACCGGATCCTGCTGAACCAGGCGGTTCTGGTCCCTCGGACGAGGACGACTACGAGGACGAAGCGCGTCGCCGGTGCCTTCCGTCGGGCGGGTGTATCCGGCGCGCTCTACGGTGTGCTAATTCGGTTAAATGGTTAATTGCTTAATTTCATTTAATACGGCTCCGATCCGGCTGGCTGCCTCCCTCCTTCCTGACCGCGCGTCCGTCGCGTCCGTCTGTCCGTCTCCGTTGTTCCCCTTTGGACAGCGAGTGGTCTCTATCCACATCCCTTTCTCTCCCTTCGTCTTCCTCCTCTCCTCTCCTGCTATCCTCGTCCTTCTTCTCACCCTTCCACGAGGTCCGGTCCTTTTAGATCCTGCGTTCCTCCTCGCGTCGTTCATTCCGTCTCCGCTCCTCCACTCGTCTTTCCTCTTAGAAATCGTCCTTCTCTCCACCGCGGCGTGCCCGGCCGCCGAGAGCAGCCCCTACACACCACGGAGGAGACGGTCCTTCTCTCCTCCTCCACCGCGCCCTACTCTTTCTCTCCTCCACCTCCTTCCCTTCTTCTTCACCCTCGCCACGGCTTCCCTCTTACCGCCGACCGTCTCCCTTCTTCTCTCGCTCTCCTCATCCTCCTTCTCCTCCCTCTCGTCGTCGAGAACGACGAGCACGTTTCCGTCGTGGCCGGTCCAGCGACGCCTCGGGTCAACGTCCCCGCGATGCCGGAGCCCCCCGAAAGAAAGAAATCGCGGGCATAATTAGCGAATGATTGATCGATGCGTGTCGCCCGAGCTATGCATGCGCATTGCTCCTTCGGTATCCTTACGTACGTGTTTCCTTCTCTCTCTCTCTCTCTCCCTTTCTCTTCTTCTTCTGCTTCTCATCCTCTCTCCTCGTTCCCTCTTCTTGCCCCTCACCCTTCGGTCCCCTCCTTCCTCATCCTTCCTCTTCCGTCCGTTCAACGTTTCGCCCGTCGTCCTCTCCTCTCGTCTCCTGAGCGCGACGTCCCTCCCCGATCTCTTTTTCTTTTCCCTTAATTTAGTGCCCATCCACGGCGGGCATACGCCCGAGAAAGCGCGTACATATGCGTATATATGCGTACGAGAGCGAACCGACGAACGAGCGGTGCATCGTACCAGCGCGCCTCGGCATTTCGACGCTTTTTGAGGCCTGCGCGCACGCCCATGCCGCGGCACTCGTCATATTTATTCAGGGGTGAGTTGCACGGGGATTGTTTAATTATTGCGCCTCACGTACTCACCGCGTTAAAGAGAGCGCGTTATCGCTTCGTCGAAATGTCGAGGAGACGGGATCCGTTGTGTTGTTGAGGAGAGAGACTGGTGAGCCAGTAGTTACCAAAAAGTGGCCAAAAACGAAGTAGAAACTAGAAGTAGTAAAGGAAACTTGTCGCCAGACTCGGGAAGAATTATAGTATATGGGAACAAAATGTTTTGTTGATTCAAAAATTCCTAGTCCCTTGGCGTTGGAAAACGCATTGAGATTATTGATATCACTATCTATTCTAACATTTATATTCTTTATTTATTTACGTTCACTTCATAAAATTTGGTTGTTACGCATTTCCTGGCAGATATATATTGATTAAGAATAACGTAAGTTAATAAAGGTAACGAGAAACTGCAATATTTACTTCTTTATTGTCATACCGTGATCTCATTTTGCACAATGCGCAGTTTTTGATTCACTATTCTCCGAGATTCTACTTTCTACATCGAACAATGGGGCTTGAATATGTTAAGTGTAATGTATACTATAACGTGGGCCTGTTACTTTTTGCTACTTTTGCCTTCAAATTGAAATTAGGCGTGTTCATCAGTTTAAACAACTGGTTTCAAATATCAGAAATTTCTGACGAAATCCTGAATTTTCGCCACTTTGTGGGATCTCCTGATCCACTGCGTTGAAATGTTGCTGGATAATTACTGTCTGCCATAGGTCGCGATTCTTCGTTCCTTTCTTCTGTCTCGATAACTTCGTTATTTGTCAAGGTACAACGGACCTTCGCGATCCTATTTCTCCAGACATTTAGCACGGGTCAATGGGTAAATTGCATCGTTAAAGGGGAAATTAGCCGCGGAAGGGTAAACGATGAGCAATAGAAGGAGCAAGAAAGAGAGACGAGGTGGGGTTGATGGGCGAGTAGGAGAGAAAGATAGACGGGCACGACAGATAGAGCGATTTAGCATTCGGTGGGGCTTCGATTATCAAGATTTCGTCTTACCTGCCTCACCTTCGTCCGCCGTGTGGCGCGTTAATGGATGACGAGGGCGGAAAGGAAGAGGGATGGATAGCCCACGGGGATCTCCGCGTGGTCTTGATTTTCGTGATCGATCGATCGATCGATCAATGGCGACGGATCGTTCGCGCCTCGTCGGTAGACCGCGGGCCTCCCTCGCCTAATGACCTCCGATGACTCTTATCGGTGTAGTCCGTACAAATTCGACGCCAACTCGTTTCCCTTACGCGCGTGACGCCTCGTTCGAGGCCACCGCAGGATCGATGCCCAAGTGTCAATTTCAATCATCGTAGCCGAGATCGCAGAGGATGATTTCTAGCGATGGATCGATCGTTTCGCAGTCAGCACGTTGTCTACGAATTCGTGAGTATTGGCTCTTAAACGGACAGTTTCGCGTACCTACTTCGACGATCTTATTCGTTTAAATTACTCCGACGGGTACGCCCGCCGACCGTTTTCGTGCGAAGTTAACAATAAACACTGAAAACGCGAAGATCGTAGACTATGCATAGAGAAGCATCGGTGTCTTGAAACGCGAGACGCTTGAGAGCCACCCGCGGGGTTCCTCTCCGAGCATAAAACAATATCGGAATTCGTTCGTATCGCGTTTACGAGCGAGGCTTTCGGATTACTCCGAAAATAGCGTCGTCCCCGTTGCGTTAAGGGCTTTTTATATAAAACGCACTTGAGCTCGAGTCCTCGCGGTGACTCTCCGTCGCCTGACAAGCGCCAGTGAGCGCGCGAAACGACGTTGACGTCGGGCATAGCGTCGTCGGCGCGTCCTCGTGACGAGAGGGACACCAGGGAGGCAATAAAACGCGAATTACTCCGGCGAGGGCCGAACGAGCATAACCCCCGCTGTAGACGATCATCGTTGTTATAAAAGTCGATAAAGATACGGATTACCGGGGTCCGGGACCCGTAAACGCGCCACCGGCCTGGCCGAGGCCCCTCTCGCGCGCTTTACGACTCTGTTTTTGAATTTCGCGCCCTCCGGAGGAGCCCGCCGGATGATTTACTAAGGACGATCTCGAAATTAGAAGACGCACGAGAGATTCCTCGATGTTTTACGCCGTGGAATGCCTGGATTAATTTTGGGCATGTCCCCTCGTACAGCGTCGCCGCTGCCTCGATTCTCGCGTGTAAACTACCGTTAGGACTCACCTGGAACAGAAAAGGAGAAACGACATATTAGTAATGCTATTGGGGTTCTAGAGATTATAAAATTTTCACGAGGTAGTGAATATCGGGGCATCGGAATAACGCTCTTGTCAAAAAGCGAAAAAAGAGGGAGTGGTAAGGGAAAGCGACGAGAAAGCAACAATGAAAAAGGAAAATAATGAGAAGGGCTCTTTCCGATGCACCTTCTTTCACGCTGAGTATTCGCGAGACGAACTATCGAGGACGACGAAGAAGCACCGGCGCTGAGAATAAAAGGAGGAAGAAGAGGGAAGAGGGCGGAGGCCCGCAGGACACGGCAGTAAAAGAGAATGCGATAAGTAAGCATGCCATCGCCTCAAGATCAAAGATCAATGCCCACTCGAGTCGATTTGAAACGCGAGCGCATTGCATAGTCGCGCAAACATTATTATACCACTGTCGACTTTATATACAGTGCCTGGCTTGGTACACGCACACCATCTTTTCCTTCTCGTCTCTCCTTCTTCCTCTTTCTCCAGTTTCTCTTTTCCTCCTCTCTCTCTCTCTCTCTCTCTCGCCCTACCTGTCTATCTCCGCGTACACCTCCTGCGAGCGCACACGCGCGTACAGCGACCATCGGCACGTGTAGAGAAGAGTACTTGGCGAGAGAGTGTGCGCGAGCGCATCGAGAGAGAATGCGAAAAGGGAGTAGGATGGATAACGCAAGCTGGCCTCGGTGCAACTGTATGTTAATCGAATGCGCATCCGAATACGGAATAAGGATGGAAGCCATCCAGTTTGATGTACCATTCTGCCTACGTTCCTCCCTTCTTTCGTTCCCTCGCCACTCTTCTCTCCTCTTCCGTCACTCGGCGCTCTTCCTCCTCCTCGTCTCGTTCGCTCTTTCTCCTTCTCCGCCTCCTTTTCACGACGTCGTCGTCGTTCTCGTCGCGCGGGTCCTTCCTTCCCGTCGTTCTCGGCGACGTCGTTGTCGGCGGGGCAACAGGAAAGCTACTTCTTCGTCGACACTGCATGAGAATCGAAAACGAATCGAGTCCTTCTGCTTCCACTCGGTTTCTCCTCTTCCTCGTTCCATTCTCTTCCTTCCCTCTCCTCCTTGCCGCGCGCGACTTCGTTCCTCCTCCCTCCGCTTTCTATCGTCGCCGTCCACGCGCGTTGTCGCCGTCGTTCCCGCGGATCCTCCTGGCGTAAGTCATACCGATAATCCGTTACAAGATTTCGCATGCATGTAACGATATCGCGCATGTTTATGCCGCGCGGACGCAACATGTCCCGGAATTAATGCGACACACGATTCGCGGCTGCGTCGCGCGTTCCGCGGGATGGCCCGTGAGGTGAAACTGCGTCGAACGTGTCGAATTTACGAGATTAGCCCGATCTTGCTGGTGGGAGCGCATAATTCCACCACTCTTCTGCTCCGTCTCGACAAGTAAAGGATCGTCGAAAGTCGGGGATGTATTCGTATATGGGAATTACACTTTCGCTTTGGATAAATCGCTGAATAAATCTGTCTCACGCACTCTTGGTTAATTTTTCGTTTAAGTTTATTTTGTCACATTCCTTCGTGACGTTTGACGAATCGTGATTTTGCGAAAAGGTCCGAGTAACGGAGAAACTTAATATTTATTAAGTAAAAGTAAGTGTACGACAAGGGTAAGAATCGTGTTGTTGCGAAGTGTGTTGTCGGTACGGAGTACAGCTGCGATAGTATGATTGGTGGAAGGAAAAATGAACGGAAGAATATGTTAACTTTTCATTGGCCGTTACGTGCACCTGGTCCGAAAGAAAGAGTGTGTTACTCGTGGGTCTGCAGAGAAACGAAATATTAATTCAGAGTATCGATCCGCAGAGTCGAATTTTCTGATGCCCGAAGTAGGGGCACGGCGGAATGGTGCCACTAGGCTGCTAGAAAGTCATCGTTGTACTTTCCGAGTGAAGCTTTAGAAAATATTCTCGACCTAAGACCCGCCCGATTTTAATACCATCGGCTTGGCCGGGCGTTGAAAGGTGCGTGGAGCAACGACCCACTCTGAAAGCACAGGTTTCGCGTAAACGTTCCAACGGTAGATAAGACGTTGTCGGCGCGTCGCCGATCCGTCTAGCCAGTGACATTCCCTCTTTCCTTGTGTGCCTCGTCCTTCTCGTCCTTCCTCCTCCGCCCTCGGCATTTCTTCTTCGCGCACTCACCGCTTCCTCGAGCGCATCAGCAGCGCACGTTTGTCTCCATGAACCGTTGGTCGCATCGTTGTACCGTTGTGCCTCGGGAACGATGGCGAGGGCGACGGCGCAAAAGGAGGATGCATAAAGCACTGTTGGTACCGAAGGAGTTCGATGCCTCGCGAACCAACCAGAAGATGCGTCTTCTCGGGTGGTCCGACAGTCTCCGTTCTGCCGATTCTTAGCAGCAGGCGCAGGGTGCTCCCGGGGTCTAGCGGACGTCATAAATTGAAATATGCCAGCTGACTCAATTTCCCGTGCCACTGTGTTCCACACGACGGTGGCCTACGACTTTTGTCGATACCTCGATCGATCGAATCTTGCGATTTATACGCGTAATGGATCATCTTACGAGTCACTTTAATTACGAGAAATTCACCGAAACTCGTCCGCTCATTCATTCTCAGCTCTCGTCACATTAGTCGCACTTGCTCGATTTCACTCATCCCCAGTACTGTCTTTAGGAAATTTCACACGAGCTATTCTTGGATAAAGATAAGTCGCAAATTACGAAAGCAAGGATCCGTCTCTCTAGATTACCGTATCATCTCTGACCTTCGATCTTCCTGAACACTCCAGCCCAATCAACCAGAAGCTCCTTTGGACCCCTGACCGCGCATCTCCTTGGGTGGCCCTCGATACTCCGGTTCTGCTCCACTCGCGACTGCTAGCGGGCGTTAGAAATAAATTGGCCAACGCGCCAGATCGGGACCGAACAGTACCAAGAGTCAGTGGGAACGCACGATGTTCCCGAGTCACGCGTCACGGTTCCATATAAATCCAAACGAGGGACCAAACACTTTGGCCTCTTTCGTCCTAGTTGGTCTTTCCAGCTTCGTCTGCTCTTCCCCCCGATCTTCGCTTTCCCGCGATGAATCTCCCCGGAACGGTTACAGACCGTTGCCGGATCCGAGGAGAGCCTTTGGGTCGGCAGGCACGAATGGAAGACGCGAACTCGTCAGGTGGTCGTCTGGATTCAGCGGCGGCGGCGGCGTCGGTAGCGCTTAGAAATAAATTGGAATACGCAACACGTTCGCGACCGTTTGTAGAAACTGTTGCATCGAAGCACCCCTCTCTCGGATACTCCCTCGGATAACTCTTGGGGAATCGAGAGTGCCGAGAGTAGATGAGAGAGGGAGTAGAGGGTGTTCTGGAGTCGCCTGTCAACGTGAGAGATAAACTCGAGATGGGACGAGCGCTGAAGGGACTCGGACGTCCTTGGCGGCTCGGTCTAGTTGGACTCGGTTAGCTTCGGTTCGGCTTGCCGATCTTCCTCGCTGTTTCTCCTTCTCCTCGCCGTCGATGGATCTCGTGGGGACGATCTTGACTGGCGGTTTGCGGACTGGAGTATCCATGATCCCCGAAGCGTCTATCTTGGAGCCGCTACCATGCGGTGGATCACGCGAGTATTCAAGAGGTAAGTCGAATAAGAGGGAGAAGGATGCCTCGATAACGTGATGCGGATTGAAAGCAGGCTGTGGGAGTCGTTAGACCGCCTTCCTCGTGAAGTACGTCGTGTAAGGATGAAGCACATGTTGGTGGTACGTGCCTGTCGGGGAGGTTTCCTGATCCGCCGCCAGCGCCGCCTTCCTTCCTTATTTGTTTCGCGAGTGATGCCTGACTCGATAAGTGTCGATTCTGGGACCTCTCCTTGACCCTGCGAACCTCTCCTCGGATCGGTACGGAACGCTCTGGGGGGGGGGGGGGGGGCAGCTTGCGAAGAAGACTGACTCCGACTCGCTTTACGATAATAAGGTTTTACGAGGCCGAAAAAGAACAATCGCGGAATTCGCAAATTGAAAAAAGCACAATAGTATTCAACGTGGAAAATGAAACCTCGTTTCGACTCATTAAAAATATCGCAAGGGTGAAAGCTTAAAACAAGATAATCTCGAGTTCCCAAGCGTATCTAGTTCTATCTAATTAAACCCTGTACGAAGAGAACTATTTCAATATCACTGTGTAGGTAAAAATAATCCTCTTGCATCTTGCTCACTGAAACGAACTGCCGGAACGATCGGAGTAGCTCGTGAAAGGACTATAAAAAGTTCCGAATAATCGTCTCGGTGAGTTACGTAGAGACGATACGACCCGTTAATGAAATACTCACGAGTGGAATCTGAAGTTAAGCCCGGGACGACTTTAGGCAGAAATTACGAGGGTAAGCGCCCGGGTACCGGACGATGTAAAAAAAAAGGAGTCAAGTATTATGCATCAGCGTGATAAAGATGCGCCAGAGGCATCGACGAGATCCCATCGAGATGCCAGAAACCAGGCCACAGGGCGTCTCTTAGACCCGCGACGACGACGACGAGCACGCTGCGAGCGCGAGGAGAGGACGGCGAGAGGAAAAAGTAGAGGAAGAGGAAGGAGCTGGGGGTACCTCCTAGTTCCCCCCGTTACGCCTTGGCAACCGACTCGCCTCCACTCAGCGCGAGGGAGCGCGGACAAGAGAGAGAACGGGATGAAGAGAGGCCGTGAGAGGAAGAGCGGGAGAAGGAGAGAAAGCGCGAGAGTAAGGAGGCACTTTAAAAAAAATCTAGACCACCCAGCGACCCTTTTCCTGGATGCTGCGTGAAGGGTAGCGGACACACGCACATGCAGTCTCACGCAAGGTGCTTCACCGGCGTGTCGGGCGGCGGCGAAATAGAGAAAAGCAGGCGGAGAGGGAGAGGAACGGAGAAAGGAGGGAAGCAACGGAGAGGGGTAGGTCGAGCTGGGTTGGTTGCTTGGTGGTTACCGTGGAGGTCCTCCTCCTAGGTATATAGATCGTGCGATATAGCGCATGGAAGGGATTATTCTTAGGGTAGGGTAGGGTTTTGCCGGAGCGTAAAAGTGCGAAAAGGGATAAGAGGAGGAGGGTCGCTAGGACAAGAGGGAGTCTAGGGCAGGAGAGAAAGGGCCGCCGGGTGGGAGAGAGGGAGAGGGACGAGGGACGAGGGAGAAGGAGAGCGGCGAGAACGAGAGCGCGCCCGTACGAACGAGGGGTTGGAAAAAATGGGGAGACGCAATGTACACCAACTCGTCGTGGAGAGGGCGAGAAAAAGGAGCGACACGCGGGAGAAAGAGATGGACGTGTTTGGGGAGGGAAGAGGAGGAGGAGGAGGAAGAGGGTGGCGAGGGCGAGGAGGAAAGCCAGCGTCCCCAGCCAGAAAGCAAGACGCGAGAAGGAGCCCACGAGTGAGAGAGAGGGGAACGGAAGAAAGAAGGGCGAAGCGAGGAGAAGGAGAGAGAGAGAGGGAGAGAGAAAGAAAAAACGACGAGAAGATATAGGGGCGGCACGGGGGAGGTCGGAGTGACGGGGGCTGCAAAGGAGACGAGAAGGAAAGGGGCGAGGGGAAGCAAGAAGAGGGAAGAGGGAAAGGGGTTGCAACGAGGATGAAACGGAGCTCTGGTTGCATGCGAAGATGCATAGACGATGCGCGCGAGCACTCGCCAGGGCGGTGCACCCTGACGGTGCATTGATCCCTCGGGTGCGTAGGGTACCCCAGCAGCTACTACCCCCTTTTTACTCCTCCGTTCCTCCTCCCCTCCCTCTAACCCCTCTCACCCTCGCGTTTCTCACCCTTTCTCCCCAATGCTGCTCTGCCACCGACGCCGCTTCTTGACGGTGCGTACGTACGTACTTACGTTCATCCCCGCACCCTGCACTTATATGCGTACGCAGGCAGGTATAACGCCCCTTGTGGTGCGACGTAGGGATAGGGAAAATGTAGGATTTCCATCGCGACGACGACGACGGCGGCGACGACGAATGCGTCGGTAGGCGACGACGACGACGCCCGACGACGCCAACGGGGGCGCCCGTGAACATCGACGACCCGTGTGCTTGGCGAAGGTAAGAGTCGGTTTTCGCTTCCGCGACGTATTTCACGTGCGCGCTAAGAGATGACAGAAGAGAGGAGGAACGGCGCCGGCGAGGAGAGCCGGTGGAGAATGTACAAACGCAAAAATTGCGCGTAGGACGAATTTGTGCGTCGCTGCGTGCAACGAGAGGGGAACTCATTAAAATAAATATGCGTCCTACGCACTCTTCGCACTCTCCTCACGCTCGACATGCGTGCCCGCGTAACGCGGGAATAAGAGGAAGGAGAGAGCCCCGCGGTTGGCTGTTGCCGGCGACGCGCGACGGTCCTGCACGACGGTGGTAATAAATTTTTATACCTTCTTTTTTTTTTTCTCTCCTTTTCTTTTAATTTCCTGCCCTTTCGAGCCTCCCCTCAGCTCGGCGCCCCGGCGGGTTTCTCATTGGCGCGTGAGGAGAGATGAAAAATGCGAGGGAAAAGAAGCCGTACAGATACGGTTAGAAGAGAATATTGTCCCTGATTCATAATGTAATGATGTAACTGGCTGTAGGTGGGTTACCGCGGAACGGTGCTAATAGGAAGAAATAGCGGGGATCGGCATTCGCGATGAAGGACGATAATCCCGGTACGGGAGCGCGTTAATTTAATCGTGCCTTAATCTTGATAATGACAGTGGAATGTTCATATGAGAGTGCCGTATAATTAACCGGAACACCTAATAGTGCTTTATCCTGCCTCAAGCCTCTCGTGTACGTATCGTACGGCTAATTAAACTCACACCTCGTTTCGACCTCCAACCAATCGAAGCAATTTGCCGACTTTATAGCCATGAAATTTCCACTTGCCCGTGATCAGGAGCAGACCTTTAATGGGACTCGCGCGTTTCAGCTACTCTCACGTCGACTTTAGACCCTCCGCGGATTTTAAAAATCCCAACTCTGTCGAGGTACTCTACTTCGTGCAACGAGAATACGAAGATCGGAGCATAGCTGTTCCCCGACGACATTTTTCATATCTTATTTTTCATGCAAGCTGGTCAGGCAAGCTAGTCAGGCAAGCTAAATTCCACCACAGTCATCCGCGTGACCCAACTACCGCGAATCCTTCCTCGTCGTCGTCCTCTTAGCCGGGACAATTTGATACGCCCACGAAAGGTTGCCGCTTCGGTGACTGGTTCGAAAGCGCGACTAATTCGCGCATTATTAGACGCGTGGAAAATGATCGGAAAGCGAGCGTTTAAGACGCCCTCGCGCGACGCCTGGCAGTTTATCGGTGAAAGCCGAGCGCGCGCATTACGCGTGCCTATCCGCGCGAAGAGACGGTGAACTTTCGTATGGCCCGTAGATAGGGAAATGAAGAGCTGATAATTAGAGCGTGGCGTGCACGCCCTCTCTCGAGGTAGCGGGGATAAGCTGGAGACCGATAATGCCCCTACGTGTTCGAAGCGTGTGTTGCTCGCGTAAGTGTCGTAGTGCACGAGGAGTCCCTCTCACTCTCCTCCAACCTCGTGTTCAGCGTGTACAGGGACACGGTGTGTCGAACGAGTCCTCCTATCCTCTTGGTTCCTCCCTGTGTGTGTCCGCGTGTGTGTTGCACAAAGTACGGTGGCCATGTGGCTCGGCCGACCCTGGTGGTCCACTGCATTTAGAACGGCACGAGTGGACCCGCTTGTGGACCAGCCATACGTAACGTATATCACGATAACGAGCCTGGGAATCGTAAGCGGTGGATGGGATACTCCGCTTCCGCTTTTCCACGACGATGTTCGCGCGAGCGCCGCCCTACTGCTCGCTCTAGCGCCGTTCGGCACCGTCGTTACGAGAGGATAATCGTGCCCGTGAATATTTATTCGTATTCGCGCCCGGTTTCGTGGTACCAGGCAGGAAGGAACAATCGTCGAGCGCGCCAACCCTTCTAATTAATTTATAATTTTCCTCGTACCTACTAAGAGGAGAAATTCGCGGCCGATACGTTTTACACGGACGAACGCGTCGGCGCTTCTAATTAATTCACGATCTCCCTTCTAGGATTCGAAAATCATCGTGCTTACGCGAGCTAACAGTGTAAGGGTGTACCCCCGTTTGTTTATCTCGTGTGAAAATTTTGATGGGCTCAATTACGAGCAATTAAATTAACACTCGTACGGTCCCTTCTTAATGTCTTAATTAATACCTTCTGTACTTCATGGGCGGTTCTCCGCTGACTTATGTCCCCTCTCCTTCTCCGCACCGGTAAATACTTCGATTCTTCTCTTCCCTTCCCCACGAGGTTTTCACTTCCGCCAGCTGGGTATGCTGCTCGCGGTACCGGGCCGCGCATTTGTCTAAGGAATATTTTAATCAAATATCCCATACCCGCGCGGAAACACGGAGGCCCGCGCACGTTACGCGTACAAAGTAATGCGCGATAAATGACACGATTTCAGCATCGGCATCCGGGCTCGCATGCATAATAGGCAGCCACATCTCAAGTGCCTTCGCGTCCGATGGTATGCGGAAGGCGCACGGTAGAGAGACCGGGCTCCCGAACGCACAATTACATCTGCCTTCTCGCGCGCCGAGTCTTTACCATTTTAATTAATACTAATTGAACGCCGTTTCAGCCCCGCGCCCCGCGGAATACGGGCACGCGCATGCAGATCCTCGAGTAAGCCCTAACGAATTCGTTCTGGTTTATTCTCGTTAATCTTGCAGCTGCCGGGTTAGTCTTAAATCGTCGCCGTAAAGCCGTGCCCGTTGTCTCCTTCGAAGAATTAGCCACGATTTCTAGAAGTCCCGAGGTTCTTCGTTAATTGACGGAAACTTAGATATCACGTTCTTTCGATTAGGCGGAGCCTAATAGAGAAATTGAAATGCGCTTAAACGATGCATCCTGTCTTGCGTATCTTGTCGTCGGCAATTTCGTAGCTGTTGCGAAGCGTTCGATTGATCTCGCGAACGTAGGTGAACAGCACGACGGTCCGTCGAAGTAAAAATATTTCTCAGAGCGTAGCGTTCCGTCGAATCATGAATTTAACCAATATCCATCTCGAAAAGACGATTACAAAACAATTAAATAATGAATTTCTCTCGGAGCCCCTGCTAGTTCGAAACGGTACCAGCACGCCGATCGGCACGCAGTGGGTGATTTCCGCGAGGATCGTAACGTTCGTACGAATAGTCGATACCTACCTACCCACATCTCGAACGTGGAGTAACGCATAATTATAGCTGCCTCGCTCGGGGCCCCTTACCATTTTAATTAATATTAATTGAACACCGCTTCAGTCGGTCGCCTCGATGTCGCGCGGTTCCCTCCCTCTGTCACGCTCTCTCCGTTTCTCCTCCCGTCTCTCTCTTTCTCTTTCGTCCCTTCTCTTCCTCTCTCTCTCTCTTTCTCTCTCTCACCTCCTCTCCTTTCTTCCGTTGCGTACGCAATGCACGCGTAATTACGCGCGCTGTGCCGCCTGCGCAGGCTCGTACGACGTTGCATGGGGCGCCCCGTGCACCCGGATTCCTTTCAATCTTAGACATTTAAGCGAACCCCGTTCGTTCGTTCGTTCGTTCGCTCGCTCGCACTCGCGCGTAATTACGCGCAATTTCGTTCGATTGAAACTTGCCAGCGTCACGGCGGCATATATCGACTTTCTTTTCAGTCCTTACGCACAGCAGGACTATCAAAGGGCCCGCCGCTTCCACGAAGCGCGTAGAGCGCCGCTCGAACCTCGCGGGTTCAGCTCTACTCCTTCGCATTCTCCCCCGCGCCAAAGCAGAATTCTCGCCGCGTGCCTCCTTCGTCTTCCTCTCCGGATCGCGCCGAGTCTCGTCCGCCGATCGTAAAGAAAAATTCGATATTGTCACAGTGTCCGGATGTCCCCACGAGGAACTATTTTCGATCAAACTTTGTTCTAACGGACATCTCGCCGACTGTGTTTCAATTAATATATACTTTTAGGGCTTATACTAAGGAGTAACGTGCAAGCAGATTTAAGTGGGAGATGATAATATTTTTTAAGATATACCATTAAAAGGAAAATCGCCGAGGTGTCCGTTAAAATAAAATTTTACCCTATTTTCCTTTCGCCAATGCGTATTATCATTATCAGCAATCTTCTTGGCCAATTCTCCAGATTGAATTTACGATTAGCCGAATATTCTTTTCCCCTTGATCTTCACGTCTATTCTATTCTATTAGTGTTTTCGGCGATGAGCGCGCACACCTCGTGTAACGCGGCAAAAGGTCGTCGAGAAAATGAAACAATCTTTTATGCATTGAACGTAGTCGCGCTTTCCTCTCTCTATTTTATTCATAATTCACTCCCTTCCTACCCGGTACCCGCGCCGTCGAATTAATATTCTTCCTACCCCCTACCTTTCCGCGCGTTCCGTCTCAGCTTCATTGAGGACTACGGAGCGGAGGCACGCACTCGGCGTCGCTTCCTGGCGCCGCCGGTAAAAATACAGCTCGTGAGTAACAGTGGCGCAGTGATGTAGGCGAGGTGTAGAGCGGTACCCCCGTGACCGATCGCCTCAATGTTGCAAAGCTATGCGCGGAACGTAGAGGCGCAGGTACATCGCGGCATTGCTGCGCGATAAAAGCACCTCCGACATTCCACCGCGAAAAGTAACACGCCGATAGCTAACCGAGATACTCCATATATTTCCTGGTTGCGCCCCAAGCCGAGAAAAATGTGTAACGCCGTTTAATAGGCATGCCATGAGCGAGGGCTGTAATTTTATGACGCGCGCACGGTGCTGGGGAGACTCTCTCGAGAGACGTTTACCGCGTAATCGCGTCATTGCGGGGTCGCTCGCAGCCGTGATAAAACTGTTTGCACCGTTTCATTTTTACGCGCCCCCTTTTCCTCGTTTCGTTCTCCTCATTACACGTCCTCTACGTTTTTTTCCCCTCCCTCGTTCGTCTCTCTCGTGGAACTACGAGAGAAAGAGCGTTCGAGTAATTTCGCTTCGTTGAAGATACGCGTAGGTGGAATTACGCGAAAACCTAGAAACGAAGGTAGCGCGAAGGAGATCGCGACGAATGGGGTGCACGGGGATATTTAGTCGTTCGAATGCGATGAACGACGAAGCTTCGGAGCTTCCGAAAATACGCTCTCTTCCCTCGAAGACGCACAAACGAAGGCACGAAGTCGTAAATGTCTAGAGAAATCAACGGTAACATCTGTATTGGACATAGGGCTCCGAAAGAACGATGTCACAGAAGCCGAACGATAAGCATCGCCTGTCATTTGAACGTCTTCGAGGATCATTACCATGCCGTTTGCCGGTGGAGGGGCTCGCTTTTATTTCTCCATCGGATCGTCGAATTAACTCGAGAAAGAGAAAGGGAGAGGGGGAGAAGGCGCCGGTTTCGATGAAGGAAACGCGCGGGGCGGTGCACGCGCGCGAGAGGAGAAGGACCTCCGATCGAGAGAAGCCCGTGAAACGCCGTTTCCTTCGTGCCCGCGCCCGTCGGTACTTTATACACGCGCGTGGGTATGATACACCTAAAGCATGTTGACGCATCGAATTATTCAAATCAGATGCTCGCCCGTCGGTGGAAGCGAGCGGCTCGGTAGGTGGGAGAGGAGGAGAAGGAGGAAGAGGAGCATAAGGGGGCGAACGAGAATATAAGGAAAGACAGGCGGAAAGGTGGGTCGTATGAGAGAAACATGCATGGAGAAAGAGGATAGTAGGAAGAAAAAGGAGAATGGATACGCGAGGTGCCTGATCGATAGGGACGGTGATACGGAAAATGAACCCAAAGAAAGATCGAGAACGACGCTGAGAATAACGACCGAAATAATGATATCGATTAACGTCTAGACGGAGTATTTAAAAAGTAGAAGAAAATAACAGCAATCTCCCATTCGAAGCAAAGTTCAACAATATACATTAGTAATAAAGAGCAAAAGTTGAATAGAAAATTCTACAGAGCATCCCGTAGGATTCCTATTATAAGCTTAGGAGTATTAGAAATATTCAATAACGAGAAATTAAACGTTTTCCTAAGATACCAGAAGTAATAAACTTCAGTCCCAAAGACATCGTAACTCTTTGCGAAGATCGGAAGGAACGCGAGCTTCTAGGATGGCAACAGGGCCGCTTCCTCCTGTCGATCGACGAGCGTGAAACGAGCGACCGAGCGAGCAAGCGAGCGGGACGACCTAATCTAATCCAAACATTAGAGGCTACAAATCGTTAATTGTCACGCGAGGAATGCCGGGCGGCCGAGGTGGGACGCGTTTGTAATTAGACGGGCGCGGAACCATATCGATCGTGGCACGTCGAGACACGATCCGATGCGTCCTCGCGGTGCCGCTGGTCTACCTTCGAGGAGGATCCCGCGTCACGACGTCGACGTGTCGACGGTAATGATCCACGCGGTACGATCGATCGATCGGTCCGATCGGATCCGAGCACTACGAGAGAATGCCTCGCGTTCTCTTCTCCTCCCGATCGTCTCACGTGTACGAAGATCGTGTTACCGAAGTGTAGGGGTGTCTCGAGATAAGAGACTACAGAGAAGAACTTGTTAAGAGATCGCATGAAAGTATCGTGAATCTTTAGACCGAACGAAAGCAAGTTTAAAAAAAAGTCTCCTCGCAAATGGCCCCGTTGCAGGATCAGAGAATAACTTCTCAAGCCCGCTAGCCACGAATTCGCGCGAACGCGAAAAAAATGAAAAATCATTAATTTCCTTAATGGATGCCAGGAATGACTCCTGCCTTTCAGAGCGTCCCACGCACTTTCAACGTCTCGCTTGTACTCGCTGCCAACCGGTACGCGTGTTTACCTACGTGGAAAGGCATGAGCGGGCTGCGTGTAAGTGCGTATATAAAAGTGAAAAAAAATATCGCGAGAGAAGAGAAGAGAAGGGCACACGGGAGTGCTGTAAGACGAAGAGATTCAGCGAGCTGAGGCTAGGAGGAGAGTAGGAATGGGAAAGAGGATGGAAAAGGGACGGGGAGAAGGGGAGAAAAGAAAAGTAGGGGGGCAAAGAGCGAGTGACTGCACGAGTTGAAAGAGTAAGAGAGTGAGAGGGCGTCACAATACACGGAGTAATCCTGTCGCGTCGTTAACTAACGCGCGACTGCTAATAAGTCATTAGGGGATGGCTTGCGACCCGCTCGCAAACCACCACGTAGCACGAGTTGCGATTTCGCACGCAATGCGAACGTGCGGCGAGCGGTTCGCGAAGTGACGCTGTACCTGAGTGAGTGCGCGAGTGCGTACGTGCGTGCGTCCGTGCGTGCGTGCGAGTGCCTCGTAGTGCCCCTTTATATGGAAGGGGTGCGTGTCTTGTTAGCGACACCCCTGGCGTTGGACGAGAGCCTCTTTCACTTTCCTCCCCGCGTACAGGCCTACAGGCCTTACCCCTGTAAACGAGCGTGTGTACGGGTTCGCGAGCGCAGTCACGCAAGTGCGCGCAACAATGGCGCGCTCGGACGCGTGTGCGTGTACAGTGAGAATGCGTGAGAGTACGCGCGCGCATGGTAAAACAATCCCCATAGGAAACGACGACGGTGCACGATTTCTAGCGCGATCGCACTCAAACACGCTCGCGCGAGTGTATAGTAGGACTCGCGTGTCACCTCGTTATACGTGTCGTGGAACGAGTGACACCGTCGTCGTCGTCGTCGTCGCCCGTCGTCACCGGGCATGTTACGAAGGAGCAGCCTGCCCACCATATTTCTGGTACGGTAGGTTAGTTAAGCTCTCTTTCATCCGTTGGTTACTTACTTCCTTACTCACTCGCGGACGGACATAAATAATCGGGTTTTAGTCGGCTCCCGGAATTTACCGCCGCTTGCGATTGTTGTGTCGTTACTACTGACGCCCTATCGTTGAAACGTCGCGCAGCGGTAGCTTTGCTTCTTTCCATTATGCTATGTTTCGTTGACGCCGACCGGTTTTTTCATACTTTGTAATTCGATTGCCGCAAATGGAACGTGAGCTTTGTAAAGCGATGGGGTGCTCGGTTAATTAACGCTTTGTTGGTAATTGGTGTACGCGTTACCGTTGAGAAGTTAATACGCACGCGATCGCGTCGTGTACAAATAAGCCCGTCAGCGATACTTGTATAGTTTGTTCTTGCGCAAGTTAACCGGTCGTTTTATGTTACGTACGTTGCATTAGTGACGCCTACTACTAGCCATTTCGGCTTAATATCAGGCTGCGACAGATATGCACAACCAGCGAGACCGTAGGGTATTATTTGTCGCCATTCCAATAAAATTTGTGAAGAATTTTATGTGACGTTGTTATAACAAATGCGCCAGAGCAAAATTGCTTATGGCGCCATTGTGACGAACTTAATGCATTACCGGTTAATCTTTATGAATGGTAGAAAATACAGTACGGTTCGCTCTTAGAGCTGATGAATTATAATTGCAGGTATGATTTCAGAAATCATATGAAGAAATCAATTAACTATATGCATATTACAATTTAGACGTATTAAGCTTGTTTTATAAATATCTTTAAATAAAAAACTGTTTACTCAATAAGTATCTTTCATTCGGGGTAAAATATATACTTTGTTTACGCACAGTATCGAACGATCGGTAATCCATTGAAAATGGTTTGTCCGCGCATCGTTCCGAATTTAAACGGAATAGTGGAAATCAGCAAAAATAAAATACACCGTCGCGCGTGTTTGAAGTGATACGTTACGTAATAAAGTACGAGGTAGCCCCTCTCTTTGTGGCGCCGCTTAACAGCACATGGCGGATATAAATAATTACGCTTCAGCCACGCGACAGTGCGCGACCCGCGCGATTGTCCACGTAGTTTATTACGCAAAGGTTCGCCTGGTACTGCGCCTCGTCGCTCGTCTCACGCAAGCCATGCAAATTGTATACGTACTGTCTTTGGTGGCATCAAAGCGACATAATTTACAGATTGGAAACATGGCGCTCCTATTAGCAACGAAGAAACGACGACATAAAATATTGTTTCCTTCACACTTCTCGCACGAGGGTACCAATCATGATCACGTAATTGGTTAATCGGTCTCGAAACAGCAATTCTTACGATCGTGTCTTTCAAATAGTAATAAAAACAGTTCTCCCCGAACAACAGAGATAAGATTTCCCACTTCGTCTGAACCGCCGATGAGAATAAACGATTAATAGCAATGACTCATGTACGATTTGTTTGTCCCATTCCCCTGGTCCCTCGTACCTAACGACGGTCCTCGAGGAAGATCAGGACTCATTATCAAAATTACAGTCTTTCAAACGATGAACCCCGGTGTAGGCTTACCATCCAGGTCTCCGGGGCCTCGGGTGAGCTGTAGGGCCGTGTCGTCGTAAGCAAAGTATCATTTTAATAGGACCAGCCCGACGCCCACCGTCGCGTTCCTGGCGCGCTTCTTATCGCAAGGATTCCGGGGACATCAAAAATAACTTTGGGTCACCGATGAGGCAGCACGGGCTCCATGGCATACTCGTTCTCCAGGCGTCGGAGTTCGACGCGGTTCGGAACGGGGAAAATCACAAGTGAATAACCTCTGATGCAGCAGGCAGTCTCGTCCTCGCGCCGTGTAGTTCGTGCTTGTAACGGTAAGAGTCGAAGGTGGACGAGGAGGCGAAGAAGGCGAAGGAGGAGGAGGAGGAGGAGGAGGAAGTGCCGGAGGTGGAAGAGGAGGAGGAGGCTGCTGGCTTTGACTCGAAGTGGACCTGCTTGGCTAGTACAGGTATTTACTAGGTGCCTGTATCCATCCTTACCTACGGCCTGCACCTTTTACCTATCCTGCCTATCAGGTCCAAGCCTCTTCGAAGAGCGGCCGCATAGTTCAGAATTTCTTTCTTCTGCACCACCACCACCACCACCAACCTAACTGCTGACGGACTGTTACCTAGTTGGCGTTGCGCCGCCAAGAGGACGCCACTTACTTCGCTCCTCCACCTTCTCCAACTCCTCCCTCCTCTCACACACGTCTTTCCCTACGGCTTCTCACTTTCCTCCAAATCCTGTCGCATCCGTGGAACGCGCCGCGATCATTAATCCCGCGGGACGTCGCGCGACGATCGTATTAACATATCAATTACTCGCGAAATACATTCGACGGGTAATCGTGACAAATGAGCCGCGGCGATCGCGTCGCTTATCCTTCCTTTCCGCTATTAATCAATGCTCGTCAGCCTGCTCTGCTGGTTAGGTACCTCTACCGAGGAATCAAACGCGCGCATCCGACGATGATCGCGCGAAGACCTTGGTTTCGATCGAGCCCTTAATACTCCACGATCGCGGTTACTACCGTTTACTCGTAAACCCTAGGAACGCATTCATTATGGGCGCGGCGTGGAAGCCGCGTGATATACACGCGTGTCCTATATAAGCGTGGCGTCGTTACCGGGCAAAGTACTTCTAAATCATTCGGATATTGGTGTCCACCCACGGTGGCAGCGGCGGGGTAGCCTCCTCGTCGATGTATTCGGACGGTAACGCGAGCGCGCGGCCACTCACACGGATTCCTTTAGGACCTCCGCGCGCGCTCGCGTTCCTGCCCGAAGACGATAAATCCGTGCGTTAATGATGCTCCGGATATACCCGATTCGATGTAACTGCCGTCGCACCTGCGCCCTGCGGTCGACATAAATTCTGGGGGGTTGCGTGAACATTAAGAGGCGTGGATAGAAGCGCGCGGGTTCCGCTCGGTTGGTAGCGCGCGCGCAGTTACGGCGGAATAATAACGAAGCATCACGGGAGAATGAAATACGGGAAAAGATAATCGGCGAGGCCGTGGATAAGAGGGACGAGGAATAAACGCGCATTATCGTTATTACCTCGTGCCCCGAAAAGCTTAATTCCATCTTCGCGAGATCCTCTTCCGCGCTAGCTCCCAGAGCGCGTTCTCAATCGTTACTCGAACACGCTCGACTAGCCGAGAAATTACAACAATTTGGGGGCAGCTTTATCTCGCTCTCCTGTCTCCCTGGAAGATCGGATGAAAGGAAGAGCGACGGCGAGTGCTTGGAAATCGATCGTTGTGAAAGCTCAGCTTCTTCCGAACGGCGCACTAAAGAGGTTATCTCGCCTCGGTTACTACGAGAGGATTCTACTTCTTCTCTCATATTTTTTTCCCCTTCGCGTGCATCATCGTCCTCCTACAATTATTGTCCGCGTCGGCGTTCCCCTCTGCTGACTCGCTATTGCTTGTCGTAAAAATAAAAACAGCCCTCGATCTGAGGGGGGTGGATCCGAAAGAAGTTGGCCGTACGATATTTCTTGTAACAGTTATCGCTGGTAGGCGCTCGTATAAGAAGTTACGCGCCCTCGTAGACCGAGTCGCCCTCGCCTCCCCGTTTTCATAGTTCTCGATAGGGAGATATGCCTTCGCTTTGTCTTCGCGCCAATAAAGAGGAAGAAAGTTCGCGCGTAGGGAGAGAGTAGTGACGCCGGTGACCGATCGGCTGGTGTCGTTAAACTGCAAACTTGTAAGCGCGGAATCGCGTCTTCCTATATCCATTCATCCGGCAGTTACGGCCGAGTTATCGTTCGCTCGTGCGCGTAAAGTGAAAGTACGCCGAGTCGTTTCGTTCTCCTCTCGTTGTTACGCTTAGATACGCCCGCCAAAGGAAACGGGAGTGGAACGGAGACGAACGTTGAGAAAGTTCCGAGCTAATCCGTGAAGCTCCCAGTCGTGTGTGGCGCGAGCTAGAGACAGAAGATACGAGCTTCGATGTACCGTAAGGAACTTCGTGAATCACACTACGGGCCTTATTAAAGAGCGGCGCGCGAGCCGACCAGAATTACGACCTCGGTTGTCTAATCAATTTTCGAAATTGGCTTTGCGCGTTAAAGCTGCGAGCTCCGCTCGCCCCGACGATCCTCGCCCGTCGGATCGCCTCGTAAGTTTCTTTTTATCTCGCGAAAATGGCCTCTTAGACCTCGGGATCGTCGCCTTAATTGCATCGTCCCGAGGTTAAATATTCGTTCGCTCGGCTATTTCAGAATCGTCAATGTGGGCAGGTAATCGATTAAATATTCTCCTCGATATTCTACGGGAACTGGAAAGTACCGCTGGTCCTGGTCGTTGCCGAGGCGTGGGTTGCTCTCTGGTAATCACGTAAGAACCTCTCCTAAGTTCATCGGTGACGTCTCTAGGGGATGATCTTGCTCGTGGAAACATTCGATCGTAGTATAAGTACCATCTTATCCTGATTTATTGCAACCGACGAATCGCGGGATTAATTGAAACTCTCCCCAAAATGGCAAAGCGATTTGTGCGGCGCGTCGCGCGTTCCACGGGGCTAAATATATCCGCGCAAAAATATCAGAATGGAAACAGTGAATGGCCGATCAGATACGCTTCACTGGGTACGGCGGCACGGCGCGGAATAATCCGGAACACGTGTGCACGTACGAACCTTGACCCTGACCAGAAGGGATGATACACGAATGCACGATAGCGAGCACTGCCCTCTCCACTCGGCCCGTCCTATCGTTCCATGCATACCGTTTTGCGATATCGAGGGTGGGATCGACCATAAATCTCGGATCATTCTAAATGCGAGAGCTCGCGGGCGGTTTTCAATTAAGTTATGTTAATGGGCGGAAATGCGTACGTATTATCTCTCGGATCGGTGCGGGCACGGATTTTTGGCCTAACATTAATTTTTGTATTTTTCAACATTTATCCTCTTCGGTGTTTTACCTATGTTGACAATTATAGAGATTCATCGCACAATTGCGTTTCGAAAATTTTCAATACATCCGTATAGCATTTTATTTTTCCCTTTGCCGTCAATTTATTTCGCTTCTGAATACGGTGCCCGGAGAAATTGCAATCGCTATTCGGATTATTCGAGGCAACGTTTTCCGGGTAGTACCTATTCTCGCGTATTCTACAAATCGATTCGTTGCTATGCGCGATACGCCCTCTGGTTTAAACGGAACATCTTCGCGAGCCGGATCGCATTCACGAAATCCCCGCTCTGGGGAATGTAATAAAGTCTGGCCCCCGACGTATGCATCATCACCCCGGTTTCATACTATGTATCGTTGGCAGCCGCGATAACCAGAGGGGTTGGCACTAGATGAATGGTTCCGAGAAGCGTGTCCTGGGCGACCAAATAATATCACTCAACGGAACCGCGCGATTAGCATAATTCGATGATCCCGCGGATCGCTACGACGTATTTATCGGCCCTACCACCTTCCACCTCCTACCCTTCGCCACGAAAAGCTCACCGAAGTCGCGGGCGCGCGCGCGCGCAGGCGCGCAAATACACGAAGTTTCGGGACATTAGGCGCATTATTACGCGACGGGACCAGCCACCAAAAGCGAGATAGATAATATATCGTCGCTCGCGGCTTCCACCGGCCTCCTTAATGTAGCACGCTCGGGGATAATGTATGCGGAATGGTACACTCCTCGGGTGAGGCTCAATAGCCCAAAGGTAGAAGAGAGAGGGGAAGAAGCGAGTTATTTATTGATTTATGTGAATAATCACGTATGAGGAGCGCCTCGTTGAGCGCTGAGGTAGTTTTTCGGCCCGGTAGTCCTCCTCCTCCTCATCCGCCATCTCAGTCTCCTTTCTTCTTTCCCTCTCCTTCTCTCCTCTCATCCTTCCACGCTCGAACACGAATAAATTATGGTTTACTGCCTATTCCGCGGCGTGTGAGGCCCGCCGGTGAAGAGGATGAGAAAAGCTGCGGTGAAGTGGAAGACGAAAGGTGTGCGAAGTGAGGAAGAGTGGGAGTAGGTGTAAAGGTGAAGCAATATCCGAAAGGTAGTTTCGAATTTTTACCTTGTGATTATTGGGACCGTTAATATTATCGCCAAGAACAGTACCGTCAGGAATTATCGGAGATATATACTTCGGATTGTGTTCACTAATTTAATATATATTTAAGCAAAGTAAATAATTCATTTTTCTCTTTAATAGTCGATGGGTACATTTGGAGCTATCCGTGGAGACTGCCGTAAGCGCACGACAGAAGTACGCGAGTTGCTTATTCCGTAGATTATACAAATATACAGACCATGTGTCCATGTCCTTACTCCGAAATTTCTCTCCCTTGCTTTTCATTGCTCTCTCATCTTGCAAAAATCCGCGCACGCGAATTGTGGTTAGCGATTTGTCTCGCTTCACGGTTCATCGGAAGGAGACGAAGACAAAAGCAGCTCGAAGGCACGAAAATGATCGGTGGTCCTGCGGGGTACCATAGGGTTCTAGGAAAAAAAGAGTTTCGTGAAGGACCTCGTCTTCCACGTACATCGCGTGCAACGCGCACGCGACGCCCTGCCCGCTCGATAGCGTTAGACGAATGCAAATGCACGCTTCTACCTCGGCAAGCGAAGCGCAGTCTAAATCAATCACGATATTCGGCACCTCGGAGACGGGAATTCCTCAAACCGTTTAATCTCACGGGTGTAATTCAAGCGCGAGCCATTCATTTACGCGTAGCAGCGAAAGTCATTACTGGAACACGGGCCGCGGTTAAAGTCGCGAACGCGATTATGCTAAAGTATGTTAATCTTATGCACATATCATTAGTGAGAGCGACGGAAATAAAGTACGTAAGCACTGTTAAATAACCGAAAAATTCCTATCATTTCGTTTACAAATGACCGCGTCCTACGAGGAAATCGGTGCCTTAAACGTGCAATTTGGAACGAAGAAGAGGAATGAAGGGAGGAAGAAGAAAAGAGCGGTGCACGCGTCTCTCTCCGTCTTCCTGTCACTTCCTCCGTCTCTCGTTCACCCTAATTGCCCCACGGCAATTGTGCAACTGGCAATAAAAATTAAGAACGCCCTCGGAGATATGCACGCGAACTTCCGATTGACAAAAGCCAATGCACCATTCTCGGGATCGATGCAGGTTCCCCGTAGACTTTCGTACCGCGAAACGAAAGCTGCACCCTGCCAGCAGAATTTACATCCTTCCTCCTCCTCTACCTTCACGGGAAACCGAAAGGACCGTTCGAAGGGTGAATCGAAGCGACGACGAGTAACGCTATTACTCGCGCTTACACACGCGGGTCTCGTGTACTCCCTATTCTCCTGCGGGAAGTGGCGACGCGAGGAGGGGGGTAAAAGTTCTCATTCCTCTCGGAAGGGCTCTTGGTGTTGGAGCGCGCACACCTATAGGTGAAACCCACAGAAGGTACACAGTGGTAACGGCCTCCTAGAAAGCGAGTAGTAAGTAAGCGAAGGGAGCAAGTTGGTGTTGCAAGTAGGTATCGGTTGCAGCCAGTAGGTTCGTCCGAGGGGCTTCTCCGGCTCGGCTCGGCTCACTGGGCTATTCTAGACTCTACCCCTCTCGACACTTTTCCCCAGCCCTCCTCGTCCACCACCGCCACCTCTTTTCTCTCTGCTTTATGCCCTGTGGCTTATGGCTTATGCCTTATCCCGTCCTCTGGTGGCTACCGCGCGAGCGATGGCAAAGGGCGGACGACGCTTCCCCTTTCGCTTGCGGCTGGACACGGTCCACCGGTCACGCGACGCATCGACGTGTTTAACAGGGGAAAAAATGCCCTTTCCCTCGCACTTTGTTGCACCGACGCACGGCAAGGACGTGCTTGCGAGCGTCGAGCCTGAAGAGATTCTAGAAGAGGGATGCTTCCAATGGCTCTCGCCTCTCGACGCTCGGAATTTCTTTCCTTCTGCTTTCGTTGCTAGGCGTGAAACGTGCGCGTGTGTGTGTGTATACCTGCGTGTGACAAGGTGCCCGGTGGATAAGGCTGCGAGGAGACGGTTGCGTATTACTTTGGCTTCGAAGTTTACGGGGGCACTGTGTAATCGAGGCAATCCTGCCCGGCGTTCCAAGTAGAGAAATTAAGATCGTTTATTTTCGTTGACGCCACTGAAACTGCGTGTTTTCTACTTTTAATCGACTCTTTTCCTAATCGTAAGCTGCATTCGTGCTGAATTTTTTTTCTTTTAATAACGATCGCACGTGCAGTCGACATAGACGCGCATCGCACGGCGATTGGTTGACCTTTCACCGATCGCGGAAGTCTTTTTCTCGAAACCCCATCGATCTTATGGCGCCTTCGAAAACAATGGCGGGTAATGACACCGTGAGAGCAGGAAAATTACGAAGCATGGGACAACGAATTAATTAAATCGAACCGCGCAGTTTCGACAGTAGTCTCACGTACCTTCGATAGAGGCGCAGAAACAATTTACGCGCCTCCACGTCCCATCGCAGACGATGTTGGGCGCGCAGAACGGTGTCGATGGCGTCGTCACCACCTACCGTCGCGTCGTCAGCATCGCTGCGACGTGCATACAAGAGTAAACGAAGACAGCGCAGTGTTAATTCAGCGGCTTTGCAAGCATCTTTTAAAGATACACGAAACACGGATACAGCTGTTTGAACGCTTGCGCACTGCATCGTACATATACACATGTATGCATCGTATGTATCGTATAACAAGATCCTAATTTTCTATTATACTTATCGCTTTTCATTTACTTATACATGTGTACAAATTCCAGTTCATCCTAATGTTCAAGATACATTATCACGATTGAATTAATTGCGTAAAATCTCATTTTAGCAACCGCCTGTCGCGTGAATATTGAAGAGTCACGGAGGAATATCAATTTTTCGAGCAACGTATCAATGGATAAAAAAATATTTGGTACTTACGGTACTTCCGTTTTAAAAAAAAGGGGAAAAAAAGTTGCAGAGATTACACAAGTTTCCCGTTGAATTAATCCGGAGTGTAGGAGGTACATGGGAAACCCGTGCATTGAAACGCGATTGCCATGCGGATCGCGAATATCGCTGGATTGGGGCGCGCCAGCTGGAGGAAAACAATTAGCGGAGTGTATGCGTTGTGCCGCGGCCAACAATGCTCATCGTCCCGATAACGACGTCGAGGTGCAAGGCGGAATCGTCACTGGGCGGTGGACGTGCAAAGGATTGTACGGAAGGTAAAGTTAATGAAATGCAAACGAGGGACGGAAGCGGGCACCGACCAGCGCGTTACCCCGAGGCTTTACGCAAAGCGCCCGCGGCGGTAACAAGCGCAAAATAAACGCTCGGACAAATACGCGGCTTACCGGGAATAAAATAATTTGGCGCGTTTCCGCGAACACGCGACGCCGACGGACCGGTGTAAGGGTGGTAACGTGCAGATGCGAATAAGAGAGTAAGGGAAGGAGAAGGAAAAAGAGACGGAGGAGGAGGTGGAACAAGGGGTAGGGCCGACCGGTAGCAGAAAGGTGTGGAGAAGGGAGAGAGGAGTTGGAGAGTATGAACGGTGGGATATGGAAAATTAATAGGCGGATATTTATTAAATCCAACCACCGTTCGACCGGCAGGGCGAGTGAATCGGTATTTGTCCATTGTCTGGCCGATTTAATTGCAAACATCAATATGTTTTATTTGCCGTCCGACCCCTTTCTCGTCCTTCCATCTGCGTCCTCCCTGCGTGTACCTGTCCTTCTCCACGCTCGAGCATGTTTTTTTCTTTTTTCACGCTATTTTCTCCACTCACTCCCTTCTTCGCCCTTCGTCCTCCCTCTCGAGCGCCCTTTTTATCTTCTTCCCTCTCGCGCGTCGCCGATTTGCGCTCAAGCTCGGCCTCCTCCTACTCCTGTCTCACCGCCACCTCCCACTCGAACCTCCCCTCTCTTTTTTTCGAGCGGATATAACCCGTCGTTCGAAAATTTAACACGGCTGTTTGGCCCGGTCAAACATTTGTCCACCAGTTGTCGGTGTATTCTCGAGCAAGTGGCCGGGTTTTTGCCGCTGCGGCCGTTAAACTAATAAATCAGCGGTACCACGGTTATTATTTCTCTTTCTCTTCTCCGTTTCTGGCCTCTCCGCTCCTTCCTTCTCCATCATCCAGTACCGATTTCGCTCTGCCGATATTCTCGTTTTCGCACTCCGCTAGTGTGCCTATTTGTGTCCACTCGATCGTTCGTACCGAAGTGGTGACTGTGGGAAAAATAACGTATTCGTTCTCCTCTGCATTCCTCTTGGGTTTACCGCGAATCCTTAACCTTTCTGTGTAGTAGGTACCGAGTGGACCGCTCGAATTACACGTGTAGCAAACTGGGTGACGCGCGCGTACGCAAAAGCGAGTACTGGCACTCGTGAATTTGCAAATGCGCCCAGCACGCGGCCCTCGAGTGTTATTTCCCATAAAGGAAGCCTGTAATTTCGCGTTTAATACTAATTACGAGATCGTAGCCCCGGGGTTCTTGTTTTAGGGTCCCACCCAGTTCCGGTCACGCCTCGTGTAAACGCAGCGACGTCGACACCCTGCATTGTGATGGAAATGTGTGTTAAGTATCACTAGATGTGAAAACTGCACGATAGCGAGAGAGAGAGAGAGAGAGAGAGAGAGAGAGAGAGAGAGAGAGAGAGAGAGAGCGAGAGAAAAGAAGATGAAAATTCCTTGGAAGAAATCGAATCCCTTATCGCGCAATTTAACCGATTAATTCGCTAGATAAACAACCATCGTACGCATAATAAATCAATCCTTCGACGAACATGCTCGCGTGAGAAGTATGGGAAAGAAAATATTTAATTTGTCTCCTCGTCGGCCCCTGCGTTCCTCAAATCTTTCCTGTATTACCCACGAAAGGAAATGTTCGCCTTAAATAAATTGCCGCGCGAGAAATTCGTAAGTGGAGTTCACGGGATGGCACGCGCTTGCGCCCGTCTTCCTCTCGAATAACCTGCCTACGAGGCGCGTCCCGCTTCACCAAGAAAATCTCGTGTGAGGCTGAAGGAGGCATTGACAGGTGACTTAGAGCCTGGTCCATCAGACTTTCCTTGCGCAAGCCGACGTGTAATTTTCCTCGTAATTCACCTCGATTACACCCCGACGCCTTTCACTCCTTCACGTACGCGTGCATCAATTTCTCTGCTTCTCTCCGCTCCTCTTGTCTCCTCTCAGCTTCTCATCTCGCGTGCCGATGGCATCGAGGTTCGTTCGATTTCCATATAATCGTCGCTTATGATTTCGCATAAGATGGGGGGGGGAGGAGGAGGAGGAGGAGGAGGAGGCAAGCGTAAAACCTCTCGAGTCTCGTTTCTCGAATGAGAAGCGAGAGAGTGCGCGTACGAGAGGGAGAAAGACGAAGAGAAGTAGGAAAGAAGCAAATGCGAGGGGGAGGGCCATTGTGCGTCGACCGCCTGGCATGCGAGCCATTGTTACAGGCCTTAATCGTAATACGAGAAATGACAATAGTTAGGCGTGCTGCTTGCCACTTGAAAATGAGCCCAGTTCCGCCGCCGGGGAGCCCGAGGCGAATTCGATCTTCGAGCCGGTGGAGCGTAAAAGGCGCGTATAAGTTGTCGCGCTAGGTAATCGATCGGGCTGGCCGGTCGTTAACGAGTATTCGCGCACGGGTGCGAAAGCACGTTGCCTACGTTTCAATGTGTGCGCGTGCTTCAATCCAACTTGGGAAGGCGGGTAGAGTGAATGGCATTAATGGACTGTCTCGGACAATTTCGCAGGATTACGCGTGCGATTCGTGAAACTCTGCTCTACGTCCTATCTTTGTTATCGGAATCGCAGAATAGTTTTATCTATTTATTTATGTATTTATTTAGTACTTTCCCTCCTACAATCTTCGAATATTCGACGTACACGTTACTCGTACGTTTTATGCCCATTATATCGTCGCATAATGAAAAGGTTAATTGACTTTTCTTTGTGGGATCGGAGGCCACGATTGACACACTGAATGTTTCATAACGGCGACGAGATTGGGGTGGTAACGTGAATGTTGTAGCTCGTTTAATGGAGGTGAGGTAGAAGCTGATAATTGAAATAATCTTACGACGCGTCAGGGACATGTGTGACATTACCGAGACAGTCCATTAACTTACGAGGAGCTTTCAAAAGTTCGACGTAGAGAATATTTGCGCACTCCTGCTAATATGCAGTGGCGCGCAACTAATATCGCAACGTGTGATTAAGCGATAGATATGTTAATCGATTGGCCCTTTCGCCCTTCAATTTTTCCTTAAGAAGCGACTGCGACCGAGATAACAGATCGAGTACCGCGAGCCGGAATTAGAATCAAGGTCTCCGAGTTCGCGCTGCGTCGTATCATTTACTATCTAGTCAAGCTCCACTGATTTCAATTCCCTCACCCGCGAATACTCCATTAGGTAATTTGCACGATTTGTCATGCGTTCTCCCGTATAAACGATACAACGTTCGGCCATTATATCACGAGGGAGCACGAATGGGAGAGAAAAAAAAAATCTCGGAATCTTTGAATACTTCGCGCACGAGTGGAACGAGCGGGACGGGATTGAATTGAACAACCGTTTCTCGCTTCGTCGACAAATGACTCGTGACTCGATGTAACATGGGTTTAATACCGATACTCCACCCTCCTGGCATTCCCACATTTGGGACCAGGCTCAAATCTCACATTATGCTTTCGACTATAATTAAGAACGCGAGGCTTGACCGAAGGACACGGCCGTGGTTAAAAAAAATTCCACAAAGGCGGACACCCGCGTGTCTTATCCTCTCGATTGCCTGCCTCGACTTATAAATCCGTCGAAGACCGGTAGCAGCGATCGGGGACGAGGATGGGACGAAAACGACGCGGAGGGAGGGAAATTCGGGAGAGAGGGGTAAGGAGAGAGATGTGAAAGAGACGGGTGAAAGAAATTCGGAGCTAGTGGGAGGGTAAGGTGGTGCCCGTGGACGATATCACCGTGGCACGTTGGCTCCTATTTCACATCATTTTCATAAATTAAGCCTTATATCAGGAGGCCCGGGTGCAAGACGGCAGGGCCGTAACTTTGGGCATTACAATAATAAAGAGTCGGGTTAGGCCCGGTGAAGCGAAGGGGAAAAAGGCGAGGAGGAGCGGATGGAGGGAAGGGATTCGAAGAGGGAGGAGGGATCGCGGAGTTCGGGCATTTCCATAATCCGACCGCTCCGTACCATCTCTTCTTCCTCTCCCTTCTGCGCCACCCCGAGGCCCAATGAAAAGCTCGATTTTACGCGACACGCGGACACCATCGGCTCGCGTCTCCCTTGGAGCCGCGCGAAGCGCGTGCTTCCTTCTTCGCCTCCGCTTCTTAACGAGTTTCGCCGCGTCCCGTAATTTACGCAGCGTCCCGAAGCTAAGCAGCAGTTGCCGAAATGCGCGAGCCGGCACCGCGTAGCTCATGGGAACTCGCGGCTCGTTCTTCGAGAATTCGCACGAGCTTTAAGATCGGGAATTAATTTCGAGTCGTTCGCGATCGTTGCGCGCTCACATTTTGTCGCCGCCGAATCGTTAATAATGTTAATGAAGCGGTACGCGTTAACGAGTAAAAACGCGCGTAAGTCTCGGGTAAACTCAAATTGGCAATTTCTTCGTATCGGCATCCCGCCGGTACTGGCGAGTCGCTCGGTAGTCTCCCGGGATTAAAATCGCAAGGTGAGTCGAACGTTTAATCTCTTCACGGGACACTTTCCGCGATGCTCGAGCCCACGTTCTGTATGCTCCTCGTAAGGAGCGCGCCTCATCTTCGAATTTACGCCACGACTATTCGCGCGGTCGACAAAGCGTTAGGCGCTCACTCTCGTATCTCTTTTCGCCGATGATTCCTTTTCCTTCGAAACTGTTCGCTCCTGACGAACGTAAAAGTACGCCGGGCCGCATTTAATCCTCCGTTTTACGCGCGATACATTATCGTATCAGCTGAGGACGAGAGGGTAATTTCACACGGCGAGCGGCGGCGGCGGCACGGGGACCGTATCTTACGTAGCTTAACATTATTACGAGATCCGTGCTTCCGTCAGTGGTTTCCTTAACGAGTATGACCCATCCCGAAATTTACCGAGGCTCGAAACGGCGCCGCATTTGGCAAAAATTTATGTCCATCCCACGAGGCGTGCAGCGGGCGAGCGTTCGGGCGTAAAAGCGAGCGATGAAGGAGTCATCTCGCGACCGGTCGTACGTTCTCGCAGGATATTGGCAGAGGTCCTTGAACGTCAGTAACGAAACTCTCCTCTCTATCTCTTACAGTTCCATTCCTCTTCACTTTTCTCGCATCTAACGTCTTCTCACTTCTTTTACCCAACGCGTCTCCTCTCTAGCTTTACGAGTTTCACTCGACGTCGTTTCACTTCGGATCGAAATCTGCCGCGCGGCCTTGATTCTCATCTTTAATCCTTCTGTTTACAAGTGGCCACCGAGGAGCCATGGAAAAAAAGAAAAAAGCATCCACGAAATTTTTCCCCGTAAATTTCGTTCCTTGCCCGGGGCCCTCCCACCGTCACATTCCCCGGAGAAAGGTGTGACTTGGAGGCGAACGATTTTGTAACTCCGCGTCGCGATGGAAGTTATTGCTGCTGCAAGCGAGAGATTATTTACGGCTGAGAAATTTCGTGTTCCTTTCTACCTTCGCCTACTAGGCCACAGGGCCAAATGTGGCAAGTAATTATCGTTGAAACGTTAATGCCCGAATATAGGTATATTCGTGCCACCGACCACAGCCCGAGTAGAAATGAATCTAGTACGTCCGATGTGAAACCTCGTAGGTAGATAGTATTGACTAGATTACATTTTCTTGCTAGCAGCTAGGTCAGTACTAGATAAGAATTTATAGACAGTTTTACTGACGTAGCGGTTGTGTAGTAATACATAGAAAATATGATACTAGATGGTGCTGTCTTTCCCAGAAAATATAATCCAATTACTAGTCGCCACTAGCACTTTTAAATTAGTCAGCGAATCTCTCACGAGCTTGACGACACCGGTGTGAACCTAACATCTCAACTGTCAGCATCTCATGAAAAAATTTCAAATTTACTTGCATCCAGCAAAGTTCAAGGAATTCTTACAAGTTTTAACAATAGTTCAAATGATTTACACCAAAAATCTCGTTTTAAAAAACGAGATGCGAACTTCGCGTATGGCTTGATTGCATCTCACCGAATTTCGATCTTTCAACGTACAGGAGTGATATTTCGAAGAGTTCAACGTCCTGGGCATGAAATGTTAAGAGTTCAGGCGAAAAAACTATAACAAAAATAGTTTATCATCGCAAAGTAAGATGCTGCGCAAAATTAGGGAGTTCATGTCGAAATAAAATGTTTTCTGGATAGCTGTAGACATACTACAACATATTCCAAAGAGTTCGAGGCACTAGCAATGTCGAATTGTTTTTAAATAAATAAATACTCTTCGAGTGCCGTACATTTATAAAGAAACTCCGTAGTTTTGTGCATCATCTCACTCTTTTCTCTCTCACACAACAATCCGAGTTGTGGTCTATGTGTAAGGGAACAGGCTCCGTGAGCTAGAGGTCTCAGGTTCGAATCTCCTCACCCAAGAAGGTATATAAAAGTGGATTTTTCAATTCAATAAAAATACAAGTAATCGTTAAGCAAATTGAACACCTACTTACCGGCGTTTCAGGAACAACGATACGTTGGCAAAAAATAAGAATTATCCAGAAGTTTATTTTATTTTGCTATTTCCTGTCCAGCCCGGGCTAGGTTACTACTACATTTACATATCTTAAATTTTCTATCTAAATAGTAGCCAGTTTTTTTGATGCAGCCACTGGTAGAAGTGACCGTTACATTTCAAGCCCACTACTACACACAAAAAATAGACAATTCCGATGTATATCTCGTTTTTTCTATATCTGAACTAGACAGCAACGATGTTCAAATTCTACTCGGGAGACTTCTCGAGCTTCCTCGGGAATGTAGGATTCGATTCAAAGGCTCTTCCACCGCGCGATAAGACGTGAATCGGTATTCCTCGAACGTCGTCGCGTACCACTCGTCCTCGTAGACGAGTGCGTCCAAAATTCAACTCGCGATTCCACGGGGTTCTCTCCCGTCTGCGCAATTTCCTGCTTCGATCTCGTGCGCACGAGCACGCGCTGACTCACGAGAGATGCGTCATCGATATTCGCGACGCCTTCGATCTTCAATCGTCCCGCGTTCTCGAAACTCGGCTGAGCTCGCGAACGGAGAATCGGCTCGGTCCCCATAAATAAGCCCAGTTGACGCGTCAAGCTGTTTCAACGTGTTCCGTAGTCAGGTCATGCCTTGTCTCGAAGCGTCGTCGTTCCGCAGTGTCTAAATCCTCTCGTGACCTTCGATGGACTCTGATCCTGTTGAACATCCTTCGCCCTGAGCCTCCGTTGCTCATGCCAAATGCACCGACGTCGCCCAATGCCAACTTGCCAGGGACCTCCGGGTATTAGCAGTAACTCAGTATTATTAGCTTATGCGCACGCGAGTACACGATCCCGTCTTAGAGCAGAAGTGTTCACGCGCGTGTGAACAGGAGCAATGAAAAGGTGGATATAGACGTCCCTGTATAGTCAATGGACAGCGTGCGAATGTCAATGAAATTCTCCTTGCAAATCTCAGACTCTTGTTTCTATTCGCTCGTTGAGGTATTTGCACTTCAATTCGTTAAATAGCGTTATACATAACTATAAACGAACATCGAAAGATATTGTAAATTCTGGAAAACTCTTTTTAGCACGTTGACTGTCATTCAAATTTGGCCGATGGTTTAGTTAGCTATCCTTTCAAATATCTACTTGGATCATTCGTGACCAGGAAATGAAACGCATGGTTCAATTGTTCAGCTTCGTCCGAGGACTCTCTTCAATTCGACCAAACGCGTTAACGTGGACGTTTAACGGAAAATACGGTCCGCTGTTATTTCAAGGACTGGCGAAACATCACGACAATGTACTTCGCAAATATTCAGGAGACCTACCAACGCTCTATGGCGTCGCGCATAGCAGGCGCGGGATATTGTGCCGCACAATCGTCTTCGTGCATCGCGCGCGCGTGGTATTCGAGAAAACGCTCGAAAGCAAAAGACGACTGCCAGTTTATACGTGACGGCATCTGAGCTCTGGAGCGGTACTGTGGCCACTCGCATTGGCGAGCGCATACGTCGAATCGCACCAACTCCGCGCCTCTATATATGTACAACAGGTAGTCCGTGGACTTTGCGCGATAGTTTTTGAAGTAACCTTTTCCCGGGCAAATCAATACGATCATTCTGAAGCGTCGTGCGAAGGCTGCTTCGAGAACGATCCGATGAAATAGGATCAGTTACGTAAAAGGACGTCATATCGATTAAAAGGAAGACCGGTACAATTCCTTCCTAAGAAGCATTTTCATTCCGTCGAACGGCTGGCTAATTAGCCTCTTCGACGAGAAGACTAATTACCCGCGGAAGAGTAGGTCCATTGACGCGAAGTGTTCGCGACTTCGTTGACTCGAGCTTCTTACGAGAAGGTTACATTCGTAAGACCGGATAAAGTAGAATTTATCGGATCCCAGAGAAGGGAATCCGCGACACATCGTCGATAAAATGAACGCCGGTGGCCGCAAGAAGATGCACCACGTATTTTTACGTTTTTAGACGGGAGGCGACTCCTCGAGCCCAGGCTCGACGGATCGAAGCACCTTCGCTCGTCTAATTGCAATGCGGGAATCTTATGCGTGGACTGGCTCGAGGATTCGTCGGCGCGACGAAAGCAGCTACCACGGCGAGTTTCTTCGATATGAATCAGGATTAGTTTCTTCCTTAGACAGGATCGTGATTTAAGGATGTTGGAGGCAGGTCGGAAGAGGCGCGGGAATAATGTCTCTTCGCGCGAGAGAGTGGACGAAGCGTTCACTGGATTCGTGGTGGCTTGTAACGGTAGGATAAAAAAGGAAAAATTCGTATAATGGTCGGGGCCAGCTCCGCGACGCCTCCTTATCAAAACATGCGGCACGTTTAACGTTATTTATTGGTTATTATCGCCATGCGGGAGGCCTCGAGCGCGCGCGCACGCTCGGTCTTCGTCCTTGATCTTCCTACGAGTTCCACGTGATCCCGCGAGGACGGGCGTACTCGCGCGGGACGACAGTCCGCGTGGTTTTTTTCATTATTACGCCTTTTGTCGAGAGCTTGATCTATGGAAGCCTTATGTAGTAGAGGCTAGACCCCGTGCCAAGTCCCAAGGATATTCTGGAGTATATTAGGATTAAGGGAATAAGGGATATCACACTCCCATGGGCGTGCCTCGATTAAATATACATCCGACGATTCTCCGGCTAAACAATGTTGCCTAGTATGTTACGATTTGCTGGGTGTATTTGCGTTTAACGACTCCGAAAGAATTTCTTCCCTTCTTACGATTCCGCCTAATCGATTTTATGGGGGAGATAAATTAGGACTAACGAATGAATAGTATTCAATAAAATGTGAGATCGATGTTTTTAAGCGTGATTGAGATTGAGTATTTCGTGACAATTTCTCACGCTTGTCGGTGATAATACTGTAGATCGGAAGATTTCGTTCTGGAATGTGTTAGGATTAACGAAATAGGGATGGACGTATCTCAATAAAATGTGTGATCGATGGTCTTAAGCGCGAACGAGGTTGTATATTTCGTGATAATTTCTCACGCTTGTCAATGACGATAATGTAATGAAAAATACTTAACTTCTCTTGTCTATGATCTACGGTAGCTTTAATTTTTATTTTATATCGCAAGACGCGGTCGTAGAATGTGTTAGAATTAACGGAACACATCAATGCGATACGCGAAGGTGAAGAAGGTCGAAACGATAATTTCATCGGAGGACTGCAGGCGAAACGTGAGATAAGACCTTTGTCGCAACTTACTTATTATCTGCTTTTATACTTTCGACGGCAATTTCATCGTAGGAAAGAAAGGATTTTTCATTTGTTTTCTTTTCCTTCGCGCGGGCTTGATTTGATCTTATCTCGGCTGTGTACTTCGTCGCTGTAGTGCACGAGCTTTTTCATGATTTCGGTCTTTGTAGCTGCTGGTGCACGGTGTACTGCGACAATCTGAGATGTACCGTATACTCGATCTGCACTCAATAGAGATTGCAAAGTACAATAATCTTAATGGAACACCCGGTAACGGTGTAACACTTTGCCCAGCTATATCATATTTTCAGAAAGTCCAATAGTTCGTACTGTTTTGATAATTCCTTCTGGGCGATATGTTCGAATCAAAGTAGCTACCCCTTAAAAATTATCAAGTTCCTTTTTTTCGAACGTGTATACCCCATATGAATATCTTAGACCGTGTCTTCACAGCGATAACATCGCGCGCAAGCCGAGAACTCTCGCCAATGTTTTGGTAAACCATCCCGGTGAAACAGTTTCGACGATATTTCATCGGTGAAGCGCGCGAGCGCGAGTAAAAAGAAAGTTTCTTGTTGTTTTTGTTTCAGACGACCGCCGGAAATTTTCGCGCTACGTAGTAGACGAGCAAACGAACGTCAACTACGTGTATTCGGGGCTTAATTGAACCCGGCTAGAGGGTTAGTTTGTACTCGCGGGCCCTCCCTTTTTCCTCTCCCTCTCTGTCGCCCACTCCGTTCTCTCTCATTTTTTTCGCCGGAGAATCGTTAAAAGTTAAGCGTTCTCACGGGCCTCCCCTCGTCATCGTCCTCGCAGTCGCAGCCGCCGCCGTTTGATCCTCCGCGCTCCCTCCCCGCGTAAATCGAGCTTAAGTTCATTAATTTCACGAGGCTTTCGAACGTTTCGGGGCGAAATCGTCTCGACGACGAAAGGATTAAAATTACGGGCCGAGCATCCGCAGCTCGGTCTGAGCTAAACGTCAAATTACAATTAACGATGAAGTGGCCTCGCGGATCCAGCTCCTTCCCTCCGGCCGCTCCTCCACTCTTCTCGGCTCGCTCGAGCTTCCCTCTTTCTACCTTTCCTCCCTTTTCATTTCTCCTTCGTTCTCCTTTATTCACTCCCTTTCTTCGCTCCACCACTTCCCTCCTTCTTCTCCCTCTCCCTCGCAATCAACTTAAGGACCGTAGTTTACCGTGATGTTGTTCTTCCTCGCGTCCAGGCACCTCCTTCGTTTCTGGCGGTTTCGCTTCCCTTCCCGATCCCGATGAGGCTGCCTAGGACCGAGAAAACATTCTTGCGAATCTCGGAGATACTCGCTCGAATATTACACCCTCTTCGGAAGAATCCTACCCGCGGAAAGTTCTAACGAACTCGTCTTTCCTCCCGCCTCCCATCCTCTCGCCTCGTAATTACAGGCGAGTAGTTCTCTTTGTATGCGAAGGAGCAAATTGGATCCGATGATATTTCCGCACTTTATTTGACGTGGTAAAGTGCCCTTGATAGGATTCGTTCGATTCTTTTTATCGAGTTGTTTTTGTCACGACGAGTGTTACAGATACGCATAGGTGGATAGTTTAAGAGGGTAAACAAAGAATTCGTTTCGCAAAAATGGTGGAGGACAATTGCAAATTTCGGCGCGTCCAAAATAAACGCAGGTACGAATTATTCCAGGAAGTTTGTCTCGAGTTTGCGTCCGAGAGATCTTTCCTTGGGGAGAGGAGCTCCGAGAGGATTTTAACGAGAGTACCCTGGCGAATGCTCGAGTATAATTTCACCAGGTGGAGAGCGAGGGTGGGCCCTCACCCTCTTCCTCCGCCGCGATAATTGACTTCCGCCGGCCAAACTTTTCGCGAATAAGGGGACGACGCGCAAAGTGAATTCCGGCGAATGCGACGAGGTCAGGGAGACTCGGTGTTGCGTACTACGGTCTTCCACCACGCAAGTTTCACGAAAATTTCACCAACGAGCTTCCAGCTCCGCCAATTCCGTCACCTCAAGTGACACGAAAGACGGTGGCAATCGTGGCGCTGGGCGATGACCGAATATCATTTTTTTTCCTCCCTGCCACGGCTCGCGGAGCGAATATCCAGTGGGACGATAAAACTTTATTTTCTCAAACGGGGAAATTTAAACGCGCATAGATATTGTGCGCGACCTTTAATCTTGAAAATCGCGAATAAAGATGAATTCGTCGTTTAATTAAATCCACGCGTAACGGGCCAATTTGTCGAATATCACATACGAGACACGAAAACGATAATATTCGAAGCGGAGCGCAAAAACTTGGAGGATAATCGAAACACTATTAATCACAAAGTTTCACCTGTAAAACGATCTTTTCTGCGATGAGATTATCGATCATCCTTGCTCGGTATCCTCCGAAAAGCTAATAACAATCGACGCGAGAACGAAGAGAGAATTCTCGCAAGTACTCTCGCGAACACGCACCTACTGTGGTCTCGTGAAAGTATCGTCGTCTCGTAAAAACAGTCACGGAGAGATCGCAGCGCGACGGTTTTCGCGTTCACGGAAGTCATCTCGCGGCAGGAAGAGGAAAAGAGCATGCGACGAGAGTGGCGTCTGAGAAGTTGGCGAAGAAATAGTGGCGCGAGTAGAATGAGCGGAGGAGCGTCGGTAGAGAGGGTCGGAGAGACGAGAAAGGAGAAATAGAGATTGCGGGAGAGGAAGGACGAGGAAGCAGACGACGAGGAGGACGCGCGGCGGGCTCGAAGCGGACGAAGAAGAGTTTTAAGAGACTGCGAACACGGGGATCCCGCTGCGAATGCGAGCTACCCGCACTTGGGTGGCGCGTATGCGGCATAGGCGTAATGGGGCAACTTGTCAGCTACCGCGGCTCGTCCGTCAGAGAGACGAAAGGTACACCGTTGGAGAGTCCTAAGCTAGACTGGTGCGGGGCGACGTCGTGCGCGCGGATCACCACGAGGACGACAACGACCACGGGGCGGAGGAGGAGTCGGAGGTGGACGAGGTGGAATAGAGAAGCACTTTTTCTTCCTCCTCCCTCCTTCCTTCCTTCCTCCTTTCCTCTCTCCTTACATCTCTACTTCTCTCCTTCTCTTCGTTACTCTTCTAACTCATCCTCTACCAACTTTCCTCCGCGGCAACCCTTTCCACCGCGTTCTACCGAGTTTGTATTCACTAGCGAAGATATAGGAGCCGGTACGAGGAATCGTTGCTTGATATCCCGAACACGTAGCGAGACGGTGAGCGTGCACAAGGAAGAACAGAAAGAAAGGGGAAGCGAGCGGCGGAGGGTCGTGGCAAGCGGTACCGAGGAGGAAGAGGGAAGGAGGATCGAGAGAGACGAAAAGGGGAATACGCGCTATCAGAGGACCGGCACGTTCGTCGTCCTATCGCGGATTGTGTGCCGCTTCCCATGAGCGTGAGGTCACGCATAAATATGGTACTGCAGCCGTAAACGTGCCCCGGCTCCGTGTAGATAAATGGCTCATAAGGTAGCACCTCGAGAGATCACGAGAGAGAGAGAGAGAGAGAGAGAGAGAGAGAGAGAGAGAGAGAGAAAGAGAGAAAGGAAGAGAGAAAGAGGCATCGATTTGAGGAAAATTTCAATCGGAATTCGATGCCCTCTTCGAAGCTTTAGCTAGAATATGTGAAGCACGGTATTTCCGAAATAGGATCCCCCCGAAGAACCTGACTTACCTGAAATACTATAGTCGTTCTCTTTAGAATCGTTCTATATATCCAGGCGCGATCAAAATTCGGTGGACTTAATCCGAAACATTTTCGCCTCGGTACTCTGTCCGTAATTGGAACATAATATTTTCCATGAAATCGAGTAGCGCGGTCGGACTCGTTCGAGCCCGGATAGTAGTGGCGCTGTCCATTTTATGCAGAAACGCCTAACAAGGACGTATCGACTCGAGCCACGAGAGGATCACCGAGCACGCACGATCAATTCGTCGAGCTATTTGCTCTCATCGCGGGAACGAGGATTTCTCGATTAAACTCGATAATCGCAGCCCTTATACTCCGCTGGCTAATTTTCCAGCCGCCCTCGACCAAGCGGCGTAACGATCGGCCGAAACGCTTTCGGAGTGTAAGAGGAGAGGAAAATCACGAAGGAGGATCTATACCCCCATCTATCCACCATCCTCCTCATCCCTCCTTCCACCTTCACGCGCACGAGTCCACTCTCCTTCTCGCCCCTCTCGAATCCTCTCTATTCTCTCTTGATTTTCTCGCAGGCCCTCTCCGCTCGGCAAGAGAGAGTCTCGACGAGACCAGCCCCATAACTTCATCCTCGACTTGGCTGACGCTAATTGGCGTATCGTGCCGTAATGCGGTCACGCCATTATCTCTACCCACTGTGGGCCTGATATTGCATTACCAAGTTGATCTTTCATCGTCGGCCCATTTCCTGGGCTCGGCTCGCCGATCGCCAGCGGGCACCGTCCGGCGAGATGGGAGAGCGGATGAACCGGAACCCAGCGACCTTGAAAAACGTGACTTTGTCACGGCCGATTAGGGAGTTCGTTAACCTTCTCCCCTCGTTCCGAGTCGATGGTCATTTGAGGTGGATCGATCGATAAACGTTGCGACGAGGAACGAGAAGTGACGGCGTGGGTGTAGGAATGATCGTTGCATTCGAGACTTTGAATGAAATTGGACCGAACGATGGGTGGAAACGAGGGGACGCGATAGTAACGAACTTGCTAATGCAAATTTCAGGATCGAACGTGTAATCCTTTTCTCGGTTCGCAAATGTCCGCTCATGTCGTTCGACCAAGGGCTGGCTGGTTTCATTCGAATGAAACGCGCATGCGTTGCGGGGTCGGTGGAATTCAAAGTGCCCCGACACAAAGTACCTACATCTTATATGCACAGTAAGAAGAGTAAATAATACGGTGTTGAGACTAAACGGAATCTATGTTACAACCCGTTAGTATTATATTGCCCTTAAACAAGTACGGCTCGGTTAAAATATGAACCACTTATTTAAGCGGCCAATTAAAATCTAGATCGCGAACTGTGAATTCTCACCTTCGCCGATGTATGCGGAGTGGCGAGGGGAGGGTTGAAATACGAAGAAAATATTCTCAAGGACGAACGAAACGGAGACCGCGAACGGGAGTCATGAGCAGTTGCGTCGGGACTGTAAGATTTATAAATCGTCGGCTTTTATTTCGAGCTAAGCCAGCTTTAGGAGTTGTCCCATTAGGTGGTGGGCTCCCTCTCTCACTCTTCCGGCTACTCACCCCGTTCCCTCCTTCTTGTTGTTGCATCGCATGCGTATATAAGCGCCAGTTATACGAGGGGTAGATTAAGAGGCTCTTCGCGGCTCCTAAATATCTTATTAAACAGCGTCGCTATGGTCTATTAAGTCGCGTACTCGCCTATATTTTTTCCTCTCTTCTCTCCTCCTCCTCAGCACCTCGCCACCTTTCTCTCCTTACCTTCTTCCTTCCCTCTTTTTTTCACCTCCGCTCTTTACTGCGCGTCCACGGCGTATATCGCTAATGCGTTTCCACGCGACGTCCTCCCTCCGTCTCGCGCGGTACGCTCGCGTGGACTGATTTTTCCCTCCCAACGACCGCTATTAACACCGCGAACGACGCATTAAAATGGTCGCTACGAGTACTCGAGGACCTCGTATAAGAGGGGCTACGGTCTCTAATAGTATCGTCGACGATTAGTCGGAAGTCGTCGATTAATTCCTTGATCCGGTCGTATCGCCTCCGAGAGCGTAGAGATAAGGTTAGCGAAAATGGAGTTAGATGGCGAGCCACTTTCGTAGATGATCATTGGAAATGTCCTGGACACCATGACTATCTCAGGATCGTCCAAGTATTTCTCTTCTCGGTATTGGATTTCTCGTGCTCTTCGGAGAAAACGTGAACTTCTATTTTGCAAGGTACTATTCATATTCCTTCGAGGGTATGGAGATAAGAATGGTGAAAAAGGAGCGAGATTGTAAATTGTAATGTTCGTGGAGAATTGTCGTACGATGCAAGAAATTCCGGTTGCTACCTCGGAATAATTAAAGTACTCTCCTATCGCGAAGGTGTACGTTTTGTTATTCCAAACGACCTCAACCGCAATTTTTAACTATTCACCTCGAATCCAAACCATCTACGGTCCAGGACGGAAGAGTACCTAATTAGTTTTCACGAACGCACAGTCCGTCCTCCGTTATCGCGCCCATCCTCCTTCGCGTCACAAGGATTCTTAGCGAAATTAAATTTTGTCCGCAAAATTTCCCGTCAACCGCGCTCCGGTGGACAGAGCGGGCGCCCATAAAATACCCCAGAACGGTTTCCGGGCCGCAGGAAACCGCGCGAAACTTTCCCGCCGTCCACCTAGCCGATAGCCACGGGATTGTTATTTTCAGTTATTAATTTAATTAACGTCCACCGCTCGCTTGAAAGTGACTCGCAGTGCTGTATGAGCGCTCGTACGGGCTCAGCGGCGAAACACCATGAGAAAACGTCCGCTGAGGTGAGAGTTAAACGAAATTGCGGCGTTTACGTTTCGAATGCCACGTTTCAATTAGCCCGGGCCACCTTCGGTCCTCGAAAATGACCGGCGTTATCGTAAATCATTCATGAAACTTCGACTGCGCGCTAGCACCGCTTGCTGTCTCGAAAGTTTTCGGGACGGACCAGGTCTGACGGGGACGCTCCGCAGTTTCTGCATCGTAAACACCAAGTCCTGGACAAAGTAACGTACGCGTGTTTACCTGAACATTATCATCGGTGTACGCCCGTTCGCCCAGGGCTCTTCGTAATTTCACCGCTCTGCCAAGGCGGCTCCTGCCATTCAGAAGTGCGAGACTCACCCGCATCCTTGCTCACTCAAGCCCGCTTCTCGTATGCTTCACGGGCTGCTCCACGTAAGATGGAAGTGGTAATTAAAATTTGTCAGAGGATGGCGCCGAAATGGGAAATTCTATTCCGGTCTCGGTCTCCGTGAGGTTTTCATTAGCCGATATCCTCGTTGCCACGTCGCGTGAGAACAATCTTGCAACTAATTCGTATGACGCAAACGAATCTTGATGATCCGCCGAAATAACCTGTTTTCACTGCGACTGAAATAAAACTTTCGCTTGTATTTTTTATCAGTGGATGCAGCCGAAGGAGGCCAGCAGTTGAAGATGCTAAAAATATAATCGAAGAGCAAGGAACTCGTCATATTTGGAATACAAGATTTTCCATAATGGACGAATCGTTGGATTAGTGGAACATTTTCAAATAAACCGCGGCACAGTGGGCCGTTTGACGATTCTAGCTGGACAAAAATAGGAAAATCACTTTCTCACGGAAGCGAATGACAATTATTTATTTCGATAGTCAAGACCTCAAAGTATCCTGGTATATGCAATATTTCCTCTGAATAAGTCGTTAAATAAATTATAATTAACATTGAAGTCAGAGTAAGACTAGCTAACCAAAGTAGTCGTTTCAAGTCACCTGCATTCAATCTTACACCACACAAGTGTTTGTGGGACGATAAGTTTCGTTGATGGCTCGATATATAAGTACAGATCTCTAGTTTACAAAACCTTTCGGTTTCTTGCTGTAACTCAAATGGTTTTCGTGTAGCACCATTTTCAATTGTTATGTGCAACTTTTCGTAATTCTCATATATAATTAGACTTACAATTTGAGTGCTGCGGAGTTCCGCGATGGGCTTTGGTGCGTTTGAAAGCTTATTCCTTACCCTATGGAATGCCACAAAATTTGGGTGCGGTCGCCTGCGGCTCCGGTTGTTATTTCAATTGTTATAAGTAACCGCGCGGTACATCCCATAGTATATCTCCAGAATTAATAAAATTCTGAAGAAACGGCTCATTGGATTGGAATAAAATTTGACAGATTAATCGAAGATGTACTTTCTGTAGATAAATCTTATTTACAGCAGAGTGATTCTGAAGATTATTCTGAGGACAGCGAGTAAGGTGAAAATCTCACATACATAAAGTGACGGTATTGGAAAATGTTATTCTAATTCACATCCATGTTTAACCCTTTCGCTACTACGAGCGACTATAGTCGCTCTACATAAGATGCCACTGAGGTACTACGAGCGACTGTAGTCGCTCTTCATAAAATGCCGCGAGTTGTACGGACGACGAGCGTATGTAGTTACGGCACATCGAGCATCTCACTCTGGACGTGCAGTTTTAGTGTTTTGTTCTGCATCATTTATTTTTGACAACCGTCAAACCAACTACGATTGTAGCGAGGCTCGAGCGCGGTCACCGACGATCGGTCTCGCACAGAATGGAATTTTGTTGTAGCGCGTTGCGGCGGCCCGCCCGTAGCGAAAGGGTTAAAGTTTCGGCGGGATGGGATAACAGTTACCGAAAATGTACATGAAATATACAGTTGGCCGCCATTTTGGATTTGTTCAGACAAAAGTTTAAAAATTTGACAATATACTTTTTGACATAATTTGCACGTATCTTTCAACTTTTGTCTAGTTCCGACGAGAGTTCAAGAGAATACAACTTTGCTATGAATATCAATAACCGACATTTTGAAACGGCTACAAATGGCGGGCTGGAAAGTTTAATATAAGCACAATAGTACATCTTCGATTAATCTGTCAAATTTTATTCCAATCCAATGAGCCGTTTCTTCAGAATTTTATTAATTCTGGAGATATACTATGGGATGTACCGCGCGGTTACTTATAACAATTGAAATAACAACCGGAGCCGCAGGCGACCGCACACAAATTTTGTGACATTCCATAGGGTAAGGAATAAGCTTTCAGACGCACCAAAGCCCATCGCGGAACTCTGCAGCACTCAAATTGTAAGTCTAATTATATATGAGAATTACGAAAAGTTGCACATAACAATTGAAAATGGTGCTACACGAAAACCATTGGAGTTACAGCAAAAAACCAACAGGTTTTGTAAACTAGAGATCTGTACTTATACAGGGTGTCCCGCAATAGGTGTAATCCCCGCGAAAGGGTTGTAGCTGAAATAATTCTAAACAACATTTTCCTTTGCGAAAAAGTTGGACGAGGCTTAATTTTTGAATTATTAAGGAAAAACATAGGCGAATGAGCGCGCCCGTAAAGCCCGCGCTCAGGGCCGTCATGTTCGCCACTCACCGCGGTTGTGGACGGGCGCATCGCAGTGGAACGGCACGAAGCGTTGGACAGAAATTATGTCGAATAACAAATTAAAATTCCAGAATAACTTTAGATCGCGAACCCCAGAAGGCGAGGGGATGCCTAATGCATTTCCCGATGCAAAAAAATTAGGATTAGGATTAGGATTAGGTCAGGGTTAGGTTAGATTAGGTTAGATTAGGTTAGGATTAGGTTAGGTTAGGTTAGGGTTAGGATTAGGTTGATTAGGTTAGGATTAGGTTAGGATTAGGTTAGGTTAGGTTAGGGTTAGGATTAGGTTGATTAGGTTAGGATTAGGGTTCCTAATCTACCTAATCTAACCTAACCTAACCTAATCTACCTAATCTAACCTAATCTACCTAATCTGCCTAATCTAACCTAATCTACCTAATCTACCTAATCTAACCTAATCCTAATCCTAATCTAACCTAATCCTAATCCTAATTTTTTTGCATCGGGAAATGCATTAGGCATCCCGTCGCCTTCTGGGGTTCGCCATCTGAAGTTATTCTGGAATTTTAATTTGTTATTCGACATAATTTCTGTCCAACGCTTCGTGCCTTACCACTGCGATGCGCCCGTCTACAACCGCGGTGAGTGGCGAGCATGACGGCCCTGAGCGCGGGCTTTACGGGCGCGCTCATTCGCTTATGTTTTTCCTTAGTAATTCAAAAATTAAGCCTCGTCCAACTTTTTCGCAAAGGAAAATGTTGTTTAGAATTATTTCAGCTACAACCCTTTCGCGGGGATTACACCTATTGCGGGACACCCTGTATATCGAGCCATCAACGAAACTTATCGTCCCACAAACACTTGTGTGGTGTAAGATTGAATGCAGGTGACTTGAAACGACTACTTTGGTTAGCTAGTCTTACTCTGACTTCAATGTTAATTATAATTTATTTAACGACTTATTCAGAGGAAATATTGCATATACCAGGATACTTTGAGGTCTTGACTATCGAAATAAATAATTGTCATTCGCTTCCGTGAGAAAGTGATTTTCCTATTTTTGTCCAGCTAGAATCGTCAAACGGCCCACTGTGCGTGGGTCGCATTGTTACTTTCTCACTACATTCTACATGCGTCGTTCAATTAAGCAACTGTCGTGATGAAAATATCGTGGATAGGCGTGGCCAATGCGATCGATAATTTCGTCGGAGGAATTCAAGGACCCTTTTGCAGAAGCGGACGGAACAATCGCCTAAATACCCCGGTAGCTTTTCACCCAACCTCCCACCCCCATCCCTTTCCGCCTTCCGAACCCTCGAGCGGCACTACCGTAGCCGTGAAATTCGATGCTTTCAGGAAAACTTTGCGCAAAAGGGAGACTCCGGGACTGCGGTTCGGCTACTGGCATATTAATTATGAGCGCGGCACGAAGTTGCGAGACACACGCATACATTTACGCGCGCACGAGGCCTATAAAAGCACAATGCATACTTACGTACATGGAACACGCTGGCAAAGGGGGTGGGAAGTGCGGTGGCCGCCTTTATACATAATACATAATATATAATCCACATAGTGCCACATATATACTCGAGCTCCACGCTCTGCCCCTTACGAGTAAGGCCTCTTGCGATAACTTGCTGGGGTTTGCGGGGTGGTATGGCGGGCGTATTGAATTTCAATTATTTATCGAGAATGCACGCTAATTGTCGCGAAGACTTTCTCGCAAGAAGCTGCGAGCCTCGTTTTTCATCGTCGAATCGCTGATGCGCTCGCTACCGGGCAAGCTGGTAGCGCGGATACGAGCGGAGGGAGCGTCGTGCACGAGCGGAAAGCGGAGGGAGGGCAGGCAAGAAGTAACGCGTCACGACGGATGAGGGTCCTTGGAAGTCGACACCAGGCTACCTTGAGATGCGAAAACGAGAATCAACGCCGCGAGAGAGGCATCACCTCCCGGCGCGCACACGCGCGCGCGTCGAGACTTACGTGGGCGATGCGTGAGTATGCGCACGCACAAGCGCGCGCGAGTAGGTTTGCCAGATGTCACCAATGTAAAGAGAACGAAATAAAAAAGAGAACATTATGGAATTAATAGATGTAAACAAATTTATAAGGAAAAAAATGCACAATTACAGAAAAACTAAATTATTATTATATAATTTATTCTGAATATATGTTGCATACTTCGATCTTATGCGTTTTAGCATCGCAGCAATATATCTTTTTCTGCTTTAAGTCAAGTGTGATTCCATTCGGCCCTACTACGTCTTTTGAAATCAACAAAGTTCTTTCACTGTCACCTAATGCTAGTAAAAATGCATCTGGTGCAACAAACGTGCGCTTATCTTTTGCGCGTCTAAAGGAGAAGGGAGCGTTGTACTCGACAGTGCTTGGTGTAAATGTCACGTGGGTGTAAACGTTATCCATGAGGATGATATCGCTCGCTGTCAGGAGTCGAACGTATTTCAGGAGCGCTGTGAAAACCGGATTACCCTCTGGTGGACGAAGGATTTGAACGTTGCACAATGCACGGTCCGCGTCTCGCGAGTGCACGGATTACACGAGGAATCGCATAGCTGAATTTCTCTTCTTTCGTCTTTGCAAGACCTTCGAAAGGACTCGAAGTAACTCGACATTGATAGGGGATGAAACGAGTGGGAAAATGTTCGCGTGCTCGATCGATTAATCGTAATTAGAGAATTAGCGTGTTGCGAGATGGCATATTACTTTCACATGAGCAATCCTGCCTTACAACTCTATCGCGGAACAGAGTAAAAATGTGCAGAATCGACTCTCGATAAGATCGTCGATTCGATGCTCGGGTATCGAAGCGGAACCTTCGAGATGCACGAATGCGAAAGTTGGAGCGCCTTTCCCTCTAAGCTGTATCGTCCGTATAAAGACGTCACGCCCGCGAAAGAAACTTACGATGAATCGCACGACTCGCATGCTCATTCATCCACTCGCTTTCGCAGGTGCGCGTCCTTTGCCGTATGCATCCTGCGCCTCTACCTACTCCACCGGCCTACTCCGACAGTTGTACCTACTGAATGCGCCTATCGCAAGCATTCGACATTTATGCGGTCTCCTTTAAAAGCAAATTCAGAAAGTCTTTGAAATAAGTAGGAGAGAATTTCGACGATAAAAAACATCAGTCGAACTAATTTTACTGCTATAAAACAACACTATCCAGATGACACTTGGATCCTAGTTTCTGCAAAATAAAATTCATTATCACTAAACCTATCGAAGATCTTTTCCATATGGAGATTACCCGTGCCAATGGGGTCATATGACCTATTCTTCGTAGCTTTAGCGTTAAAATAAACCGTATTGAAAATCAACGCTACGAAAATATTAGCCGCGCTAGCTTTATTTACACAAATCAACCCAACTCAGGTATCAACTAGATTCTAGGATCCACCCAACATCTTTTCATCCCCACGTTCCCATCTCCTACCGACTGAATAGATACTCCTCTTGTCTAACATTCCGCCAAAGGCTAACGACGCACTGAGCCCACGACACATTTACCTATGATCTATCGAGTGGATTGCGCGATGCCGTAATAATTATGTGTGCAGGCGACTGATCGGCGAGCCAGTCGGTCGCGCTTGGTCCAGCAGGGAGCCAGCGAGCTCAGTCATCCGACCAACCGACCAACCGACCAAGCAAGCAAGCAACCAACCAGTCAGCCGACCAGGTAGTCAGGCAAGCCGCGCAGCAGCCTTGTTGCAACGGTGAGCGTCTTGCATTCGAGCAATGGCACGCTGCCGAGGTTAATTGTATTGGCTCCCTCGGCCTCATTCTCATTCAATCGTGATCATTACTCGCCAAGAGCATCCTCCTACGTGTCATGCACGTACACACACACACGCGCGCGCGTGCGTCACCTACTCGCGTGACGGTGAATGTGCACGCGCGCACGTCCTCCACGTCGAAGTTTTCTTAACGTCTCACAGGGCAGTCACCCACATCGTGCGCCTCACCTATGTCGGTCACGCGTGCCCACGTGTGCGCGTACCTCCCACCCTCGTATTTCTGCTTCTGTGTGCGCGCGTGTAGAGCGCCTCGAGCCTACCACCGAAGCACAGGCGACTCCAGTGCCTCATTCTGTCGCCGTGGACTTAACTAACGAACGTACGAGTGTGCATGCACGTTTCTGCCCTGTTCCGCCTCTATCGATACAAATTAATAGCATCTCCTTCGTCACGGGAGCGTGGAACCGGGGCCTAGCAGCGAGGCGTGCTACCAGGACTCTCGTACCCTCGCGCGCTGGTTCGACGAGTGTCGTTAGTTGCGCGCCTACGGAAATTATTTCTAACTTTCTTCCTCCACTGTCGTAAATTCGACATAGAAACATTCGGTATTTATTTTTATATCGTACATTGAACTGAGTCAATATCATTCTCCATGAAGTTTCGAAATGAACTACGGTGTTGGACCTTTGTGAGAAGTTTCAGGATGCGGCGTATCTCGCATAAATTTACATTCCAGTAACCGGGTATGCGTAAAGGGAAAATTTTTACAATTCGGGGTAGGAGGAAGGGCGTCGAAATAAATAACTGAGAGGGAGCATCTTGGACGCCGAAATCCATTCTTTACTGGTTGACCGCGGAAGTGCGCGAGGTCGCATAAATAACTTCGCAACGCAGCGTGTCCTGCAACCGTTACGAGAAAGCCAGGGGAGTGTCGAAGGAGCGCGCGTGAGGTCAGAAACGAAAGAATCACGAAGGTGAGCGACGAAGTTGGGATTCCATTGCTTCTCCTCTACTGGATCATTACTCTTTCGCTAGCTCGCCTAGCTGCGATTTACGTAGGGCGCAGCGAGAGAGTTTTTCAGATACGCAGATATGCTGGGGGTTAGCGGGAGTGAGGCTAGTGGCGTTAGTAAGGGCATACATATGTAGGGTTTCACGCTGAGAATCGTTAGTTGGCGGTTAGCGCATCGCGTAAAGTTATGCAGGAGAACGGAGAGAATGACCGAAGCTGGTTGAATGCAATTATTGTATAATTTATGCGCGCAGCTTTTCCCGGTGCTGGGGCTTCGCCTGTACTTTGCTTCCTTTTCTCGACTCGCTCGGCAGTAGTTCAAGAATTTGATTAATTACGCGGTTTTTAAAGCTTCAAGATACGGTTTGCGCTAAATATCTTTATATTCGTGCATTTTCCGATACTCGAGATTTTGTGCCTAATTGCGCTCTTGCTAATAAAATTTCGTTCAGAATTTCTTGCCTGCCTCGATTAAGCAATAATGCTAAAAATACGAAAGAATATGAAAAATTCTATAAAATAACCTGTATATTTTAAGGTGAATTCGTAATGTTACCTGGAACTGTGACCAGTCAGATTCAAACTTGGCAGTACAGTCCCGGTACGGTCGCTTATAATACTTTGGGCAAGCGACGTTGGAATGGACCGTCGGCGTCGCGTCGTCTGGGTTTTTCGCGAGTGAAGAAATTGTTGGAAATAAAAAGTAAAGGCAGCCTTGTCTAGCCAGGCCAATGGCGATGCTGAAGAAACTTGTCTAGAAATTGGTCTCGGCACTTGGCGCTTTCATCTCGATAATGACGACCGCGTTGAAGGTGGCTGGCCAACTTCCTATTGAAAATTCTGAGCTACCTACTCCAGAGTACATTGTCATGATTTCCTCCTTCGTCAGACGTCCCTTGAACGAAGGATCAGCTGTTCGAACATTAATGTGAAAAACACTCAAGTTCCTTCTTTAACGAACGCCGAATATAATTTGCGCGCAATGCGCGCTCTTTTTCATCGGAAAATGCTTTCTCCTCAATAGCATCAGGTTTATTTATCGAATGTACACACATTCCTGGCTTTAAGGTGAATGTCAACCGACCACTTTCTAAGGTATCACGCGCGCGCGGACGGGAACCACTACCGATTTCGACTTCGTTTTGTTGCTTCGCCGTATCCAATAATTTATGACCTTTCTCTCGCTTTACCGGTCACCTGGGAGCCAGTGACACTTGTGGAATGTAAATTTATTCTTTCGTGAGCTCGGGCCACCACTTTCGTAAGCAATTTTCGTGTTGAGGATTTCTTACGAGGCTCCTACCGCGGAATTCGACGATTCGCTCGAAACGTGCAATTCGTATCAGCCATTCGAAACGTTTTCCCAAGCACCTTGGCAATGCGATGCTCGCTAACACGAATCGCCCATTGCGAAACCTACGGTACCTCTTGCCAGATCGAATCGGCCTGTACGGAATAATTTGCGAAAATCCCGTGGCGGCTACGACGACGAACCGGTTCAATCAGTTTTTTATTATGCCAAGTTAGCACGAACGGCCTATAATCGCGCGAGAGATTCAAAGGGACTAGACCGAGGTACCGGAGTCGAAGGGCCTGCTAATCAGAGATTTAATTGATACCACGTTGAGCACGACCGTCGCACACGAACGGCTCCACCAGCGCATACACCTCTTCCACCGTTCCCCGCACCCACACACGTTCCACCCACACCCGCGTCCGCTATCGTATCGGGCAAAAGGACGACGAGGGGACCGTAATACATATGTAACGCGACAGGACGATGGGATACGAGAACGAGAACGTGGACGGTAACGGGGGATGAGGATAGAATGGGTTACAGGCTACTTAGTCCTGAGCTCTTCATTAGCGACGGTAGCCAATCACTTCTGCTCTTCCTTTTCGGATCCTCTACCAAGCGTTTGTTTCGATTATTGTACTTACCCCACGTTCGCTCGAGCGTTAATCGCACCCCCGGGATCTTACGTAAAGCGAACGTTAGACTCGATTAAGCTGTGGCTTAAGAAGTGTCGATCCGTTGCCCCGGAATTGCCCCGAAGCCACGTCGCATTGTTCGAGACTAACCGAATTAGAGCGAAAAGATTACCGAGAAATGGGACGAAGTCAGAAAGTCTTATCAGTTTCGCGAGATATTCCATCTAGAGTTCTGCGATATAATGGACTATACACGGAGATTAAAGCTGTTTAAATGGAAGAAAATAAAAAAATAAACAATGGGCTATATGTTACTTATTTTTTCATCTTCTCATTCTTGACGCCAACTAATTCGGTTTTCGTATTTTCCATAAACATCGAGCTTCAGAGACGATCCGGAGATCTTAGGTAAAACGATTAAATAAACTCGATTATTACCCTTAAGAAGTGTCGTCCTCTCTAAAGGTAGTTACCTTTAGACCAGCTCGTGTTTCTCGAGCCAAACCAAATTAGCGCTCACCGATTATCAAGAAACAGGAGTAGGGCCGAGGACTCTTACCCGTCACCGAGACGAGGCCTCTCCAGCGTTCTTTGACGCTGGGATGATGGAGAACGAATGATCAAACCTGAATTTCACCTTCGGGCGAGTAGATTGCGCATCATCCACGATAGAAGGACGCACATATATGCTGGTCGGCACTTACCTGGAAACAAAGGAAAAGAGAAAATTACATTCAATCCTGCGAGCTACGGGCAGAAGAATACACAGCGGACAGGTGATTGTGATGGCTATGGCTACGGCTACGGCGATGGTGGTAGTGGTGGTAGTGGCGTGTGCAAAGGCGCGTAATTAAATGTATTTTACGAACCCCTCGTTTCCCACCTTTTGTCGGGAATTTTGCTTTTTCCCTTTCTCTCCCTCTTCTCACTTCCCTCCCCACTTTTCTCATTTCTTTCCGCGCCCCCTAACCTCTCCCTCGAAGCGTATTAATATTAATAGCGAGTCCAATAGTCCTTTGCCCGTGCCGTTTTCCACGTCGCGTCGCTTTCCCGTGCAACGTTCCCGTCTGTGTCGAATGCAAACAAAAGGCGTCTGCCGTTTAAATCGAATCATCCAGCGGATACTAACGAGGAGACGTTTATGACCTGGAGCGAGGGCGGTACTTCCTACACAAGGAATTAGCAACTCGTCCTTCTCCAAGCTAACCTCCGTCGTTTCCTTGCCTATCCCACTCGCGCCGAATTACAGTCTCGTTCGTTGACTGCCTATTGTTCTCTCGGGTGTCGCGGATCAAGGGTAAGTACGAGAAACATTCGCGGAAGAAACGTTTGGTGGAAGGTGCGAGGAGAGGATTCAATAGCGATTTGGGACGATTCTATCGGAACTATCGTCGTAAAGTATGATCGTCACGCGTCGGGGGGCGGTGAAAGTGGGCTTTGTCTTCTTGAATTTTTCCCGCATACATGGGTTCACTGACCTTCTGCATACTTTATCGCTTCCTGTCGAGCAATTTCCTGCTCTGCCCGCCTTCCGTTCCTGGGACTCTTGATACATTTTAATCGTAGGAGATATTTCTCCGAATACCAAGGACGGAGATAATGAATGCCTGATTAAGTGAGAGTTTCGATTAGCACATAATGCGATCTCCGATCGAAACGTGTACTAATGGCCCTGCGTACATCTATAGTAAATTAAATGAAGTTTTATGGGAGTATAATTTACGAAAGATATCACACACTAGGGTATGCTGAGATTGTGTGAATCGTGTTGACGGAGACAAGGGGAGCGCGTGGTTTCGGTTATGTTATCGCGATGCATAGGAAACAGGGGTGATTTTAAGGAATGAAGAGCGGAGAAGCTCGTGCAGGGTATTCTTCGATATTCTTCGAAAGGAACGGACGTAGACAAGTGAGCTTCCAGTCTGGTAGCGAAGCAATAACGATGTGTCCTTTTTTATGACCCTGAGAACGCGGGAACGCGTGGATCGGCCAAGCCATGCGGCTCGTAAAACGCCGATTCTCCGTGCCGATATTACGATTACGTGGCTCGCCCTTCTGGCACTCGCTTGTTCCTCCGATATTCGTAAATCTTGCGAATAATCGTAAATCGAGTAAGAAGAGGAATTTCCAAGCCCTTCGCATCTCAAAATCATCTCAAGAGCGTCGGCTTTGTAGGACGAAATAAACTTCAACTTTCTCACCAAGGAGAATAATGGAAGCGAGTAATATTATACGGAGCCTTCTTACACTGATTTAAAGACAATGCCTATACTCGGTCTGTTTCTAATTTTTCTTTTTCTTTTACAACGAAAATAACGCCAATTTACGACAACCGAAATAGACCCCAAGGAATTCCTCTACATTATACACGAAATAGGTGTAACAGTTTTTACTCCCCCATTTAGCGCGGTCCAAAGCACAGTCGCATGAGTGAGATAAAACTTCTTAATTCGATCCCTCGTGATTACGACTCGCGAATGATCTCGAGCGGCCAAGTTTACCACGTGCGATAAAATTTCTTTCCCCCGGGAATTTATCGGCGATCATCCTGGCGACAATGGGGATACAATCGAGCGCGCGAGACAATGATCTCGTTTTTCTGGCGAGACGTATAAATCAAGAAGGGGGGAGAGGGGGTACGAGAGGTGAGGAGGTATGGGAAGGTACAAGGTGCACGGTAAGGCACTGCATAAAGGATGGAGGACACACATCGTATAACGACGGGGCGGTTTTAAATTCTCGTAATGAAACCGTAAAGTACGCGGACAGTGGCCCCGCTTTATAGTTCTCACCGGCCGGCGCGGTGGCGCGCCAAGAGATATCAGGATGGAGGGATACACGCTGACCGATCCAGATATAGTCATATCGTTCGGTTTACGACGGCGCATCCGTCTCCACCGGTGTGCGTACGAATATAGCGTGAAATTTTATAAGCCACCGCACTAATACGACCCTCTGCGGTAGCGTGAAACCAGAATGGACACGCGCGAGAGGGAGAACGGGTGAAGGAATCCGCGCGATTTACGGCCCTGAAGAATTGTGCCTCCGGCTCCGTCGCGTCTCCGTGCGACTGAACGATCCTAACGTCGTTTTCGATATTGTCGTCCGTGTGATGTGTGGCTTCGTCAACTTTTTTAGATGCATTTTTTTTATAAACATTATCTCTCCCCAGGATGCGATCGAACCTTAAAACACGACGACCGATATTCCAAATATCGTTTGGAAAAATTAAACTCTCATCCCGGACTCAAGGATCTATTTAAACAACTTTAAAATTGAATGTCCTAGATTCTGTAATACGATTTAACGGTTGTGAGCAATTTTAAATATTAAACATCGACCTAAAGTAAGATCGGATAATTCAAATCCGCATCCACACTCCCGTCCGATGATACATCCGGGATATTTGGCGTCGGTAAATCGACGTTTTAACGCGTTAAAATTAATATATCGAGAGTGCGTGGACGAGCGGCTGCGAATACTGGATACGCGTATGCGCTGTACACGCAGCAGAGGGTAAGGAGGAGAGAAGAGTGCGACGAACGAGGAAGAGAAGGAAGAGGAGGAGAGAAGACAGAAGGAGGCAGGTGTTTTTGCGAGCCGCCAAGGTGGACGTTGGTGTTGTTGGCCAAGGCTCGTTCGAGGCTGTTAGCATCCTTCGCCACCATCTTCGTAACGCCGTGCCAGGCCGAACATCCTTGGCTCTCCTTGGATCTTCCACCGATCTCCTCTGATCTCCTCACACCTGGCTGCGTCTACCTGCCTAGGTGGTTTGTCCAGCCTGATTCTCTCTCGTCCTCCTTCTCACCTTTTCATCCTCGCGTCGTCTCTCACCTTCCTCCTTCTGCGTCTTGATTCCTCGCCGGGTTCTCTGCTACCTGTCTTGCCTGATTCCCTCTCCCCTCTCGCGTTCTCGTTCTCTCCATCCCTTTTCCTCGTTCTGTCCGTCGTTCTCGTTCTCCCTATCCTTCTCCATCTTTTATCACCCTTTGTCTCTTTCCGACTAAAGGAACGACTCCCCCTCTCTCGCTCTCTCTCCCTCTTTCTTGCCCGTTCTCTCGATTCCATCTTAGATTCTCTCTCCGCTCTTCTCAACTCCATCCACAATCTTGCCTCCTACCTCTCGCCTCTCCCTCCCTATCTTTCTCTTTCCCCAGCCACGCCGAGAACACGAATATCCGAACATTTCTCCTTCGCCAGGCCGCTTTCACGTATTCTTATTCTCATTCCCCGGTGCTCGTGGCTCGTTATGCAGAGTTATGCTCCGCCGAATCGAACATCCGCTCGTAACCGTGGCGGAGAGGAGCGTTTTCGGGGATGCTACGCGCGGTGTTTATGCGGCACGTAACGATTTCGCCCGGAAGACGGACCGTGCCCGATTCGATCGCTATCGAGACTCGATCATCGGTGTACACCGCGGCAAGGAGAGTTCCATGCTTCGTTTCGTTTCTTCTTCGATCAAGGGAAGAGGATCTGATTCGAAAGGCGTGGGTGTTGCGGCGCGGCGGCAGCGAGTTGCGGTGAACTCGTTCCTTCGGGTTCACCTTGAAGCCTCGATTCCCTCGATACCGATGGAATCCGCGTAATCGTCGCGATTTGCATCTCCGAGCGGCGAAGAGAGATCAATTCCTCCTTTATCTTCAATTTTCCCTGGTAATAAACGTAAATTGTCTTCGACGTCGAGATTGTTGCGCCAGCGCCGAGGCGTGGACCTGGGAATACGGTGTGGGAAACGTTACGCTTGGTATTTGTTGCAAGGAGAGAGAGAAAGAGATTGTAGCGTAATGGACATACTATACAAGAAGTAGCGATGGTATTGTTCTTCTCGCGGAGTAGCGAGAGCTTTCGACGGCGCATTTTCGAGTTTCTTATTTGCTTCCTTCTTCCCTTTTTCCTCGATGGCGAGCAAAGTCTTTTCGTATATGAGCACGAAAGGCCATGCGCTGTAAAGATTGCACGGTAACGGGAGTATAAAGGAATCGAATATTTCGCGCGTATTCGAAATATCCAGCGAATGGCATTTCGTTTTGCCCGAAACGATCGCGAGGGTAAAATGGATTCCGCTTGCACGAGCGTAGGCTTTCCCTTCGAAGCGTCCATTTTTCATCGCGCGAACTCGATTCTCCCGGTGTCGCGTTGCGCCACTGGCATTCACGCAATCGATTTGCATCTCCCGCGATTAGTGATCGGGATTCCATCCTTTTCGAGTTTTCATCGATAATTGAAAAATTTCCTTTCCGCGCTATTGCGTGCGGTAACGCGTTACGTCATTCCTTTACGTTCGCTCGTCGAGGCCCTGGGGTTGGCTAACGTTGATTTACGGAAAGTTGGGAGAAGATTTTCATAACGTTCCGGAGGAGTTTCGAGCAATTTTGCAAACCTCCGCGAGGTGGTCCGTAGTATCATTGTTGGTTTATTGCATCGTAGAGCCAACGGTCCCCGCCATTAACACGCAATTTCAAGAATTTTTATCGTCCAAACGGCGCGCTGACCGTGTCTTTTTATTCGTCCGTTAAAATCCTCGAGAGGCGCATTCTTATTAAAATGCGCCAAGGTTTCACTCAAGTTGCAACACCGTTTCGCGTTACGCGCGAATGCCCTTTGTCCAACTGCTTTTCTCTTTCCAGAGGCAGACGTGTGCCTTTGTCTCGGATAAATTAGATAATTAAGTAAACGTGTCTCTCACGCGTTTAACCCTCGTTACAATTTCCAACGAGCGCCCCGAGAGAACGTTATACGCCAATTGCACGATCTCTCCTTATCGAATTCGGCGTGGACCGATGGCACGTCGAACCGACTCGAAAGGAATGTTCTAGCACAATTGGGCTTGCTAAAAACAGCGAAGAAAGAAGGTGAATCGAGGGAGAGTGGAGTCCCGTTTACCTCCGTTCGTTCGTGCATCTGTGCGGAGATGCAACTCGCCTTTGGTGCCTCTTTTAGTCCAATTTTATCCGTCTACAGCAGACGACCCACGAAAAGCAGAACGGAGTAAAGGGGTACTGAAACCTGGGACGAGGATGAGGGATCGAGTTTTGTGCATGCGCGTGTACGTCTGTATGCGCGCGGAAGAGCAAGAGCGTTCGTGCGAATGGGGACGGGCGAAAAGACAAAGCGACGGGAGGAGGTAAGAGGACGAAGTTGGAGAAAGATGAGAGGGGGGAGGGGGTGGGGAGGCAGTGCGAGAGAAGAAAAGCAAGAAGAGAGGGCGCGGTGGATAAAACGACGATGAAGTGGAAGGAGGCGGAGGAAAACGCTGGATTCCTGTGAATTTTGGCGTGAATGAAGGGAGCAGCGCACCGTGGGGTTCGAGTGCCGCGAGAACTCAATGCCCCTTTCTCTTCTCGACGATATTGGAGCAACTTCTTTATGCCATCTCTTGCCATTGCAAGTGAAATCGATGCGGAGAAACGCTTGGAAATGAATGGCAAAGAACTGTCGACTTCGAGTCCGAAAAATTTTGCGACAATTTTTAATCAATGCTCCCTTTCTTCTCTCGACGATATTCGAACAACTTCCTCATGTCTTTTTTCCCCACATTTCTTAATCAACGCTCCTTTCTCCTCTCGTCGATGCTCGAACAACTTCCTTATTCCTTCTTTCGTCACTGCGAGTGTACTCGTTGTCACGGAGAAACGTTTGGGCGTCGAAAAAGGACGAGGCCGTTGAACTACCGGTGCGTCGAATGGCGTGAGTTTTGGAAAGTTCAGTGACAATTTTTAATTGCGACGCGTCGACGGATCCGCACGCCCAACGGATCAGTGCGCCTGTTCACGTTTGGACGTTCCCTCTCGCATCTCTCCTTCTCTTTCTCACGCTTCTCTTCCTCCTCATCCTACGCCTCCGCTTTCCGCGAGCCGGCCAGAATGTCGCGTTCCCTACGCTCCCACGGATCCGCTGAAAAAGCCGAGGCGCGAAACCTTCGACAATTGGAAGCGGCCAAACGATTGACGAATGAACTCGCATTTCTCGCGTGCAGGCGGACCCGTTTGCCACTGTTTCCAGTTTTCTACGCTCCACGGGACCCGCTCGGGTGCGTTCCTCGTTCCCCGAGTTTATGGATCCCGCGACACATTGTTGCGCTTTTTTGTTTTCCTTTTGTGGCAACGGGCGAGCACCCCGCCGCCCTCGTCGGCGCGGAGATACGAGGAGGCAATTTTAGTTTCGTACGGTGGTGGCTGTAGGAATTCGGGACCATTCGCGGATGCTGCGATGCAACTGAAATAGATGTCGGTGACGATGTACATTTTTCTAATTTTGAACTACAACTCCCTGACATCGCTCGTACTGTCTCCGACAATCGTGGAAAATTCAAAATCATTCCGCTATCCTCTCCTGTCCTCGCCACGTATCACGCGAAGCAGGTGGAAGCGCGGTGATAAATTCAAATTCGATCGATTCGCCCGATTCGCCATTCACCTCCTCTCGACGAGTAATTTATCGTACTGCTCTTCGCGGTGTTCGAAGGACCGAGCTTCGGAGCGACATTAATTTCTGCAATTATCTCTGTCGCGCTTCAGGATCACCGAGGACGAATCCGCGCCCGTGAGAACACGCCGGAGGAATTCGCACGTGGCTATCAAACGGTTTCGTAAGCGCGCGCACGTAATAAGATGCCCGTCGATTTTCTCATAGACAAACCCGTCGACGATTAAATTCTTCCGACGTTATCCACGACGCGCCTATTATCGACAAGGACGCTAAGTACGTCGCGTTCGTTGTTCGAGCTCGTGCCGATCGTTTTTCCGCGACGATTCATGTCGATCTCAGGTTCCATCTGATTGGCTTAAGAGGCAAAGATTTGTGCGGAGTCGCGAACAGTCATGGCCAATGCAATTTGCGGGCCTTTATAGATAATCGAGCTGCTAAGATCGTACGAAGGATCGGAAAAAAAGTATTGAGAAGCGAAGGACGGAGAGTGGAAAGGTGAAAGGAAGTAGATCTTCGAAGAAATTATTATTATGATGCATAGAAATGAGAGGGTGGATAATGTAAGATATTTTACACGGGAGCGGAGTGTTTTGCCATTCCTTCGGTATTGTGCGCTTTTCAGGAAGAAGGTACTTGCAGCTGGAAAGAAGTGACAAACGACGCGACGGGAACAAGAGCGATCACCTCGCTAGAACGATAGCCGGTATTTCGGGTTCCCCTATGTTTACACATGACGGCATAATGACTGCGATTTCTTGCTCAAACGCGGCCCGAAGCTAAGTAAAGACTAAACAATTTCTTGTGGTTTCTTTAATTAACGTGTTCGTTATGGCGCCCCTCGTGTTTACCCACGTCATGAATATTCCCGACGACCGATAATCATAAATTTTCTGCCTCGCGCGTACGTCTCCTAGTCGGTACTTGACGCGTGTAATTTGTATTATCGAAAAACTACGTATTTATTTTGACCAACGTGTACGCGTGTGCGATTTTATCGGGGTACATAAATACGCGATAAATGGCAAGATAAATATTGGACAAATTTTCAAGAGACGGAATCTAAAATTCATATTCCCCGTGGTTTTGTCCTATTAGGAAAGTGAGGAAGGAAGAGATGGTTGGTTATAAAAACCGGTCTGGCACATGATCGGTGCAGGTGTACTCATTCCCACTTCTGGATCCAGCAAGTAAACAGTTGCTTTGTAACGAGTTTGCGTGCCACCGCTGTGAGTGACTTTACCTCGGCATACTTGGAGTCGCCAATGGAAAGACGTCGACTGACGGCGATTGATTTCACTCGAGACCGTGCTTCGGGTGGAATCTATCCGAGGCATTTATACCACGCTACCGAGCACCATACCGGAGTAAAATTAATTTTCATTCCCGTAGAAATAATGAAGACGTTACGTAAAATACACATTACCGTGACTCTCGCTGTCATGTCACGTTCACCCGTAACGGATTGCTCGGTTACCGAACTACGTCTCGGTCGACACAGTCCCTATCCAATATCGGCGAATAACGAGTTTTCCCCAATCATGTTTTCACCTCTCTCGACAAAAAGTTAAAGGAAAGATTGGCGCGCGCATTCAAGTAGATCGATAGCTCGGGTAAATGTAAAACCTCTCCAATAAGATTTCAAGATAAAAACGACGTATCCCCCCAGGACCGCATTTTTCGTGTGAAGAGTCGCGTTTCGTAAGCCGTTACGTAAATTACTCGATTAGTAGGATATCCGCATACATAAACCGATATCCAGGGGTTGGAAGATAATTGGAACTGTGATTTGTGACAGATAAAGTACAACCTTTGGGGCGAATACGGTGGAGTCTGCACGAGGAACGTCTGTGGACGGACAAAGAGGTAGGGGCGGGGGGTGCAAGAAATTTAGTGCGTTTTGCAGGCACCCCTCGTACTAACGGATACGCGGTTTCAAGCAAGAAAGCGAACCCGAGGGGATTATCCTACCGCGGAGCGTTCCATTACATTGTAGGCTCTGCTACCGTTTTTGCAATCATCGCGCCGGCGTCTCTGGGCAACCGCAAAATTCAGTCGCGGTAAACGAGAGAGGAGACGCGAGTGTTGGAAGCGCGGTGAAAGAGGAGGATGAGCCTTCTGTTCCGCTGAGCCGCGAATCGCTCGGTCATTGAACGTCATCCCAGCGGCGAGTGAAGGTGCCGCGCAAGTGACAAAGGATCTAGGCGAGCAAAAGGCCTATGCTCGCGTTTACCGTCCCTCTGTTCTGTCTGCTCGCGACGACAACCACACGATTTTTCTGCTCTGCCATCATCGTTACATTTGTCGAGCTAGAGGGAAACGGCGAATCGCCCTTACCAAGGGCGCCGAACAAAGGATGGAGGATAGGAGAAACGGTAGTGTACCCGCAAAGCGTCGTTGCTGGTTGCTCAAGTTATTTTCACCGGTTCGAAAGTGGCGTAACAGTGGCAGTGCCCCCGTGGGGGTACTCTGTATGAATCTGTGTCGCTCGCGAGAGAGACGACTGGATGGGAGAAATTCAAAGAGGGGTATATTTTTAGCGCGAGACAAGCCCATTAGGCGCCACCATCGTCGAGTGTCAGCGGTTAAATCCTTCGGCTCGAAATCAAAGCTCGTACGCGACGCGTACGTTTTGAAGTGTAACCTTCTTACCATCTTTTCTTCGCTTCGCGATTTCTGCTCTCCTTACAGCTTCGTCGTGCAAAGAGGAACGTTAACTTTGTCTTATCCTACGCGCGCTTGCTCAAGCATACGATGCATGCTCCGCGACGAAACACGTGCTCGCGACGCACCGGGCTTCCCCGAACCCTGTTTCCGAATTTCTTCACAGATGCTTCCTTGGGTACCCTTTCTTGTTTCCTTTTTACTCTACTCCTCTCTTCGTGTCAAATCTCTTCTCTTCGAACTCAACTTGTCATTCGTCTTTCCTCCCGGTCACCGAGCAGTCTCATTGCAACGAATTGGACCGCAACCCCTACCGGCTTGACCATCTTCATCGCTGGACGACCACGAGAACGTAAAATCTAAACTTCGGCGTCTAACATTTTCATTCGCCTAGGAAGCCGCCGCGGTGACCGCAGTTTAATTTAGCGAGCCGCTCCGGTAGACGCTAGATCCTCTCAACCGCAGAACCACTGCCCGCTATCAAACGTAGGATATTCATTTCGAGGGTGGAAGATGGAGCGCCAAGACGGAAGCGTTCGTGTGGAAGTCACTGAGGAATCTATAGTTAGATCCGAGATTTCAAGATAAAATCGTTGTTACTCGTTTCATATAATCTTAAAAAGAAAATTACAGAAAAGAAGTTCATGAAAAAACGTGCTCGGAAACATCTGAGAAAGCCCCACGCTTCACAATAACAAACAAGGTAATTCTCAAAACTGATCATAATGTAAAAAGATAACGAATTGAAGTAACGATTGTTACCGTTCAATTCGACACATTCTCATACGACAAATAGTAGTCCTCGCATCTCGACGCAGCTCTCATCAACCGCATCCCGAAGCAATGCGTCACTCTCTTCCTCCGTACCGTCTCAGCTCGCGCGACTTTCGAATAGTCCAAGCAACATTCCCCCGAGGGCACCGCCAACGAGAGTAAGTCGGAGGGGGTTGACATTTTGCATACAGGAGAATCAGCTGTTAAATTCTTCCTACATCCACCCGGGCCGTCTGCTATCCGATGGATGACTCACCGGCGAGTGTCTTGTTCGGTGTGCCGGAGACGCACGCCTTCTAAATAGGAAGGACAAACACACATTGTGTTTCTGGCCCGTGCGCGAAGTCTCCTTCTCCTTGTACGAGTCAGGGCCCCTCGGCTCCGGTCCTTGTCTCGCGACGACTGGGCGTTACAACGTGGACCGAGTACATTAGCAACCACAACATCGGATACTTCGGATACGCGGAGAGGGCCAGCGGGAATGGGAGGACGAGAGGTGGGTAGGAGATAGACGTCGAGTAGGCTTTGACAGCTGCTGGCTCGCCTTTTGCCTCGTTCATCTAGCACGGTGTCGGATATACGGTTTCTCTCTCTCTCTCTCTCTCTCTCTCTCTCTCTCTCTCTCTCTTGCTCCCTCCTGGCACCACGGATTCAGAACATCCACCCTATTCTCTCGTTCTCTCGTTCCACCATTCTCCCGTGTTCCCGCGCGCTTGCCTATCCGCTACTCCGTCGTTTCCCCGACTGCGCCAGCTCTTTGAAAAATGTTTTTCTTTCGTGTCAACGTCGCGCGTCGTCCCGTTCACGGGCGGTGAACTTAATTGGTCGGCTCGAGTCAAAACACCGGTGTGTGGATATTACCTGTTCCACGTGTGATTTCTCTTTTCTCAGATCAATTATCCAGGTATTTTTTTTATGTTCTCGTATCCTTGTAGTATTTCAACGAGCTGGATATCGTCGATACGAGATAGATCTACGTACGAGGGTACAATCGGCAGAAGGAAGAGGATACATCTTAGACTGTTTGAAGTACGTAGATTTCACTTCGGCATTCGACGTGAAGCCACAGTCAAGCTAACCTGCAACGTCGAATTTAGTTCGGCATGCTACGACAAAGGGCTTACTCCACGAAAGGACGAATTCCTCCTGCGAGAGCCTTTAACCCGAGACATTTGTCTCTCGGCGGAATTTTATACGAAGCATCAGCAGCCCGTAATTTATTCGATTCCTACGTTGAATGGCTCAACGACGTGAGATACTACCGTACGGATATCTCATACGATTATAAACTATATAACGAAGATGAATGGCAGTCGTTAGGAAAGAACGCGCGGCTAGCGAAGAGGAGCAGGATCGACGATTCGATTCCGTCGCTTTCGTCCTCCCGCGCTTCTCCTCAACGGTGCCGAAGCGACTTTCACCGTGCCGTTAACAGCGGCGCTCAATAAATCCACACGTCGGCTACGATGAAATACAATAGTAACACCCCCTGTAACTTGCTCAGTCGCGCCTATGTAAAACGAGCGCGTCGCGCGAGGACGATCGTTTTCGTCGCCGGTCTAATTGGCCAGATGCGGGCACGCCCGGCTCCTTCGACGACGAGGAAGTGAAAGCTCGATAATGCGCCACCACCCTTTCCACCCTCCTCTTTATTTCTCCTCCCTTTTTTTTCATCCTCAAGCTGCCCGAAGCTGCGAGCTAACCCGCGACCATTATTAATATCCTTTGGCAGCTCGGCGTGAGTCACCGATCCCTGTCTACCCAGGCACGTCTCTCTCGCTGAATCGGGGCCTAGGTGTGTTTGGCATTCCTGCCGGTGGGCAGATCGCGGGCTTAACTAGGATCGCGTGTCTCCCTGCTCCCTCTCCTTTTCCTTTGCGCGCTGACAGACCAGGAGGAAGTGCACGCGCGCGCGTGCCTACGTGTCCCGACGCGCGTGCACGAACACTCTCGAGGAGTATGCGCAATAACGTATAGGCGATGCTTTGGCTCGAGGTGGTTCCACGCGCGCGGGTGCGGGTACGATTGTCCGCGCAAACGAGTTTCGCAACTTCACCGCGAGGTGACGTCATTTGGGACAATGCGCGCATACTGTGCACTCCTGGCACAGATTCTGCACGCCTCGCTCGCTCTTTTGCTTCCCTCGCGTGCCGCTGGCCCGTCCGTCTGGAGACTGTCTCGAGACAATGGAAGACTTCCACTTCCGTCAATATGTCGCGCCGCCGCGACGTTATCGCGGAGCGATCCGCGGCGTCTCTAAGGAGGGAATGACATTTGCATATGAGCGTGCCCAAGGATTGTGCGCCTTCTTAAATAATATTTTGTAATACCGTGACGCCCATCGATGACAAGAGCCTTTACCCCTACCTGGTAAATGTCACCGGTTCGCGGATTATTGTATTTTAATTGCGCGCCGCGTTGACGAGTAAATGCACGGTTCGACGTGGTTCTGTCGATAATAGGTTTTTTCTATTTTCTATTCTCTCCTTCGGACACGCGCGCGTATATTCATTAGAGGGATATTATGAATTTCAAAAATAGGGTGAGAATGCACGAACGGGGAAAACGAAGTGTGCGACAAGAAGAACGATGGTAGAGGGACAATTCATCGCTCAGGTTACATTATACCGTACGTCCACGTAATACTCGTTGTGTCGGAATAGCCCTGAGATGGGAAAAATATCTAATAATGGAAAAATGAGAATGCCGAGGTGGAAGACACCGACGAGGGTGGAACTACAAGGGAGAGAAGGAGAGCGTTTAACTGGTGGATGGGTAGTACGTAACACCGTCAATACGACCGAGAGCATGTGTTTCGCCTCGTGTTACCAAGCGGTTTCCCAGATTTCTGTTCCCGTCTACCATCCCTCGTGCAATCCGATCCTAGAGCGAGGACCCGACCGGGAAGAAGATTCCGAAGATGCTATTCCCGGGTCGATGTATTGGCTCTCGTCAACGAGCGATGGAAAAAGAACCTTTCGCGATATCACCGTCGACATTTTAACGAGGATTCCAAGAAAGAAGAAAATCACGGGGCAAAATTCACTTCCGTATTTGAAATGCTCTCAGCCGGGGCGAACAATAAATTTGAATTATGGCGTGACGCGAAATATACAGGCGCCCAGAGCCCGCAACAATGGGGAACGATATATCGCGCCTCCGGTGTACTGAATTTAAGTTCCTCCCGTCGCTCGTTTCTTTTTCCCTCTCGCCATTTTCCTCCCGACTCGCAGCACTCGCAATCGGAAATAGAAGAAGACGGGGCTCGCGACTCGCCATCGAATCCCGCGTACATAAGGGAACTTATGCTAATGCACGAGGTTCCTGTGTGCACGTGCTTACTACACCAATACTCGTAAAGGGGGGTAGCGTCGAATCGACGTACACGGCGAAGCTGCAGTAAGCCACACAATGGTAGGCTTTACGTAATCATTGTACGCAAGCTATTATGCTTCCACATTCGGTTGGGATTCAATTATGCTCCCTAGTACCTCTCGTTTCCTTATCTCCTTTGCGCGTAAACCAGTACGCGCACCTACCGCCATTCGCCGTCTCCCTTTACCCTTTCCTCTTCCTCAATCTTCCACGGCCCACGGTCCAACGCGCCATACTTGCCGTCGTGAAATATTAACAGGCGGACGATGCAGACATTACTTCGCGCTAAATATCGCAACGAGTAGAGAGCATTTCGGTGGAATCGAGGAATTATCCATATAAAGGCTACCAGGGACTAGCGCTGCCAAGGGAACGGATCGAGAACGGAAATTATGCATTTAATACGCACTTACGTGCCACGTATAATTTGCTAGTTATTAAATTTAATTTAACGTCTATATACGAAATTTAATTTCACCTGCTCGTGAAAGATCAGGCAAAAGTATTAACAAACGTTCGTTCCAGCTTCAGAGAATTAGCTTACACCGGCAGGATGCGGATAAAGCCTACTAAAACCTACTACTATATTACAGGGGTTGCTAACCGGGTATAGACGATAGGTATCGCCTACCCTGTACTCAACAAAATTTTCCGAATCCATGGAAATCCTCATCCCCTGAGCACACGGATTTCTAAAGTACACTCTGACGCCGGCTAACACGAAGATGTCGAGGTAACGCGGAAGTCTCGTACGTGTACTTGAATTTAGCCGGGGGCTTAGTGGCCAGATCAATGGCTATTGACGCAATCAGGCTACCAGCATGATCCCTCCAGCTTTGTCGCTCGCACTGGTACCCATATGTGATTTTTTTCATAATTCCCACAAGCTGAGAGGGGGGGATCGAAGGGTGGAAGGGCATGCGCCTGACGAAGGCGAAGGGGAGCGACAGAGGGATTGACACAAGATCGAAACGAAGGGCACTCACTCTTTGGGTTATTATTTATCCGAGCTGTCGACCGTCCAATCGGTCATGCCGACATATGCTTAAGTAAGATTACATTCCTAGTAATGTCCGTGAAGGTATACTGTCTACACGGATCTAATATGCGGGGTGGGTAAGGGGGGTGAGCGAAGGACGAGGAGTGGGTGATTCGGTCGAATGAAAATCTCGATGGTGGGGAGAGAATGAGGGGCGTTGGACGAAGGGAGGTCGGAGAAAGGAGGGTGAACCGCGGGAGTTAGGTCCGGGTGGAATGATATATCGTGCGGCAAGGGGTGGGACGAATCTCGTTCTTTTTTTCTCCCCGAGCTACCTAATGGCCGGCCTCTCGACAGATTACACTCACGGTGTCCCAACTGGGACGTCCCTTATAAAGATTAGTGGCTTATCGCCGCGTATTACTGTAATGCACCGTGGAACACGTATAATATACTCTTTTAGTTACTGGAGCGCGTGCGTGCGCGCGCCGCGACGTCCTTTTTGTCCACGTTAAACGATCCTAGCGTGTATAGCGCCGTGCCTTCCGTGACCCTTTGCTTCGAGAAGATTTGGCATGCTTCGCTAACCATTGGATCACTTCATCCGTATGATCCTAACGTTTCATGCTCCAATGCGACACGTACCCGAACGTATTACCCATACAAAAACTCCTACAGCTCCGAGAGAACACATTTGCGGTCCTTCCAGAACTCGTCGAGCAACACGAACAATTTTAGGTTTCGATAAAGCTCGTACACCGTAGGCTCACCCTTCTCCATCGATCCCCGGGCACGGATACTAGCAACGTTCCTACGGTTCTCAGAGGCCGCTCCCTACGTTTGACAACCGTGTTCTCTTTCGATCACGTTGCCTGGGGATTACCCGATAAGGCTGCGGCTTCTCCGAAACCGTCGCATACCGCCGTTTTATTGGAGCCATGAACAAGAAGAGCGTTAAACAATGCCCGGCGACTATCGACCCCGCTCGGCTCCAGAATACGGCCCGGGAGAAAGCCGCGCGCTGTGCCGTTATGGTGTCCATAACGGAGTGGCTGGCTCCGCGCTGGTCATTCCCATAAGAGATACCTAGTTGGCGACCTACGTGCATTGCGCCGCAACGCGGATGATGGGGTGCTACGGAAAGAGAGGGAGGAGAGGAGAGGGCCCAACGAAACTGCGTGCTGTGCACGTTGTGGCGCGGCTCGCAACGTGTATATGCGAGCGTATACCGAGAGCCACTCTCCCTCTCTCAGGAGAGTGTTTGATGTGCGAATCGGAGCACGTGTCATCCCCTCGAATGGATCGATGCACCTGGCGTATGTATGCGCACCTCCGATAGGGTCACAATGGCCGACTAATAAATTTGGCACGGGGTGGAAGGTTTATGACCGACATCGGCTCTCTTTCTCACGAGATGGCCGATAGTCGAGCGTCGTTATCGGCACCTAGTCCTCGTCCTAGCCACTCCAGGTGCAGAACCGCGGGCTTCTGGAGATTACATGGAAATTTTGGGGATTCGTTCAGTCGCTTCTGCTCAATCGTCGTGCGAACCGATACAACGCGCGTAGGGCTTGGAAGCTAGAGAAAGGAGGATCGTGTACCCACCTTTCGAAACTTTATTTAACCACTTCTATTTTGCAACGTCGAAATATCAAGATAGGTGGATCCGCACCGATGGGATTCGCATTCGAAAGGAAGCGGACACGTGGCCGTTGCTTGGCCAATCGACGAACATCGATCGGTCGACTCGATAAGAAAGTTCACTTGTCCGTGTGCCACAGGACGATTATGCCTGATCGATACCCGGTGTTTATCGAATCGAGAAGTAGAAAAAGAGATTTTTCTCTTTGCAAGAAAATCGCCGTCGTGCTTTAAGCGCGCGCGCATTTCTCGCGGAGCGGGCCACAGCTCGTATACTCGGATTTACATAGGCGTAGTATAGAGCGAGACGCGGCGGATGCGAAGACGTGCCCTCTTGTTCTCTCGTTCTTGTTCTTTTCTTCTCGGCCCGACAATGGAATGCGCGCGCGCGATAGCGCTTTCCTTAAGAAGTTAATGCGCCCAAGCTGAGAGTCCTTCCTTTTGAGAAAGCCCGTTTCTCGTCCAAGCGTTTTCGTGAGTTCTCTCTGTTCATTTTTTCCATCTTCTTTTTTTTCTTTCGCGCCCTTCCCCTCTCTAACATATGCGGGACTATCGTCACTTGAAGAACGTCGTGATCGTTGACGACGGTGACGATGAATGGGTGACTAGCAAACGAATGGACAAATTAATATCTCCGAGTCCACGATGGTGGTGGTTGCTGCTTCTCGTAAGAACTAGCACGTACGTCCACGCGCGTTCAGTTCATACTTGAGATATCTTCACGAGGAATTTGAGACGTCGATCGATCATCGAGAGTCGAGGGACGTAAAGGGAGAGAAAAAACTGTGATTGAAGAGATCTCTGACAGATTCACCTTGTGCATAAGAATAATTGTTCCGGGGGCTAAATTCACGGTAAGTGACATTATCTACGAAAAATGTCTAGGAATTTTATCCACGAAAATAGCAGTCGGATTTTTTTCACATTCTCGGTTCGTTGCAGACCACTCCCGAACTTCGCCAAAAGGAAACGTCGGATCATTGATCTCGTATCGGATAACAGTAACGTCGGATAAGAATCCGGTGGAGCGCCGCCTCGTAATTTCTTCAACGTTTAGCACTCTTTTTCTCTCGTTAAAGCGCGCGGCCGATCCGAATCGAGCGTGTAGGCAGTAAAGCGTCCTATATACGGCGGTCCGCACAGTTCGCGTACACGGTTCTTACATATACACCGCATCCTCGGGGCTCGTAATCATTGCGATTACCTCCGACGCCGCGGTAAATGCGCCGTACTCTTCCCTTTCCTACGTACAAACTTCGTGGCACGGCGTGTCCGTTTTAGAACGTTGGATACGTGACTACGTCCGTTCCCTCGTCGTCGTCCCGAGATAGGAGAGGAAGTGCCCTCTCTCCTTCTTCCTTCCTCTCCGTCGCCTTCCTCTGCTTTTTCACTCGCTCTCGCCTACTCGGCTATTCCGTAATACTGACCCCGACGACGCCGACGGTCGTCCACGCGCACTTGTATCGGAGCTGTACACACCTGGTCGCCACTTTATTGTTTACACGGAGGAACAGAGGAGGACAACGGCGGAGCCTTCGATATCTGCCTCGTGGAGGAACGTGCGTGCGCCAAGAGAGTCTCTTAGACGATAACGGACCAACCACGTCGCAAGCCCTAAGGATAGGTAGTCCAGGGTGCAAGCTGAATTTTTGACAAACAATGTTCCTCGAGTGCCTTTCACTTTTCACTTTTACTACTGCTGTTTGCGTTTCGAACAGCAGCGCTCGCTGTCGGGAGAAGCGTAGAAGAGGGAGGACCGGTTTTTAGAGTAAAATTCCCCTAGTATTTACGCCCGTCAATACGAACGTATTTGCGGAAGCTGCCCGGGCAATTAACTGCGCTCTCCTACGTCGCATTGGCGAATGCGAAGCGTTTGAATTTTTGTTTGCGCACGGTGCGCCCGCGTACGCGAACAAACCAGGAATAATGCAAACAAGCTTGCGCGCACGCGCAACGGGGGACCGTTTGCCGTCGGACACCGACTGAAAATAATTTATATTTTAAGAGCCGCGCCAGCTCGATTAGATCCGTATACCGTGCTGACTAAATACCTCCTAAAATAACGACTCGTCGTTTCGATAGTTTGGATCGGGTTCGCGAGGAGAATAATTGATCTTGCCAGTCCTCATTGTTCACTGAAACTCCGCGGATACTGTTTAAATACCAACAACGTGATCTTCCATGCGAGACAAGGCACACAAGAGTGCATTATTAATGGGACGCGGGTTAGACATATGCGCCTAATCATTGATTAGATTTAAAAGCTGCATAAGGCCTCGGGAGGCCAGGAGGGCTGATACGCGTCCTTCGAACAAGCTCTGTAATCACGTATACGTGCCTAATGGGAAAATAGACAAGTGCCTGCACGAGATCTAGCAATAGGAGCGCGCGCGAGTGGGGCGTTTGAGGATTGCGGGGTGGTGGGATGGCGCAGGGTGCTATTCGAGAGGGCGTAGTCTGGTCTAATCGCTTAGGGAAATTTGACAAAGAGTCGACAACTGTCAGTGCGCAGCTGGTTCGCAGAGTTCGAGTGCCGACACCTCGTATATATAGCGAAACCACCCCAATAAGTCCTGGGGTACTCACCCCCCGCCCTCCTTGCTTTCCCTTACCGTCGTGCCACTATGTGCCTCTCCAGGACGTGCGTTCAAAAGAACACATTTCTCCCTCCACTCATCTCTCCGCCCTTCCTCCACCCCCAGCCAAGAGACCAAACCGCCCCATTCAATCGACTCGTGTTTTTCACGAGAGCGTACCCAATTTCCCCTTTTCACGTTTTCATTTCCGCGGGCACGTTGCTCGGTAGCAAGCTCGCGTCGCCTTATTCCCCCCTTTTACTTTTGCCGTAGGCTTTCCCACCGTGGCGTCGCGGCGGTCGAGAGTCCTCCGTTCTCTTACGTAAGGGCAAGGGACGCAGATACGCCGATTGAGAGAGCGGGAGCACAGGGAATTCGTAGTACCTTCGGGATGTAAGATGAGCCATTGGGATGAACGTTGTGATCCTGTAAAATGATCGAAGGACGCGACGCTCGTTCTTAGGATGTAAAAGGGAGGACTTTTCGATCGTTTCTTTTATGCGAGAGGAGTAAAATGCGAGAGACGCTATTGTTAAATCGAATGAATGAGTTTTTCAGAAGCCTGACGGACTCTTAAATTTACTTACGCCTAAATTGAACAGTCCGATTTACCAGTGGAGAGAATCGGACGGGAGATTCGAAGTGAGAAAAATTTGCCTCGCTTCGTATTACTCTCGTTTCTTGCTCGAGGTTCGTTTCGAATGCGATTCACAAGTGATCGGAACTTTGTAGAGAATTTCGAAGGACAAGGGAGGAAAGTTTCCGAGCGATGTACCGAGGGAGCTGGGACGACGATCGATACGATTCTCGGAGTGCGTTCTCGAGAGATTATAAAGCATCGAATCGGGCTCGAATGGCAAGTGAGCAAGTAAAAGCGGAGCGTTATCTCCTTCTACTCCACTGGATATCATTTCACGGGATTCTGAGCAGCCCAGTCCCATCCAATCACCACCCCCGCGAAAGCCCTATCCTGCTCATCCGTGTTCTTCTCACCCTCCGGCCCGAGTACGCCTTTCTCACCCTCTCCTTCTCATTTGTCCTTCTCTCTTTCCCTCCTCCGTCCTTTCTTGCTTTCACCCTCGTATTCTCCTTCACTCGCCCACGCTCCGTCTCTCTTCTTTAACTTACTTTGGCGCAAACTATTGATTTGTTTTATAGCCAGCGGCGTATCCTATGGTGAAACGTGAGGTAAGGGCTTCTCCGTACTTCTCCCCTGAATCCCCGTGGAGGAGAGCACGCATCCCCTATTTCAGGCGTGGTAATGTCGCGCCCTATGCTCGTTCCCGCACACGCGTGCACATCGCGCGTGTATTAACCGTGCGAGGCGCACGGTGCGTCGTCTAACCATTCACGGTTTTTGTTTTACCACGTAGATTACATAGAGCGAGGCTTATTTTTCGTACGACGATAAAAAAGGATGTTACGCGGAATCATCGGAAAAACTGATAAACCAATCTCGAGTCGTCGGAGATTGGCTCGAACATGAGAATATGGCAGCTCTCGAGTGCGTTACAAGCATATGGCCCCAGGAAGTAATACTTTACGAGCATTGCGCGCCTTTAACGACCTCTCATTTGCGTGCGCCTCCTCGTAAAAAGTTAATGAAGTGCGAACGACATCGCGAGATCGCGCCTGGGCGCGGTTCGACGGTAACGCATTACAGGTTTACAATGGCCTTCTCTTTTAGCCACGAAGAAGCCTTTTTTCTCCTCGGAGAGTTCTTGGGTTATCGGTTAAACGAGGCTCGCGTAGCTTCTCATTTCCTCGGGACTCTCGGTCAATATCATCCCCTTAACAACGATGTACTCTGACCGAGAGAGAACGTCGGAATAAAAATGCTCCGAGGGGGATGGAGAAGAAGGGTGAAGGAGAGAATAAAAAACCGTTCGATCGTCCGGTAGCAGTTGATTGCAACGAGGGGGACCGAAGGACGCGCATTTCGTCGCGATGGATTTCCGCGGGACGTTGCTTTCACGTCCATTTTCGGGATAAGATGAGAATTACAAGCTTCCCGCTCCTCGAGCCACCGCTCCTCTTCGACGAAGGAGAAGCCTCCGCCTGCTTCGAGGAACACAATGGGGATAGGCTCGACCCTCTTTCGCCCAACGATGCCTCGTGCCGTCCCTTCCTCCTCGTCTCGGACACGGGGTGTTACGTTTACGTTTCCAGTTATAGGAGGGGTCGACGCACTCGGTCTTGCGCGAACATTTCGGCAGCTCGAGACATTTTAGGTAAATTGTTTCGCGTTAATGCAAGCCAACCGGCTAAGGCCCCTACTATCCTCCCCGAGATTCGGGGAAGAACGAACGAGGCCAACCCCGAGATCTCATCGTCGCTGATTGTTTGTAGCTTTCGTCCGACCGTTTGCGAGACGGGGACGAGACTAATTGCATTGTCTCCCGAAATTAATGAAACTCCGCGCTGCGTTCGGATCTGTAGAAACGAACGTAATTTGAATAAATTTCGAAGGGGCGCGGAGACAATGGCGGAAGAAGAGGCGAGCAGCGTGGACCGCGCCTTTTTCCCGCAGATTCCCTGGGGAAATACTTGGAAATTGTTCGTGGTTTATTTCGGTGAAATTCTAAATTCCTCTAAATTCTCCGTGCCTGTTATTTCATGAAGAAATCGTTCGATATTGTCTACGCTTAAAATCGCTAAGTTCTTCCAACCGCGGGCAATATTTTATTCTGGACGTGTTTACCAAGCGGCTGATAATACAGCGATTAGAGAACTTTATGGCCTCGTTCCGGGGGAAAAGACAAGAATCACAATCGACCCCATCACGGTGAACCGTTAGGATAGGGCAATATTTTAGAAATCGTTTCACTTTTAGGGGCTTTTTCCTCGTCGCGGTTATCCGTCGCTCGCATCGTTCGAAGTGATTCACCCCGCTCGAGCGCCCGTGCGATCGGTCGCGCGAGTTTACCCTCGACTTCGTAATTGATTGGTCCTGATACGCCTCCTTATCTGTTAATCCATCTTCGGCTTCCACGTTCCACTCGTGCATTCCAAGCGGTTCTCCCTGTTTGTTATGTATGTAGCGACTTTCGTTCGGTCATGGGGGTTCCGAGGTCCATGGGGGCCCACCGTAAAGAATCAATCCCTCCCAATGTATACGCAAAAGGGTGCTTCGCTAGCTACCCTACGTTCCGTACCTTTGCGACCATTAGGGGAAACGAATTGAATTTTTACCTCGAATCTTTCGTCGCGTTTCGCGAGCTGATTCTGATAAAACTACGATAGACTGATAAATCTTCGTTAGAGGTTACGCCATGAACGAAAACGACGTAAGCGATAAAATAAATCTTTCCAGATTTTCTAACTCGTGTAAGATTCAAAACGGGGATTTACGTTGAACCGAGGGTTCGTAGAAGGCGTTAATACGCGCATAATTTATTTACTTTAAGTTCGATGATAACGGCGCGACGGGCTCACGACCAAGTTACCTAAACACTCCTTTATGTAGACGCCCGGCGGGAGTAAATATTCGCGGCAATTGTGCGAAGATCGATTTCCGCGGCGGCGCGTCGCCATTATGGTGCGAGAAGAGGGCGGCCATGAATAATGTATCGCGAATAATGCCTTTAATACGAGCGAGACCGCCGCCTCCTTGCGACCCGTTAAACGATAGAATGGTACTTTTATCGTTGGCTCGCGACGCACGAGGCTACGGATTATTTCGCGAGTGTTTCATTCGCGAAATATCACATGCACAACGTCCGCGCCTATGCTAATGCCCATTAATATGCGACGCTTTAATGCAGAAATAACACTTGCCGCGTAGTATTCAAATTTCGGGCGCTTCCTACATACCGCGTACATTGTGGAAATTTGTAAACATCCACGCAGCTGTTACACCGTACCGCGAACTTGGTGGAGCAACATTAATCTTTCGCTCAGTCTCGGAGGATCTTAACTCGGGGGAATCAGGTGGGATATGGGCCTAACCACGAGGGAATAGGATTGCCGGAATTAATAATCGTTCGCAAATCTTTGCTCGTATCGAATGGGGATTCCGCGGATAAAAGGGTGCATACGATTAGTACGCGAGGGGCTGTCACGTTCGAGAGACGAGTAATTCGACGTTTCGTAATTTTCCTAACTTCTTTCAACTCATCGTCTTCTTCGTCCTGTCACTCTGCTCTACCCATTCCAATTTTTCTCACCTTGGAAACAAAATTTCTTACCCATCGGGGACTATTTAAATGACCCTTGGAAGCTTTCGCGCGCGTAGGCACGATATATGTGGGTGACCTGGCAGAAGGATTATGACGTTTTAATACAGGCGGCCAATACTTCCTCCGGCTTGCGTCTTCATCACTCCACGAGGTGCCTGTCCGGCTCGCAACTGCCGTTTATAAAGACGAAAACGAAGGACAAAACGAGGCGGTGGCGGCGCGGAGCGGTTTTCTCTCGCGCGACGCGCAGAAGTGAAATTACCTGTAGGGTTATTTGCGACGCTCTTCGAGGAGGGACGCGTCGTAAGAGGAAAACGATTGTCGGCGGTGCGAAGAGGAGGAGAGAAGGAGAATAGTAAGAAGAAGATGGTCTCTGCGCGCGGAACGTGTCAGAGCCGAGGCTCAAATTAATGAAGAGAGACGTTATGGGAATGCCCTTGGCCGACCCGCCGATATATCAATGATTTTTCCTAGCGAGGGGCTCCCTTGATGGGTCTGGAAACGCGCTACCACGTTGTTGCACGCGAGGGCAACGGGCCCAAGGAGCGTGCGGTGGACGCCGTTGTCTCGCACTTCCGCCGGAGGGGACGTGCCTTGAATTTACGCCGACGCCGCGCGAGCTTAGTTCAAAGTTGAGAGTAAGCAGCGTCGGTCAACAGGCATGGAATTTTAATGCTCGTTTCTCTTTAACGAAATGACGCCGTCCCGCGTGCCGTCGGCCACCTTCGACGAGGATCGATGGCCAATCCTTTTCGACTTTTGAACTTTCTCAAGAGCGCCGCTCCAAATGCCATTCGACGCTTCGTTAATGGCTATCGTGAGTGACAACGATACTAATGGATAAGAAGGATTCGCGCGAATAAGGCTGGCCCCTCTTCTGGTTCTTCCTTTTAGATGACGATCGAGCGAATATTCGTGAATCGCGAAAAATCGGTGTTCGTTTCTGCGAACTCTCGCGCTCGTTTCCGACGATAATCTTGGTAAAGACATCTCTCCCCTGTTGGGTAGGCTCCGGGGTGACAGGCATCGGTGCCAGCCGAGGAGAGATCAATTAGGAGGAATCTCGATAATGGCGTTTTATTGGAGAAGGAAGGTGGCCTGTCTCCCTTCGTCCCCACCCGATTCTTCCACGCTTCGGGCGACACGGGAAACCGTATAGAGGAGCGACGATGGAATCGAGCAGGAAATAAGAAAGTGTATATGTACCCTTTGTGAGCGGACGACGAGAGGGAGAAAGAGTGAGAATGAGAGTAAGATCGATAATATTATCGCGTGGATGCGAAGGTACCCTCCTCCTCTTGCCTCCTTCCTTTCTCGTATATTCGAAGCTCGCTAACGCAGGCGAAATCGTATGTAGGTACCGAGGGACAATAGTGGCTGGGACCCTCTTAAAGGGAGGTTAATTGGATCCCATCGATTTCGATCGCACAATGAGCGGACATCAAATCCTCGCCGATTCGAAGGTGCCGTAACGTTCCACGCCCGATTCTAACCTATCCCTTCTCGCGAATTTCCCTCTTCCTCTTTCTCTCCTACCCCTCCTCGTTTCTACAGTTCTCCGGGCCTTTCGTTCCCTCCGCCCCTTCGTCACCGGTGATTTCACCTCGTAGTCTAGGTAACTCCCTTTTATAAGTTCGAAGGGTCCTTGTCCCTTACGACTTTGGTTTTCCGTGGAACGTTTTCGTCTCTCCACAAGCAGCACTCTCCCAATCTAGAGCGTTGGTGGTGCTCGAGGGTGCTTCTTCCTCGAGTTCCTTCCGCAGAGACTCGGATGTGCCCAGGGATATAATGCGAAGCTCCAGCGATTTCCAACGAGTTTGGTGGAATCTAGGATTAGGTAGTAATTAGGGAGAAACAGGGGAAAGAGGTGGGCGAAGGTGGCCTCGGTGGCCCGTTGGCCTTCTGCTCGTGGTACGTAATCGCGTAATTCTTCGCTCGACCTTCCTTGACCTTCGAACGGAGCCGCTTCGTCCCCAGTGCTCATTGTGCGCTACGAAATGATCACTTACACTCGAATCGAGTGGAACACGATCGTTCGTTAAAACTTTCTCGAGGATCCTTCTGCTCCCTAACGGCGATGTAACGACGCTTTCGAGGGCTCCGTCGTTGACGAGCGCAAGGGAGCGTGCCTGATAAATCGTCGAACACGTTTAACAATACCTGCGAGGATATTTAAATTTCACGCTGTGGCGACCTCGAGTGCGATCCCGCCGTACGAGCTTGTCTTGGGATTAGAGTGCACCGCATGGCGAACCTTCTCCGTGAGTTCTTCGCTGATTCGCGAGCCGACGATGAAACGAGAACGCGGCTCTCTCACTCCCTTGCTACCCAAGCACGCGCATCCCCGGGTAGTAACGTTCATTCGGTCCTAATTAGCCGATCGCGGTCCCGCGCGTTCTGGCGCGTTCCGTGAAATTGTCTCGAATCCGTGATGCTCATACGGGGGCCGCGCGCTCGCCGATATTACAACGGCACGGTCGAGAAAAATAAGCGACCCCCAATCGTATTGGTCACGGTCCTTAAGTTCGCCATGCCCACTTTGCTGCGGTTAAAGTCGCAGGTTCTTGTTGCCGGGTCGGCGGCGGTCGAAGGGAAGAGCGGGTGAGGGAGAGAGAAAGAAAATGAAAGAGAGAGAAAGAGAGAGAGAGAGAGAGAGAGAGAGAGAGGAAGAGAAAAGAGGCATGAAGCGCGGATCGCGGAATAGTCCGGGCCCCGTTCCTTTGGTCCGTCTCCTCGTCCTTCTCTCATCTCGCCTCCCTTGCCGCCTCTCTCCTCCACCTTCTCCTCTTCATCCTCCGCAGCCCTCGTCCGGCCTCCTATCCTTCGCGGACCGAGCATCCAAGACGCCAATTTTCTTCTTACCGACGCGAATATGCGGAGGCACGACACAGGATCGCGTGTATATCCCTTGTTCAAAGCCCGGGCTCACACCGAGCGCGAGCGAGCGCACCTTGGAAACCAGGCACACTTTCTTCCCCCGTTGATTGTACTCGATCTGGTTAACACGTTCTCGGAATACGGTGGAAAGTGTTATTAAGGTCGGGCCGAGGAAATTACAAACGGTGCCCCGCGAAGTGCAAATAAGCAGGAAATGAGAATATTTTCATATCGCGCGGAATTCCAATTTCGTGCCCCCGGGACTCCGGCCGTTGTAAAGTCGAAATAATCAGCAACGATTCCACTCGCTGCTACGCGGGAGTGACGTGCGCTAGATTTTTGGTCGTATCCTTTCTCCCTAGAGGGAAGGGAAACGGGGGAGATTGCGCGTGCGGAGTAAGCAATGTTGGATTATTTCACTCGGATAAAAGCGTAAACTCGGCTGCGATTGAAAGTACTTTTTAATCGAGTTCGTTGCGCTGTTATTTAACCGCGCCCGACGCCATCTCGGTTAAACAATTTTCCTCGAATTCGAATTCTTCCGCGCCCTCGTCACCGGACAAAATCTATATACTCCCTCGTTCGCGAGCAACGAATCTCCCTCGATTCCATTTTCATTCTCGTCCAACTGTTACTCAATCGGTGGTCGTTTGTCCCGCGAACGACGAATCGCAATTGGAGATCTGAAAGGGAAACCCCGAAGTGGCTTTAGCCGGGGAAAGTACCGTAGGCGGAATAATTTCCGCTCGACGAAGTGACGCGTCGTCGTGATCGAAACTTATTACCCTAGGGTTTGATTCTTGCGCGTGGACAGTTCGCCCGCGGTCCGTCAACATGCACGAAATCGTGGCGCGTGGGGCGGTAGGAGGGCGCGGGCGTCGTGATGCGCCGAGGAGCGTCACGAGGCGCCGCGCGCAGGAAACGCCGCTCCGACACGTGCCGGACAACACGACGACACGTGCCAGGGACACGTGACCGGGAAAAACTTACCCGGCGTGCCATCTGGAAAATGTAACCCACGTGAAACACGAATATTCCTCGCTCAGCGGCGCACGTCGAGGGATATCGTCGTTACTCTTTTTTCACTTCTTCGTTCCAGAGAGTGTAATCCATTCGAGACGATTTTCGTCCGAGTGATCCAGCAGGAATGTACGAACGAGATACCAAAGGTGAAACGAGAATCTCGAAAACCCGAGATTCCAGGATATTCTTTGTCTTGCGAGCAGCTTGAGAACTTATTCCGGAGGAAACTAAGTGGTTATTCCTACCCGATGACGATATTGCAAATTTTATTAGCGCATTGATATCTGACGAGCATCGAAGGCGTCAATCTCGAAGAACCTGAGGCACACAATCGACGTTCTTTTTTTTCTCGTTATTCCGTTTCTTCCTCTGTAAATCGTTGGTGTAGCATAGGGGTTGCGCCTTTTATTGGTGCAGGCACTTTATGCTTCACGGTATCGCTGCTTCACTCGTCGATCACGAACGATCTCTTCGTTTAATTGCATTTTAATCGGAGCCTGCCACGGTGTCCTCGTATAACGCGCCGATTGCGCTTTCGTGTTCCGAGATTATTCGAAGAAAATTTGCACTTTATGGCTACACGGTGTATCGCTTATTCGTCCTCGCGGGTCCGCTCGCGACGACCTTGAGCGTCCTTAATGGTCAGGGCCGCGAGGGCAGCCTAAAGATAGACACATTAGACTAGCCGGGACGCGTATACTTCTTTCTTCAGCTTGGTCTTTGGACTCTGCTTCTCTCGCAGATCCTGCGAGCCGCCTTAACGACTCACTTATCATCGCATTCTGGGAGGTCACGATCCTTCGTACGATGCTCGTACCACGAGACCCTCTCGCGCTTTTTGCTCCTCCGGCAAAAGGTATTTTTAGTATCGTCCTTTCTTAACTTTCCGCTACTTCGCGGGGATGTGCGAAAATTGAATCTCTCCACCGCAGACCCTTAATACACATTTACGATCATTTCTACTATGTACACTCGGGACAAACTATGAACCTTAATTGGGCAAATTAAAATTCCACCAAAGAATATTCCACCGAGTAAACTTTTCTCTTACGTATCCCCTCCTCTCACCTTATACTTAATATCGTTGCTTTAAACACCCCGCGAAAAGTGATTTCGAAGAACATCCTAAAATCCTTCCGCTTATACTCCATTATTTAAGCTTTCAACTACATCTATCGGCTTCTCGGCTCTTCGCACGCGTAAACGATGTATACTCAAGATTGTCATTACAATCTTGTTACCTCCCCTGTACATTGAATGGCGTTAGTGACAAGCGAAACCCTCTCTCTCTCGTTCTCTCTCTCTCTTTCTCTCTCATACATACGATTAAGCAACGTAGGAGTTAATAAGATTACACGTGAGACGTGAATTATTGCCTGGACTTCGTACGTTGCCACGCTATCTTATCAATCTTCATTTCTCGTCCCGTATCTCCTGCCGGAAACGCGTTATTATATCTTCGCGAAGCGTCAACCACGCGAGGAGACTTCGCTCGGCCTACGGTGGAACGGGGTAGTAGGAAGGAAAGAGAGAGTAAGAAGAAGGAAAAAAAGAAAAATAGGAAAAAGATTGCGAATCGTGGTTTACGGCCCTGGCGTGCCCGTCTCGTCTTGGTCCCTCATTCGTTTCTGATGGGCTATTGGCCATGGTGGGTGTTTAATAACGTATTCCGGTTTTGACACGTGGGTACCGACGATGTATGGACGAGACGACACGGGACGAACGGACGGACGGATATGCCAAGTCGCGCGCGCCTGTGTGCGCACGCGCGTGCGCGCGCCGTCACGATCGAACACGTTCCCACACCCTGCCACAGAGGGTGGGGGGTGTCCTCTAGGGTGTAGCGTGGCGTGTCAACAATTAGGAGGATCAGCGTTCGAGAACGTCCACGGACGATAAGGTCTCTTCGTGCAGTGAGGCCCGGTTCCCCTTCTCGCGCTACGCGCAGCGCGCGAGCGCGAAGGGCGAAGCTTTTGAGATCGTAGGATATCGAAGGAGAATCCGAAGGGATGTGTGTGGGAGTTTCGTGTCCGATCATTAGGGAGATCCTATCGGTATTGTAAGTCACTCAGTCACCCGTTCAATCCTTCGCTCGATTACTTGGAAGGAGCTGGCTTATTGGACGATTGGACTTCCTGTCGCGTGATTACGGAAATTCTATTCAATCTGTTTAGATCGCGCCCCTCCGGACGGAAGTCGCGGTTGACCGTTCACGCGAACTCGCAGGAGACAGGGATAATTTGAAATTAAGGAGCTTTGCGGTTTCAGTGAAGTTTTTACGTCGGTGTGCTGTATAGATAAATTCAGAGTTCGAATATTCGAATGTTTCGAGGAGTGTACAAAAATGATGAGAATATATCCATTGACGATACGAAAAAATGATTTCTGTCGAAAATGTGTCCTGCGGTAAGTGAAATGTTGTATCGTCAAATTCAATTTCTACTTCTAACGTACGACAAACGTTTATCTGTTATTCACGATTGACGTAGTAATGGCAATCCAATTTAGTCGTTGCGGTCCCAACGACGCGTTATCGTTATTATTCCGACGATTACGGTTCAACTGCTATTCATTGGCAACTTATCGAATAACTATACCGCCGCTCGAATGCATGCGGAGCAGTAATTACAGTAGTCGTCGAGTAGATGGAGTAATATACGGCATTAATGGTCGGTTAAAAATTCCCGCTGCGAGCATTCGAAATTAATTTATATGCCGAGTGGAGGGCCTCCCATTCGAATATAAATGTCCCGTTGTCACGAAAGTGTTATTTGTCGAACAAAGTGTATCGATGCGCAACCGATATATAATCTCATCGTCACATACTTCAGGAATGAATTATCGCCACTGTTATTACACCGATTACTATCCGTGACCTATTATTTATTGCACAATTCGGCGATGTATACAGCAAGCCGGCAATTGCGGCTGTTATGGGCCGCTATGCTAAAATCTTGCATCCCATAAAACTCGCCTGTCGTTCCGTTAACCCAGAGCTAAAATAATTTCTGAATAATACATGCCGACGTTCTAATGTACTTGCAATATTGTCGAGAAGGATAAAGCGGCGCTGCACGCAAAACCCTATTACACGATTAAACCACGAGATCTACGACGGCACGCGTTTTCCTGGAATTCGTTCCAAGCTTCGAACAGGCACTTCATCATAGCACCCCCTAGTCCGATTGTTAAGCGACCGTACCCACATTCGCGATTAAGATATTTCCAGCTAAACGGTAAAACGAAATTTTATCTCCGCCCGTTCTGTGTGTAACGAGCGCACCTTATACCACCGGGAGAATTAATGCCGCACACCGAGGCGAATTTCCAAGTAAATCGGAACGGGCAAGCGCCGTCTAAACCGTTTTAGCCGTCCAGTTACCGCTTAAGACACTCGCGAACATGATAATCCCGAAGAGAGCGAGCTCTCGCTTTACCGGGAACGAGGTCGTTCGTAAAACGGAGTGCAGAGCAGGAGTGGAAGAGAGAAACGGAGAAAGAAAAGGAAAGAGGAAGAGAGAGTGAGAGAATCGTGCAATTTGATCGGCGCATATCTCAGGGCCGCCTTATTGTCGTGCTTATTATTCCGATTATTACCTATCGAACGGTATTTATTGACGGCTTAATGGACAACAACACTTCCGCGACGGCGCACGCTCGGGGGATGTTGGCCAATAATTACGCGAATCATTGATAGGCGGCCGAGCGGAGTTTATACGTCCGCCGTGTGGACGTTCGTGGGTGAGGTAGGAAGGAAGGAGAAAGGTTTGCCGTTCGAAAAGGACGAGAAAAAAGAATTCAAAGAGGGAGAGAGAGAGGGGGTGAAGACGCGTTGGGAGGAGTGGAAAGGAAATCGGAGGAAGAGGAACGCGGGCTCGGAGATCGTCAAGAGGGGAGGATCGGGACGCGCAATAAAGTGCGGAAGATGTTATTTCGCTCGGGCGGCATTGTGAGCGCCGCTTAAGGAGGCGCACGGGTGAGATATAGCTCCCTGAAAGCGCTTGCCGTTATTAACCCCCGGTAAGAGCACACGGCGGGGTATCGTGATTGCCGATCGTCAGTGCCTATGGGGCCTTTTCGAGTGAATCATCGCGCCGTGCTGTCTGTAAAAATTACGATCACACGATCGTGTCCCACCTTTCCCGCCACTCTTTTCCTTTTTCTCTCGCCACCACCCCTCCACCTCTCGCGTCTTCCCTCCTCGTCTTCGCCGACCCGCCAGAAGACCTCCTCGACCGGTCGTCGTCTTGCAAAATAGTCGACGTATGCTTTACGGTCCCGCGAAAGCGAACTCGGAGTTACGAGGTAACGCCGGGACCTTAGGCCGAGGGAAAACTTCCTCCTCGGTACCTTCAATTTTCTCGGTCGATAGTACGGGAGAGCGCAATTTGATGACCGCTCGTGGAGCATGTGTAATGACTTAATGCACGGATGGAAGCGGAGAGACGAAGAGGGAAAGGAAGCTTATTCGTATGCGATGTACGAGAAGGAATTGCGCATGACGTTACAGTTGGTTTCTTTAAAGTACTCGGGAACGCGTGGACGAAGGTGATGGTCCTCTACCCGTGAATTTCAATTTCTCGCCAAAAGGACTTTCGACCGGGCGCTCAAGTCGAGTTCAAAGCTCGCCCCTTTCTCCTCGCGTGAATAAATTCCTCGCTACTGTTCTCAATGAAGATCGAGGGTGGAACGAGGCGCAATAAGACGGGATTCACAAAAACCTTTATCGCGTGAGTTTGAAATTCCGCGCGCAAGACGCGCGCGTTCGCCCTCACGGCTTCGGCGCGTCGACTGGCGGCGCGGTGCCGTGCATATAACGAGCGTCGGGCGGAAAAGGAATTTATCTTTAACGATGCAGTTACAAAGGAGTGTCCTTTAATTAACTCCGCCTTTTAGGAGTCGAGTATATTGCATCGGACTTTAAAATGTGTCTCGCCCCGATAGTCCCCTAAAGTCACGGGGCATTCGCATAGGGCATTTGCATTTCCAAAGAGCAGTCGCCGGGCCTCGAAATCCTCAGGTGCATCAGGGTCGACGCTCTCGTGATCGTGATCCCGATCACAGTCATCGTCATCTCCGAAGGAGGGTCGCAACCTGCTCGATCCACCCGTGCTACTCCAAGCTCACGCGTAATATCGGTTTTCCACGTCGCGGTGTCCCAGCAACGTCCACGGACAGGGACGAATTTGATTTGCACGGGCGAGCGGCCCGCCCTGATCCAATTAAATTAACGTCGATGAATTATTTATCCGTCCCGGTGAAGTGTGCACGAGCGAACGCGCGGATATTGCGACTGGCCGAATACACAAAACCGATCCGCCGGATGTATCTGTCGATTTCCTACCGCTTACCTTCTTCCCTCTTTCTCTCGTACTTCTCCTCCCTCATTTCTCCCTCGGTCTACGTTCTTCCCTCGTCCCATAGTCGCAGCTCCTCCCCTCTTGTCGCCGTGCTCGCGGAATTATTAAAACTCGAAGCCAGCCACTCCGACACGAATATATGTATATATAGATATAGATGTACACGTGTATGTATATAGATATACGGATATTCCTCGTGGACGTATATGCACCGGGTGGCCCCGGGGCAGAAAACAATAAAGCGAGGTTATCATCCGGCTCCGCACTTCCACCACTTCAACTTTCGGTCCCCGTTCCCGTGCGCGTCTCTTTTCCTTCGCGGACTACCAATCTGCCCTCCTTCGAAAGCGCCGCCCTTCAACTCGTGGTCCAGCATGCACTCTCCATTCAATTTAGATCCCACTTATGCTCCGCGGACCGTCCGAACTCCGCGCGCCCTACCTACGTCATATTTATTCTATTTATTGTAAGCCGATCCCATTCCATCCCATCCCCTCCTCTCTCCGGCTTGAGTTAATATTTTCCTATGGGCTCGTCCGCCCCCTGGCCAACGTCTGTTCTCTTCTTTTCTCTTGTTCGCCATCACTCGGCCCGCGATATCGCTACTTGTATTTTCGATAATAACGATGGCTTGGCCCACCCTCAAGTGGGCTTCTCCGATACGTAACACGCGCGTTTCGGAGGTCCAGGAGATCCCTCGATTAAAGCGTCGATCTGCTGGTACTGTGTCAGGGATTATCGGTTACTCGTGCTACACATGTACGAGTACGTATATTTTATCGTCGTGGGGCAATGCAAATGCAGCTTCCACGGACAGCCGCATTAACCATATCTTTCGATAAATGCTCAATTACGCGTAATGTAATTGTGAAATATTCCTGAAGTAATGATATTCTCTCTGTAAAGAAATAAAGTCTGTAATTGTGGTTTCCATGTTGCGAGCGGAAGCAATAGACTTCCTCGCGAAAGTGACCTGATGAGAAAATTTGGTTGGAACATACCGAACAACGACAAACGTGTCAAGCACTACGCGCGTACTGAAAAGTTTCATCCTACCACGGAAGTTTTGGATAATCTACATCTATTCGAATCGAAGACCCCCGGTGGCTTGTACGTAAAGATGTGGCCTCTTCATCGTGGTATACAGTGGCAAAATTATTCGTATCGATCGTATCGAATGTATCTCCACTGGTTACGCGGCGGTGGGAGCTCGGAAACCAACCGGGTCACCGGTCCTTGATAGTTCCGACGATGTAGGTGTGCCGATTAATTAGAAGTTAACGAAACTTCGCGCGGGGCCCCCGAAGTGTTCTGCCTGATTTCAATTCGAACTTCGTGAAATTGCTCGCTACACTCACCTCCACCGGCCGACACCCTCGCACATCCCGCCTGTTTCTCGTTCCATGCCCCTCCCACCTCTTACTCGCTACCGTCGTCGATGGTATTCAAGTGGAGTTCGGTACTCGGTACTCGGTTCCCTGCCAAGGGATGGAGACGCGGTCAAAGATAGGAACACCACGATAGCCCGGTCCGCCAATTAAGTAAATTCAATATAATTAACTATATTCTATCCCTGTGGGTAATCTCGGAAAGGGTACCTGGACTAATCTAGTTACAGTTGCTAAGCCCTGGTATATGCGTCGGGTTTTGTAGCCTCTCGAAAACGTGGGCGATGCGACGCGAGACGAATGCCGAGGATAGAGACATAGAGAGGAGAACGAAGATGGAGAGGAAGGAGGGACGAAGAGGAGAGCCGAGGAGAGGGGGAAGGAGCGAAGGATGCCGCCAATGGAGATTCTGAAGGAGAATCTTGTAGACAGCCACGAGTTTATCCTCTTTTATGCCTCTCGCCAAGAAACTTCTGATATCGGGGCGCACCTGATCGAGATTCGTATCGCGCGAGTCTTTAAGATAATGATTCGCACGAACGATGCGTTAAAACCGGGCATCTTGCTTAGCCACGAGGCTAACCGCCGGTGGTAACAAGATATAATAATCACTGTCATCAGCACCACCTCGCGTATTGTACGTCCTCCTTTCCCCATCCTTCTGCCCTTCGTCGATCCCTCCGACTAGCAACTTCTTCGTCGGCCGAATGAAAAAGTTGCCGCGGCCCGGGGTAAAAAGAATTACAAGTCGGCTTCGTTCGGCCATTATCGTCATTCTCCGACCAGGGCTCTTTTCAGTCGGGTGAACGTGTGTGGCGTACCGCCGTTTTAATACCACACGAGTAAATTTATCGTACGCTCTTCGCTCGATGAAACGAACGATTCGTAAGATTCTCAGTGAGCGCATGATGCGAAATAATACGTTCCACGTTTTTTCCCCACCTTCCGTTTTTCTTTCGTACTTTCTACTTGAGGAGCACGAGCGTGATTTTCTCAACCGTAAGAGTCCTTCGGTAGGAAATTTTACGGACAATCTTATCTTTTCCTACATCGCACTTGCTTTCGAGGTTCGTGGACGAGCACGTGAGAGTGGAAAGATACGTTTTTGCGACAAGCCTACCACTACTCTCCCTGCCACCCCGTCACGTAGGATCGTTTCACCCAAAGATTTCAAATCTTCGGACTCAGCGATTTGGTCGAGAAGGCCCCGGGCGTTTTTGAACGGACCACTCTTATTCGCGGATCTAGTCTGAATCGGAGCAAGATCGCGATGTCTGCGTAAGGTGTTGTTAAAATCGCACGTGCTCGGTGATTCGGTTCGATTTAGAGTCGGAGTTGGCGGTACTTTCGGTGGTCGTGGGCAACCCCCTGGAGTCCCCGTGCTGCCACCTTGTACCAACCTGCGCCACGCGGAGAGCCCGCTCGTAGTCGGTAGCTCGATTTAACTACGTCCGATGCGATAACGAAGCGGGTAACGAGTGTGCCTCGCGGCACAGAAGAAGGATTTCGTTAAATCGGATCATTTGTCACGTCCCTGCCTTGAGTGCCACCGAGTTGTACCGACCTACGTAGGTGCCGGCGGGACGTCAGATTGTATCGAAGCTCGAAAACGAGGTCGGGCGTTGATTGGCGTTCCACAACGCGTCCCTCGACCCTTCTTCTTCTTCTTCTTCTTCGTCGTCTCTTCTTCTTCTTGGAGATTCGTCAGTGGAAACGGAACAGCGCGCGTCCCCAGCCACGGTGCGTCACGATTCCGATGTTACCCTCTTCAAACCAGTAGCTACTACTTTCTCAAACAGGTAAGCGAAGACGCATCATCGGCTACCAAGGAATTAAAATTGATTGATAATACCTCGGCTTCAGGGTAGACTCGCGCGTTGTCGATAAGGAACCGCGATCACGCGATTGAGAGGTCCATGCAAATTAGCTGCATGGTTTTGCGAAGGCATAATGAAAGTTGGTTCAAGTGCAACAAATTTGTTGAAGTTAACTGAATCGGATTAATCCTCGATGATACACATTTGATGTGTTTTATCGTTGATCCTGATACTACGACGCATAACATTGTTTCTACGAATTGTGAACCCAATCTCTTGACTAATCAATAATAATCGTACAGGGAATGCTATCTCTTGGAACCGCAGAGACGTTTCGCTGTTGTAACCGTTCTGGAATTGGTATTTAAAGCTTCACTGACAAACATACGTGTGAAATAATTTTCCATATACGACGGTTTTATCGACACGATAAGAACGCGAGCTGTATACTCAATAAAGTTGACCTCATAATCGGCTAAAAACGACGTGAAACGAGATCTTTCGGTCTTTTCACGAGTCACGTCAGGAGGATCTGTAATTGAGGAGGATAGGAATCGGCCGAGTCGGTTAAAGTGGTAACAACCCCGAGCGATTTCGCTTCACAGTCCACCTTCTCGCCGAGGTCTGTTCGTGGGAAACGTGCTGAACATCGAATGGTGGTCCACACCTTTTTAACCTCCTTCGGTTGACGGGACTCTTCACCACGGACAAGAGAGAAAAGAAAAAGTGGGAAGGGAAAAGGTGCAACGAGATCGTAGATCTTCGATGTAACGATCGTTGTCGACCGACGAGGATGATAGATCAATGGCGAAAAGATACTGACGGACTCACGTCTGGTGTACTTGCTGGTAATTCAGCCGTTGCGCGTTGTTGCTGGCATTATTGCTGGTGCTTTGCCCACATCAATGGCAACCTTTCGACGCGCAATAAACCGAATGTTGCGCTCACTGTAACGCAATCCGACATGAATTTCACGATTCTCTTTGAAACAATTCCCGAGATCCACGTTGAAACTCATTTTCGTAAATGCTTCGCTCTCGAAAACAATGATCTGACCAACCTAGAAAAAAGTAGAATCAATCATGAGATATTTCGTAATCCGCGAAAATCATTTCCTAGCATAATTCGGAATCGTTTCTTTTGTCCTACTCAGAATTTTTTTGGGAATCACGAGTTGTTGTACAAGCGCGTTACAAGGATGGATGAGAAATCGGATAAGAATCGCATTCTACGGGGAACCCTTCCAAGGAATCCTGACGAAGAAATCAGTTTGGGAAAGCTCGATCTAGCGGTTCCGTGCGACTCGTTTTGTCGCATTGGAGTTACCGGTACAGGCGAACCGTTGTGTCCCCAGCGAGTGGCTTGTAGCGCGCAATCTTTGCCCGGGCACCGACTCAATGCCGGTTTGTTACGCGGAAGTGCATACACGTGAGTCCACGTGGTAGACGTTAGACAACGGATCGGCTGTCTACCAACGGTCACATCCATGTTGGATAATGGTTCCGGGGAAACGGCTTTCCGCAACGGGAAAGGTCAAGCAGATAAGCGCACCTACAGGTAGCATTGCCTCTCCTGACGTCTTAAAGGTTGCACGCGGAATGTTCCACTGGAATCGCGTGGAACAGATCGACTTTAAGAAAGTGTAATAAACGAGTGGATAATAATTGCGAATTCGATCAATGTCAACCTGAAAGTGAATAATTGCAATTCTGCGGACGCAATTCGCATCGGCTTATCATAGTTATTAACATCCGAGTTTATCATTTTGACTTGATGCAATACACGGGAGAAAAACATTAATATTTCCGATGACAGAATATTTGTTTCCTCTTATGCGAGTCAGGCATAGGCATATAAGTACGTTCATAATGTTCCTCGAGAAATAACGAAGTACGCCACTAAACGACAATCAAACGATTAATAAATCACTCCCTTTACGGTCGTGCCTAAAAATTGAGAACGATGACTAAAAGAACAACATCGAAATGGAGATGTTACACATAAATAAAAAATCTCTTGATCAAGCAAAATGGACCCCAGCTGCAGCACGCGTCACTCGTGAAACGTCCACGCTAAAATCCGCACCATTCGGGCGCACGATTGAACGTGGATATTCCGAACAGGAGAAGAGTCATGGTAATAGTAAACGATGCCACGAACGCTACCGAAATGGCGCTCGATTACCCAAATAAAGGGAGTCACGTAACGTTCGGCAACAATAGGTAACGATTGCTGGGAGAGCACAAAAAATTCTGTTATGCCGTATGAATCATTTTCCGTGGAAGAAGCGGGGGAGGGTGTATGACATTAAACGACCGTCCTGCTTCGCAGCGATACGCTCGCATAACGCGCGGGAACCCGCCGATCGATGATTAAACAGAGTTATTATCCTCGGTCATCGACGAGCGCTTGCGAGGCCTGTATGCTTGTTTTACGATCATTGCACGTATTTCTAGTACCTGTTACGAATCATTGGCAATTATCGATACTGTCACCCAGCCACGAATAAGCGCACGATAGAAAGTCATCGTGGTGGTTCACACGCACGCAATCATTCATGCGTCATTCTCACCCAACCGATTGCCTATTCATTATTCCTCCACGCGTACCGGTTACACGTTCTAGCGATGTCAGTTAGCTTGTTTGGTATCCTGAGTTAACGTTAGTTACCCTCGATATATTTACAACCCTAGAAAAACGCTCTTTGCTGCTCGCGAATCTGTTATATCTACAGGCAGGCAACAATCTTTTCGATTAGCCGTAAGATCGACAGCTCCGGGGGCTGCTTGCTTATTCGCATGACTTGCCAACGAGAACATCGTTGGTTAAATATTCCCCTTAGTCACCATCCGGAGCACTGTGCTCTTGTAGGGCTCCCACGTGGTCTTCTCGTTCCTCTAAACAATCCTTAATGGCATTGTTCGGATATTCCCTGCAACGCGCAGATTGTTCTGGGCCGATAAGAAGACGATTCGTTATGGTACCAGGCTATAAAGCGAAGTATAGGGTACAATGGGAAATTGAAAAAAACCAGACCAACTTAGAATCTAGTTATTGTTTCAAATTTGCGCTCTCACCGTAGACTCGTCGATAATCCAATCTGAGCTTTCACTGAAGAGAAAGTATCCTCGTTCGATTGTCCTCGATCGAATTACACGTTAGGATCGCTTTCGCAAGTCTGCCGAGTAACCTGCTAAAACCGTAGGTGTGATTTATTTAAAGGCTACGATCCTCCAAAGGATCGGCCCACCGTTGTCGAGGTCCAGTCACAAAAAGCCGTTGGCCGAGGCGATAGCGACGTGTCGTCACGGGACGGTGGTCGTTGTCGTTGCTCATCCTCCTCGTTCTCCTGCTCCTCTTCGTCTTCGTTGTTCTCGTTCTCGTTCGGAACAAGCGCTAAGAGCCGCTCGATCGGATGGGCCTGAAGACGAGATGGAAGGAGAAGGGTACCGAGAAGAAGGAGGTGGAAGAGGCGGTTGGAAGGAGAAGAAGTTCGGTACGGTGGGTCTATGGGATGTCGAGGCTGTGCTTAGCCCGTGTCAGGAATGTAATTCACACGCCGCTGGCATTCCGTTCCATTCCATTCCATTCCGCCCGCCCGGGCCCTTCTTTTGTGCTGGAACCACCGCGCCGACGCGGTGTTCTTTTGCGGCTGACCACCTCCCCATCCTTCTGGAGACCATCTTTCCCACCTACGTGCTTAAAACGCCCCGGAACGCCATAAGAAGACGCGGATTCGTGAGTTTCTTGGCTCCGGTTAAATACCTCCTCGAAACGGGCGAGCCACCAGACCCCCTTGCTCCCTCGTTTTGGGGTACCTTCCATCTTTTGGGATTCTCCGTCCATTATTGTGCGAGTAGCGACAAAAAGCGGCGGACAAGCGTCTGGGGCTCTGATGGAGGGTGACGAAGACGTGGACATTCGGTAAAGCGAATTGCAAAAACATATTGATTGGCCGCTGGAGTAATTGCCTTAAAGTCGCCTTAGATTTGCACGGATGAAAGAACACGATTACTTTTTGGCCAGCCCAATGGACATCGAGGGGATGGTTGTTTCTAATTAAGGGGACATTGGATTGAAGAAACGACTTCTGTTGTCCGACTCGCGGCAATGAGTCTCGAGAGTGTCTTTTCATTCGCACAGCTCATATTATTTCGTCACAACGCACCAACGAGCTTTGCAAGCGAAGCGAACGTCGAGGAGGCTGCTTTCAATGTGAAAAGAAAATCAAACCGCTGCAGCGTCCTCGGTAAAACCTTCCCTCCGCAGCTTTCAAGGAGACCCGTGTTGACGAACAATTCAAGCCGCGCCGATGTTCCTCGGTAAATACAGTAAACACAATCCGCGCAGCAGAGATATATTTACATTGAAGGTGGCTTCGCGAAGGTGCCTACTGTCGGCGACCTTCCCACCCCCTTTCTTCACTGTTCAATGTGCAAGAAAAGAGCAGTACTCAGGCCGCGCCAGTGCCCCTAAGCGGTCGCGAATGCCGTGAATGCATTTCAGTTTCATTCGGACGATTACTTCTCGCTAAAAAAAAATTGTCATCTTCCAAAGTTTTCACCTTCACGTGTCTTCGAGACGAACGTTCGGGTTGTTTGCTGGAGTCGAGCTGACTGCGTCCACATAATAGAGAATAACATATTGTTCGCGGAACATTGCATCGTGCCATTATGATTATCATTCCCATTATCGTTACTCTTGGAAATACCTTCGCAGTTTCCTCGAACGCTGCTTGGTACCGAATACACTCCCGAGGAATCTCGTAGAAAACTCGACCCTCTCGTCCTCTTCGGTCTCGCAATTTTCCTGTCTTTTCTTTCAACTCTCTTCTCCTTACCACGGGCGACCTTTTCTCCTTCGTGAAAGCGCGAACTTTGGAATGGCTCATTTATTCGAATGAATCCGATGGAGTCGTGAGACGATATTGCGCGAAATAATTTGCCCTGGTTATTAATTCGCACGGCATTCAGAGAAGGATTGCAAACGTTTTCGCAACTCCTTCGACGCAGTAGACTCTTTGAATTCATTAAAAATATATGGAAAATGCGACTTTTTCACTGTTTACGCTTAGTAGGTAAACACCCCGCATTGTAAAATACGCGGGCACCGCCGCTCTTCCTTCTTTTTCCCCAGAGCTCTCGGCACGGCCTCGAATGCAATAGTTTCGCGGTAACTGCATTGATCCCCGGTTTTATGGCGTTTTCCAATTATTTCCGTGTTCCGTGCAAATTCAGTTGCAAGAGGAGAGTAACGAAGGCACGCTTCGTACGCCTTGGCACGGCGCCGCGCAGCAACCACGCCGGATCCGATCGGAACAATTCAACATCCGAATCGTTCAGGCAGACGGTTCCCACTGAAATTTACCTCTGGACGTAGTAAAACGGTTTTCACCTTCCCGCTCGTTTCCTCCTTCCTTTCCCTTCGCCTACCCCTTTCACCCTTTACCCACCACTTTCTCGATCGTAACAACGTCCATTGGGGATATCGGGATTGCCCAAGCTCACTTTCTCAGACCACTTTGTTCGCGCGCGTAGGTACCAGCGTCTGCTAGACCAGGCGGACTCCCAGGGTGAAAGGGGAAGGTGAGAAGGGAGGTGGTAAGCGGCGACACGGACAGCGAGAGGATGTAAATTCGCGGTGCGGACTTTAAGTGCCGATCGCGGATGAAGATAGTCAAGCGATCGAGCCGTGAACCGAGAGGCGTTCGCCACGAGCCTCGATTTTATCGAGGACGTATCGTGGCCGGATGACTGTCGGGAACGAGTGTCGATGTTCCCGACGCCTATTCCCTTCCACCTCTCCTTCTCGCCCTTTTCGTTCACTTTACATTCTTGCGTTCGTACCATTTTCTCCGCGCGTCGTCTCGCTATCGTTCAATCAATTTTTTTCCAAAGCATCGATTCCGCTCGAATACGAGGGAGGAGAAAAATGTTTGCTTGGCCGTGTGCGATTTTTTGCAGGGTAGTAGGTGAAATTTTATCACGCGAAGGTAACATCCTCGATACTAAAGGAAATAACAAATTTATGATTACGTTGCAAGAGCTATGCCCCCATAAGACTATCAGAAATGATTTACCGAGCGAATGAATTCTCTGAGAAATTCGTGTTCCCGGTGAACTTGCTACTTCTATGGAAGGAAGGAAGAGCACGGGGGATCTGGACAAGTTCCAAAAATCTACTGACCCAGACGAAGACCCGCCATTTCCTTCGGACAAAACGATCTCGATCGTTGTTGGGACGCATTGACCCGTGGGAAAGGGGAGCTGACGGTTTCGCGCTAAAAAATCATCTACGGATCACCAGAGGAATTTTATTTTCACGAAGCTCGTCACGCTCCGAAGGTAGTCAGTCATTAAGGAAAGCCCGCTCTTCCAACGTGATACTCGACGAGGAAAAATCCTGTTGGTACAAGGCCAATTATGATTATCAATCATTCGCGTGTCCGATCGCGTCCCGACGTCCTTAACGATTATCGACAGGCGTGACGAGATGACGATTATCGACAAAAATGGATCGACGGGACTCTCCCGAGACAGGCGTATCAATAACGTCATCTCGACGTCCTTCGCTCGGAGGGTGCACCTACGAAAGAAAAGAGATCCTCACGCCGGCCGATACGTTCCAATAGAAGGGGGAATATAAATTTAGCGCATTGCACGTGGGCGAAGAAGCTCCGGGCTGTCCGTGCCACGCCTGTTATTGTCCCCTCCCAATATCAAAGAGGAAACTACCTACGCCTTTAGGCTACCTGCAACTCACCGGCTCTCGAAAGGAAAATCGTGACTCCCACCGCGTCGCCCGCACCACGGCGATTGCCCAGAGAGTTCCAAGTCCACGAGTAGATCGGTTTGCACGTTCACCGCTGGCGTACCTACTGTCGAAAGGGATCGTTAATTACCCGATTAATTAGCGATATGATTAGCCGTCTTCTCCGAGGGAACCAGCTCCGACGAGATTAACGAGCTGCTGCTGGGCGCGTTGAGGATGGCTGGACCCATTCGTAGCGCGGGATTCGATTAAGCTTCGAGTACCTGCCTTCGGTGCGCGCATGAATCTCTAAGAAGAGCCGTTGTATTTTGCCTACCACCCGCATTGTGCATTGTTTTCATCGCACATGCGCGCGAATGAATGCGCGCCAACGTTGAATTGCACCGTTCGGTGAAACGCATTTGTGAAGAGGTCGTGTATGGCCTCGTGTCCGCGCACCGCAAAAAACTCTCTAACCCCGTGACTTTTTTTCATCATGGGTATTATTAGATTGGTTCGTGGAGCGCTCCAACCCACCTCGAATCGGCGCCACAGGCGCACTCCCCTATTCTCTTCCGCGTCATCTAATTTCTACATGCCGTTCGACCTACCACGATTTTCCATTCGACGTTCGGTATTTTTGAATCTCCTCGTTGACCGGGGTTGGCATTGTAAGCGAAAACAGTGATTGAAAAATCAATGGGCGCGAAAGTTCAAAAGCAAGCGTAAATGTTTGCTTTTTTCAACGTACTCGAGATCGCCAACGAGTAGACTGAGTTCCGTAAAATATCCTTATCGTGTCCTAACGATGTACGGCTGCATTTGCATCAGAAACAGTCACGTGTCGTGTATCACTGTGTCCTTTGCTCATTCCTTAAGAGATTCACTTTCCAATCGGGTATCGTCAAACTGTTCCTTCGCTAATGAGCTAGAAAAACCAATGATTTTCATCTACAGCGAGCAAAGAAAATTCCGATTTTCTCATTAGAACCGACGATACCACGATGGATGACTTTCTGGAAGGAAATTGAGAACGGACACTAAGAGGCTGCTAGTCTGTGATAAGAACGGAAGGAGAGGAATGGGACACAGGCTGGGCAAAGAAGAAAGGGAAGAAAGAGAGAGAGAGAGAGAGAGGGAGAGAGAGAGAGAAGCACGTGTTCTGAGCACAAGTGGTCGCAGCGTTATTCGGATGTGGCCTCGATATCGGGCGTTCATACTTGACAAGGAATCCGGTGCAATTAGGCGAGAGAGCTACGCCGGCCGAACACTTCGGCGCCAATTACCACGGCAATGTGGTTACACCGTGCACTCGAGGAGAGAAATGCGGAGGAGCGTGGAGGAGTACAAAGGAGGAGGTGGAGGCCGTTGGGAGTGAAGGGGGTGGGAAAGAGGAGACAGTCGCGGCACAGACGCCTGGACGGACAAGCGTCAAAACAGCCTCATTAAGGTCATTAGCGCCCGACCCGCTGCAAAGGCTTTTCGCGCAAGAGTAGCGGATGCATACGCGGTGCATGCCCCTGCACATTGTGCCATCGCGCCCTCCTCAAAGCGGAATCGGTACGTAGTGTTTCGTGACTCCGCGACACACTTCCGACGCAGTTCCACTCGAAGTTGGAGCTTCACCGACCGCGCGCCAAAGACGTCGTTGGGGTACGAAAGTATTTTATTGAAACAATTCCGCCTTTTTGGGAAAAGATGAAATTTGTAGGTCATCGGTGGTCTACGCCCCGAAGATTAGATTAAATTAGAGTGGCTTCTAATTCCGAGAACGTTGTATCGCGGTAAGTTCATTCGCAAGATGCAAGCGATTGGATGCGCGGTGCATACTTCGGGAGAATATTCCTTCTTGAAAAATTTTCCCTTCAAAACGCGCGCCCCTCTTGTTACCTCGCGGGATTCTATTGGTTGAGGAAATTAAATTAAGGAACCTTTTGCGAGTCCGTATGCGCATCCATGCGGAATACGCGAGAACTGCATAAATGCATTGAATAAGGGGAGGCGTAGTTTCTTAAGAAATTTCTGTATTATATTAAAAGTGCTTCTCGTATCTCGACGTTTTCCGCTACCGAGGAGCCCACTTTCTGTAGATTCTGAAGCTTTAACGGATTAAGCAACTGTTAAGTTATTTCTCGAGGAAGCACGCCGATACTCCTTGGGAATAAATCTCCGGGTAAATCGCTCCGAGGACAATGCACCTTTCCCTGGTCTAAAGACGCGAGAAACAGGAGTGGCAGCGAATCGTTTGAAGTGCGCTTACCGACAATTCGTCCCTAATTAGGTATTGTCGGTGCAGGGCGGAGAGTGTGTCCCTTAATTTGGAAGACAAAACACGAGGGGGGTAGGGGCGTTGGACTTGCCGTCGAAAGGTTCTTCGCGGAATTTGCGGGTCTCTCCTTTTAGATTTAAGGCACACCCTTCGCCTTACGGCGCTTTCAAAACTTTAACGCAGAGACGAGTCTCGAGTAGCACGCGGTCGCTGGTCGGTTGTGTCGGTGCAGCCCATTAAAATTATCGCCACACCGACTCTCGTTGGAGGGGCAGGCTTATAACCCGTTCGCGATGATTACGGAGCGCAGGGAGAAAAGGAGTTCCTAAAAAAAGAAATTCGGTCTAAACGAACGTGCGAAATATTTGGAACGCAACGAGGACGCGAAAACCAGCCGAGCTCGCAGCTAAATCAATGTAACTCGATAGGATGGATTGGCATAGGATGGACTACGTGTTTCGAAACGACATCGATAATGTTGGTGTTTAATTAATTGAATGCTAGCCGATCTCACATATCGAATTGAGTTGGCAACAACGTTGACACACCACGTATCGAATCCCATTCGTATCAATGAACTTGCCCGTTTGTTTGACATTGTCGATTGACCCGGTTTATTTACATCAATCGTACATTGTTTCCTCTGGATAATGATCTGCGTCCATATAAATTCTATTTTACCTACGTCATGACGCGCGCATAATCATACGGTCCAAGGTAGACGCGAGTTATCTAAAACACAGTGTAAAATCTCCTCCGTTTATCGTTACGTCTCGGAAGGGTTGTCGCAAGCGTAATAATTTGAATAGGTCCCACCCTTGTCGAAACGACCCTCCGTCTCGACCAACGAATTTCCCCTTGCTAAGAGGGCGAGAGCGTAGCTCATTCGCGAAGATCCACGGATTTTTCGCGTGTAAGGGGGTGTACTTTTTTACGCGAAAATTTAATTTACATAACACCGAAGCTTCCGATTCCAAAGAAAGTGGCGTTTACGTTCGAAGATTTTAGCAAGAGATCGATAAAAAACTCATAGCTACGCCTACGTCAAGTTCCTATCTTTCGAAAAACCAAACGAGGAACATTCTTTCTTTAGAGTAATAATTGAAACTATCGCGTACAACTCCACATTGGAGAAGCGTAACAATGCGACGGTCCATTAACAAAACTGAGCTCCCTTTCCAGACACCTGCCCGAGAAGAGACGCCGGAATTACAGGGCGATTCTCCGACTTACCGTAAAGCTCCAGTAATGAGCCTACATTACCGTTACGAGACAGGTACACTTAACGGCGCGTCTCTCCCCGCGTCGTTCCATAAATTCCTAATTCCTCCTTCGCTCCCATCCTCCCGGCAGGAGCACCTCCTCACCCTTCGCGGCCTCGACTCTCTCTCGTTCCAAGTGTCCTTCGCCCTCCTTCGCCCTCCTTCGCCCTCCTTCGCCCTTCCTTCCGTGACTTTCGAACGATCCTGGAAATTCGAGACCCTCGTGTCGGACCCCCTCGATCTTTTTCCCTCTCACTAGGGGCACTCATCCTGGCCCGCTCCTTCTGCCGATCCATACCGTGGGTCTTCGTGATCCTGTGCTACTCGTGGACCGATCGTTACTCACGTCTCGCACGAATAACGCGTACGAGTCGACTCGTTACGCCGAAATACGCACACCGAAAGACGTGACGTATGACGCGGGCCGAGCCGCACGAACGGTCCATATATTCGTCCGAGACGAGCCGTTAATTGTCCCCCTCTCTCGTGTCCTCCTCGTCCCTCTCGATCCTTCTCCCCATGCACTTTCCTCGTTCACTCGCCCCTCACGGTTAGGCTCGTCTTCCTCCACCTCCCAACCCCTCGAACCCACCGGACAAACGTACATCTCGCTTACAAATCGAATGAGCGCCGTGACATCTCACGCGTGCTGATCCGTGCGCATGATTCTTCCATTTGCTGGCGCACGGATAAGCTTCCGGGAGCCGAGGGAAAATAAAACTTCACGGGAGTTACGTATTTACGAGCGCGCGGTGACGAGTTTACGGCCTAGAGTAATTGCATTAATTCAGGTAGAGTTTGAGAAGGTCGCGCGAGGACCTGACGCGGCTCGATGGCACGCATGTTTATGCTCTTCGAGAGTATCCTGGACTTATATTGGACTTTCATCGTGAGTGGCTCTTGATGGAAGTTGAAAGTTCGTGGTTGAGGAACGTAATGAGGAGTCTCCGAATGTTTCAAGGAACCTCCGAGTGGACGCTTGGTGGATCCAGAGACGGCACGAGACGATAACAAAAATTTCATTCCCTCTCTTCATCGATCTCCTTTCCCCCGAGCGTTTTCGTTCCTACGAGTGAATTACGTCGAGCCCGTGGAAATCGGGACCGAGCGTTTTCCGTCGTTTTGCATGGGGAGCGCGAGAAGGATATACACGGAGAAAACGCGTCCTCGACCGAGCAAACACACGGAATACAAATCGGAATGCCATCGCGCAAAGCGTTTACACACTCACGCGAGACATTCGCGGTAGTGTTTGTTACGCATGGACTCGTCGCGCATAATAATGCGCTCACGGATTTAACCCTCCCGAGGGAACTATCGCAGGACCCGAATTCCCTTAACTCTGGATTCGATGAGGAATCCAGCGTCCTTGGGTCCTGAGATAGAGGGTCCTGGGACGAGAGAAATGTACGATTGCCGGGATGATGGTTCCAAGGTTCTCCAGTAGGTTCGAATGGGTGATTCATTGTCCCATTATGATAGAATCTATCGCAATCGCCGAGAAGAAATCACAGATGCGGTATCACACACACGCATTTCACTCTATTGAGCAGAAAATGAGTAAACTTGTTTTCCACAAGAAGTCCCTTAGTAATTACAATAGCTCGATTTTTTATGTAAAAATATTATCTACTAAAGGTAAATTGACATGTACGATCATCTCTTAATGATTTCACACGGAGTCACTGGTGAGCACCGTGGCATTCGGCGCATTAAGTAACCGGAATTCACGAATTTATTCTACGTACAAAGTGCGAACGATGAATCACATACGCTTTACGACCCCATCCAATTTTCCACGAGCAGTTTTTCCGGGAAATTTTTGGATAGCCGCGGAGTGGGCTTCTGCCAAACTCGTTAAGATTTGCCTCGTTATCTCCGGGTAGGATGGAGGGAGGGAGGGTGTCGTGGGGGTGGCCCACGCTCGTTGGTACAAATTAATGCCCTCGATGGTATCGCCGTGGCGGGGTTAACGCGGCGTAACGACTAACCACCGGTGCGCGAGCTAAAAATAGCTTCACGAATTTAAAGTGTCGCGTTACACGGGCCCGAATGACTGACACGCGCGGCTCGTATTAACGGCGTTTGCTAGCGGCTACATGCAAGGTTACACCGCACATATAGGGGAACGCGAGAGGGTCGCGAGAGGAAGGAGGGAGATTGGTAGGGAGAGAGGAAGGACGACGGTGAAGGAAAACAAGAAAGCTAAAGGCGGGGGGGATGGGACAGAACTAGTGAGAAAAGCGAGAGAAGGAGGAGGGTTGGAGAGGAATGAGGAGGATAGAGCAAGGAGAGGGGGGACAGGTGGTAGAGAAGAGGCTAGTATGCTAGCACGCGACATTGCCACGAGACTGGACGGCCAGACGCGCAACAAAAACGCACCGAGCGAGACTAATTGCGAGACGAGCGATGACAGCATTCGTCGGAGGAGGGAAAAGTGTAAAGGCCGCCTTGTTCGGGCAATCTCTCCGTTCGCAATAGAACGCGCTCGGTATGGGCACCCGCGCTCCTTTGCGCGCCGTTGGAAGTAGTCGGGTTAAAGTTTCTATGGCGGAAGGGTGCCCGTAATTATTCTCGCGACGCGTAATAATTTTCCATCGATAAACAAAGGATAAAACTTTTGACGGGGGGAGATCGTTGATAGAAATTTAACGCGGGCGGACCGATTAAGAGGCATCCGTCCAAAAGGGTGGAAAGGTGAATGGGACGAGAAAAAGTGTGCGCGAGCTTAACGAGCTTTCGGCAACATTAATCGTGATGTTCCCCGAAGGAGTCGCGTGACGTCGAATTTCGACGTGAAATGTAAATCGTCGGAAAGGGGCAGACGCGCTTCGTTGATGTCCGTGCACGAAGTCGGTCATTTAGTCGTCGTTAAATCAAAAAGTCAGAGCGTATCCGGTCCAAGTAAAACATTCACCTTTTTTTTTCGTCTTGCCCTCACCCGCCGGTGAAGTTAAATATTTGCCGGGATCCAAGTTTAATCATATTCACGCGCGGACCACGTTAACGAGACAGAAACGAAGCGTCCGTCGCAGTTAATATTTACCTGAGAATCATTTCCGCTCGTTTAATTAAAGCGTCCCCGCCGCCACTTTCTTCAACCGACCACGATCAGCTCTCGGAGATCTGTACAGACTGGTATTTACCGAGTCTGATTCCCAACGAAATTAAATCGGTACATCCAATCTGTCGCTTTTCTCTCCTTCCTCCGTCCTTCTTCCCCTTTGCTCCTGGTTGCTCCTCTTAGTCGTACTTTTTCATCTCAACCTTTCATTTCCCAGCACAAGCTCGCGGGAACGTTTGTTTTTCTCACTCTCGAGCTTTCGCGTCGACGGACTTTCCGGCCAGCGGATAATTTCGCAAAAGTTCAAGATAAAAGTGTCTCGAAGAAAGGATCGCGAAATGAAGATCACGGGCGAAGATGGAAATTGATTTCTCCCCGATGACAAAGTCAGCCGTGTCACGATTCTCGGAGAGAAGCTGCTACGCGCAAGGTCATCGCCACGAAACGGGTAAAAAATCATACCTTTTTCTCTTACGGAGCGTCTCCCTTCTCCTCGACAAACGTTCGAGTCCCGTACTTTTCTTTCCCCCGTCCCGCGTCGGCTCGCCAGTGGATTTTCATTAATTTGCTCGTACAAGTTCTCGGATCGGAATCGGCATCCCGCGAGGGGACGCGGTGCCGCGGTCTTTTGACGCTCCGCGGCGAGCATTCCTTCACCGTGCCTTCGCCTCATTGCTGCTTTTGCCTCGGCGGAGTCGTCTCCCCGCTTGTTCCCCTCATTCTGTACAGTCACGGGGCAAAATGTGTCGCCACTTATCCAGGCGGATATCTTAGCGATCGCGATGCCACGTCGGTGTTGGCCACAAGAAGACGAGATTACACTTTTACAAGATGCCCCGTATGTACACTTCACGCGTTGCGTACACGATAGGATATTTTTTTTACGATTACAGTAGCTTTTCTTTCAACGGAACTATAGGTTAACGTGATTATAGGTTCAATTGTGCAATATAAAACTACAGTAGTTATTTCGGGTCCAGAAAACGACGAGAACTCAGAACGAACACGACACGGTTAGGTATAACGAACCTTGTATGAGCTAATGGACTCACGTAGTTATTAAACAACTGGTGAAATGATTCCTGCAAAACTGAGACTCTGTACTTTCACCCACTCACCCTGACCCCCACCGCTATAATCCCTGAATTTTGCAGTGATCGCCCAATAGGACAGTCGGTTACGAAATGTAAACAGTAACAAATCATTATTCTGCTGCCCTGGCTTTTGTGGCGTCGCTTGAAAGGCAGGTAATAACCTCAGACACGCGTGGTATTGGTGGAAACCAAAATACAGGAGAAGGGAGACGACGAAGAAGAAGGACTTCAGGCACTTTAATTTTCTTAGCGCATGGACCTACTTTCCCAACAGTCAGGTATGTTACTATCAGTGCTGTTTTTGTTATAGCTTATTAGCAAATAGCAAACTGAGAAAGGGATTTTCCATAACAATAACCGTACTCACGCATGTACAGTAAGAGAATACCTAACGCGGTGCGTATAACGAACTTCTTTTTACATTTCCATTCTGCGATCCTCGTTTCACTCTCGACTACTCCCTTCTTATATGCTTCGCTTCCCCGCCACGTACGTCGTGCAATTCCATATTATCTCCACGGGTACTTTTGCAGAGTCGCAGTGGACGCGGCATGTCCGAAGAAACCTAAAGGAACTCGTCGTCGGAGGCGAGACCCTTATAGGGATGATTTTCTCTGTTCGTCGTCACATACGCGATTGGTGCTGGCTGCAAAGTGTTCGTCCTGAGGTCGCGACGTTTCCACGGACACTCTCACGGTTCAAGGTCGGACGTAAGACCACCCCAATGGACTTATACCAGTCCCAAGGTACGTGTCAATGCGTTCTTCATCCTATTTCGTTTCTTCAAAAATTTTCCTTACGATCAAACATGGACAAATTGAAAAAATTCATCCTTCTTACATTATTCGGAGCAGATCGTTCCGAATTAACGCGACACGTTTTTCACGACACGTTACGTCGGTCGTCGCGTATTTTCTGAGCATTACCATCTCCTTGCACCGACCTTCGCTTGCGAGTAAACAATGCGTCGCGGGTCGTCTGGTAGGTGTGCTATTTTAACTGCACAGGCTGGGGCGCCGTTTTAAATGAAAACTCTGTGCACAATCGAACTGGAGGTACTTAACTGCACCGCGTGAGAGGACAACTAGAACGAGGAGAGAAACGTGAGGAGATGGGTGAAAGTGGAGGCGTCGGAGGATAAGATGATGAAAGAATGAGAAGAGGGTGCGCGGCGAGATAAAGATACGGGTGAAGAAGAAAGCGAGAGGAAAACGATAATGGGAAGGGAGGTTAGAACAACGTCGAAGGGGTAAGTAAGGAGGAAACGGGCTAAGAAAACAGGTGAGGTAAGGATAGAAGGTAGAATCGAGAGTAGCGGGGCAAAGATAAACACGAGTAGATCGAGGGAAACGAAAGGGAAAAGAATAAGCGGAGAGAATGAGGTGGAAAGAAGGAGAATAAGGAATAGGAGGAAGATAAAGAGAGAAAGAGAGAAAGCGATCGATAAACGAAGCCTACGACGGACAGCTCGCGAGCTTTATCCGAACGTTCCAATTACCAGGTTGAGATCGTGAATCTCCGAGTTTATTTGTACGTCGGGCTACGTCCGTGCCGTCCTCTCGGACTCGCCTGCCAGAACGAAAGACACACACGCGAGCACCAGGGACCGGTGCTCTCGCGGACAGATAGGATCGGACGGGAGTCGAGGCATGTAATTGATTCAGAGTGAAACAATGAGCCTCTATGTGGAATCGTCCTGCATGTGGCGCATGAGCGTCTTAACTCGTAGGTAAGCCAGGCGCTGCCGTAGACCCGAGGACTTTCACGGATCGTGCGTCTTCCTCGAGACCAGACGCATGCGTACTTTCTTCCAACGGCACCTTTTCTATATTTAATTGTTTAGCTTTATTTCTCATTTATCTCGTCTTTTCCATGGAATTTAGAGGCAACAGACGTATTCCCTTACATCCCAACCGAACTAACGCATACGTAGTTTCTTCTCGCGAGACTTTCTCCATCGATCTTTAATTGCTTAAGTTCGACTTTAATTCACCTCGTTTTCGTCGTGGAATTTAGACGCCACTCTCCTTTACGTCGTAATGAACAATTGAAATTGGATGTCTGGTTCCTCACAATGAATTGATTTAGCCTAGGCACACCCCCGTCGAATCGTGTACGCGTTCCGAGCACGAAATGACCCAATTGCCAACGAAAGGAAACATTCGCTGCCTTTTGCTCCCACGTTTCGCGAAACCACGTGCGGCCAGCCACGCGGATGCACTTGAAACGTACGATCAAACAATTTGGCGTTCTCGACCGCGCGACGTGACGTTACTTCGTCACCGGAATGCGCCTCCGTTTCACTCTCTTTTTTTTTTCTTTCCCCCTGACGTTTTTCCGGTAGCGTGGGACAAAGGAGGACCGGGGAGGGACCGAAAAGGGAACGTTCGCCATTGCCATTTGCCTATTGACGTTGGGCGCGTCCGGTTTTCGCGTATGATGTACGACAAATGTAAATAGAAGCGCAGCGTGCACCGTATGCCGGACAAAGCGGGTGCGCGATGGAATGGACGAACAAAGCCGAGGGACTTTTATTATAATAATCCGCAGGGTGATGCATGCATGCGACCGAATGCATCTCTGCTCATCTTCCCTCCTCGCCATTTCTCTCCCTACCGCGCTCGAAGACGAGCGCATGCGCGCGAGGGAATACGCGAGAGAAATGAGAGGTGAGGAAAGAAAGAAAGGAAAAGAGAGAGACGCGTCGAATCACTCCATCTCCACCTTCTCGCACGCGTCTATCTTTCATTACCCCCTACTACTCTACTCTCCCGCTGTCCCCTTTTTTCTCGGCTCTCGCGATGCACTTTATCGCGAGGAATCCTTTTGTCAGGGATGCCCACCGCGGCCGAATATTACGTGGAAGAGATGTACCATGCGCCGATGCATCGCGAAAATGCGCGTTTGTGGTCACGCACGCTGGTACTCTCGCATTTAATAGGAGCTCTTGCGAAAAGCACTAATTGTAAGATTCCACGTACGCTCATTTATTGTACAATGGAATAAGCTCTTCGCGACGAACGAGTTTCCTCGTGTATCCACGAAGAAGAAGCGATCCGGGAATTCGGATGGAAATCTGAAAATTCGATTGCTCGAAATCCGGATAGATACGACGTTGCACGGAGCATAGAATTTTCCACGGGAAATCTCTTTTACCTTCCGCCATTAGGACATTCTCCCCGGTGGAGATTGTGAAATTCTCCCCCTCGGTTCTAGCGCACCAGGGAGTGGAACATGCGCTATAAGTGTGAGCAGCGCGCATTCACATTGCGCGATAATTGCGCCTAATTGTAACGACGTGCGGAAAAAGAATGAGATTCCCTTGCAGACTACTCACCCTCCTCTCGTCCTCTTCCACCCATTCCCTTTTCCTCTCGTTTTCCAACCTCGATTCTTTTCTCTTTTCCGCGTCCCACGCTCATGGCGAACAATGTGCGAGGAGGATGGTGGCGCGTAGCAGGGCGTTTTCTTTGCCTTTCTCTGTGCGAGGCGCGGGTCTATGCAAAAAGGAGGAACCGAGCCGTTCCAAACGAGACTCAGGGAAACGACGTTGAACGCGCGGGCTCTTCCCGCACGTGCTAGCGCGTCTATGCACTCGCGTGCACTTTACGTTCGCGTACAGGAGTCCTGGCCAACAGTTAGACATGCAATCTATTAGAGCGCATCTCCGCTTCTTCCTTCCACCTCCGTCCTCCTCCTTCCTTTCTTACCCTCCTACACTGGTGACTTTCCGCGTCGACGGAACTTACAACGACGCACGCATCGGTGATGACACAGGACGATGACACCGGGAGAGAGGGAGAGAGAACGATGAAAATGATGAAAATGATAGCTGGGACGTGGTGTCCCTATAATTATGCACTGGCACAAATCCGCGGTGCGCGCGACTCACGGATAAGTACACGGTGACGCTTGAGTTGCTTCCGCGAGTAGTGGGGCGCTTTCGGTAAATCGAAGGGGGGTTTAAGATCCCCGGAGGAAACGGAAACTTTCCGTCTGGCTTCTTTTCAATGCACGCGCGGAGCTACCGTTCGCGTGAGTTCGTCTCGTTAGTGGGGGAATCATGTATGGTAATTTATACCGGCTTGAAATTGCGAGGCGAATGCTACGCGGCGCTCTTTGTAATTGTCCGCGAATCGCACGCGCTAATTCGAAGGAAAAGCTGGCGCGGAGTAGGTTAAAGGGTTTAAAGATTCCGTGTGAAATGATAATTACCGGGTGGTGGCTAATGCGGAAAACTGACATTGGTGGATAGGTGAGGAGCGTGACGCGAAACCGGTAGCCCCATCTGTGCTCCGCTCGGGTAACTCCGCGCCCGAACAACCCTACCGGAGACTTATTTAGAGGACACCCCACCGGCTCGAAGGGTGGAAATGCAGGTGACTGCATTCGCGATTCGACGTCAGTCAATTCTTTCTTACTCCGCGTAAGTTCACGCATTCGCGTTACCGTCGAGTTCCAATTCGAGGGGGAAACGAGCCCAGCCGACTCCAAAGTATCCCTCTTTCTTCTCCGCGAAAGTGCGGCGGTACATTTCGCACTTTGCGCAGATTTTGCAATTACCTCGTATCTTCGGAGCGAGGAACCTTTGATTTCCTTCCTGCGGAATCATCTCTAGATACGCGTGTTCGCTTACTCGTTAGAGGCGCGCATCCTTTTGGTCGTTAGAAACGCGCGGGATGTAGGTCAGAGCTCGTGTGCGAAAATCAAAACCCGGAAAACGCGAGGAACAAAGAAATCCCGCATGCGAGCAGCAGTAGCAGGCGTCGGCGTCGGTCGGTTGGCACGTTCGTTACTGAATTCGACGTTCAGTTCTCGGGAATCCCATTGAAGTGCATCGTCTTCTCGCGGTAGCTCGTGCGCGTCGGATACTTCGCCACGGCCGTTGCATGCGTCCGTGAGTTTTTCTGGGCGATGCAGGGCCCGCGAATGTAAACGCGCCGGGCGAAAAAGCGCGCGCACTCCGAGCGTTAGCGAGCGCAAGAGAAATCTAGGCGCTAGTGTTTACACGCCCGAGCGTTGCAAAACTCGTTTTCAAAAGGTTTAACTATTCCGTGGCGCGTGTCGGCGAGAAGGAAAAAAAGCGGGAGAAAAAAAAGAATCATTGGGATCGTTGCATTTTAAATTCGGCCATCGTGACGCGCTAGCGCGCGCCAGTTTCGCAGGCTCAATGGTGCCAGCAGCAGGCACGCTGCTCTTCTACTACTTTCTCGTTTTTCCATGTTAGCTTTTCCTTTTTTTAACAGCCACCGCGCGAGCTGCATGCGACCTAGACGATGCACCGTGCAAACAAAAACGGTCGAGTGCGAAACACTTTCCGGTGCACGATCCGCTTAGAGAACGATGAGAAACTCCGAGGAAGACGCTTACCGACTCTCTCCACTGGGACTCAAGAAACCAACGCGGTTTTTGGTTTTGTTCCTTTACTCTACGTGGTGGTCCCTCGTACGCGAAAAAGCCTCGCGACAAGTCTCCGGCTTCGGCGTGTAATCATGTGCGCCCGCGCGAACACGCGTGTTTGAGCGTTTAGTGCCACCGGTTCGCACACATTCCGATTGAATCCGATAACGCGGCTCGCCGCAGACGCGGCATGAAAGTCATCGTGACTAATTAGCGTAATGACGATTGCTGAAGAGTGTCGCGGCGGCAGCGGCGGCGGTGTCGACGGCCACAGAAATTATTGAAAGCTTCCGCGGCTGCAGACTCTGCAGGTGCAAATTGCACCGCGACGCTGCATTGTCGATTTGTCAGTTGCGAGGTTGTCGGCCGAGATATCCCTGGAACGCGCAAAATTACAAGGGCAGCGACAGGCATGCCTGCTCGTGAGGAAATTTTTGTAATTGACGTGGGAGATCGCAAGCGGGTTGGAAAATTTATGGGAGAGAAATTGAAATCGCTACGTCACTTATTTTTCTTCTTTGCGCGGCACTGTATTTGCCTTGATACCGAAGGAAGGGTAAATACACGCGTGTTGCAAAATTCATCGTGAAAACTTCCTTCGACGTTCGTCGTTAATTGAATTTATTATTCAGCAGGTCTGAACAAATATTTTCTTTTGAAATGTAAACTGCTTGTTAAACGGGTCAGAAGTGTCGGAGGTGCGATGTACATAAAGCGAAAAAGGTACGGATGGAAATAGACCAAATAGATAAATACGTCTATAAGGTTATTTTTCCGTGCACGAAATACGCCTGAACTTTACTTGCGCGCGTTACCCCACTTACTCGAAAATTCAAGAACACTTCCAAAATTCATTCTAACATGTTTCTCGCTTCTCGTAAAAAATCTCACGGATCGATCGAGGCAACAAAGAATTCCTGCACTCAGGATATCTCGAACGCCAGTAGAAAAGCCCTCGGTGCGGACTATTACACGTGCATTTCTCTTCGTCGTTAAAAATCGTCATCGTCCGGCGGACGCACGCGCGCATGAAAATTAATGCGCGTACGCGCGACCGACGAGCCCCTCGAGAGGGCTGAAATACTCGCACGCGCGGAGGAGCACACACGTACGTACTCGCGCGTCGCTCGCCCCTTGTGCAGCTAAGGGTAGTTTGCTCCCTTCGGGACAACGAGAAGGAGGGACGGCGACAACAGCGACGACGACGACGACGTCGAGGACGACGACGACAACGATAAGTCGTGCCCGGACGAGTCGTTAGCCGACGATGCTAAAAAATCGGGTCGAGTGGCTCACATGCGAATTGATTATGTAGGCGAAGGAGGGAGCCTCAAAAGTACGCTATGCAGATCGCATTCAAAGTCCAACGAACCCTCCCTTCTTCGAGAATAAATCTTCCGTGTGGAGCAATTTATCTTCGAAAAGAGGTGGAAGATGGAGGTTACTCGTTTCCATGGAGGACCGGCATGACGTGAACTAACGACGATATCGACTGATTAAAGCACTAGCGAGAAATCCATCTCGCGATCGTGGAACGCGGAAAATAATTCAGACGTCTCGTAATTGCTAGGAGGTCGGATTAGACACTTAAGAGCGACCTGTGTCAGGGGTACATGGGATTTACCCGATGTCTCACAATGATATAACCTTTCCACGAGTGCGCACGTTTTCGAGACAGTCGCGTACGCATTTTCACGTCCCTCCCCTTTGCTCGTTTAATCCTCGTACGACCCACGCCGCGAGACGAGCGTCGAGCGGCGCACTAACGTGCATCACAAAGCGCAATAAATTAATTAAGACTCCCACGGATGGTAACGCTCGCCTTATTACGTCATCCGGCGCGCGTTAACGTTCGTATAAACGGGGACGGATTAATTCAACGGTTTCTCTACCTTCCCCTCCTTAAACCCATCTCCTCTTCCTCATTCTCGTTATTGCCTCTTTACCAGGCACCCGCGATTCCGCGAATTGTACGAGACGAGAGATGGATTCGAGCGCATAGGCAGATACGCTCGCAACCTTACAAAGTAGCTTCCTCGAGCGAACGATGAAATCGAAGGTACCATAAGTTTCGTTGGAGAGGGCACGCGTGCACGCGCGCGCAGAGAAGAGTTACGGCCGGTATTCGAGCAGTGAGCGAGTAAACTCACACACGCGCTCCTAAAAACGATTTTCCCGTGGAGGATATGCGAGATACGTAGGGGTGTGCTACGGTAGAGCGCTGGGGGAATCGACGATAGAAGTTTCTTGCGAACAGACTGTGCGGGCGATTGGCCGCAGATTATGGGCTCCGTTGTATCGCGTTATACACGTTTCCTACTGCCGACGTCTACCCCCGGACGGCAATTTACGGGTTATCACCGAACGGCAATAAACTTTGTGTATCTGGCATGCTGAGTTTGACGTCGCCTTTCCTTCCTCCTCCTCCTCCTCCTCCTCCTTCGCCTTTTCCACCTACCGGCAGAACTCGCGAAGATAGGCCGCCAGGACGGGAGGCACATAAAATTACGAAGGCAAGAATGAAATATAGTTTTGTGAAGTGTAAAGCGTTAGAACGACGGCACCGCGAAGCGGAACCTTGGCTCTTCTTGCACTGGCAGATCTTCACCACGTGCCGACAATGGAAATGGGAGGATCGATTAACGTCTGGTCTTACGATATGTCGTAACTAAAGTCAGTGACTGGGGAATATACGCGATACATGGCGCCGCGATGCAACCGTGAGCAGTAAAACTGTAGAGAAAATGTGCGCCGGTCGAGAGTCGAGGATTTCATGGCCTCGCGAAAATTCGCTCTTACATTTCGCTCTTTAAATGTTACTCCTAACTTCGTTTTTATAAAATCGCGCGTTATTGCAAACATTCGCGATGCCAATATCAAACTGCAAAATTGGCAGGATATACGTGTCACATGTAAGTTGCAAATACGAACATGACGAGACGGACGTTCCGAAACACGCTTTAACAATTTAGCAGGCGCGTCTCATCAGGGTGGATCGTAACGTCGAGATTCCACCGAGATTTCTCGAGGACGAGAGGAGAAACGTTTGCTCAGCACGCCGATTCAGCAATCTGCTGACCGTGAAGCAAGGTGCGTTATCGCGAACGGCCCTGATGTCGCTAAATATCGGCAAACGATTATCCGATTTCACGGACGATAGTCGCGTATTTTACGACGCGCGTGTGCGCGCGAGGTGGACGCACGGGCCAGCAGTTTCTGTTTTGCGCCCACAGCTAAAACCCCGTGCCCTTTTTTTTATCCGAGAGCGCGCCTATCTCTACCTTTTACTCGATTCATCGATTCGACTAATTTGAGAATTGCAACTGCCACCATTTCTGTTAAATATTTAATTGCGCACGGTCGCGAACGTTTGCGTTTGTCGTTGGAGGAAGGACGAAGGTTTTGGATAGACGAAAAAAAATCAAGAAAAATATGAAATAACGGAGAGGAGCAAACTCCGTTATAGAATCTGGTAGAGTCAATCCGCGTCGCAGTTCTCTATAGGATCCACGTCGCTTCCGGGTAGAATTTTCTTCCGTGATGTATGCAGGCGCTATAGGAAGTCGGGACGGATGTTGTATGCGCACGAGACGAGACGTTATTCGCGATGATCCTTCGTACAGTGAATCCTCGTGCTATAAATCGTTTCGCGAACTCCCACGATCCGAGATATCTATCTGTATGTTGCTCCCGTCTCTCTTTCTCTCGTTCTCCGCCTCTCTTACTCCTCACCCACCTACATCCTACCCCTATTGATCGAATACATTTCCTGTTTACTGTTCTCGTATTTACCGATAGGTTCTGCCGCAGCGGTAACCTTGAGGATGCTTTAAGGGGTCACCTTCCGAGTACCGGATTCCTATCTCCGTCATGATTTACTGCTGCAAACGCGTAATTGAGCATTTGGCGCTTGGATTGCAAATGTGAGACCCGAGGGGTGAATTTTGTGTCACCCGCGTGAAGGATACACGTTAGAAAACGATTCTTGTAGAGTGAGACAGGTGTTGATGACGATTTTAAAATTTTTGTTACGCGAGAATTATGGGCGAATAAGTATCGAATTTCCCCCTGGAAATGAAAGTATAATTAGTAATGTTTACAGATCGGACAGGCTTGGTGGATTGTAATGAAATTTCCAAAGAGAAGAAAATCCTCATGATTATCCGCACGCCATAGCTGACATATTCTTCAAGAAGCACACAAGAAACTGTTTATGGCGAAGCTTCCGTAAAAACATGACAGGATGCAACGTCATGCTCGAAGTATACCGCCTGTCTCTTCAAGGTCGCATCCAATCCCTGAGGTAAGAAAATGAAACGAGCCGGAGTCACGAAGTTTTATCGAGGATCGACTGCTCTTTCTACTCAGGCAAAATTTCTTATATGCGTCCGCAGGAATTTTTACAAGAGCTTCCGTGCTGTCAAAGTTCGAAGAAGAAGAAGAAGCTCTTCTCTTCACTGGAATACTGGAAGAATGAGAATTTCAGAAGAACATCGTACGATATATTAAGAATCATTGTTCTTTGAAACACCACTCCAAAGGTATTCTCCTCTCTCGAACGTTTCGCCATGTTGTTTTTATCTCTCCCCAAACCGAGTCACCTGTTCGCTCCGATTGCCACGTCAGGAACAACGCGACGCGCGGTAAAGATCTCGTATCGGATCAAGGTCGTTGGCGCGTGTCGTGGCGCGTCTGATAAATAATTAGCGCGGCGCCTTAGGGCGGATAATTCCCTCGTGACTGAGGCACGGCTAACAAGCGTAAAGGCGTCGTCCTAGGCCGCATCAGCCACTCCCCTTATCCCTTCGCCTCGTCGCCTTTTCCTTCCTTTTCCTCAGCAACTTCTTACCCGCGTTCCCGGAGATTGAGTTAGACGCACCGACTTTACCACCACCTTAGTCGGCCTCGAGTCGTTAGCTGGCGGAGCTACCAGCCGCGCGTCATGCTACCGCGACGGAAGCTCACCATACGAATTTACCAACATGTCAATCTTGCCGGAGGTCGGTGCTCCTCGTGGTTAAACGTTTGCAAGTAGAATGCTTGGAACGAGGAAGAGTTTCTATAAAGAATCGACTGCCTCGTGAGTAAAAAATTATTCACGGTATTCGTACATAGTGGAACCGTGCTAACTAATGCACGTATAAAAAAAGAACGGTATGGCAAATCGGTGCGATTATCCGTTGACGAGGGTCCGGGTGATATCCCTTCCTTATTGGTAAATCCTCTACACTAATTGTAAGCACTTAATACGGTTTGCTTACGGTGACTTGCTCGATGCCAACAGATCGATATCTCCCCACGATGCACTTCGCAATAGAGGGAATAGTCCTTCATCCTACGCGAAAGCCATACCTAGCCGTATGTATGCAATTGGCACCGCTACTTAGACCGCAGGTTCCTCCATCACCTCTGCACCTTACTTACGTGTATAACCCCTTGGAAGGTACCTACGTGTCTTGGAATTTTTCCGAAACCACGAACGATTCTCCCGTGACGGACGGTGCACTTACCTGGAACAGAAAGAGAAAAGGAAACGTCATTAACTCGTCTCTCGTATTCGCAGATGCAAACGCGAGGTGCTAAAGTTCGCGCACCCCTGCTCATCTCCTTCCTCGGCTTTCCATCCACCCTCTCGACCAGCTCTTCTACGCCTTATGGGAAAATTCTCCCCGGAACACGGTCCTCGCGGTGCTCGAGGTCGTAATAACCGTAAATTTCCATTGGAGATAAAGGAAGGTGCGCAGGCGGTGATATTAACACCGTATTGACCGGGCATGATTGATATGCCGGACTAGCCAGGCCGATTGCACGCTACAATTTCGCGAGCGGAACGATCCACGGTAATTCGACGTGGAAGATTCTAAAATAGTGGAGTTAGGTTTTCGAGGAGGAGCATAGTCGCATTACGCAACACCGTGTAATATTATTTTTGCGGTGAATGCCTGCCATCTCTCTGGCAGATATTCCCCGGCGTAAGTTGTTAGTTACGCAGGACTTTCATCTGCACGGCGATTTATATCATTTCAGTGGGCATGTTACTTGTCGTGTAAGCCTCCTAATCGCAAACGATTCCATGTAGCGAGATTCTCGTTTAGATAGATCACCCGTGTTCTCGATTTTCCCGTAACAAGAGGGGGCACCCGACGAGTTCCATTTGTCCGGTAATCGGCACGCATCACGAGGTTAAATACCCGCTCTTAGTCATTTTGGACGAGCGTTTACGCATCGGGGCGTGACTAACTAGCCATTACTTTTTGATTTGTGTGCCAAGCCTGTGCCATACCGGCGCGCTCGGTCGAGCCTTTATTGCCCGCTTTAGGCATTCGCCCGACCCGATGGCGGCCGCGCTTCGCACTTAGAGAAAATATTAAATTTTAAATATTCGTACGCTCACGCGCATTGGAAATTGACGGTGCGTCGTTATGCAGGCTCGAATCGAGTGCCTACACGTTTTGTCTTTAAGAAAAGCAACGAGGAAGGCTGTCCATTTTATATATGATTTTCTAGCAAGGCGACGAGACTTGTGCAATATTCGCAAATCTTTATCCGTCACTTCATTCCATTCAGAACTGTTTAGAAGTACTTTAACTGTTTTACATATGTCGCGCGTGTAAGGTTAAATACTTTCGACGCATTTTTCGTTATCTCAAAGTTGGCACTATAAAAGTCCATTTTCTACAATTAATATCGTCTAAAGAGGAGTGGTATACGTGGGATGGAATTTAACTAGTCAAATAGGAGAAAGTACTACTAGAAATACACGTATGCAATGCCATAATTATACGTAGGTCTACGATAATTTTCGAAACCACTCGTGTCCACTTGGTTTATCAGCGTCCGCACACGCTCGTCCCACGTGCGGGACGTTTCGCGCATAACTCTCTAACGCGAAGGGCTACTTTTCAACTTTTTAATTCCACGCGGTCCAGGTCGCCTGAATCTCACGACGGCGCGCCGCCATTCGCGCACTCTCCTCGCACGCATCCAAGCTCGTGTACTCGCGCGCATGCACACGCGTGATATACGGCGGGCTCCACGCGACCAAATGGACCCGGTCCAGAATTTTCGTTTTTCATGATCCACGACGGGCGCCCTCGACGGCGACCACCTCGATGGGAACCGATACGCATCTCCAGAGGAATCGCTACTTTACATTCCGTTTTTCGAGGGAACTCGCGAGTCGTGTTGATGCGTATCGGTCCCGGATACTTCTTACGTTCCGCGAGAGGCGTTGCCACGAAGCTTTCAAGAGCGCGATATCGAAGAGGATCGAAGAGGTCTCACAGTGGTGGGGATGGACCTTTTATGATAAATTGACATTTAATGGGACTCCCGGCGAAATAGTTTACGATCGACGTATTTATTATTAAACGGGATCCTTGCGGGCTGCATGAACCGTCCGCTCGATCGGGTTCCAACTAACGAGAGGAACTATACTCGGAATGAGTACACTCTCGCGAGAAAGGGGATGGACTATGTCGTCGAGTAGCGAGTGGAAGGTGAAATCGACGAATTGCTCAGCGAAGAAGGGACAGTGAGGAGGACGAGGGTGACAAATTCTCTGGGCCCCGACAATGGCTCTCCCCATTTCGGTGGTACACGAGACGTAATCGCGTATTCTCGCGCAACTCCCGTTGTCAGGACGGAGTGATTTAAAATTCTCGGGGTGGAGGGATAATTCTGGTTGCTTTTATTATTTATCGCCTCGCCTTCTACTTGGAATTCGTATTCGGCGAATCTCGTGCTCTCGCCGGTATGCGAGCCAAACACCATACGTCCCGTTGCAAGACGGAAGACGGGGCGCGCAGAGGGGTTGCGAGAGGCCGAGGTGTTTGCGAATTTATTTAGTGGAGTGTACACCTTTAACCCTTTCGTTTGGAGCTGATATACGACCGGACGAAATAAAGAAGTCGTAAGGCCCTGGGCCAGCCCGGCTCCAAGAGTTCTCTTTCTCACTCTTCCCTCTCTCTCCTTTTTCTCTCTCTCTTTCTCATTCTCACCACCCTCCCCTCTCTTCTTTGAGTACTACCTGCCAAGCTCCGTGGAAAGCTGCGGTACCCATAGAGCTGCAGTCCTAAGATCAATTATTATTACCAGTCGTAAATAAATATCAATATATTTCCTATACCCTATCCTGCCACCTCCTCTCTCCTCTCGTGTCCTCTCGATACTCTTTTTCTCCCTCGCCAATTCTCGCGCCCCTCTCACTTTTTCCCGAGCGTCGTGCGTTCTCTCTTTATCCTACGGTCGCCCGTATGCTCGGCCACTAAAAATCCTTTCTCGCTACGGCTGTTTGCGGTCTCTTTGTGACGCACGCCGCGGCAGACGTCCGAGCATGTCGAGTTACAAGATGCTTGTATGCTCGCATATGTTTCTCTTTGCTCTTGCCTCCTCCTCCTTCTCTACCTCCTCTTCACCACGTCCTTGTCCCTCTCCCTCTAACTCCCTGCGCGGCTCTCTTCCATACGAACTCTTTTCCTTACTCGTTTTCTCAGCCCAGGGGAGCAGGATAATCCTTACGCGGTATTATTCCGAGAATTCTTCTACCGGACGGCGGAATCCGCGCGCACTCGTCTCGGATTCGCTCGGCTACCGATCCAACCGGCACCAGCACGCGTCCGATCGGTGTCGGTGCAAAGGATAGGTACGAACGAAGGAATCTCCGCGAGTACGAAACCGAAGTGCGCTCCGTGGAACGAGATTTTCAACGGACAGTGACACGCGACGGAAAATTCCTGGGGTGCGGGTTGATAGTGTTTCCACGATTGTTCCCGGGTCCAGGACGTTTCGTAGAAATCGGTCAACTCGCGGAAGGTTAACCACTTCGATAAACAATGTGGAACGAACATTCCCACGGTAGAGAATCACGTATCTCCCGTGTAAACCGTTTCCGCCGGTATCCGTGTCAATATGACGTTGACCCGTCCATGCAAATAGACAACGCTCACCCGACGATTCATCGGAAACGATATTGCACATTGGACCCGCGGAATTACGCGCGGTAGAGTCGAATCGAAACGAAGTTTTCGTAATCCCCTCGAATTTTTCTCCCGTGACAGCTTCAAATTTTGCTTGGCCGTCGCGAGGATCCACTTCTTTACGGTCTTTAAAAGGCTCGCGTCGGAGGAGCGACACGTTGGCAGGACGATCGTGTTCGATTGCGTGGCCCGATGGAAACAAATTGTCGGCGAAGCACGAGATATATTATCCTTCCTGTCCTCGAGGCGTCGCGGATGCGTGCGGTAAAAAAAATTAGATGCGCGAGAGGCAGAGAAGAGGCAGGGGTGAAAAAGAAGGTGGAACAGAAGGACCTTATAAGTTGGCGCTCGTTTCTCTTCCTCTTCTCTTCTTTCTTCCTCTCTTCTTGCTCCTCCTTCTCGGACGAGAGCGTTCTCTCCTCCTCTTACTCTCTTTCTTTTCTTCTATCTCCTTCTCCCCGTCGTTCTTTCTTTCTCTCGCTTTCTCTCGACCGACTACCGTTTTGCGCAAAGCGCACTCGCTCGGCGAGAAGGTATGATGATATTAACTTAACATGCACCCGCATGCATTGTTATGATAATGTATTTAAATGTCAAGCGTACGAGCGACTGCGAGCGAGCGAGCGTGCACGAACGCATAAGAGAGCACGCGCCTGCCCGACGTTATGCCGAGTCTTTCGTCTCTCCTCTGCACGCACCCGCGTGTAGTGGCTTAGTCCACGAGAAGGCGACGCGGGGATGTTGACTGCTTCCAGGGGCGCTGAAAGGAGCCCGTTTTTCCTTTTCAAAGGGTTGAAACGTAAACGCGTCTTGTTGTCGCCATTACGAAGAATTCTAATTAAAACTAGTACGACTAATTTATTAAGCATACTTCCGTATGTGCACGAGAAACTTCTGTTTCTACAAGATAAGCAGATCAGCAAATCAAACAGTTGACATGCATGAGCAATGCGTCAGGAATTGAAAACATTTCGTGATTCGATAACAAGAGAAATTCTTCTCGCAAGGTGGTAATAGAAAATTGAGTGGAACACCGTGCTACGTTTTCTGGCCCTAGGGGTGCATATATATTCTCGCGGCTAAACGACAAAGGGGCGACACGTAATTAGAGCATGCGTCGCACGAACGTCGGCCGGTCCGAGCATAAAGAGAGATCGACGTGCTTTACGGTTCTGGCAATAAGAAAGCCGCTTCGAAACCATTTACAAATTCTCCTTACGAACTCTCGGCGGGCATATGGGGTGTCGTACGTCGAAAAGAGTGCGCGCGCGTTCTTTCCTCTGTCGTTCGAGCAGTCCTTCGCGATCTTCCTCGTGAGAACACTAGAAACGATTCGAGCTGTGCGCACTGCTTCGAGATACCGGCGTACCGATAAATAATACATCTTGCGGCGCGAGATTGTGAGACCTTCCGCGAAAGAATCCCGTAGGTGCGTGCGCGGTATTACTTGGCCGAGCACCGTGTATATTGCTCATCTCATCGCACCCTGGCATTCTCATTAAACCGGCGCAATGTGGCCAAGAGGTGCATGAGTATGAGGCGCGTGTAGGTGTGCGAAGTCGCTTGTGAGTTGGCGCCACCGTACGAGACTTCGCCGTTTCGCGTTTTTCTTTCTCACGCGAGAAGCACGTAACGTTGCGCAAGGAAAAACTCTCGGATGGTACATTAAAAAATTGTCGGAGGATGGAGTCGATATCGAAGTAATAGCTCCGCTGGTTACGCAAAATTTTTTCTCGCCCATGTTTGCGTAAATTAGACGCATTAGGCGAGGCGCGCGAAGATGCTTTGAAAGTTTATACGGTTTCTTGATCGATTGACTCACAATGAAGAGAGAAGTTGCGCGCGAGCGCATACCGCCGTAAAGTACAGGCAGCGTTGCGTTATTATGCGCCTTTTATCATGGACAATTATCAAATAAACGTCACGTACTGTTATATCAAAATTACGTTTCTGACAGGCAGATACGTACGGACGTGAGGTAAAGGGTACATAAATAGTGGATTGGATGTAACAGTGGATAGGCGCGCCTTCTCTCTCTACCTCTCCATTCATTTACACAATGTGCAAAAGTCCCGTGGACCGTTCATTAATCAATACTGTAAATAGGTAGATACATGTGACGGGCATGTACATCGTAGGAATCGAATCTATTACATTCAATATACACCTCGCGGTATAACGAGACGCCAGTGGACGTTGCATAAGAGGAAATGGCTTTGCCCGGTGTCAAAGTTCGCAGCAAGGAATCATCATTATCTTTCATCTAACGGCAGTACGTAATAAGGAATTCGCCGCTTCCAATATCTATTATGAGGACCGTAAATTTTCTGGAACACCGCTAAGCGGGAAATCGTATTTCCAGCCGATCGCCCCTTTAGTTCTATCCGGTTGCTCCCCCATTTTTCCACCATGTAATTTATACTTAATAACGAACAGAGGTGCACCTCGTGCCTTGTTCGTACTGACCGTTGGACCTCGCATTTATCAAAATGTCCTCGCGAAAGCGATGAAAATCTGTTATTAACGCCATTACAGACGCGCCGGGTCCCGTCTTATCTCGTAATTCGAAAATATACACGCGACCCGATGACCACGTCCGATTCTTCGGCTGGTAATTCTTCCTTTGAAATGAATTTCACTCGGTAGCCGATACCCGATAGAGCGATAATGTTGCCAGGAATGACCAGGACATTTCCAGAAATACGCTGCTTCGACACTAAACAATTTTATTACGTCGTCCCCTGTAATTTCGATAAAACTCGAACGGGCGCGCGTGATCCATCGTAATATTGCCGTCTACAGTCTTAGAAGCAACATCTTGTACGCATGATCGAAGAAACGCGCGCGCGAGGGCAAAGGCACGCGACTGGCTCGCGACACGCGCGTGCAGCTGAAAATACACGAGGCACCGTCCACGTGGTCTCTAATTCCGTCAAAATTCCATCAAACGCATGCCTATTGACCCTAAGCTCGTAGACGCGTAGTAGTCTAGCGACAGTTCGTTGATCCACATACGTGCCCTCGTGGGTCTACGACGATGTCAGTGCCGGCGCGTCTCCGCGCGAGTTCGAGAAGGAGGAGGAGGCGTCGCGCGTTCGCGCCCGTGCCAAAATATCCGGCTAGGATCCGCGTGGACTCTAATTCGGTCGGGCGCCGTAGACACCACGCGGTCCACCGGTCTATTTCCTGCCTAGGGTGCAGTCGGGACCCTCGTAGGAGCACGAGGAGGATTTCTTGGCCGAGCGACGACGACACCGCCGTGGAAGAACAAGAAGATCTTCTAGAGAAGGTCGATACGCTAGAGAAGGAGCGCGTTCTCCACGCCGAGTGGAACCAGAGGCGGAAGTGGAGAAGAGGACGAATCGTCGGAAAATCCAGCGCGTCTGAGCGTCCCGACGCGCTTACTCTTTACGTCGCGGCGACGCAGGCGGAAGGGTGCGAGAGGGAAAAGGGAAATAGAGAATATCGACGGTGTCTGGGACCGGTGAGAGCGAGAGGAGGACGCAAAGGTTAGGCCTAATTGCCGACAACGTCGGCTCTACAATACCGCGTTACCGTTACGAGAACGATTATGGAGTTTGGCTAGGATCCCGCGGCCTCGCTTTTGTTTTCGCAAACGTGCAGACTCGTTCTACGGCAAGGTGGATCGAGCGGAATTTTCATTATTTCTACGGAATTGTTCGTAAGCACGGTGCGATCGTTGCTTACCATTCTCGGGGAAAAGTTACGATTACGGGAATGGAATGCTAGGCACAATGTTACTCGCCAGACTAAACAAAATCCCATCGGAACCGAAGAAACCGTTTGTCGTTGCTAACTCGCAGAACTTGGAACCTTGTACCTACAACGCATAACTTGGACGCGGTAAGGTAAGTTACCGCGGCGGAACGAAGTAGGATGTAATGCAAAACAAGGCTGAAATACGAGGCGCAACAATATAAAAGACGAAATAATAATACGAGATAAGCGCGTGTGACAGCGGGGTGATATAGGCGACTGTACGTTACAGGAGAACGGTGACGGCTTGGTGGGCTAGGGGTTGGCGAGGGGATAGTGACGCAGGCGGAAAGGGAAAGGCGTAGGGAAAAGGAGGAGGACGAGTGGGAAAAGAGAAGGAAGGAGAGAGCGAGATGGAAATTGCAGCGCCGCGTTGTAGACTGGCTACGTGGAATGCAAAATAGAGGCTGCAAATCTCCCGGCATCAAAGGCGAGAGTGCACGGGACTCGTCTCGGTATTTCGTTCGCGCGCGGGCGAGCGCGACTACCCGCACTCTCGTCCCTCTTGAGTCACTCGTTGCGCTCCTGCGACCAAAATCGAAAATCCGTCGCATTCTAATTAATTGTGCAACGCCCTCGACATCGGCCCCCGTGAAGTCGAAGAGGTTGGACGAAGTGGCGAGGGGAGGAGTATCACGCGTGTTTCGTTTCCTTCGACGAATTGGACGTAGAAGCAGAGCTAATGAAACGATAACCGGTGCCTGGTAATTGCAAGAATTTGTCAATGCTTCGTCGACCAAGGAGAAATTGTCACAAAGAGAAAAGAGGATGGAGACAGAGGATCGCGATAAATATACAAGCGAAATGCTTTCTGGATGTCTCAAAGGGTCTCCATCGATCAATGGGGTGGACGTGTAGCATAAAGGCTTTCGCTTTGTTTCGTACAGATAGGAAGAATGAGAGAAATTAATTAAAATTCGCCGGTTAATTGAAGGATTTTGAAAATATTTCCTAATACGTTGTTTTATAAAAAAAGCTCGTGATTTTAGATTTTCCACGTGTACGCGAGTAGATTCTTCCGCAGTATCGAGGACTCCCGTAAAATTAAGAATCGGCCGCAAAAATCATTCAATGACAATTTCTTTCCCCACCGCTGCGGACGGGCATCGAACGACTGTCTAATTAGAGATGGAAGTACGCGTGCCAAAGTCACCCTGCGTGCGAACTCACTGGACGCGTGAACCAGTTAGTCACGCCTCTCGATCATCGAGCAAATTTATCAAGAGCAGGGTGGAGAACTAGCGCGAGAAAAAAAAAAGAAAAAGAGAGATTCCGCAGGCGCTATATATCGCGCGCCAGACCACGCGTTACAAAGGCGCGAGTAAAGCTGGCGCCGTGTCTCCTCCTCGGTGGAATTAGAGGCGGGAATAGGAATGTCGGCTTAAGGTTCGCCATAACTTCTCGAGGCACGCGATTGTTCGGTATATTCGATGAATTCCTCTCAAGAATCTGCGATCTCGTCATAACACTATTCATCGAGTAAACGAAAGCGAGTCACATCGTTGACATGACAAACTTAAAGGCGACATTCCTCTCGCAAAATGTCAGCTTAATGTTTGCTATCATTTCTCCAGGCGCGCGCGCTTGTTCGGTAGATTCGATGAATGCCTCTCGATCTGTGATCCCATCATAACCTTGTCCTTCGAGCAAACGGAACCGAATCCCATCGCTGATGCGACTTTAAAAGTAACATTTTTGTCACAAAATTCTAGTGCATCCCTCGAAAAATTCCCCTCGTGACGGGAGTTACTCCAGTAAGTGGTCCTTTGCCAGTTTAAACGGATTTATTTCGCTGCGCGAGAGGGGACGGACGTGGTGGGGTAGGGGAATGGATATCATTTATTAACGTCGCGTCGGTGCGAGGAGCGGAGAAAACGTTTAGGTTCCGTGAGAAAAGCTCGCGCGCGCGCGCGGGCGAGCGTGAGCGAACAAATGCCGTTTTCCGAGTGCTCGTGGTGGGTGTTTGTAGGGTACTTGCCACGGGCCAGGATGCGCTAAGACAATTTCTTTAACAGCCTCTGGGTACCTGGGGTGGGGTTCCTTAACGCCTTCAGCCACTCATCGTCAGGTCTTAAGAAGTCCACGAGTGCCAAAGCTTGACCTTCCGAGTCGAGGCATCCACCTCGAGGATGCTCGTCCTTTAATTTGATTCAGTCTTTACTGTCCTTTCTCCCGGTCGGCGCCCACTCCTATACACCGTTACGTGCGCGGGATCCGCTCGGAATTGCAATTGGACGTTATTCGTTCGGATCGATAAAATAGCCCGTCGAGTTCTTTATTATTTCAATTCCATCGTTGTAATCGTTAAACGTCAATTTAAAGTGGACGAGGTACGAGTGGCCTGTCGGCAAAAAACATTGAAACGACAAAAATGCAGGGGGTATTTGACGAAGGAAATCGATGAAACGGAGAGTACCTGCGCGTATGTTCTGAGAGTATATCTGGAGTAGATATTCGATTATCTGAGTCTTACGGTAAGAGCACACCGTTCCTGTAACCTGTTTTCTTCGTGGAGGGCTTACTCTGCGTAACGCGTCCAAGTGGATGAATAGAAACAGGGCCAGTAATTAATGCACGTAGTGCCCGATTATTGTGTCGGGTGCATCAACCGACGTTAATGCATCCTAATATCGCCTCTTAGGCTCCGTACAGGGCAGCGTGACCTGCTCCGCGACGTGAGTCTCGAAGCATTCGACGATGTGGTTCACGAGGCACTAAACTCTAGGTGATCGAAAATCCGAGACTTGATTTTACATGGATATTATCTCGAGGATCACTCGTTCGAAACAATTGAGACGAGTACACCTCCTCCGCCTTCTTATCGACGAAATGTCCGAAAGTTTAATCTACGATGTTTAAATTCCGCTTGATCCCCCCCCCCCCCCTCCCGCTGTCTGAAATCACCTCTCAGCTCTTCCTCTCTCGTTCTTTCCCTTTCGCGTTTCTTACTCCTGCCATTGCCTCCCTTTTATCCACCGGCGATATCCACGTTCTCGCTCTCTACTAGAAAGCACGAGGGTGTTTTATTTGCTTCTAGCTGGAGCGGAGCCAATACGCCAATAAAATTGCTCCTTTCTACGAGCCGACAATGTCTTTTTCTCTGTGGCTTCCGTGCCGCGATCTCAATCTCGAAAGTCCCCTTTTATCGCCCTCCGCCCAGAAAGCGATGCACTCGCGAGAGGCGACTTTAACCTTATACCGAGGTGCTTTTACGTCCCCGCGACAGAATTATTGGAATCATATCGTAAATCTGCTCGCGAAGAGTGTTCGTTTATCTTTCGTTACTAAAATCAACCACCACCACGGTCGATCGGCGAGCCTGAAGATATTTTGAAAAATTTTAAAGTCATAGCCTGCAGTCTGATGCAACGAAGCTTTATCGGTTCACTCGGATCGGATTAAAAAATATTCTCGCGTAAAATTCGGAAAATATTCAAGGAGGATTATTGTTTCGAAAATGGGGACCTGTTGTACCTTGCGATGGCAGAGTTTAATGCTGCTACGGTCGAGAATCTGAATTTAGCAGGCAATGAATCGAGAAAGAAAATTTCGCTCGCCCTCCTTCGACCATTGTTTAACCTCGCACGCTCTACCGCGAACTCAAGTGCTATTGAATTGAATATTATTTACGGACTCGTGTACCGATCGCAGAAATTTCGAGGATTTAATCTAGGGCCCTATGGGGAGTACCACGTTGGGAAACGACGGTGAGAGCAAACTGGATATAAATTAGGAGAACTCCGCAGTCAGTGGACTCCGCCCTTTCCGCATCCGAGTGCCAAGTTAGTCGAATTTTCCGCGATTCTTCAAGCGGGGAATTTGAACTTCGTCCCTGGGCACCATTTGCCGTCCGACTGAGATTTACTATAGTTACGGGATCGCGCGGAGTCGCGCAAAGCCACCGACCTTCCTCAAAATGCCTACGTACCACGAAATCAAGTTCAAATATTGTTAAACTGAGTTAGACGAGTTAGAATTCGAGAACTCGCATTCGGTAGCCTTGGGATTGCTCGATGAATCGGAGATGCAAATGAAAGAAAACTTACTGCTTTTGTGGTAATCGAAATCGAATAGATTTATCGTACCTATCTTGAGAGAAATAAATTGCTTCTTTTAATTACCGCTTTAATCCCTCGATTCTAGAATATCTCACTTTTCAAAATTCACGATTACTACGAGATAACAGTAACTACAAATCATTCTTCCTAAAAACGATGACAGGCTAATTGCCCCGAATAATTTATACCTTACTACCCACGCAGTCTTAGCAGGTTGAATGGGAAGCAGAACTTTGATATTACATGCAATACCGCTCTCGCACCCACGGCATTAATCTTACGCTCCCGATGGTACATTCAGCAGGACCACCTCCTCTCGAAGTTGGGGCATTCGACTACTCGTCGGTCGACCCTGACATCGATTACAACGTTCAGCGATGAAGCTCCGGGTGAGCATGGCAGCACGGAACGGGTGCCTAGTTGCGGGGCTATTAGACACGCGCAGTTAGCATTTCGTGTAATGACACACCTCTCGCCACGGCGGACTAGAGGATGCCGTTTGTCTCGTCTACTCGAGCAAAGGTCGATCGTGCCTCAGGCGGTGATCTCCTCGTGCCGATTGCGACGATACCGGTGGCGTCAGTGAAAAATCACTTGAGATCGTTACGAGTAGTCGAAATGCAAAAATTCTACTAATGATACAACCTCCACCTTCGACAACCTCTTTTAACTCGTTTCGCGAGCGTACAAGTTGATTTTTGACACGGCCAACATTTTCTCCCCCTTTGAAACTAATGGCAGACGTAGGTGAAAGCAAATACGATGCACGAGAGAGGAAAATTTCAATCAACGACGTGCCGTCGCGGCACGCGTCGCAGGAATATCGTTCGTGTTCAAAGTGTCGATTCGTCTTCCACCGATTGCGAAAGTTCTGTTGGTTCGCTAGATTACACCGAAAGGCGCGAACCTTCTCAACGAATCTCTCTGGGGAAAGGAATCTCGTCCAATTAACATTAAGACACTCGCTGCCCGCCAAATGTATTTTATTTGATTTAGAGAAAAGCGTGGGCCGACGGCTTTTAGTCGCGTCGCCGACTCAAAATGGATTTCTGAATTCCTGCCACGAAGTATCGCGTGGAACGACGATTATGGTTATTCGTTGTCGTCGCGAATTACGTTTATTATTGGCAGTGAAAGCGCCTGAAGACGGAATGTGAGTTGAGTCGCACTAATTTCCGTACAATGGCACATATCTCCCGAGTGAGGACGCAATTGCTCGTGACGTGCCTCCGGCAAAGGTTGCTCGCGAGCGAACACCTTGCGAACTTCGCGGCGAACTCGTGTCGCGAGTGGCCCGCAAGGCGAATAAACGCGATTAAAGTCGGCGAAGGATTTAAAATGTGCCGCGGGAGACGACAGGGTAAGAAGACGCCATTGTTCTCCGCGCACTGGAGCGCGCGCGGAACGAAACGCTATTTATTGCGATTATGAAACGCGCCTTTTCTACTGGTTTCAGCTAAGAGGAATTCATGCGGGGCCCTCGGTAGCGCACGTGAGCGAAGCGCAACGAGATTTAAAGACGACGCGTGCCCTTTATACCGTGCGATTTGCTAGCGAAGAGGTCGCCAGACAGGAGAAAAGCGTGCGATACAAAGTGGTACAGTCTTGGACAACGATGGCGATTGTTCGTTCGGTACACTCTTTGACAGGGATGATGGCTGATATGGGATACTATTTACTTTCACCACCATACAACGTCTTTCCGTCGACTATCCAACTTTGTACACCCTTACCTACTTATGCGTCCATTACTCACTTTCCTCTCGCATTTTACGCGGAGACAATGAGCAAAGGAAACACGAATTAACATTAGTAAGGTAGTCATTCAGGCCTATTCTATATTCTTACGCGTTAAAGTAACATGAAGTTGGACAAGCTAACTTTATATATAACGTGCATGTTATCTTAACCCTTTGAGTACTGAATACTCGCGGCCTATGCGGTCCGTACAGACGGCGCGCGTCTAGCGCTGGCGATCGCTGTGGATGGAATACTTTTTCGCTAAACTGAACTCTGTTGATTAACTATTTAAGGTGCAAATAGTAATAAGTTATAGTAATCCTTTTGCACGAGATTAAATAATTAAAGGGCGCTATTACCATGCTGTAACTAAGGAATGCACTTGTATTCATCTCACACAAAAGTAATTATAATAGTTCTATGTAGGTGATCGAAAAAATCGACAAACGCATATATGCGCTTTCAGTCCATACCGACAACTTATTGCTAAACTAAATTCATATATGCGTCCTTAGTCCACACGGATAGCTTTCGCCAGAAGCATATATGCGTCCATAGCACTCAAAGGGTTAATGTGTAAGTATACGAAATACGTCTGATTGAGTGGAGAGAAAAACTCAACGATCTACTATTTAACTCTGAACAAGATTCCAGCGTCGTTTCCAAAAATCACCCGTCGCGAACCGACCGACACCCTCGGACAGGTCTAATTCTCCGTACTAAGCGTCCTTCTCGCCGTCTGCGAAAATTCCTCGCCATCAAAAGTCCTCTTACGCATTTATACCCGCGTCGCGAGAGATAGTCCTATCTCCCTTGGTCCGTCCTCTCTCGGTTGACGCCATTAGCGCTGCTCTTAAGCCGCGCTACCGTCCGTCGCGACGCACGTACGTTCGAAACGCGCGAATAAAAAGCACGGTAGGACCATACGTGGCGGAGGGGACGCCCGATGAAGAGGGACGAAAGCACGAGGGAGGAAAGAAGGAGAGGTGGTGGGTGAGGTAGAGACGAACCAAGGCGAAAACGTGCGCGAACAAGTTCGTGCGATTACGACCGGACGATGGAGAGTGAAAGGGGGTGAGACAAGAGGACAGAGAAAAGGGAAGGAGAGATAAAGAGGAAAGGACGAGAGGGAAAAAGCGAGATGAAGAGGGACCACGGAAAGGGAGACGGTGGATCGCGGAGTTCTTCTCGGTTGGACGAGTCGAAGAAACCGACTGCATTACTTAATGGCGTGCACGGGTAGCCGTTTACTCCGGCTTTCGGCACAAAAACGGCTTAAGTCGGCACGTAAGCTCCCCTCTACCTACCGCCACTCTCATCGACTCCTTTGCTTCACCCTTTTGCCACTGGCCCGAAGGCCTCCTGTAACGTGCCGTCCGCCGTGTGAGCCAATGATAATTACATCACCGCGGTACAAACGTGTCACGTGTCGTCCACCTTTGTAATGCGTCCAGCTTGCGCTGTTCCTTCCTACGTCCAGTATTCGCCAGTTCGATACTCGTGGATTGTGTATTAGATGGTGAAATAGAGACGGGAGGAAATTCTATATTTCTCGGTCGACCTACGAGGATACCTCGTGGAAGATTGCCATAGTTCAGGTATGAACGTTAAGTGATCGAGTTTATGTGAGAGCATATCCTGTTGGATAAATTGGTAGGCAAAGATAGAAGTTGAACGAGCAGCGTGCATAAAACGCGTGACGAGGGTTATTCGGGAATAATGGAGACAGCTGGAAAAAAGTTTATCCGCGATGTTAATCACGCGATTAAAACTTCGAAATTTCGAATTTCGCGAAAAGAGGATTGTTCATCGTTCAGATGTTCACGCCTCTAGTTCTCCATTTGCAGGTTTAATTGGCAGGCATAAGCACCGAATCACGATACCCCGAAATATTCGACGGAACATTATGCTCCTCGGAATTTCGTAGCTCCCCTGGTTATCTTCTACAATGGCGTAGGTAAAAGAAAATTTTACTTCATCCACAATAATATCCGAGTCTCTTGATGAATTGTCCAGATGGATTCGAAGGATCGTAGCATCCCATATTGAGGGAGAGGCGAATAATTCGAACGTTGGGCGAGCGATCGGCCAGACAAGATAGTCGATTTGTATCTGCGAATGTTCCATAAACTCTTCCACACGCGATTACGCCACTGGAGTCGAATCGTGACAACACCTCTGCACTCCCGAGACGAGTTTCTCGCGTCGGACGGATATATCCGCGAGGCTAGGAGAGAACGATCGAAACGGGAATGTCGACGAAGCGGGCGCGATAAGTTTCTCAACCTGACGATCCACCGAGTTATCTTAATGGCGCGAAATATAAACACGCTCCCGCCGATTGAGGCACGTAGAGAAAGAGAGAGAGCAAGATACGTGAAAAGAAAAAGAAAGAATGAGAAAGGGAGGCCTCGTCCTCTCGCCGGTCCGTCCCTTCGATCAAGCGTCGCTTAAAGCGCAATTTTTCCACGATTGCGCGAGACTCCGCGACCGGTTTATATAAATTATCCAACTTTACGACCCACGAGATATTCAATAATAACAATAACGGCGTTACTATCATTACGACTGTTTTATGGATTTGACCGGGGGGACGTGTTTACGGGCGCCATTAATTCGCGGCTGCTGCTCCGCGGGTCCGCCCCGTCTCACGGTTAAGCGAACTGGGCCTCGTCATATCGTGAAATAATCCCGACTGCCGAAGAACCAGTCGAGAATCTTTCCTCTCTCCTTGGCCACTAGGTGGAAAGCTCGTTTTTCCAGGATACGTGGTAGTGGCCGCCGCGAAGAAGTGTGTTACCCGTAGGACACGAGACTGCCCACGTTCCAGGGGCTCGCTACCGACTACCAGATTGTCGGGATTCCACGCGGTTTTGCCTACTTACATACTTATCTTCTCTTCTCGCTCTAATAAGATTAACCTTCGCCGTGGAACGCCACAACGGGCGCATTGAGATGCCTCGCTCGAACGGAATTAGTTCATTAGTCTTCGACTTTCGCCTCGCCTCCTTGCCGGGTAATTAACGTCCCTTGATACTCCAGATAAAATTATCGCGATTATTTATATCGCAAATGACGCTCCTCCCGACAATCTTAATGGAATAATGTAGGTAATCGTTCTCTCGGCGATGCGCACGAGAAGCCTCGCCTACGAATATAATTGCCGCGCGACAAGCACCCCGGTTTCGTTGATCTCGGACTTATCGCGTCCCTTCGATGCTGCAAAGATAAGGCAAAAGTTGCCGAAGCAATGTATGCCAGAAGGACCCTCGTAATTTCTTCTGGCCGTTCAACTTCCGCTGACAGCAGGTGTGAACGCGGGGCGAATAACTCTTATGCAAAAGAGGTGCGAGCATGCGTGCTCGGAATTGTCAGTTTAAACACGCTTCTACCGTAGTCGCCACAATGGCAATTAAATCCCACTTACGGCACTTCCAAAAGAGGTCTTCATGCTGTGAATAGCTTTATTCTCGCATAAATACTCTCGATCTTCCAGGAACACGAAGAATCGTTTGTAGATCAAAGCAGATGTTTCTCCTTGGACAAAATTGATTGAAAAGCAGCCTCGAACGTTGCCGACGGCGCACGAACAATTTTAGTATCCCAAGAAGCGAGTGTAATTTGTAGTTGCCTTTCGCGGAGTAGAGCTCGCGTGCATTGAGCGTATGCAAAGAGGCAAATACGTTAGAAAGACGAAGGGTAGGCAGATGAACATCGCCAAGGCGAGTAGCGACGAGTTGAGAGGCACTGCCGTGTACGGGTTCGCGTATCTCGATAGTATGCAGATGCGAGGTGCGAGCAGTTAGTTTTCGCGAGTTGACAAGCCCTCGATTTAATAGCGTCCACTCGCGCGCGCCCGCCTAAGAGCGGCTGCGACGCGTGCCCTGCGCCCGCTCCTACACGCGCGACACACAACGTCGGCGGGTGTAGGAAGCTCGGACGCAGCTCAGGCTCGAACCGCGAAGTCGTACATCCAATAGATCTCCTATCTCGGGAAAACGGACCGACCGGTCGATACATCATTTGTCGAACCGGTAGCTGAAATTGCGACTCAATTATATCTAGGAGTAAGGAGTAAGTGGCTCTTCCATGCGTGCGAGATTATGCTGCGCGCGTTTAAGAAGAAACGAGGTCGCCGAAGATAATCGGAAGATGATCGAGAGAAAGTACCTGCCAAGGAAAAGGGGAGAAAAGGCGATTCGTGGAAGAATGAAATTTCGCGGTCGCCGATTGGCCGGTTGATTCGAGCGAGAATTTCGTTCACGTGAGGCGTGACGATTGGGATTTATTGGAAAATATTCACGCGGCGGGAGGAAAGACGATGCCCTCCGCGCGATTCGATTGCTCGCGCCGCAATAAAGTACCGGTTGCGCGCCCCCGGTTGCAGGCCGATAATTCCATTCGCTGAAATTCGCAGTTCGGTAATCATCGTCGCTATCTTTCATCTGAAAGTTATTTATCGCCGGTTAACGCCATGGTGCAAGAGCGGTCTTATTTTTTTTTCTCGCGAGCGCAGCAGCCAGAGGCTCGAGTACTCAAGCGGGGCCGCGAGTGCCGTACATCTCGTGCGCGCCTAGCCCCGATATCTGGGGGAAAGGAACGAACCGACCGATACATCATTTGTCGCGTCGGCCGCTAAAGTTGCGACTCAATTACCGGGGGCTTGCTTGCGCGCGGTGCACACGCGCGTGCGCAACCGCCGTGCATCTCGACTCGCGTAATATCGCGCGCGTGTGTGAGTGCGTGCGGGCCCGTTGCCGCGAGGGAGGAGGGAAGAGGACGGGGCAAGCGAACGATAAAAGTGGGACGAGAAGAGAGCAGGAGGAAGGAAGGGAGCGAAGGCGCCTTCGACCGCTAACCAGTCGGTTAGTTAGCGCCTCGGATTCGCCTGCGATATTCCTTCGGCGCCCCGCCGCGAGCCGAACGATTAAGGCACCTTTGCGGACGAGGAACCATAATTACCCTAACACCCGCGTTAGCTTCGTCCGCGTTAATCGCCCTTTCAGACCGATCGAGAAGTCCTTTCGTATTTCTTTCCTCGCCCTCTTCCTTCTCGCCTCTTCTTCCGTGCTTCGTTCTTTCCTCCCGAGTTCGCATACGGAGCTGGAGAACGACGACGGCCGACTTTCTACGATTGAGCCGCTCGATTCCCTCGCTACATTGCGTAATTCCCGCTTTGCCGACGCAACGCCTTTGATCGCTTGGTTTATCGATTTTTATGCGATGCCGTGTAACGAAGTAGGTTAGATATTTCGAAGAAGGTATTTCGGGGAATGGAGCTAGAAACTGTAATTGCAGAACGAAGGTTAAATATTGATAAGTGCATTTTAGGATAGAATCGAAGGATCGGCAAGATAGTTTCGGAATGTACGATCGTAGCGAGAGCCGATGCCTGAATTGTGCGAATATGCAATAGACCCTTATGAACTTATCTCCTTCGGTTCATTAATCGCCGTTAACTATGCGAAGCGTACGGGCATCTCGTGCTTCGGTAACTCGGCACACCTACGTCTACCTCCTTCCTCGACCTCCTTCTCCTCCGCACCTTTCGCGATCAATAGACTTTCTTCGTAGACGGCCGTTCGATAATGCGCTACGATCTAAGCCGTAATGGTGCATCATCATGCGGTGATAGAGCGACGATCACCCGTCGAGAGAAAAAAAATCGCGAAGAAAGAGAACGAGAAATTATGAGAGCGTATCTAATCTCACCTTACGTTCTCTTACCGTCGATCCTCCCACCGACGGGGAATAAGTTACCTACGATCAACTCCTAGGGGAAGCGCGACCCACGCAAAGCGAATTCTTCTCGCGAGGATGTTCCACGTCTGTTCGATAGGAAGCCAGAGATGCGTGACCTCCCGGCATCGAGGAAACGTAATCATTAACCTTTCACGCCACGATCCAACTCGGACTAGGAACGTAATGCTGCGCAACATGGCGCATCGAGGCCCGAAGCCGTTATCGTAGCTGTGCAGGGTGATGAAAAGCTATAATTACCTAACGCCTGCGTCAAGTTCGTGCATGTTAATCGTCCCCTTGGTTCGGCTCCGCCAGATTCCACGAGCACTTTAATATTATCCTTCGTTCGATCGTTTCATTCGTATCGACCCTGGTCCTTTCGACCTAGACCAAGCTACGTTAGGTTCGGACTCGGAACGGTTGACACCCTCCTCGGTGCCCAAGCATCCGCTCAAGATCAAGTTTCCGAGATCGTTAATCATTGGCCTGACCACTTTGAACTCAATTCTAAGCCACGAGGACGGCTTGCGATGTTGCGATTGGAAGGCTCTATCGCATACTCACCGCTTACTCCGAGGGGTTGCAATTATTTCGTCTTCGTGCTACCATCGTTAAATTCGTACGTGTTAATCGTCCTCTACGGGAGTACGCGAGTATTCCACGGTTCCTTTCTCAACGAGTCAACGCGCGAAGGAAGGTGCAAGTGGAGATAAAGAGAAAAGGGTGGAACAAGGAGAAGATGGCGAGAGCGCAATCTGGTAGCGTTCATGTGCGTTGCGCAGGTTCCTCTGGTCCCTTCGAACCCTTCTAGCCCTTCGAGCCCTCCAAAGCCCGTACCTGCGGTGCATAGCCATCTCGCACCTCGTACACCACTGTGGGAACCCTCTGTAAGACTGGGTTAGGTGCTTTCGAGAGGCAGTAATCGAGTGCGCGAGCTCTGCCACGGAAGGATTCTCGATAATCATCACCGAGGATCGTTACGCGGAAAATCCTTTGACCCACACTGCCGAAGGGTTCTCTTCGTGCGCACCAGCGAGAAGAAGGGCTCCTGCATTCGTCGAATCAACCGCACAGATTGAACCTTCTTTTCTTCGACGATGGGGGCGTGTACGCGCTACGTCGAGCAAGAGGTGCGAAGGCAATTCACAGTATTATTCTGTTGGATTTCGCGGAGGCGATGGAAAGAGAATCCTTTTCAATTTCCTGTGTCCTTAGGTTTCATTCGGAAACGAACGCCATTAGCGACGATGTTTCATGAGAATCACGAATGCCGCTTGGAACTAATTTTCCTTCCACTTGATTACTTTCTCTCTCTTCCTGTCTTTCGAATCTTGATCTCGGCGTTTCGAATCGTTCGAAGATCTCTGGCACGAGGCGTCCAAGCACAAGGTCACTCGTCTCCTATATCCACGAGTGCGCTCCCGCGGTCTTTCGCGGTCTCCTATTTACATACATATGGATACGTCGAAATCCGCGCTAAGAGGCCGCGCGGGGCGCGTGTAAATGTTAATGACGCCGGTAGCCTTGGTTGTTCTTCCACATTCTCCGATCCTGTACCGTTTTGCTGTATCGCCGGTTAACAGGCAGGTAAGAAGTAAGGATTGCAAGGTAATGGGGCGAGGAGGGAAGACCAGTTAGGCGCGCGGAAGGGAGAAGCGAAGGAGACGAGAGTAAAAGAAGGTAGAGGGTAGAGGACGGGAGGAGAGGAAAGGGTTGCGAAGAGAGGAGACCGCGAGAAGGAGAATGGATAGGGATGGAAGAAAGGAAGAAAAGAGAAAGAGAGAATCGGTGGAGAGGACGGCGCTTGCAGGCACGGAGCCACTTTTTCTGGGCTTAGCACATTTTTCAATGCCCGTTGACAGCTATCCGACCTTCTTTCTCGCTCCTACCCTTCGCCCCGCGCCTCTTTCACCGCGTTTCTTCTCTCCTCTCCTGCACGCACGCCTCACCACCACCTTCGGCATTCAACGTTCACCACCTTCTGCTACCGATCCTACTCCAACGGACGCTACCACCTTGCCCGCCGCTATCGCGAAGGCCGAGAGAGGAGGATTGCAGGGTGACGCGGTTTAACGCTCGCAACGAAACGCCAGAGAAAACCGTGAGAGCGGGCGTGCGTCTGGCCCGCGTCCCAAGCGGACTGGTCGAATCGCGCGAAACGGCAGCCCGGGAATTTACGAAGCAGAACCAACGACTGCCTCGCCGAGGAGTACTTCTGCAACGCGATATTCATAGATCGCTTTAACCGTCGCAAACACTTTACGGACATCCTTCCTTCTAATCGAATTCCACGCGTGCTTTCCTTTATTCGTGTACTCAATGCGATCTCGCGGGACCATCCGCTCGATGACGTCCAAGAAGAGTGACGCGTCGGCGTGGTCCCGCATGAGTGGAGACGCTAATAACGCACGACGTCACGTTCAAGCGATGCACGAGTGATTTAAGGAGCACGCCTCGAGCGTAGTCGAACGTAGGATGATAAACGTCGAACTCCTAAGCGCGCCAGGGAACATCAATTACTCGCGTATTAATTTTAATTTGTATACACCGCGCGTTTCCTCCTCTTCCTCCTCCTCTACCTCCTTCTCCACCCGCAACGAGCATTCGCGACTTTTCGTTCATCTCGAAATGCCACGAGGTCGAGGGACGTTTTTTACGGCGAGTCAAGAAGGGAATTTACGAAGCAGAACGAACGAGCCCCAGTCTCCCGGAGCCAGATGGGTACCGGTACGTGGTACTCTGCGCGATATTTACCAATCTCTTGGAAGCATCTACGCGGATAAGAATCGGCCTATAGAGAGGATTAAATCTCCAAGTCCGCGAGCGAGTAGGAAACCAGGATAGTCCTCCTCGTGTTCCTTTATTCTTGACGGTGCGACGAGCCTCGTCGTTCCCGCTGAAAGGTGACAGAGGGAGGACTTTTACTGCGACACGAATGCGGGCAAAAAGCACCGACTGACGTACATACGTTCGCCTCGGGAGAGTTCTCGTTACACGCGCTACAGGCGCCCGGTAACAATGTGCGAGCATCGGGTTTTCTGAATTCATCGATGCCTTTTTCTGCGTTGTCGCGCGACAACACCACGACGACGACGCGCTACGCAAGGGGGAAGAAGGAGGGGCGAGAGAGAAAAGAGAGGAGAGTCGCACGTTAAATGCATATCGATACGGTTTCTCGTATCGGGGGAGCGCTCCTGTCTCCCGTCGACAGGAAGCCGAAGAAATCCGCGACGAGAAAAGCTCCGATCGAAGAAAAAGGGAGAGACGAGCTCCTCGAGGACAGTTGCGACGAAGAAGGAGAAGTGGGAAGGGGAGGTGGTGGAGGAGGAAGGAGAAGGTGAGCGACGAAGGCCGCGCAAGCGGCTCGAGACGACTAAGGCGGCGCGGGTCGAGGTGGACCGCGGGAGATAGAAAAAGAGAGATAAGAGGGAAGGGTGAGTTTCCTTTGATACTCGCACGAAGAAGGTGTATTCTTCATGACTGCTAAGCGAGGACAGCAGCCAGCGTGCAAAGGCAAGAAGTACGCGGAGGCAGGGAGCCGGGGGTGGTGCTAATGAAAATGTATCGAGGTAGGAAGTCACGGGTCCGAGTGACCCCTAAGGGTTCACCTTGCTTCGGTTGTTCCAGCCTCCTTCCTCCAGCTCTTCGTCGCGGTCCTGTCGCTATTCTAGCTCCTCTCTTCTTGCGACGAAAGAGAGAGGAGGAGAGAGAGACAGAGAAGAAGCGAGCGAGAGAAACGGTAAGAGAAGAAGCGAAGACCTCGGATATACCTCGAGCCTCAAGGTGGTGTACTCGCATGCTCGCTACTCTTCAGGCCCGAGAGAAGAGAGTCCGTGGTGAGGCAAAGCAGCCACGGCCACCGCGCTATCTACCATCTGGCATAAATCAACTCAATGCTCGACTCTTAGAGAGCTTCGCCCTCCCTTAAGTCCATATTGCCAGCCTTCTCCCTCCTCTCGATCCTCTCCCTCCAACTCTCCAGCCATCCCACCCTACGGACGCGTTCGAGTGGTGGTCGCTATCCGAACGATCTGCCGATTATTAATTCAACTCGCCTTTCCACCCTGCGTTACACCCCGGCTTAGGTATTGGATACTCTTCACTCGGAATCTTCTCTCGCCTCCCTCCCGCCTCGTCCTCGTCGGCGAAACTTCCTCGAGATCGGCTCGTTCGGCAGGGTCGTTGGTGCGTTCCTCGCGAAACCCCAAGGAAACGATCACCTATCGGCGGATCGGTTCGATTGTCGATGAGAGGCTGGCTTACGCCCTGTTTACACCTCCGATGAAGAAGGCGGAGGTCGTTCCGACCGCATCGCGGACGGGAAGCGTCGGGGAGGCTTCGTTTCTTCGGTGGGTGGAGGAATGGTGGGACGGAGGGGGAGGGAGCTGGTGTTTGCTCGCTGGTGGGATCCTCTCTGTATACTTTGTACCCTCCGAGATACCTCGATACGATGTGCACGGCACCGGGCGGCACCACCTCTTCGCCTTCCTCTTCACCCTTTCGTTCTTTCTCTCTTCCCCTACCTCGTCGCCGCTATTCCCTCTCCTCTCCCTTCATTCTTCGCCGGTTCCTCTTTCTACTCGGCTGCGAAGATCCTACGAAGGAGATCGGGACAACGGGCGTAACAAAGGGCTCACTGAACCAGACGGCACTGGTGGCAGAAGAAGAGCTGGTAAATGCCCCGTTGGCGTGTATATAAGCTGCGTGGGCTATATATATGTGTATATATTTATTTATATACATATATCCCGGCCGTATCATCCTATCGTGGAGCGAGGGCGCAAGGAAAACTAGATCCCTCGCGAATCCAAAAGGTGATAAATCTAACGAGCTGCGAGCAAGACTCATGGCCTTGGCCGCTATGATTCACGATCACGCGTGGTGCACGCGCGTAGTGGTACTGTCTGCGTGCGCGCGGACCATGTCCGGTATTCCGAGACCACTTCGGATGTCGACGGGATCCCTTTTCTTCTCGGCGCGTTCCCGCCGGGGAAGGAGCGCCGTGCGAACACGTCGCGAAGTAGCGACCCAGTCCCCTGCGTAGACCACATTCACATGTAAATTCATGGAAACTCTGTGGAGGGTGTATTAATGGGATTAACGCCTGCTTACAAGAGCGCGAAGCTGTCGCGACAACTCGTCGATGGATCCTGCTTAATACCGCCTTTTACGGTCACGAGAAAAGGAGGGCGTCGCGGACCTTGTACCAAGGTAGTCTCGGAACTTCAGTCGTCCGGTAAGACAAATCAAACATCTCGATCGGATAGAGGATGAATTAGGCTAGATCGTCGAAAAGATTCTAGTGACGCGAACCCTTGTCCCTTGTGCTGTTATCGGTAAAAAGATCTCTTTCGACGAGTAGGGATAACCTCAAGGAACTTTCCACGCGTGACTTACGTTCGAACGCCGCGCGCGTTTGTAACAAGCACAACGAGGCACAATTTTCTAATTCAAATTTAGATTCGGACCCGGGAGCACCGTAAGGAGAACTCCTTCGTCGGGAAGATCATCCGCGTCCTCCTCGCTCCGATCAACTGGTCCTATCGGAGGAGGCGCGGCCGTCATACCGGTGCACCGCGATGCTATCGAGAGAGCGAGTAAAAATCACGCGCGAGTAAATCAGTCGCCTGTCGTTTGCATCCTTCGTCCGGTCCGGTAAAGGGGTGGGACGGCGGGCGGCATAGTCGCGCGGTACCAGGGCCGCTGGAAAGCCGGACGAGCCAGTGGCAGCAGAATTTAAGCAAGTTTTTGCCTGCTACGAGGCCCTGTCAATGCAGATGATTGGTGCGCGCGAAAATGGAACAAGACACCATGAGACAAGGGGCCTCTCCTCCGCCCCGTCCCGTTCTCCTCCTCTCACCACACCTCGGGCCCCATTTGTTATACGAGCCTCGTACGAAAGACGACGATGGCAATGATGCATGGTGGAGATATTGGCTCCGACTAAAACATTTCTCGAACCTGGGGGTAGGTACGTTCGCCGGACCCGCGCATGGTACCGGCAGCTGGACCAGAAATTGTCGGACCATGCAATATCAAGGTGGACACGGGTTCCAAAAACTGATGGGCCAAGATCAGGAAAGTGAATCGACTACCTTCGTTCTTTTACACCCTGGGAGAGCTGCGGCCCCTGTGTGTCACGGTACGATGCTACCGATTGGGAATTTGACGATAGCCCGGGGATTAGCGGTTTATTTGTTAGCAGACTTCTGTGCGCGTCTCATCGAATCACGACGACGGCGAGACGTCCGACGCAAGGAGAATCGTGGAAGGTTTCGTTCGATTTGACGAATTCAAAATTAATTGGGTTGTGTTGCGTTTCGAGAGTAGGAACGACACGAGTGGGACACAACGCGAAATGAATTCCAATTACCGGGTACGCCTCGGAGCGCGGTTCACGGTGGCGTAATTGCATAGGCGTACCGTGTCGTAGGACGGTTAACCTAATGAAGTGGTTAAGTGAGTGTCGACCGGCGACAGTAACCTGCTCGTTGGTCCGCGACAACCCTGCTTACATATCTGATGTCTCATGTCGATATGCGAGAACTTCCGGGATGTCGTTAATTATGACTGTGATTAATAAGGTAAGAGCCGGGTGATTTACCGTGCGTCACGCGCATACTCGCATGACTCTTATCCTCACCGTATATTACCTTTGCATAATGGGAATTCCGCGTGGAAAGGAATTATGGTTAGCAGGAAGTCGCGATCGCATCCTTCCTATTTTATAACCACCGACGTTTTGACCCTTTAACGCGGATACTCGCCATTTCGACGGCACGCGGGATTTTACACCGTGAAATTTATTAACCTTCGAATTTTCCAATTTTTTAACACTTTGGGGAACAAGAAACCCGTCGGCACCTCCTTTTCATCGATCGACGCGAAAGCTGTGAAATAACAATCTAAACGTTGAAACATTCGACTTAATTGAACATTTTTGGCATTGCTGGTATCCTACTGGCGCCTTTACGCGGCGGACGCAAAAACTAAGCGGGCCACGAGACCGTTGCCGAATAAACCGACTAACCTGAACGCTCCTTCGAGATAGCAAAAACTAATCCCGGATAGTTGCGAAAATGCGGTCGAATCGGGTAGCTAAGCGACGCTAAAGCAACGCCGGTATATCCGAGTTTGTCGCAGCGCGTTACACGCAAAGGCTCGTACTCTCGCATCGTAGTTGGCCCGATGCCAGGTTCGGGAAAGAATTCGCCGTCACTATTAAAAACCGAGAATGTCCTCTTACGTCTTTCCTGGATTGCGCTCCCTCGTGCCCCCCTGTCGTCTTGGCCACCTCCCTATTCTGCGCTTCTCGCTCGCCTTTTAGAGGTGGTGCCGTCTCTCCATCACGACGGCTCTCAAGGAAAATGGAGTTAGGGAGATGCGTCCGCGCGGTAACTCTCCTCCGCTGAGAACAACGCCGCGAGTAGCGCTTACGCGTGCGCGCAGCATGTGTAAGAATTTACTGGTAAGCGGATGGTGCGCCGGTGTCGCGCGTACACGTACGTGAATCTGCTAGTTTGTGAGCGAGCAATATGAACGGATGCAGATATAGTTACGCACATATATATATACGGGGGTACCTATGTAGCTACAAGAATACGATTGCCCGCACTCGTCCCTCTTGCTCCCTTTCCTCTTCCCTCTGGCACGCTCACGGTCTCCTTTTCTCTCTCTCTCTCTTGCGTTTCCTTTCGCTTCCCCTTTTTCCTACTCACCGACTCAGTTTCCCTCCTTGCGCTCTCCATCTTCCACTCTCCCCTCCCGCAACCCCTCGTAACAAACGATACAGCGTGGAATTGCCGTTTAAGCGGTGTGTTTCTTATATGATTCCCGAGATGGCGCCCGTCCAAACTCATTAATCGTAATGCCCCCGGATGGCAGGACATAACGTACTCCGTGGAATTCCCTTCCGGTAATAACTGCCGTATCGCCGGGACGGTTTTTCAAATCCGTTGCCCGGCGGATGGAGTCCTCCACATACCATTTCACGGCCGCCGCGCGTAACTCGGGGTCTATGCATCCCAGCTACAACGGGATATTGGAGATTCGACGAGTGGGAGGACGAATTTTCATTTGGGTACTCGTGAGAGTGAAAACCGAAGGATATGGATGTGGGGAGTGGTGAAGGTAATAGAGAGCGATCGATGGTAAAGATAACAATTATGATATCGTGGATATGGGAGAATTTCTTCAATTCAGCTGTCGGTGGGTGGTAGTTCCGGGCTCCGAATGTTTCCAAAGTGAAAAGGCGGGTCAGCATAATCGGCCGACATTGTCTCCGTATACGCGAAGTACTGAAAACTGTCGTTCTTAAAGCGGGCACCGCAGGCGTAATTTCCGGAAACGTACGGAAGAAGGCCGAAAGTGGTTCTCAGGTATAATATACGACTCTTCAATTTCGCAGGATCTCGGGAGGTGGCTGCGCTGGATCAGAGTAAAATATGCAAGCCCCGTGGTCGTAAAGCTTCGGCCTTAAAGTGACAGTCATAAAAGGCAGCTCCTTATGCAGAAGTTGAGATAAAAGATTTCATCTCCGTCCATTTCCCCGAAGGACAGGTAGATTCCGCGGTATTAAAACCGAAAAACACGTAGCCCAGTTCTGGCGCGGACTTTTTTTTGCGAAAATGAAGGGGAGTAAGACGGTGTATCAAAAACTAACCGAGAAAGAGGGTGACATTATCGAAATACCCTCGTTAAAAGTGTCCACGCTGAAAAGACATTGAATCGTTAAAATACGACCCACTTTTATAAAAAGTACAGCACATGTCGAACTCCGAAATAGCAGAAAAAACCGATAGCAATAAAAACGTCCCTGCCGCCTGTCAATTAAGGAATTAAGAAATCTGTCAAAATTGTTGAAACCACTTTTTCGCGGGACGAAAACGGACCCTGGGTAACGACAGGCGTCTCGAAAATGGTTTAACGGTAAAAATCTTACATTGTCTTTACAAGACACTCATCGGCATCTACGAATGCTATCGGCATTTCTGACGCGAATCGCCGTTCCCTCCTCCTAAGTCGTATGCGGGATAATTTTTTTCACGACACGTTCTTTTAAGTATCTCCCAGCTCCCGGTGAGAGTAGTTTCGCAAGTGGAGTACCACCGGTCGAGGCCGTGGTTCACACTCGTACGGTTCAGTCGGTCGAGGGCGTCGATACCGATTAAATTAAACACGCCGAAAGCTCCGTAGGAACGGACGGTTAAATATGAAAGAAGAGGCCTCTCACCAGGGACGAAGGAAGCGGACGGATGGGAAATAATGAGTACGCCTGGCGTAAGTATACCCTCGGTGAAGGTGCAAACAGACGAAAAAAAAGGGACGCGAAGACCGGGGCGGCCGCAAAACGAGAACCTTCCCGCTGGATATCTCGGATGGACTCCTGTCAGTTCGCACGTCCGTAAGACCCAAGCGCCTCCTCTTTTCTTCTCTTCGCATCGCTTCTCTACCTCTCGCGGCCCCTAGCCCTACCCCCTCCTACCTTTCCCACCTTCGTCTTTCACCTTCTGCTCGCCCCTCTCCGTCGCTTCCTTCATCTCCTTCTCCTTATCCACCGACTCCCTCTCGCCTTCCTCCTCCTCCGTTCCCTCACTTAAATACCCATCTTTTTATTTGATAAGGGGATCCTCCTCGAGGCAATTTTCACGGCCGCCGTGGCCGCACGAAACGTCGCTTTCGTCTTAAACGAAATAATGATGCTGGGAGTTAACGTCCAGGCACTCTCTACGTCCTCCTCTTCCACCAGCGGAACCGTTCGTCGTGCTCCCCGGTCTCTTACCTCGGGTAGTTTCGCCAAATTCAGTAATCGAACGAATTTCGTTCCCCGCTGCCTATCGCGACGATCTTTATTGGAAATCGAAGGAAGTGGAATGCGAGCGGGAGTTATTAACGCTCGGGAATAACGGCGCCTTCTGCCGCTTGCTCGATAAAGAGATCGAGTCACCGTGTTTGCGTGTTGCGTGTTAGCGAGTGTGCGCGAGTCTGTGCTTGTGTTTTTAAGGAACTCCTCGCAACTTCGAGTTGCGTCAGGATGCAACAATGGGATCCACTCACCACTGATTGCAAGCAATTTAGGTGACGCGTTATTTGGATCGAGTATGATAGCAGGCTTATTACGCGTGTATTAAGATACGCCATAACCATTTCCCTTTGTGTCGATAATGACCGAGGACTCGTCGGTAGACGGCCGTAATTGTGCGAGCCTTATTCGTATAAGCACTGGAAGGCGGAAATGCGAAAGAAGAAAGGATCGAGAATTCGATGGAATCCTAAGCAAATTATAAATCTCGAGGAAGAAGGCCGATTTCGAGTGACGAAAGGCTCTCGTTCCTCGTGTGCAAACATTTCGAACGCGATTTGACAACCGCTTATTCTCTTTAAAAATAATCTTGTCGAAAGTGCAAAGGACGTTGCGCGAGCGGAAGGGCCGGTGCGCGCGTTCGTCGAGGCGCCAGCGCGTGCAGGTGATTTTTAACGATTCCATCCCCGTTCCACAGGGAGTAATTTGAAACTTCTAAGGCCTTATTATCGGCGACGATTATGATGAGAAGATATTGCATTTGCACCTGCCCTCCTCTCGCGTCGCGAAGGAGTAAGCACGAAGGCGGATATATACGTATATTCTCGCTCGCCTTTATACGGTGCAGGAGCAAAACGGACGGTGGAGGCGCGCGGATTCTGCGCTCGAGAGAGAGATGAGGTGTGGAATATTTATGGTCATTCTAGAAGCGAGCGACAATGGCGCCCCATTGAACTTCGCGTCCCGCTCCTAAAACATGCTCCACGAGACATTCTCGGGCTGGGATTTTTAACCTAGGCCGCGCTTACTTATGCATCGTCGCTTTCGAGGGGACAGTGAACATTAACCGGAAGAAACCCCGGCGAGGGCCATGTATACTTTGACGAGGCGGATTCTTATTTCTTATTTACGTGGATTCACAGGAACTCTTAAAACGAGACGTTTCAGAAGCGCAAAAATTGCGTTTGGTTTAAAACCATTTAGAACGAGAGTTGTGCTTCTTTTTTTTAAAATAAAGATAATGCGTTATTAACGGATTACACTCCGTTGGACGTGCGTACCAATTGTTACGTTAGAGATTTGGCGAATTGCAAATATAGACTAATTCAAGCACCCTCGTAAAATCCGTGATGAGCGAGTTCTCACTAGAGCGCCGGTAAGCGAACTTCTCGATTTCGCGCGCGAAGTACCCACCGTACGACCAATCTTTCTTCAGCTCGCCTAGATATCCTGGCTTACCCCAAAAAACATCGCCGACCGGAAAGTGATCCTTCGATTCGTTCGGAGTAAGTACCGCCGGGAATGGTACTTAAAACTAACTTACCCCCGCGCTCTCGTATCTCCCTACGGCATTTTTATGTTTGCCGAAATGCACGAGGCTTCGCGGCCCGAATCGTGTCTTGAAGAGGAACAGGAGAGGATAGCGGACTCTCCTCCCACCGTCCACCGAGTGATGTAAAGTTCGCCGAAAAGTTCGAGACGCATGCCCTTACATTACCATGAAGGTAATAATTCAGCCCGCGCGAGAAGATGATGAGCGGTGGTTAAAGTTATGTACCGATATAAATTTCGAAATTTCCACTTTAGCCCGGCTCGCCCCGAACCCACTCGCACATTCATACGGGATTTTAAAGTTTTTAAAATTTTTTTACGCCCCAGAACATTTTCGAGATTTTCGAAAATTTATAGGGGACTGATACTTTCTCCCAGAAATATCACTTAGGCTGTTTTTCAACTCGCCTCGTATCTCGTAGTTACATAATTTTTGAACGTAAGCTAGATGTCTTCGTTATTAATCCGGGACATTGTTAAACCGATCGATAATCCTAGAACGTCAGGATCGATACTCGGATTTAATAAAGCGATCGGGGTGTTTGATAAGCCGGTCGTGAACAGTAAGGGAGCTTCGTTGCTTGCTACGCTAAGGGGTTGCAACGTGAGACTCACGCTATATCGATTCTAGTATCAGATTTAGGATAATCTTGATTTTCGGAGATAGGAGCCACGGAATCCTATTGAAATATCCAGGCCGATCCCTGGTCTTATGCGTATCGCCCGATCATTTAGTACGGCATGTAATTAAACCATGCAAACAATAGATCATGATAACGATCTGCTCGAATTGACCTGCGCGCGTATTCATTGATTCCGCTCGGACAGCACGAAATATGATTTTGTTTTGTATATCGAACCCCGGCGCAAAAGTATGATCGTATAAATCATTTCCACGGTGAAAAAGTGCCGATGCTTAGGCGCACCTGGTGGATATATGGTTTGTTGCACCCGTCGAACGGAAATTATTCTCTCCGTTCCGTAAAAGGGAAGGGCGTGAGCTGTGACGTCGTGAAAGAAATACGAACAGATTCCAGTAGATATAGGTTAAGAAAGATCGAGCACAATGATTCAACGCGAAGTTGGACGTACGGAGAAATTCAATTGAAAAAACTTCATCGTGCATGGAACAATTAAATGAAGGTGCGATTGTTATTCTTTGTGCTACTACGAAGGAAGTGGGTAGAAGGCAAAGTGGAGTGGCGAGTAGTTTACTAAGGAGGAGAAAGAGAGAAAAGGAGCGAGAAAGAGAAGGAGAGCAATGCAGGGAGAGATTGGAAGAGACGAAAGAGATTGTCGAGAGATAAACTGGAACTGGTCGGCGTCGCTCGTCCAATAAAGTTCTACGCCCCCGTAGTTTCCGCGTCCCGCAGCTAATTTCGCATGCGTGCCGTACCGGTAGAGAGCGAAGGTGCGATTTATTAGGTGAAATTAGGAGGGAACTTCTAATCTCTCCATTTGCCTTGAAGCTACTCTCGCGCCTTCTCTCTCTCCCTCTCTCCTTGCTTTACCAGCACGTATCTCCATTGTAACGATACGGGCGCGAGCGTCGAGGCGTGCTGCGTCGGTGATCGAACAACTTTACGCTCGTGTAGCCTGCACCCAGCAAAATTCAGATATTACTCCTCTCGTTCTATCACCCACCGTTGTGCCCCCCAGCCCTCGGTCCACGTTACTTCGGAACTAATCTGACGCGAGATAACAATCCCCTCCTTCCTCCCTTCTGCTCGAAAATAGATTCGTCGATTGCGAAAGTAACGATTGGAGGGTCCGGGGTTGAAACGATCGGTGCGTACGAAAGGCTCAGGCAGAATTGCCTGTGAGGCCTCATTCGAGATATCCATGCACGACGAAGCGGGGGCACGCGTAAAACACGTCTCGGACCGAGGCGGAGGCGTGGGCTAAGGAAATGAAAGAGAAGGAAATAACGAGAGCGACGATCGTGCCCGAGGGTGCGTGCGATTCGATGACCTCGGCATTTCAGCTGGAAAGTTTTCATAGTACACGTAACGACTTCTTTCTCTCGGTTCTTCCGCCCCCTCTGCCCGCCCTTCTCCGTCACCTCGACGCTCGACGAATCACGAGACACTTCGCACCGTAAAAATACCCCCAGGGGAGCTCATAGACGTCCTTCGCAAAGGCAAAATCCCAGCCCGATGTGAAGCTGCGGATGCGCTTCCTGTGCGCCCGTATGCTTTGAGTTCTTTACACCATTTTTCTCGCATTCTCTCACCCTGCTTCGGTCTACCTCGCTCTCAGCTTTTGTCTCATCGCGCCCGTTTTCACCGTGTCGAGCCGGCGTCTCACCGAGAATCGAGCACCGGTCGAAAATGTTCCGTGAAAAGTTAGGATCTAAGTGGCACGAGCATTATTCCGAGAAAAAGTAATCGTAAAATGATATTAAGAATGATCTCCTGCCAGGTCACGGAGAAGAATTGAAATATTTAACGCTGCAATGTACGAGCGCGGATATGAAGTAATATGGGGCAATAAAATAGGAGAGAAGATATTAGTCTCGTTGCTTCCTATTGGACCCGCCCGCGCTCGGCGGAAACAATTATTTAAGGCATGGTTTCCCGCCACGGGGTGCAGCGCGTTCTCGCTTTATTCACTTTTAATACTTTTCCTCATCGCGTTAGTTCGAAATCAACTTTCAATCTTCGTCGTACCTTTTTCCTCAGTCTCACTTTCTTGCATCCCCGCTCGCGTTCGCAGTTCTTACTCCCTCGTTGCTGAATTTTTTCTACCTCGCGCCCACCCGTTTCCCGTCTTTTTTCTCCATTCCTCCTTTTACTCATATTCTCGTTCCCGCGTCTCGACACTCCGCCCGGTACCCCGAGATCGAATGGTTGGAAACCTATTTCCTAGCCTGCGTACACGTTTGCCGCTCATAAAACCGGCTGTGCCGCTTCAAGAATATATCCCATCGTTCGGATGGCAGCACCTACGTGTTCAGCAGTAACGCGGCACCTTCGTTTCCTTACATTCTTCCGAGGTGGCTCTTTTCGCCTACCCACCCGGCAATAATAATCTCTCTCCCAAGAGCCTTGGCACCGAGGAGATGAGACTTTACGAGATCGCGAGTCTTCTCGGACGGATCGATCCCATCAGGCTTTTCCTCGCCGTAGTTTCGCTAGTCCTCCGACTTTATAGAATCATTTTCCCATCCGTATCCTTCTTCGCTCGATCACGTCCCAGCGAAAAGAAGGCCGCTATTTCGATCTGCGATCTTATTCCGTTCTGCGAATCGTTTGAGAATCGCTTTCGTTCGACTTCAACTTTCATTGACAACGGTAGTTTGCGTGTCTGTGAAATCTAGTTTAGTCCACCGTAAGAATCTAACACGCCCTCGAGCCTAGCACCTACGTACTCCCCTCCCCACCAGTCTTCGTTTCCTCGCGCGCATTCTTCCAAGTGCAATTTTTCGCCTGCCCACGCGGCAATAATAGTTTCTTCGTAAACACCTCGCACGCCCTCCGCAGGACTTTACGAGATCGAGGGTTACTATCTGCGTTTTACCGACCGTTTCCTTTATGTCGAACGTTCGCTCTACCTCGTCCTGCTCTCGCGGGAGGTTTATGTATCAATTGTACGACCTATCCGCGAATAGTATACCCGAAACGGCATACTAAATGCCCATGCAGTGTTTTTTATGCGACGTACTCGGTACGCGATCGAGAGTTTTTCGTTTGTCGTCGCAGAGGCAAAAAAAAATCGTAACATCGGCATGTCCGATTCGCAACGAAGTAATCACGCGCTCGAGCGAATTACCAAAACGGCGCGTTAAGTTTCACCGTGACAAACCGGGAGCACAAACTACCCGGAGTAACGAGGTTCTCAAGTACGGTTTGACATTTGCTATGCAATCGTTTGCTTCTAAATCGTATTTATCTAATTCGCTTTGGAGGAACGGAGCCGATGGTGACCGTAGATTTAATAGCGCTTTGAGTCGCGCGCACTGTTGGCACCACCCAGTCCGCATTTCCTCCTCCCATGCGCCGGTTATACCGTGAATCCGGTATTCGCCTCTCTAAACATAATTAACAATCACCCAAGATCTATCAAACAGCCCGGAAATTAGTGTACACAGAGTAGAACCGGGAATCCAACGTCGCTTCTCCTCTTCCTCCACCGCCATGGCGTTGGTCTTCTACGATGCGCCTTGGGTAACTTCAGTCCGAGCCTGACATTTGTAAGCGCTGGAGTCGGTTTGGTAGGTGGGCATATTCATCCATCTGGAGACCAGGTAGAGCCTGCGTGCAGGTAACCGAACGTGCCAGTCTGCCTTCAACCCATGCGCGCCCATCCGGCCCGTTCCGCTCCACCATCCTCTTCCTTCTCGCCTTTTCGCGCGCGCGAGCCCGCTGATTACCGCTTTCGAAGCGATAATTGCACGTTTGATATCGAGGTTTGAATTTCGAGAGGGTATACGTGGCAATATTTGCGCACCGCGCTAAGAAGCATCATCCGGCGGGTGCTTTTGAAGGCCGTGGGGAGGAGAGAGACGCGTAGGATCGGCAACGCGGGGAAGGATCACGAAGACGCTCCCGAGGCCATAATTCCTTCATTAAGAATCTCCAGAAAGAATATCTGGGAGTCAGACTTCGCTGAATTCCTTTCTCCCTGAAATTGCTCGCGCGCGAGCTCGAATGAGGTTTCCTCGGTAAATCGAATAACGTTAAAAAAACGAGGGATCGTAAAGCGAAATAATTGCAAGTGCCGGTAGTAGCCGTTCGATTCTCTTGGTGGGCAGTGGACGCGTCAAGGGAAAATGGGAAAGAGATTCGATCGGAGTTTAAAACTGACGGCGAGGGGGTACCGCGCAATTATTATACCGCGCTTAATAGAAATTCTCAGTGCGAACTGGTACGCGGAGACGTGTCGTGATCGATGTTACTCGACGCGAGGTACGTTGCACCGTGGTGATCTGCAGCTGCAGTTAATGCACATGCCGCTCCTGGCGAGCGAATACTCGCTCGCGCGCACGCGCATACGTTCCAGCCGTAAGTATGCCGTAAGTACGGCTGAATGAGATATCTCGGGCCACATTAATTTGCCAGGATCGGAATCGGCTTGGAAGCTTCCATGAGCGCTTTGCCTACCGTGAATGATATCTAATACCTGATCGAACCGCTTCCACGCGGACTCTGCGCGCACCGCCAGCCGCTTCTGCATACACACGTGATCTCATTACGTCCCGCGAATCGGCTCACGATCGCTTTCGGAGCATTCGCGCGATTGGCGCCGATGGAAGCGGCAAAAGGTGCCGATACTGTGCCTCCTTTGAGTCCCGACACGCTACGAACGCAATGTATCGACCAATTCCTAATTGAGTTTTTGCCACGTATTCTAACGCGTTCAATGGCGAATAATTCGAATGCAATGTGAAGCGTATCGTTTAAGGGTTTAAGTTATGTAATCAGTTGTATAATACTAGACAGAATTATAAGGAAAAGAAGCGCGTACATTAATTTTCCCTTCGGGTTTCTTTAATGTTACTTAAAGATAAATTCGTAACGCCGGACGGAATGAGAACGAAAAGCACCTAAATCCTTTTTCCTTTGCTTCGCGTTTCTTTAATGCTATTTAAAGGTAAATTCTTAATGTACTCCGTAGTGCATCGTTCAGCTTCATTACGGTATATACCCGATCTTTCCACCTTTTCTTGGAAAAAGCTGCATCGTCTAAAAATATTACAGGAGTACCTTACCTATCTCCGACTGTTAATCCGACAACAACTAGACGCACCGTACACGATTTGCACGTAGTGCAGCGACCGTCCGAGGAACACGATCCTATCGGTGGTAGCAACCGGTACACCGATTCGACGTACATGGATCGTAAACAAGGCTTTGCGCCAGTCGCGAAACAATCCCCGCTGTCTGTACGTCGATACTCGTGCGACGTATCGCCTTATTTATGCAATGTAAAATGCACCTCCTCGGTGTACGCTACCTGGTAACCAGTCGACCAACTGCTCCTTTCGCAGTTCGTCTCCTTTGGCTCGCAGTTACAACTATCGTACACGCGTTCAAAGATTCGCAGTTTCGTAGATCGATAGTGGGAGGAACGGTGAAAAGCATCGGTTTCCATAGATCGTTCCGACACGCTTGCTCGCGCTTTACGAATAATCTCGCACTCTGCATTTCACCGGACGGTAGCCCTCGACAGGCCTGAACAGGCCGTTCCAAGCTCGTCCATTAAGAAAATCTCTCGATCTGACGTGGCCGAGCGATCGCTGGGCGTTTGTGCGCAAGCCGATCGGCGACACGGGCACAGCCGATTCCAATTTGTAACACTTGGTCGCCGCTCTCTCGTATTACCCCGGAAGCGAAGCGCGCTCGCGACAAGCGCCACTCAGGACGGGCCGGTACGAAAATCGTTCGAATCGTCAGCTTCTGAAGCGATGCAAAGCAAGATAGTCAAGGATTACACTCGCGCGAGAATAAGAATCTTACGGACAATATTGTAGCAATGCATTTTAACGCTAGAACCGTAAATTTCTTTAACGCGGAACTCTGTCCGATTGACAATCCTGCACAACTTCCTCGTCGAGTTATTCCTTTGCCCGACATTTAGGTACCCGAGGCACCCATGCGCGATGCTCAACTTCCTGCGAAAACTCAGCACCCGAGAATCTCTTTCTCTCTCTCCCTTTCTCTCTCTTCTCTCTTTCTGCGAAAGTCGGAAGCATCGAGGCCAAAGGAAGTCAGGAGCCACCGCCGCAGCCTCCTCCGAAAACAGCAACGACGATCGCAAAACGGCCCGGAGGTCGTTTCGCGTGGAGAATAGAAGAGGGGAAACTTTACGAAACGCCGGAGATTCGCGGGTGCTTTTTCACGTGTATTCTGCACGCGTGGGATTTGGAGGAACGAGGAGAACGCCGACAGGAAGAAAGAAAGGATTAACGAAAGAAAGAGAGAAGGCCGGGGTACGGGAAGAAACGAAGCGGGAGGAGAAGTGGCAAGGATGCGAAAGAAGAGAGACGAAGAAAAGGCAGAAGGAGATCTCGGCACGAGCAGCACGGGGCTCGAGGTGTATCGAAGGACGGCGGGGAAAGGAAATGGCCCTCAAAGGGAGAAACGACGAACGGTGTGAGAACCGAGCCTCGTAGCGATTTCCATAGTTATTCGAGATAGCCCGTGCAAGGAGGAAGGGCCCCCTCCCACTCACGCTTGGGATTCCCTTTCGACGAGCGTCTATCCTATCATTTCGTATTGCACGGCGCCCACCTCCCTTTCCTTCCACTCTGTCCTCCACCTTCTCTTCCGTCTAACGGAACGCGAACGGATTTACACGTACGTACCGCGTGAGCTCGCCTCGCATCACGCGACGTTTCGCTAAACTCGAGCGAAGGACCTAGCCGAACGATCCCTCGATCGAGATTGCGAGGTGCGCGCGCGTGGGCGAGGAAAAGTGGAGCGGAGGTTTCGCGCGAAGCTGGCCCCATAGCTGCACGAATTCTGTTTTTCTCTGGAAGTCGGAAGTCAACGAGATCGATCGCAACGAAAAGCAAGAATTCTTTCGTTCCGATTCGTTGCTCGTGCCGGGCGCGCGAGGTCGTAATTTTGAGGCTGATCGAATAATTAGGCTTGATTTGTTGCGGAAGCTTCGAAACTGCCGAGGCGAGCAATAAAATCACCTCGGATTGCTTTCAATTAGCCTCGGATACCCCGATACGGGTTACGTGGAATAATCGATGTTTCTTCGTGCGAAGAGCGAACTCGAAGACGCATAAAGAGCATCATCCACGCCCTCGCGTTGCATCTGGTATCACATTAAACGAGGGCTTCGACAACGCTAGGGTCGACGCGGTGCACCGCGGTGGACAAACTGTTATTTTCCTGGTAATGATACTTGATGACCAACGGGCCCGTATCGTACCGAAAGGAAGGATCCTTGGAATCGGCAAGTTCGGCGAACCCTTAACGCGCCCTGAAATTGCGTACTAGTGAGCCGCGCCGTGTGCACCACCAAGATGAACGAGAAGGAGGTGGAGAAGGACGAGGATGGGGGATGAGAATGGTGGGGGTGGAAGGGCCCGAGGAAGCTGCGAAACCTGGCGTGGCGTGGGGGGAGTTGAGCTTCGGGCCTGGTGGGCTTTCATCGTCCATCACGTATAAACGATTTAAACGTAGCGAGTGTCAGCTCGTAAATATTATAATTATGACATCAAATATGGCGAGATCTTTACACCGTGTAACGAGGCCCTACGCGGGCTGAGGCCCGGAATACGGTTAAGGGATCAAGATCGGAGAATTATTGTCCGCTTACGTAGGCAGGAACGCGAGGCGAATATCGGTTAGGTACGGTCAACTGCAAGTACGTCGACCCAACCGGGATTGGAATGTTTTGTCCGTCCGATTTGTTCCGTTTAAAGGAATTAACCCGTTCGTCCGCGATCAATAATTTGGCCGGCCACGGACTTCGAGGTGCCCGTAGCGAATACGGGGATGAAAAAGAGAAGGTGAGGAGGGATAGGGTGCCCGGGACGAGGCAGGGTGAGCCAATTTGTGACCTGGTTATTTTCAATGAAGCCGGTACTTGACGTAATCGCGCAGTTCAGGTGTTTTTAAAGGACTGCTCAGTGCTGGACGTTCGACGAATGAACTTTTTAAATGGGAAGACGTTCTCCTCGATACTCGAGATACGTGGATTCGTCCGGTGTATACGAAAAAGATCGATATTCTCTAAATGGAAGAGGTCCTCGTGATACTCGAGATATGTATATCCGTACGGTGTATTTAGGAGAATCGATACACTCGAAGTCCACAGAATTCCACGGAACGAATCCCATGGAATCTCGTAGAAGCGCAAACTGCGAGACAATTATCCAACTTCGAAGATGCTCCCGAGACAAGAGATTTAAGACATCTCACGGTATTCGATCGATATCAATCAACTCGAATCCAGAAGTATCTTCGCGTAACTCGATCTTGGAGTTTATAATGAAGTTCGTCTAGCTGAATCGGTTTATTCGACGGGCTAAAGAAAGAGAGATGGTGGATGCCCGAAGGAGACGAGGACGAATTTCGATTCCACGGTAGGTAGAAGGTGTGCGAGTCGCAAGCCGCCGCGCGGCGGCGCCGAATTTACAAAACCTATCAGAGAAACGTAATTATCAAGTTTGATTGGGTAATCCCCGAGGAGATCATTCTCATTGGACAACGCTCGCCTTGTATCCAAACTTGGCCATAAAATGGAGACGAGACGCGGGCACGGGCGTGCCGTTAACTATAATGTCGGTTAGAATCGATTCGGCAGGGCAATAACGACGGTAACGAAGTTCGCGTCCGCGCTCGCGCCCGCCGCCGTTTATTATCCGTCTCGATACTCTTCCGCGCATCCTACCGCGAGCGCGTCGCCAACTTTTTAATCATTAGCAGATGCGTGCCCGTACACTACTCCCCGTAACCCGTGTTGCGACATAGCGCGTAACGAGTTTTTCCCACGGCGTCGCCCGATGATTCTAACAAGGCGTCACCGAAGCAGCGTAGAAATAATTAATGAGTTTCGACGAGCTTTTAACGACTGTCGACTGCCGAGCGAGACGAGGGTGGCAAGGGTGGTGAGCGCCGGGTGAAAAGAAAACAATGCTCGGAAAATCCACCGCCGGTAACTAACTGTTATTTCTCCTCGAGATTTAAACGAGACCGCGGGCATCGGTGCGCGTTGAATTTCTCCTGAGCCCCTTCCGCCTCCCCCCCCCCCCTTTCACGGTGCCATTGTGATCGCCGGCGCATCGTATATCGCGTTATAAAATTTCATTTGCATAAACGATAACGCGCACCGAGGACAAAGCAGGAGGTGGGAGGTGTCGCGTGACAGTTGGCGCACTCGTGTGTCTCTACAGCGTGTTAATTAAACATCGTATCGCACTCGTCGGGGCACGGTGTAACGAAATAATTGCGTACGGATGTGCGCGGCCATTTTTCGTTTATCTTCGACGTGACGAGTTCATCGACGGCGGGCTCCCCGTAGTGTCGATTATTTTGCTTACCCGCCGTCGCGATTTTTTGCGCGTCCTTCACAATTCACAATCGACACACGCATCTTCCCAATTTCAAATCTCAATTTCTCCTCGACTCCCTCGTTCGTATAATTCACAATGGCAGATAAAAATCAGAGGTACTTTTCTCGCTTCCAGGTTCACGAAAGGAAGCAACGAAAAAAGAAAAAAACGGGAGCCTACGTCCCACGAGCGGAAGTACGTAACGGGCATGCGGGTGTATTCTATATACGCTGTATCATAGGAACGAAGGAAACAAAGAGAAATAAAAAGGGGGTGGTAACGTAAGGTGAAACGTACGTTTCGCGTATACGCTCGTGCAACCTATATAGGTAGAGGCGAATTATTGGCCGGTCGCGGCTTTATGACGGTAAGTAGCGTATGTGGGAGAGAAGGAAGAGAAGGAGAGAGAGATGAACACGCTAGGATGAGAAGGAGAGGAAGGGGACGTGAGTACTAAAGGAGAGCGCAGAATTTCGGGGGAGATAGCGATGGAAAAAAGAGACGGTGGAGAGACGAAGATTCGGAGAACGCGGAAAAGGGAGGGTAGAGTGTGGCTCGCGCGGCAAGTTGTGAGCGAGAAGGGCCGCGAGCGAGCGTGGCGCGGGGAGGGAAAGGAAAGGGAGGGAAGGAGGGGAGAGACGAAATTATTGCGAAAACGAGAAGAAAGCAGAGAGGATGAAGAGCGAGGGAGAAGAGGGAAGGTCGGTGCCGCAAACGAAGGGTGCTCGAAGGGACGAAGAGGGGGACCAGGTGGGCCCCGGTATGGCGAACGGAGGTGCCGTACGGCCCACGCAAACCGGCCCCTGCTTTAAGGCCTCCGGGGCCGCACACTGTCTCCTTCTTTTCTCCTCCACTCCGCGCCGCGGTCATCACCCATCTTCGGGCACTGTAATACCCTCGCGTTTACGAGTAAGCGTCACGGACGCTCACCCACACCCCGACTCGAGCGTCGACGGGCTCTGGTCGACTGGACGGCTCGCTGGTGCGCACAACCGCCCGCAGATGCATCTCCTTCGATCATATTCCTCTCTCGTGAATTATTATTCGCTGTGCCGTGTACAGAATGTGCTTGTAGAAGGAGTCGTGCCGATTGGCGGATCTAAGCCAAGGCGAAATTAGGGAATGTAAATATTAGAGAGTGATAAAGTGGGAAATACTTGGAGAGAATAGATTTTGGAGGATCGTTATTTCGGTATCCTCCGTCACGTGGTGCTGGGGTGAATAAAACCACGCGCTTACATGTGAACCACGGTTCTGCCCCCATTTGCACCCAGTGTACAACGATGTTTATAATACTCGGCGCACAGAGTCTGCTGGGTGTTACCTGGGGGATCTTAGCTCATATTGTTTCACCGGCATAATGCATCTCCCATAACGACTATGAATATTGGCACTTAAGGGATACCTCGCAGGATATGGAAGATGGGACGGTGGAAGAAGGAGGGAGAGTGAAAAGCGATGAATCGTGGGTAGACGACGGCAGATGACCCAGAGCGGATTGAGAGAATGAGCTGTGGTACGAGGCCAGGGTTAATTTCTCAGGATCGACGACGCGGTTCGTTCCACCTAGAGCAATCTCATGAAAATGCAGACATCGTCGCGCGTGGAAAATTACAACAGAATGTTTTGAAATGCTTGCACCTGGGAATGTAATAGAAGCTACGCGCTCTTGTCGTTGCATGCCCTGTAATTTTTAAATTAGCCAATATTTCATTCCTCCACTCGGAATCCGCCGAGTCCTCACCGTTCCCAGGTTCGAATTTTTTTTCGCTTGACCTTGCACGTAGAGATGGCGCGAAGGTCTTGGTTTTTGAAGGTCACTTTGCGTCTGCATGTGCACCTGCGATGCTTCCACGGCATTCGATCCTCGAAGGCTCGTGTTCCGTTACAAATAAACGACCAACTGTGCATCTATGTGTAATACGTAAGATACCATACCTTCATTATACAACAGTTTCCAAAACAATATCGCGAATAATGTGCCGTTTGTGATTTTATAATCTTGCTATTTGTTAGAAGAATCGGACGAGCACATGCAGAACAACGCGAGGGACAATCGTTACTTTTCATCGGTTTAAAAATATGCTTTCTCGGCACCAAAGGTTCCAAGAGGCAGAACTTACGCTCTTATTTGCTGAGAAAGCGTTTCACATAGAGACGGAGAGAAAGAGGGCAGTATTTATGGGATCCGAAAGGAGTGTATCGTCACGAATGCCACCCAGAAGATGGTCCGGGGTTCAAACCAATTTTCGACGGTGTCTATATAAATCAGATCTTGTTACAAGCGCAGGTATCGTCAACATGTTGCAATGCAAGTGGAGCCTGTTCCCCTTCTTTCCATGCCCTTCCCTTCTTTTCTCTTCCATCCCCTCCCATTTGGACTGGTGAATACCCCACTTGCCGAATGGCCTTTTAAACCGAGTTAAAAAGGGAGTCAATATTTATTAGACGGTTTCTAATGAAACATTTTAAATGCATGGAATTCGCGACTGACCCTCCCTTGGTGCTTGAACGCTTACCTCCCTTTCCAATCCTCGTACGACCGTGGTCGCTCTCCTTCTCTCTCACCTTTTCTCCGTACCCTTTTTCACTCTCGCTTCTCTTTCGCTCTGCTCGTCGCGTTATCTCGTACTCACTTGACATTAAAAAGCCATGAATTGCCTCCTCTCGTTTCATTCCCTGTCACGTGTGTACACTTTGTTCGCAATAACTCGGCCCTCGGGCCGGAACGTTTACTCGTCCTCCGGGCACCCGTAGACGCCTGCCATTAAATTTATGTTAAGCTGATAAAATTACGACGTTATACTCCAGATTATCGAATTGATTTTAATGTCGCGTATTTAAGGCGTTCGCTCGCGCGTGCGTGCCAACCAGCGCCGATAAGTCAATCTTTCCATTTTAAGCCCGATCATGCGAACAAGGGCGCGTCGAGTATGTTGTAATCAATGCAATTGATTATTCGTTATAAGATTTTCGATTGGTCAATCACATAAATTGGTGCGCCCAAAATTGATAATTCCTTTCACTATTGGACTCCTTGTTAAACGAAGGAGCGTGGAACTAATCGGCGGCATGAACATCTCTCTCTCTCTCTCTCTCTCTCCCTCTCATCTCTCATTTCATTCTCTCTCTATTCTCCGATCAAACAGCACGAAGATCAACGTCTTGTTCAAAGTCCCGAGCCCGTCCTTCCGCCTGCTTGCATGGATATGGAGTCGAGTAAAGGACCGTCGTCCGATTAATCTCAGCTAATACCTACGCGCTACCTCGATACATCGCTTCGTCCTTTTGGTAGTCGACTACCTCCCCTTTCCGCTATCCTCTTGTCCTCGCTGTTCACCCTCCCTTCTCTCAGAAGGTAATTTAACCCCGCTGTCGACTTGGTTGAGCCGATCTATCGGTTACTAATACCGTCCGCCACTGTCTGGGATTGGTAATCATTTTCATGAGCTCATCCCGCTTGCGGGACTCGAAAAGCCAATCGACCAAGATGGTATCTAATCTTCCGTGTAACCTCCTCCGCACGTGAGCATGCGCATTTTTAAATCGCTGATTGTGAGTCAAGGTCACAAGGTTAAGACAGCAGATGAATTATTACGCGAGTAATTTTACGAAACGTTTATCAGAGACCGAAACCCAATTTTCAACGATTTGATTTGAAAAGCGGGAATTCAATTAGCCAGTAGGGCGTTTTATATCTCGCGATCGAATAATTTCTCTTCAGATTTCGAATAATCCTTTCACGCGTTTGTATCCAGTTGAAATGGATGCGACAAACACTACGAGCTCCTCTACAGTACTAACAATAAGACGTCAGTGGACACGTTTCATTACTGCGTGTTGGTCAAAGGAATACACGGAAGTCCATTCCCAATGCCGGGTCACGTGGAGTTGGTATGGCAGGTTATGTATACGTATACGTACTGCAAACATCTGGCCATCGTGTGTGCGATGTGCGTCACATTGGAGGACATTGAGCGCGGCATGGGCTCGCACGAGAGAAACGGATGAAGCTTCATAGATACTGAAAGTGAATGAGCGAGGGAAACAAAAGACCCGAGACGCGGGGAGAACACCGAGGAAAGTGGAAAAAGAGGATCTCGAAGGACGAATAGAGAGTAAAGCCGAAAAGGGTTGGACTGTAAAGGGTAGAGAGAATGAAGAAGAGGGGAGAGACACAGTGAATAGGGGAGACGGAGAGAAGAGGAGAGAGTGGCGGACAATTGTGGACACACGCACGCGTATTCAGCGACTGTTTGTCCTGCGGTTTACCCGTAAACCAACCTCGACAGTTATTATTCTCGAATTAACGATACCAGCTAGCTTCACCACGAACCTCGGGGGGACACCTGTGCGCCTCCAGGAAACAAGCGCCGCGTCACTTGGCATTCGGGATAATTGGTACGGAAAAAGGACGATACATTGTACCGACGAATGTTTACAAGGCAATGAAGCTGTAAACTCGGATCGGCGAACTCGACGAGCCGAATTCGGGAAAGTCCTCGAAGACGATGAATCCTTCCGGCCTCATCCGGGAACAGTACCGAACGGTCAAACCATGCGCGATAAAACGGAGCACGGGGCGAATTAATCGACAAGCTTCGCCGGCGAAGCGGAAATTTGCGATACCGATAGGTCGGTTCTCGTGCGTGAAATCGGAAGATCGGCGAGAAGATGGAAGGGAGAGAAAGAGAGGGACAGGAGGATAGAAGAGGGTGGCAGGTACCAGGAGGAGAAGAAAAAGGAGGAATAAAAGGAAATAAACGAATTCCGTGGGCCAGGAGGTTTTTATCGCGCGCGATACCCACGCTCGGTGCTTTCACTCGTTAGCAGTTAGCAATAACATTCGTTATTTTTATCATATCTCGACGCCGTTGGCTCCGTGGCCTTTATTCGGGAAGGAACACGTTTTGGTACTCGAGTCTTAAGATACCTCGAGATAGCCGAGCGCGTTGCCTTCGGACTCTTATATTGCGGTCACGATATTGCCTCTCTACAGGGTGGTTCAAGAATGGACCGACCGACCGACGGACGTTCCGATGGTAGGACGGCCACGGCCGAAATAAAATTCAATCTCCGAGCGGCGGCGAACCTTCCCGAGCACCCGTCGTCTTTTTCCTTTTTCGCCCGAATTTATCCATTCGGTAATCACCCCCCTGGTCATCTCAATGTACATACATACACGATTACATATATAGAGAGATATATGTATTATATAGGACCGGCTATATCTTCTCACCGTTTAATATATTTATCTCCGATCTCTACGAGTCGCCTAACGACGCCCAGCGCCCAGGAGATAATTACTCTTAAGAAATAAGCGCGCCTCTCGCGCGGCCACCTCCTCCTCCTCCTCCTCCTCCTTCTCCTCCTCCTCCTCCTTGTTCTCATCCTGCACGGAAACGGTGCAGCGGGGCTGCGACATCAAGATTAATTACGTTCCCTTGACGCGGCACACTTCCTTCGCCAGCTTGAATCTAAACCCGCGAAAAGTCTTTCCTCGCGGGCGCTCGAGCTGCTTGCCGGAGGAGAATCTTCCCCGTAAGAGAAAAGAAGCAGGACGAAGCATTTCCGGAGCCCGGTTCCCTCCCGGTGACCGTACACTTTTTTCCCCTTTGCTTCTCGCGTCCTCGTTATGGGATCGAGCGACTCGTGTCGCGAGCGATTCGCACGCTTCGATGTGCAGAGAATGCGCTCGCGACGACGTTATCGTCAGAGGTGACAGCCACTCAATTATAATTGAATGCGCCTGCGTCGCCGCCGTGAAATCCTCTATTTTTCGAGTTTATTCAAATTCGAAGATAAACCTTCGTGCCTCGGGGACGCCCCGGACGAGGAGGAGGAAAAGGAGAGGCTGAAAGGTGAGAGAGGAGAAGGTGAAAGAGAAAAGAACGGGAGAGGCTGAGTGGGGGGGTTTGTTAGTCCCGACGAAGTGCCAAATCGTTTAATGGGACAACCTGTTAATATGTGACATGTGTTACCCACACCACCCTATCCGCGCTTTCATATACATAACCAGTTATGTCCCACTCCGCGTGCTGCTTCTCACCGGTGAGACGACGAAATATGGCGTTCCTCTCGCTCTGTGTGTCCGATCGGTCCTCTTCCCTATCGACGTCCTACCAGAGACGTCCGTGTCCTGTGGACAGGCGAAACCCTCCTGAGAGGTGGGACACCGGACGATGGGGTTCTACATAATCTTTTCGTCCGCTCGGTTTAATGCGCCCGAACGCGCGCCGCGGCTGGTTCGCTCGCTGGCCCCGAGAGCTGTTTTAGTTACAGAGGTATTAAATAGGGAGCTCCCGGAGAAAAGAAAAATTAGAAAGGATGGAGTAGAAGGAGGAGCGAAAGGGGAAGAGGACCAACCGGGTGTTATTGATCGTGAAGTTCGACGGGCCATCGGTATTTCGTCCGTCCCGGGTGTTGTAAGACGTAATGGAAGATCACTCGTATTATCGAAGAAATCATCTTGCTCGGAGTTATCGAATTCGTTTAGTTCCTCCTCCTCTCCCTCTCAGCCCTGTCTCTTATTATCCGCCCGTTTCGTTTTTTTGTTTTTCGCGGGTTTGTCTTGGTTCGATTAAATATCAAGGGGGGAAGGTATCGAGGAGAAATTGACATGGAAGATACTTACGAGCCGCGCGAAATCACGGGAATGGAAAATCGTGGGGAATCGTTTCTTAGCGGAAGTCGATCGAACGGGACGCGCAGTTAGAAGAGGCGGCCCCTCTAAGCATTTCGTGCACCGTGCGAGTGATTTCATTATCGCTCGTCATTCGGCGCCCTCGTTAAAGCCTGGCATTCGATTTGCGCGCGAGGCAAATGAGACGGGTATCATTACTGTCGTTATTAATGACAGCCCCGCGTTTCCTAGTATCGATTGAGTTTATTTGCTCCCGTAGCGAATTGCTCGCACGCGATGCTACACTTTTGATAGGGGTAGTACCTACAAGTGTTGATTACCGTTGAAGCTAATGATCAACCGCAATTAAGTACTTCTACGTGTAGGCCTCGTTGGTGCGATAAGATCCTGAGAAATTTACAAATCGCTTAATTAAATGGACATTGCTCGATAAACTCCTGTAGCAATACTGATAATGCGTGAGACGTAACGGAGTCCAGGTAGGAGGGAAAAACAGTTAGTTGTCGGAAAAAATAACAGTCAATCTTTTTTCAACGGGGTTGGAAGGCGCATAAGTAGCGCACGATTCGATATTTTTTTGCAAATTTTCCACCTGCTGGACAGACATAAAAAAAAATTGTCAGCATTATAACATGATATCTTAATCGGCGTCGATTTGAAGGTGCGACATTAAAGGAAGCCCGTTACATAACAAAAACAGGCGTAAAAGCACGAGCGATCGGTTCACAGGGACGCAGTAAGGAACGGACTGCCGAAATTTTCATTAAATCCTTTCCACGAATATTTATCCTCCAGCGATTCCCCGCCGCGCGCAAATTTCGTTAACACGGATATTAAATTAAACGATATTACCCGCGGAATCTCGTAAAGTTCGCCGCCATGGTAAGCGACAAAGTGGAGTAAGAGTTAATTGAAAGAATGCGGCGTCAAAATGACGAACGAGCGCGGGCCGATAACTCCGAGTGATGGTAAATGTTGTACGTACGAGCGTGTAATCGCTCCGAGGAGAGGACGCATCGTCGTCGCTTAGGTGCGCGCGATTCTGCGAGCTCGCGCGAGTACACGATCGTCGAACCTGTCGGTGGACACACGCGCGAGCATAGCGACGAGAAGGATACCTGGTGGACTACCTCGTGGTGTGTGGGTCGACGCGCGCGTGCACGCGGCCTCGAACGCATCGGTGGGGAGTCATAAATACGGTATTTATTGGGTTTGTAATTGTCGGTAATTAACATGCGCTCGCAGTACGTACGATGGGTCCTTTCGCTTTCTTATTACCGTGTCGTGCCTCGTTACGGAAGAGCGAGTGCCCCCGCTTTGCATACGGGCGTCTCAATAGCCCGCTTCCTTTCTCCGTTCGGTACGATATCCTCCTCGCGCGTACCTCCTCGTCCTCGTGCTCGTCCTACCTTCTACGGTTTCCTTGGATGGGTGTTCGGGCATCGATCGACTTATCGATACCTTCGATCCCCGATCGCGTTGTCGTTTAGCGAGGAAACGTATAGGGGGTAAGAATGACTCGCGGTGTATTCCGTTGGATGGCGAGATTCTAGTCGATGAACCTACGCGCACAATACTATTTATTTATCCTCCGTGAAACGGCGGAGAAGACCGCAGGATATTTTCAAAGATTCTTCTTGTACCTTCTGAGAATTTCGTAGGATAATTTCATCCGGACGCGACATTAATTCGTGATTTTCCTATGCGTAAATAATCTCTAATTGCATCTACAGGTATTAAATAAATGACGATTGTTTTAGAAATATCTACTTGGCATCTGACTTTTCGAAGATTTCGGTCGATCGCGACAAAGCTTACGTGGAGTTAATAAATAAGCGGTCTTGAAACTTTTATTCGAGATTATCCATTGATTACTCGAGTTCGCGCGTGTACCTCGTGAAGTCGGTGAGGGGGGAGACGAGGTGAAAGTAGAAGAGATGGCCCCACTTATATAGTCGAGCTTCGAATTTAAAGTTCTATTCCATTCGAGATTCGATTTCAACTTGGCTCGTATAAATCCCGCGCTAAGCGGAGGACGCTGATCTTAGTTAAGAAGATGAGATCGCGGAAGAAAATCGCGAAGGGGAGTGGGAAGGAGACGAGCAAACCGTGTATTCGAAAAGTTTTTCGCGGGGTTGTTCCCCTCCATCTTACTTAATCTGTGGAACACGCGCACCGATTCGTCCCGCTTCCTCTTCCCCTTTTCTCTACCTTCCACTTCGGATCCCTCGTCGCTTGCTTGTCCTCCTTCTCCATCGCTCCTCCTACTTCACTTCCAAACCTTATACTTTTCGCTCCCTCGCCCTTCACCCTCTCCCGCTTTCAGATAAGGAATCAGTTTCCGCGAACGATTTCAGAACCTTATCCACGGGGATGCTTAGGGACGTGAGCTTGGTACACCGGTGCGGTTTAAGTCTTCCTTGCAAAAGAGTGCTCCAGAAGGTGGTGCATCTGACGCCGATAAAGCCGGTCTCCTCGAGCCGTCGTCTTTTCCAGTCTGCCCGGTCCTTTCATCGTATTCGGGAGATCCGTTTACCCTAACAACTCCCACCCCTCTCTCTATTTTTCCTTCTTTTCTCGAATCTTTTTTTCCTTCGATGACGCGCCTTCCGCCACATTCTTTCTTTCCAATTCACAGTCGTATTCTCAACCACGAAGGGAGATAACCCTTGGACGCGAAGGATGAATTTACGATTCACGTCGAACGTGAATAGAAAGATACGACTATGTCGCTAATTGTAAGGGCGTAATTCAAATTCACATTCCTCCTTGTGATTTTCCACGACGTGTTTCACGAATACATATATTTGTGAAACTTTATTTGTAGATCGTCCGAACTATCGCATTTACCAGAATTATTAGCATTATTTAATACCGGAGATGCTGCAACTGGACGCTTATCCACCGATCATTATCTTGCGAGCTTTTACATCTTGAACGTGAGTCCACTGCACGCGATAATTATCGAGGCCCGTATACCATTTCCAAAAGTGTTTAACGCGATTATCTTAATTATTAAAGCCGTGACGATCGTGATACTCGTCCGTGCTAATGTTTGACTTCACTCCAATTTCAGGGAGAGGCCTGGAAGGAGGAGTAGCGCCAGCGAGCCTCGAGTGCAAGACGGTGTTTCACGAAGGGGCCTGAGCAGGAGAAGAAGAGGAAGGGGGAGGGTGCATCAATTTGTAGCTTGTTCGATGTCTCCTCGAGCTCTTTCTGCTACTAGGCAGCCTCGACTCCATGACAAGCGCGTCGGGGTGAATCTAGTGTAAGTAAGCAAACGGGCGACTAAATAAGAGGGTGGAACGAGCCCCAACCCCCTCTTCGTTTTGCTTTCTCTCTTTCTCTTTTCCCTTCTTATTTCCCTTTTACGCTTCATCCCACCCCCTTGCTCACGGTTTCATCCTTCTCTACCCCTTTCTCCTCATCCTCCTCCTCCTCCTTCTCCTTCATCCCTCCTGTTCGACGAACGCCAAGGAGGTACGGGGTGACGGAGTGGAAGCAGCCAGACAGAAATTGATGTTAGGCGTTTGCATTTATTATTAATACGTTCGCCGTCCTGTCACTGGCTCGACCTGTCAGCCACCGCGTTTCAGCCCCTCTTTTCGACCCTCTTCTCCTGTCACCGGCCTCGCCGTTTTCTCTCTCTCTTTCTTTCTCACTCTTCCACTCCCTCTCCTTCTTGCCACCCCCCTGCTACCGCATTGTCAATCCACGCGAAACCACCCATCGATCGGTCCTCCGTACTCCTTAATTATTTAACAAACGTCAACTATAATCACGTGTCCCCTTCTACATAGTGCAGACTCCAGCCCGTAAGCCTCATAACTGAGTAATAGAGTTTTCGCCAAAATCAGTGATCCCTCGTTTCGGTTCGATAATATTCGAGATGTTTCTCATTGTTAGGATAAAAAGAGAAAGGCGCCGAAAGGTTAGTCTTGTGCATTTAAACGGATTATATAAAAGCAATATTTGCGAAGCCGAAAAAGGACGAATGCTTACGACCGGCGCGGCGTCGAGAGATGAGAAGAGAAGTGTTCGTTTTTACTATCGATTCGCCCTATCGCGGTTCACCTGGTCGTGTCGCAGAATGTTTGTTGAAATAACAACGAGTAGACGGGTCAACTTGAAAATTCGATAATTCCGTCGTCGAAAGTACTGCCGCGCTTAAACACCTATTTCCGTCTACGTGTGCGGCCCAATGTGTTTAGAAACACTTAGAAACCCTTCCCTCGCAAATTAATGACTCCGAATTGTTTTTTCTTATGTATAAATTTACGAACCAAGAGAGCTCGAAATATTCCCCTGAGGTCGTAGAAGATCGAATCGAAGGCAGCATATGGCAGTCGAGTTGCGAGGGTTGTAAAGGACGATGGGGTGGATGCGATGGTCGCGCACGAGTGGAACACCGTGCGATCCAATCGCGCTAATGCCCGCACCTTCTGCATTATACAAGCGATCCAAGGATTTTCTCGTGTCCTCCTTCGTACGAGGGTGGAAAAGTTACGTGTCCTGCGAACAGGCGACTTCTCGGATCGGATCGTGTCGTAAATCAAACATTCGCTGGTTGCCACCCTAACCGCGATGTCATCGTCTCGATTCGGACGCTCTCGGTGTCCCATCGCATTGCCACCGTTTCCGGTCACATCGCGCGTCGTTGCGATAAGATTCTTATCTTATCGGCTGGCATTGTCAACGCCTGTCGCACTCTTTAGCAGGACGGATGCACAGCAGGAGAAATAATACGGTTGGCCCGTTTTATCGCGCCACGGTGGACAATTAATTTTTGTGACGATGCGTTTAACCCCGGTGCTATCGAGGATCAAAACTTGGGGACTTGACCGAATTGAAGGTGCGAACAGGCCAATTTGTAAACTGCGTGCGAACTTCAAAAGAATATCTATCGACTCGGAAATAATTAAACGAATAAGCAAGAATGATCCGTTGATAACCGTAAGTTTGGTATTCCTGGGATTAATCGATTCCTTCCACAAATACGATATCTAACTCAATGAACGATCCGCCTTAATACCTGTTGCTCCCAAATGGCACAGGTGAAATTATTCGAGGTATCCTAATCTCGTTTACGGCGAAAGACGTTGGCTGCCCATTCGCGCGAACTATGCCCATTACTCTTCACCCTCCGCATTCTTACGTAGAATCCGATAATTCGATCCGGCCGGCAAGCGCCCGAGTAAAATCATCCCGTATCGCGCGTGCACGAGTGGGTTCGTTCGGTTTACGCGCTTGCTGTCGATTCGTCGTCCGATAGGCCATTACGGCTAACGAAAAACAAAAATCAAGGGAACAGATACCCTGAGAGCGACCAGTCACGACGTATCGATTCCATCCTGGACATGTCGTGTTTACGAGTTGAATTCTCCTCGATTCGATACCCACCTCTCCCTTCGTTCTTACGGAAGCAGGCGCGCACGTTCGCTTTTCGCCGAGCGCCGAGACTCGACGCGACGTCGCATCGGCAGTAACGTACCTGCATTTGACATTTCCATTCTGCGCCTTATGCCGGAGTTGTTTGAAATATCGTTTATGCGCCCCGGGTATCCGGCATCTCCGTTGCCCCGGATTAACGACTGCAACAGGTCGTTAAGTCGTGCGTCGTAAAATGTCGATATTAGATGAAAATCGAATCCCGTACCTTCGCTTACGAAGCAGCCGAGAGAGACGGAGAAAGGGGGGGACTTTAAAATCGGAAGACACAACACTGTATATCGATTTACAGGGAGGCGAGGACCTTCTGCTCATTCCCCTCCGGTCCTCTGCCAACGTTATCCCACGTTCTTTGTCGCATTTATTCTTCGTTTCGGGGGAACGAGTCGGTTTGTTCCGGCGAGACATAAAACGTCGAAGCTCGGATAATAAACTCGATGATCAGATTCCATCACGACGCTCTAGTTTATACGTGTTTCATTTTTTCGGGATTTCTTAGTTCGTTCTTTCAAAGGCTATTTGGGCTCGACATTATTCAAGAAGGTATAATTATAGTGGAGTTGGAAATGTATTTATTTTGGACACTGCCACCGAGCGTACAGTGGATCCGTTTCGAATTTAATCAACCGCGAATTGAGACAGTTCTCGAACGACCGACGTCGGCAGATGCGTCTAAGCGTTAGCGTGAATGTATTAGAATGCGTGTCATGGAATGGGCGTACATACTAATAGAATGCCATTGTACACGGAGTTACCCCGAGGCTGAGGGATTCTCTTACGCCTCGTTAGATGCCTTGTTTCGTACCTCGAAATGCACGTACGAGTGTACGTAATACTGGAGATTCGCGGATGCTAAGCTCATCACATCCATAATACGTGTTAATGGCCCATTCTCGATGGTCCGTCTCCGCTCGCATTCCCAAAAAGGATTTGATTTTGAAGGAACCCCCTCTGCGAGGAGAACTCGGTAGAATGGCTCGTGAGTATGAATATATCTTGACTGAGGTGAGCACTTATGGATCTCACGAAGGTAAAACTTGTTAGAATTATTTCACGCTCCTTTTTACGGCCGTGAATTAAACGAAAATTAGGCAAATTCCGTGTAAATGACGTTTTAACGAAGATGAACACTTATGAATCCCCGTGGAGTAAAATCTGTTAGGATTATTTTGTGCCTGTTTTTATGACCGTGGATGAAACGCGAATTATGCTAATCCCGTATCAATGATTTGTATGAACATTTCCAATTTAATAAATGCGCTGTGTCGGCAAGTATCATCGTTACCGAGGCATTTGTATAGTACGCGTCGAATAGTGGTGATTACCAACGAAGTAGTAGACAAATAATAATTTTCGTATCTAATCTACTCAATACTGTCAACCGAATCCACGATTCCTTCAAATCACCAAAAGATTCATTAATTCCTGCATATAATCTCACGGTCCCATATGTCTCCTCACGAACCAACTCCCCACGCTTTCTCCTCATCTTCTATCCTTCCACCCTCGAGGCCGAGATATTCGCGACTTCTCGACAGATCGTGCCACCATGGGAATAGGTATAGGAATCACACGGACACCGACAAGAGTTGCTCGTCGCGCGGAACACGTACGGGCCCGGTGGCACGCGTGACACGCATCTCATTGTGAATAGGTCACGAAGTTCTTAAGACCTGAACACTTTACGCCGGTGTGTTCACGGTGCGACGCACGTTGGCGCGCGCGCATCGGCTCTCTGTACGGAGCAAAAGAGAGAGAGAGGGAGAGAGAGAGAGAGAAAGAGAGATATAGAGAGGGAGGGAGAGAGGGAGACTGAGAGAGAGAGAGAAACGGAGAAAGAGAGAGGGAGAGAGAAAGAGAAAGAGAGAGAACGAGAGAGTAGTGGAAGGAAGGGAGATTGTACATAGGTACGCGGAAGGTACCCGGTAATGGTCCACGGCGTGCATGGATTCTCAAGCCGTAGCCGCAATGCATTACAGACGCGTCGAGGCCGCGTGCTATCGCAGCGCTGTTAGTGCAGTTAGCCAGTTGGCCGTTAGCGATGATGCACGACACATCCGATGCGTCGTCGTCTCTCGCAGAACGACGTAGCAGACGCGCAGTTTCTCGAATCGATGCGCAGTTCGAATGATCACGCGTATCACGAAACAAACGCGCATGTCCATCGGAGCTGGACAGCAGCTTAATATTTGCAGCCCAGGGGAATGCCGAACATTATTCGCATCGATGCGCTTCTTTTTTCTCTTTCTCTTCTTTTCTGTTACTTCATTAGATAATGATATACACGTTTCTATGGATATATTGCCACGAGGTATTGATTGAGGTAGGATTAACTGGGATATCTCGATGGAGTAATTATAATATTATTGTTGAATAATTAATAGCAGGGGATTTATGGATATTATTCTGCGCCAGGGTTTAGCATTATTAACGGTTAGATAAAGTTTCATGTATAAAGTATATGTACTTATGCAACTGAATTCTCGAGGAAAATCTCATTATTAATTTTAATAAGAATATGTTATCTATCCAATTTAGTTCTTTTATCAATAGTAAAAAATCATGCCATTTTCAGAAAATGTGTACAGATCCTTTACCCGTGGAAGAAGCTCGTTCGGTTAATATTTGCAAAGTGCAACATTAAATGGTTGACTGTGATTAGAAAGTAAAAGAAAAGATTAATCGCGTCATTAAACGCATCATGATACCTATATTCATAGTTAAGAAAGGTCGATAACGACACAACCTACGAAAGTATAGATTCAAACACGGTTACTACCATATTCGTGGAAAAAAAATCTTACACTCATTGCTTTTACTATTAATGAAATATTAATTGGTCGACGAATTATTAAGAAAATGATTTAAAAAGTCGAATGAATGAAAAGTAACAATTTATTTGACGCACGAAATTCGTTATATTGCTGGGGGGCGCACTAGTTTTCAGCGCGGCGGACAAAACTTTGCCGTCCATATGATTGAGCGGCACGCCGCTAGGTGTCGGCACTTGCTTGATAGACACGGCCGACATATTGCGTCGAGCAGTAGTGGGAGAGGCAGTATGGCGCAGAGCGCAAGCACGTTCGGCTGTGCGGTGGAAGAGTCCTTTTAGTGCCGCCTGAAACTTCGCGTTAGTGAGGCCAATATCGAGTAGGGTGTAGCGAGAAATTCAGCTGTCGTTCGATCATCCAATAGTAAGGTACGTTCACGTCCCAGTTTTACATTATCAGTGACTTGTCCTACAGCGTTTATCGATCCGGGTAGAGCAATGTGTACCGGCCATATTGCGTCTGTGTTCAAATCGGCCGGTAATTCAGTTTCGGCGGCTAAAAAGCGTCCCCGAAGACATTCACTTCATATTCACCTGAGTTTTGTCACTTACATTGCGTACACGTTATATGTAATTTTTTGAAGCTAATTTTGATATCTGGATATGTAATTGAGCGTAAGAAAGATTGATTTTAATTTCGATAATTTTATCTCCGCATGTGACATCAAAGTTTACTGTAGGACATGTACGGAATAGGGTCTTTTTTAGAGAGACTTTTCCATTGATTTTCTTTTTTATGTCTTTTTTATGCTTTTTCATGTGCTGCCTTTTTAACGTACTAATTGCTAACGGATATCGACAATTCTTAAATGTACAATAGTGATATTAGTAAACTCGTTATTTATAACGTCACACTTGATTATAATTGTTTTTTAAAAATTTACCCGAAGGCAACGCAAACATGTTCGATCTGTTGAACGATATAACAAATTTAAGCGACTTTATTAGGGAATCTTTCCTCTCGTTACAGAATTCAAATTCGACGCGGGAAAAAATATGACGGCGTTTCTCGAAACTATATTTTCAAGGCACGTGGCTGGACTATATCGTTAAATAATAAACCCACCGACAAGGAATCGTAAATGACAAAGCGATCGAGGCTATTAAACCGATGTAAACCGATATTACCCCCGGAAAATCAATTCGACGAGTATAGAAGGTAACGGTAGGGCAATATCGCGGAAATCTCCATTGTCGAGCTTTATCGATTGGTCGCGGTACTCGATCGAGCGCACGTACATTCCACCTAGCCACAATGCCATTCACGGCGGACGCCGCGGCGAGCCAAATACAGGAACGGCTCCGAAACGTCTACCAATTGGTGCACGAGATAGAGAGCCAACGGAATCGATCTGAGCACAACCTGAACAACATCGTGAAGACTCACGAGAAGGTCACGCCGGACGACAAGGTCTCACCCTATTACCAACAGAAGCTGAAGAATCTGTACAGCGCGGCGGTGACAGACGCTCAACAGGAAGAGGAGATACTGCGGAAGGCGCTGAGCAAGATAAACGAAATTCGCGCGATTAGAAACGAGCGAAGGATACAGGCGCGTAACGCCGGCAACAAGGAGACGATTAGGCGCGGCGCGCTAATGAAGATGTTATTGAGCACCGCGCAAACCCTGCCTCTTTACGTGGGCAAGGCACCCGGCGCCAAGGCGCCAGCCCTGTGCAGCGCGGTACCAGCCGAGCCCACGTACATCGCGAAGATGGGAGATATGGTGGCCGCGCTGGTAAAGGGCTCGGAGGAAGAGGAGAATTGGATACTCGCGGAAGTCGTACAGTTTAATCCGACCACTAACAAGTACGAGGTGGACGACATCGACGAGGAGCAGAAGGACAGGCACACTCTCTCACGAAGAAGAGTAGTGCCCCTGCCCCTGATGAGGGCCAATCCGGAAACCGATCCGCACGCGCTCTTCCCCAAGGGGTCCATCGTTATGGCCCTCTACCCCCAAACTACGTGCTTCTACAAAGCCGTGGTCAATCAGTTGCCTACGACCGCCACCGAGGAATACGAGGTCCTCTTCGAGGACGCTACTTACGCGGACGGATACTCGCCACCCCTCAACGTCGCTCAGCGTTACGTTATTTCCATCAAGGAGAGCAAGAAGAACAAGAGTCAATGTTAATGCTGGGACTTGTCTTTTTTTTTTAGACATGTATATATGTATGTAACGTGTAGATCGGTTTAAGTAGATGAGGCATTTGAATATGTCGCGTTCGTAGTATAAGCTCGGAGTAAGGATGTTTGTCGTTTGTAATTCTGCGCGGCGGTGGATAGATTGTAAAGTGAGATTTATAGGATTAAAGGGGTTCGAGGATGATTTTTATGCTTGACGAGGGTCCATTGATTTTTATAGACACTGAGTGACGCCTTTTAATTTTGTTTCGTGGGATAATCGGTGGACGTGGATGTTGAAACTGTTTAGGTTAAATTTCCGAGATTTTTTCGGTGAAAGTCATTCGACGTGGAATACAAAGAGTACGGGGCCCTCTTCGAGGAGGCTACGTACGGACGAATACTCGCTGCCCCTGAACGTCGCGCAGCATTACGTTATTTCCATCAAGAAGAGCAAGAAGAACAAGAGCCATTGTTATGCTTGGACTTATTTTTTTGGATGTGTATATATGTAACGTGTCGGTTGGCTTAAGTATGTAAGGCATATGAATTCGTTGGATGCGATGTATAAATTGGAAGTAAGAATATTTGTTTTTTTGCAATTCTCCGTGTGGTGGATTGTAGAATGAGATTTGTAGGATTAGCGGTCCCGAGGATCATTTTCACGCTTGTTTGAGGAATAATTGATTTTCGTATACCTCGGATGACGCATTTTAATTTCGTTTTATCGATTAACCGGGAAATGAGAGTACGAGAAGCGTTTTAGGCTGTATATCGCAATTTTTCCGTCGAAAGTTATTCACCGTGGATTATGCCAGCATCGTGTTGGCATCCTTATATGCGCGGGCGGAGAACCTTAACGTAGCTCGCCTGACCTTTTGCACAATCGATTCTCCGTGACTGTCCGGTCAGATAATCTTCCGGTACGAAACAAATCTTCTCGATAGAGTTACCGGGAGGGCAACAAGAGAAAGACCGATCGCGTTCGTGAATGAGAGAAGAGGAAGAATGCGGGAGATGGAGAAAGCATGGATAGTTTGAGCGAAGTGAGATGGAAATCGTTGTGTACTTGTTAGCAAAGAGAGAGAGGGAGCGAGAAGGTGCTATAGAGTGTATTGCGAGGTTCGAAAGCGCTGCGAGAAAAATAGAAAGGAGAGAGAGAAAGAGACAAGAATAAAGAAAGGCTCGACGAGTGAAAGGGAGAGTAGCATGCAATAATTGATTCCATAATCGGCGGCTTCCGCCAGACATCAAAGCGACACGGCAGCCACTGCTCAACCCCCAGCAGACTGGACAGCCTAGCCAATCCTCATTCATTATTTAACTTAACTACCCTTCCATAAAGTATCGTATAAATTCGATTTTGCGCGACGATATATTTTATGTATGGCGAATTCCTCGTTTTTTCCCTCCGGCCTGTATTCAATTCAAAGAGGTTCATTAATAATTTCCTATGCCAATCTGCGTTACCAAGACTGCCCCTACTTTCGATGATTAAAAATAATGGAAAGACCGATTATTATTTTACCCTTACTTAACCGCTTAAGCTACAGGAGAGTCCGTAATACCTTTTATTATGCATATTGCGCATATTAGCGTCTCGTGTAATTTAATAAGCCAAATGTATCGAAAATTCGAAATAGTTGATCCATCTGAAAATTTACCCATTATTGTACGAAAATAAAATATTCGTAAACCCATCGCCAATCTGACAGCTCTCACGGGTCAAAACATACATGAAAATTATATTTGACAGATAATAACGGAAAAAATTGATTACCTGTAAAATTAAAAAACATTCGGCGCAAATATCTACGCGATTTCGGCACGAAAGATCATTTACCGCGTCCCAAGAGTATTTTCGGAAGCTCTTGAAATCTCATCCCTTCGAGACAAAATCCGCGCGATCGAGTTTACCGGGCGCGCCCGTTCCTCCGTTCATGGAGATTAGCCGTTGCCCGTTTTCAAACGGGCGATATCTTTCCATTTCCAGATAGTAGCCACCGCGCCGTGTCGGCAGAAGCCATTCGCAGTCGTGGAATTAATTCAACCGACGATTAGCTTTTGCGTCGGAGGGTGGCGGACTCTCAACGTAGAACGACTTTTCACGGCGGCTCGCACTCACACGAGCTCATTTTCGTGCGTGTTAGTTAGGAAGGTAGCCCCGCGAATACAAACTCGAAGGTGGCCCCGAATTCGCGGCGAATCCAAGTAGTACGTGTACGGTGAGCCTAATATAAGTGGACCCGAAGCATGCAAGCTACCGGAAGCAAAGGCGAACTTGTGCCTGGGCACGCGAGCCGTCCTTACCACCCCCTTGCCACCACTCAAGCATCGCAAGCGCGGACCACTTCCCCTTCTTCGTTCACCCATCGTTTCGTTCCTTTCCCGTCCCATCGTTCTCTTCGTTCATTCGTTCCACGTCTCAGTTATCTGAGTAATGCTTCTCCATGGCCGCGACTTCGCCCTCTCTTCTCTTCCTCTCACTTCTCTCTCCTTCTGTCCGCTCATTCGTCGCGCCCTCTCTGTCCCTCCAATCCCTTTTCTTCCTCCCTTTATTTCTCGCCCTTCCGCCTCTCGCTTCTCTTCCTCCCTCTTCCTCTCTCTTCCTCTTTTACACTCGCTGCCACTCTCCTCAGTACAACCCGATCGGAGCAGGTTCACTTAACCCTCCGGTAATGGCGCGCTGTATTTTTCTTCAGAGCTCGTAATTACGCCCCGGCACTCGCGAGCATATTTTATTTCGTTTCAGATCGATCGGCGCCGACGCCGGTATCTGTCACTGCCCTCCCTCCCTCTTCCTTCACCCACCTACACCCTCTCTGCTCTACTCCACGTTCCGTCCTCTCTTCCGACTCCACCACTCTGCGCGCTCTCGGCCGCGAGGGTCTCCGGTGGCCATTAGTCTTCCTTTCGATAAATTGGTGGTCGGGGGTGGCAGCTGGATGTCACCTTCGTGCCCTCACCTGTTCCTTCCTACGTAACGCTCAGTAAGTCCAATGAATCAGGAATCGCCCAACTTTTGTCTTGGCCGCGAGCGGGTTATCCACCCGAAGATTCTCCGGTATTTAATTTGACGAAGTTTTCCATCCCTTTTCGTCTCGTTTCTCCTCGCGAGACAAGTTAAAGAGAAGCGACCGATCCCGTGGACACTTATTTTCTCACTCGTGATTCGTGGGAACAAGACTGTCTCACTCTATCCCCCTTTTCATCGATCGATTTTCACTCTCCCCCGAAACGCACGTATCTTCTTCCACAATTCGATGCCTACCCTAACCCTATATCGAGGACGCAAGGAAAATAAATGCGGGCCGATTGAAATATCACGAGGCTCGTCCGCGTTTTAAGGACTCCGCTCTCCCTGGGTGAGCTCATTGAATTATTGATACGGGCGAGTAAATCGAAAATCGATAAACGATTCGGCGCAATCTAAACCCGCCGTGTATACCCCTGCCGGGTCCACGGCTCGGGAGGTATTACTCGTGGGGTTGCTGGCCCCACCCGTGTGTCGTGGCCGACGATGTGGATTTTCATTTTTTTAATTAATACCCCGCCGCACAATGGTACCTGGGGGAGGGAATGGATCGATGGGGTCGGCTAACGAGCTGCCAACGTCTAATCCAACTTTACCTGGAAAACTGTCGGAACTCTTATACGACGTGGTAATGAGTTTGGTGTCGTATAGCGAACGTGAAGAAGGCATCCTCGGGGTTGTAACTTCGACTGCGCTCGGTAGGAACGATCGGATGTTGAAAGGTCCGTGCACGAATGAAGCGCGAATAAATATCGTAATAACGTGAAAGCTGAGCGATGAAGTGCCTTCTCGATCGCGTCGTTTTCTCGACAAACATCATTCTCCCGCTTTACCACCGAGGGTACTCTAGTTATACAACCTCTCATGTGCCAAGGACTAATGCACAAACTGCCGGCACGTATGACTAATGTCACGGGACATAATGTCCCATTATGCCGTTCGGACTGTCAATGTCACTAGAGTACCTTTTTCCTCTTCCGTTCGTCTTCCCTCCACTTTCTCGTCCTCTGCTCGGGGAGGTGGGTGACGCGTTGTTGGGTTTTTCGTCAAGCCTGGATGCATTAGCGAGAAGACGAGCGACATTAGGCGAGGAATGGTCCCTCGCTTACATATTTCAACGGAGCATTTGTCTCTCGCACGTGCGCGTCCTGGAGGTTTCGACGCCTCCAATCACGAGCGTTGCTCGTGAGCGTGCGAGAGAATCGGTGTGCGCGGCTACCACTTCACCCACACAGGTGCGGTGAGACGTCCGAATAATTCATAGGCGGGCGGCTCTCCTCGTTAATTAATTGCGTTTGCCAATGAAGGCGGAGCAGTTTAAAACTTCCTTCATAATTCAGACCCATAATCGGTTATCGCGGTCATTATCGCGCGACATAATACGATCGCCGCTCAAATCTCGTTCACGGTGGCTGTATAGTTTTACGGGCGCGCCTCGGTGCCGAACAGTTTTATACGGATTCGAGTTTTCCCCACTGATAATCTCCGAATGACACGCGGGCTCGATACGTTTGTAGGGATCGTGTAGGGGATATTGGAAAAAAGATTGGTCGTGTTGAGTTTGTCGGCCGGCTGACCGACGAATCGTTCCATTCGCGATGTGCAAGAGGGTAAAATGAAATCCTTTGCGAGATAGACCGAAAACTGTTTCGAATTTTCATAATCTGAGAATAATATGCTAACGTGGTAATAGGGTGATTTGATGAGAAAAATCTTTTAGCCGGAATTAGCCATTGAATTTCACAATGAAATTTTTTATCATCCTAAAAATCATGCGAATTTTCCGATTCTGTAGTTTCGCTGATTGCGTAAACCCACATGTTACCGGGACAGCGGTATTTCATCTAGAACCTTCCTAAAATGCCTTATTCCTAGACGATGTTTCTACGGTCAAGAAACGTTCTTGTCTCCGTTTACGCAGACGGACGATGATTAATTCCGCGTCCCCCATCAACGATATTAGTTTTTAATGTACGATCATTGTTGTGGGAATTATAATAATTAGCTCGGAGCCGCGCACTCGGGGCTGGTGCTGTGTACGCGCGTTCTCTCGGTCCCAACTGTGTCATTCATCGGTATACACAGACTGCGCTCACTTGTACATCCAACGCGCACCACCTACGTGAACACACATTCTTTCACGTGCATTACGTACCGGACATGAACACACTTATATGATCCACCGTCTCCAGGCAACCTCCCCAGTGTGTCCATGTAATAATTAGTCCGTACGACGGGCACCGCTCGCGTAAATACCTCAACCATGGTGAAGTCCACGTCGTTAGTGTTGCGTGTGCTTGTGAGTGTGCTTCTACCAGAACGAACTTCTCTTACGAAAGCACAAGAACGTACAAGGACGACTGGATGGGTCTGGTCTGACGACCATCGAAAGTGTCGACGTACGCGCGATTTCCGTCTGCTCACGCTGGTATTAGTACGTGCACCCACGGTTAATCTCCATCAGGCTGAATCCACGTGAATGTAGCGGCGCCCTGGAAACTCCGAGGATAGTAGTGACTTCACGACCCGCTCACTTCCCTATCAAGGTAAACGAGCGATTCTGGCCGCGTTGCAGCAACGTTGGAACCCCTGCCAGCCGCGCTGGCGCGCTTTGCTGACTTCACAATGCGCCAGTAATAATATTCCGTTATGATATTCTAAAACTCGAATGCGCATCCATCTACTAGCCCAGCTCCCGGGACAAGTCAATTTCATCGTGCGTCCCACGCGCCGTCGTGCTCGTCGAAAAGTTTCGTTATGTTAAACGAGCCTAGGTTCTCTTCGCGGAATGCCTTCGCGTGATTCCAATAACGTTCTTGTCCCGCGTGGAGTACCCGATGGGGACAGATGAACTCGCGGAAAAATTCGACTACACGTCTTATCGATCGCGTGGCGCAATGGGATTTAATCATTCGTAGCAGTGGAATAACTTGAGAATGTACGGTGATCTCGTTGCGGATGCTCGGAGGATTCCGCGCGAAATGGTTATCGGGGAGAATGAAAACTCGTAAACTGTCGGAGCTGGGATCTATTTCGCTCGCGGTCTCGGTATCCTCGATTTTTGAGTAGCGTCCGAGGATCATCTCCAATAACAGACCAATGGAGGGGTAGGTACCCCTCGACTTTATATCCCGGCCAAAGATTACGGATGTCTCCTCTCGAGAATTTAATTCGTTGTGTAAAGCAGTTTACGGTCGGTTTACTGGGAGGCAATGGGGACGCGCAACGGGGATGACAGTAAAAAGGATCGTCCGAGGATGTTATTATAACGCGTCCAATAAAAGATGTTTGCGGGCGGGTTCGTCCCCGGCCGCATTTGCGGCTCGTAGGAATCTTCGGTTTCATTTGCGAGCATAGTCGAACGAGACCCCTTTACTCATCGATCGAGCCTTCCACGCGGATCCGCAGGAAAGTAATAGCCGTTCCGCGTGGCATTTCATTACGTTAATTCTCCCTAGCGGGGAATACGGCGAGCGATTGTCAATATTTCAAACTTGGAGGATGATATCGGGAGGAGAAAAAACGAGTGTCTGCGTGCGAGGGGTGCGACGAAGAGGAAGAGGGGTGAGAGCGATGAACCGCGTGGAACGATCGCAGCGGATCGATTGCTCGAGATCGTGGAACCGATCGACGTCCGTCGTCCACGCGTTCACTCGCGTTCGCGCGAGAGCGCAGGCAACTCTCGCGGGGCTCGTTCGAAGGCAGCCGCGGGCTAACCGGTGAACCCGGCCTAATTGAATTTCGCATACGAGCGCTACGACGATTCGTCATTCCGCCGTCCAATTTGGCGCGAGTCGTGCCACTCTCTTTCGCCCGTCCGCTTCACGCAGCTACCGCGTCTTTCATCTTCGTCCGCCAGCTGTCAGGATCTATCCGCGCGCATCGCTCTGGCGCGCGACGCTTGAAATTTTATCAAAGCGATGTACTCACGTAACGGCTACCCATGCCAGTTGTTTGATCTCGTCGTAAGTCGAGACTACTACTGCACTTACCTGAAACAGAAAGAGAGAAATGGTGAATGGAGGAGTTGTTGGGTATGTTCGCGGGGACTGACGTAAGACAGAATCAGGGGAGTAGGTCACTTGTGTCTTTATTCGATTCTAGTGCTGCCTTATTGGAGTAAAATTTAGAAGAAGATTCGTTGTACTCGGGGATTCGAAGGTCCCACTTAAACTCTGTAGAAGGTACGAAGGTAAAAAAAGGAAAATTGACCAAGCGTAAATAAAAACCACATATGTATCTACTTATAATTGTGAAGAGCTTAATGCCGTCTATAAGTAAGAAGTATTCGAACGAAGTAATTTCCACATTACCGCAGGTCGTAAACATTCATTCTTTTTTCCTTAGAATACAATGTTAATCACTATTTTTTCGATCGTGTAATAACATGCGCACTTTACACTCGTAGACGCTTAGGGGGTACTCGCTTAACTTATTTCAGGGAGCAGTAACCTCCAGACTTCTGGCACCTGCGTAAACCATAATCAAGCCGAAGGGGTAAGAAACGCGGTGGTAGTGGCGTGATCCGGTTGTTGTTTCACTTCGCATCGGACGAAGGAAATAAGGGAAGGACAGGCTTCCTTCCACAAGACGCAGCTGCTTAGGTTCTCACATAGATTAACCTACGTAGTTTCAGTTCCGCCTAGGAGGAGGCACAGAGCTGCAGGGCTGCCAGGAAGTCGCTGGCAAACTCGATGGCAAATTGTCGAGTCTCGTGTACTCTCCTCTACTCCTCCCATCTCCTCGTCGTCCTCTGTTTGTCTCCCTTTGACTTACTCTTACCGCCACCTCGGTTCTCTCGGATCTTTCTGTGTCTCCGGTGTTCGTCTTATCCGCGCCGAATCCATCGGGAATTCGCAAATCACAAGCTGGCGCAAATTATCCGGAAAATTCCGTGCGCAAGGGAAGGGGTGAGCGCACGGTTAGACCAGTAGGAGAATACCTGTGACTCTCTACAATCGTGATAATCCTCGATACAAGCCTCGTCGCCTGATCGCTTTAGAATTCTAAGCTATACGTAAACGGAGAAAGGCACGATTAAGTTCGACGAGCTAAATCGGATGTTGAATAGGAGTAACGACGTGGACGACTTCCAATTTTATTAAACTTAGTAATCGGGCTTCTATCGGTTATTCGGTTTCAGCTGTCCACGAGAGAATTTATTATGCGGAAGAAAGTCGCGATATTGACAAAATTCGCCGTTGAACATTGCGGAATGCGCAAAGTTCAGCGTTAAATTACAAGGAGATTTTATGTTATCGCGTTCTATGCGCGGAATAAATAATAATTACATGGGTAATGATTTTTTGATGCGCGCAGTGGGCACGGTCCTTAATTTAAAGACAGTTATTAGCAGGTTCATTAGCATCGAGAGTTACGACGAGGTGCTTTATGTACACACTTGGCGAGAATTGGCATCACCTTTTTACGACCATCTCGGACGATTATACCGAGACGCCGAGAAGGCGGATGGAGGTCAAGTATCTCTGAATGTAAATGGAATGAGAAGATTTAAGCGTAATGCGATATAAGCCAGTCCTCGTTCGACTTTTTCCGCCCACCGAGAGCCTTAAGCGCTCGTGCCAACCGTGGAAACGAGACGGCGTTATTTAAGCAAGTTTTTCCCTGTTATTGAAGGAGAAAAGAAAGCTCCCTTCCCTCCCTCGTTCATTCGAGAGGTTACAAATTAAACTACCTTTCTCTTAAAATTTTCAGATTGAGCTCGAGTTCCATCATCTCCAACCCCCCCCCCCCACCCTCTTCTCCCCTCCGCTGTACACCCTTTCGTCGTGCTTCGCCGAATCTTCGCGCCGATTTTTCTTCTCCTTTTTTCTTCCATTCCCTCTTACCTTCAGATATTCCCAAAGTCGTCGACCGAAAGTTGGAGAAATATTCCACCCTCACCCCCCACGCTCCACCGTTCCCTTCGATCTGTCTTTTAATAAATTAACACTTGCGAACTTTCCTACCGGGCTCCGCCGCTCAACGATTCAGGAGGGCCCTTTCCTGCTTCGCAACTTTCAGCCTGAAACACTCGAGGAAAGTTATATTTTCTTTTTAAATTAATAAATCGTGTTTATTCGCTAGTTCCTCGACTTCTCTTGAAAATTTCGCGAAGCTTCCGTCGACGGCGGCCGGTGTGCGTCACTCTTAAATATTTCTACTTCTAAAATATGCGCTTAACGAATCTCGCTCGTCTCCGATGGGAGTGCCATTTGTCATGCACGAGACAAGTCAACGAGGAATCAATAGTCTCCCGACACCTTTGTCGAACCCTGGTCGCGCGAGGGTGAACGCGTTGCTGCGAAGGGTGAACGTGAAAACACCGTCAGGGTGGCGTATTCCTCCGCCATGCGAGCCGATGCAAGAAAGTCAAAAGGGTGTTTCGAAGGGTGGCTAGGCCGAGGGCGACAGGAAAATGGATGGGGTAGCACCCGAGGGGTGGTATGTTTTTACTTCCCGCATGGGTTAAATAAAACGACGTGCATCGTTGGATTCGCAATTCTCTGCTTTTCCGTGTTTTTAGTAACACGTTTGTTGATTTGTTTGATAGATAGAAAAAAGCTTTCGTTGATACGGGTGTTTAAGCGTAAAAAGAATTTACGATACACGGTTGGTCGGAGTTAAAATTTTCGAACAGCGTTGAATAATTGGACTAGCTGATCGAGGCAGGTAGGCTTCTGTTCACATACGTAGCGTATTTTTAGGCACGACCGTAAAGGGAGTGACTTATTTATTTTTTTTTTTTACACAGTTACCTACTTTCTTTTTCTACACAGGCATCGTCGTTCTTTAAGAATTTTTAGTATCAAGGAACAAGGTTTTTATAACCTATTCTTGAAAGCACTAGTAAAGTACAATGAATGAAAGGAAGTAATCTTAGGCCTACCCTGGGTGCCGCGAACTGTTTGACTCGTCACGTTTTCTCAGAGATTTTTGTATTCTTGCAAACATTCCAATATCATTTAATTGCGTAAGAAGCTTCCAAAGATCCTCCGACCAGTAACTCTGCATTATCGCCATTTTCCATCAAGCCGTATCAAATATAAAAAAAAAAAATAACAAGTGTTCGTACATATCTATGAGTTCTACTTTTAGATCGCCTCGCAATGACCGTTCCAGACAATCGACACGAAGAAACGTGTATAGCAGGAAATTTTATATTTTGCGAACAGGAAGGTTGAAGCGGTAGGAGTACAAGTGGCCGTACGCTTCTAATGGCAAAATGTGGTTACCGGTTTCCGCGTACACGTGGAACATCGACTTAGCCCTCGTCCTCGCTTAGGTCCGGTCTTCCATATATCGCGGTAAATGCCAAAGTGCTCGCCTCGAAAGGGCGAGGCGAACGTCATTAACGGGCGGAGACGCCCCGACTGTTTACACGCCAAATACGAGAGGATGGCATTTGCATTGCTTTACATAACCGATGTTTTTAAATAAACGCGCGAGGCATCGCTCGTCCTTCCGCGGAACGTATCCTGCGCTTATTCCCTCGTTCTTGCTCCACTCCTTCTCTCCATTTCTCTCTTGACTCGCGTTTAACCGACACCATCCACCGATTCTCGCGCAGAGAGAAATACCGAAGGGCGGCGGCGGGATCGAGTGCTCGCGCAACCCGTCTACACTCTTCTCGTTATCAAGCTGTTTACACGGTAGGATCATTGTTTACACAAAAGGAACCGACGAGTGCCGCTCGTAGGAAGACAGACGGAGCGGAGAAAGGTAGGTGGGGGAGGAGGCCGAACGGGAGAGGCGGCGGCGAGAGGAAGCGAAGCAATGAACGGCGAATACCCGGTAAGCAAAGGGAAGAGGAACGAGAAGAGGGTGGGAGGGATGGCGTAGGGAGAGGAAGAGAACCGAAATGGTTTTTCAACGTGTACTTTGCGCGCTGGATTTCAAACGACGGCAAATGCGGCCAGGGCGTTTCGTGGATTAGAGAGCTTCCCGTCAGCGGCGCACCTCCTACCAACGGCTCCGGAGATTTTTACGTACGCTCGCAAGTTACTTTGAAGGACTATGAATTATAAATTGCAAACGGTCGTGTTTGCCCTTCGCACACCCCGCTATTTCTACGCTCGATTCGGCGCGATCCGGTGAAGCGTACATGCACGACCGTGTAATACTCGTGCTCCCCTCGTCGATTATTAATCACATTTTTCACATCTTCCTAGCTATATCTTCCCTAACGTATGATTTCCCTAACAACTTTTCCGTTCTCGACCTAGAACTCTTACTTGATCTTAGGCTAAACGCGCCAGGCCTGTAAATCTACGAGAAAGTTTAAGCGTCGCTTTTGCTTCTACCTACGGAATGCTCATCGCGACCTGTGACGCTCCTCGCGCGGGTGCGCATCGGCAATTAATTACGAAGGCGGAAATTCCTTCTCCACCGGCAGTAATTAAAAAGAGTTTCTTTTGTGGAGCGGGCCACTCTGAAGTAGACATTAGCGGAGCCGGACTCCGGGGCGGAGGTTATAAATGCTGGTAATTTGGGGACCCTGGAAGGTCGTCCCTTTTTCGCGGTGGGCACCTCGGTGCATCCCGCGTCGAGTCGTAGCGGGAATCGTGGAACCTGCTCTTACGGGAGGGACAACGAGTTAATTCGTTGACTGCGGAGGAAGAAGCGTGTTGGGGTACCGGGACGATCGTCCTACTCCGTTGCAACTTCGTGGAACGGGTTACGGGGCACGGTGGAGAAGATGGAGGAAGGGGTGGGTCGGTGAGGTGGATGGGAGTCACCGGAGTTATTTGTATTAATTAGAGAAACCCAAAATTAGTCGTCGTCGGATGGTCGTTAGGCGTTCCACCAACGCCCACCGCGGGACTCGAAATATATACGAAGCTGGAGACTCGCTTTGAATATGGTCCTTCACCGAAGAATAAGAAAAAGAAATCGTCAGTATGGGTAGACTCTTGTCAAGGTCAGTTCTTGTGTCTTCTCATTCGAGAATAAACGTAGGGTCGCGGATGCTCGCGAAAATTAAAGCTCTCTTTGGACCCAGATTTGTTTTGCGTTCACAATTATAGGTGTCAGTGGCGTTTGGGCTCGGTAGGCAATGTCCTCTGTAATTAAGCGAAGGGGAAATTAGCACTTACCGTTGACCAACGGCTCGCGTAGTGTGCACAATTTCCGCGTGGGTCTTCTCCTTCGGTTGCTTATAGAATCGAGAACGGAGCTTCGTCACTTCCACGTGCGCATGTAAACGGATAAATGGAATATTTTTGTCGCGAGATCCCACCTCCCCCGTCCGATCAACAGATGGTGCGACGATAATATTTTACCGATGATAAGATCGCGCGCGAGCTTCACCAGGTGTCCGCAGCGACGGGTTGTCCGTAGGTTTGATTGTTCGCCGATAAAGCGAAATATGAATGACCGTAGATGGTGAATGTGCAAGTTCCTGCCCGCACTGGTGAAATTAATTGATCCAAGACTTCGTCACGTAGTATCTCGTACCTAATAGATTTTCAAGAATAATGACCAAGTTACGATTCGCGTCGCGTCATCCCAACGGATTACCAGTGTGCAAGAATTTACGTTTCCCCTCTCGCTGATATTTCTCTTTTCTCGTGAAGCATCTAGCCGAGGGAGAGCGACGGAAAGAAGACGTCTAGGCGAAAGCCCGCAAAAGATGGACCAAAGATGCGGAAGAGAAAGAGATCATGTTGAGAAGCACCTCGGAGGAAGAAGTGCACGTGGAAAAGAAAGATCGCGGATTAGATCGCTAGGATCGGATCGGATCGGATCGAGTGACGTCGAGAACGGTGATGGTAAGCGGGCGGGCTGCGGTAAGCGCAGAACCGTGTCGCGGATAAAGTGGTGCCCGTCACTGTCTGTCACCAGCCCTTGTCGCAGTTTCCCTCTTCTTCGTCCCACCCCTCGCGCAAGCTGCGCCAGCAACCCTCCCTGTCCCTTCTACGATCTTCCTTCTCCCCATTTTCCACGTTCCTTCCACCCTCTCTTTTCCATTCTCTTTCTTCGCACGCCACGATCTGCGCCCCTCGTCGATCCATTCGTTCGTCGATTTCTCTTTCCGCTTCTCCGTCGGTTTGTCTTCCTCTCTCTTTTTCTCTCTCGACCACCGAGTTTCTGCAACTAGATGCCCGTATCCTGCGCACGGTGCGCACCAACTCTCCCATAATTTACGGATATATCCGTGAGTAAGCGTATGAGTAGCAGTCAGCAGCGGGGGTGTAGAGGCGCAATCGCACGCATCCACGACTCTCGGTTGCATGTCGATAAATCAATCAGCGCGCCGCCTATCCGGGCATGTTTATTCCTTTAATTGAGTCAACGCCTATAGCGCACTTCGTTACGGCGCTACTTCCCTTAATTACTCAATTAGAGAATACTTGCTCCTGGGGTGGATCGCAGATGCGGCGAAGACCGCGTGGAGATCGGAATTTCGGTTGGTTGTGTACGGAAGAATAATAAGTAAACGTAATGAGGAAGCTACTGGTAAGTTCTAGCGCTAGTTGCTTGCGAATTCGATCCGAGGGGTCGTCGGTGAAAAATTAGATACCAATTGGGTAGTGAAGCGAACAGTGCGAAAAAAACAAGGTTTTTCCCCGTGCACGAAAGACTTTGTATTTTCTCCGATATCCAACGTTTTCACATTGTCCATCAGCTCGGCGTGCGAAGAGCTCGTTCCGCGTCCTGGCTTCTCCGACCACAGTCACAATTCGCGGTGGACTTGGTGTAGACCGAGACGATCTCGGGGATTCAAATATTTTTATTGCAGCGCCAATGTAGGACCGAGGGTGGAAGGACTGTGGAGCGAGGGAGATAAAGAGGAACTAGGAAGGAGGTTGAACGGAAAGAGGACGAGGAACTACATAGTAATAGTGGTGGCCGGATCTCTCGCGCCTTTGCCGGAGTATGACGATACGAAGGCAGTTGATGAGTGGATACGAGCCTGCGCGTTTTTTCTGATGCGCGCGGCAACAATTCTACGTGGGAAGGCGGGTGCGCGGATGCACGGGGACGCGAGTGTGCACGAAGTGAGCGCATAACTGCATACTCGTGCATGTTCGCACGTACACCACCGAAGGATAGCCGAGGAAGCCCCGAGGGCCTGTCGGAGGTGAGAACAGTACATTACCCTCGCTCGCGTATGCCTCTCCACCTTCTCCACACTTTTAGCCTCGTCCTCGTTGCTCTTCATCACCCCCTTCTGCCAAGCCACCCCTAGCCATCCCTCCGCCTGCTCGTCTGCTACCTCTCACCCTCCTCCACGCTCACCCCCTCCGTATTTTTCTTTTCTCTCCCCTCGATGTCTCCTACGTCCTCCTGTCTTTTTCACCAAGCTCGCCTCGCTTCCACCCTCCCCTCTTCTGTTTTTCTCTCGTTATATTCAGGGATCCTCTGGTCGATCTTTGCTTCGAGAATGTTTCCATAGGACCGGCTGATCAAATCCGAGGTGCGTTCAGGTGGAGTTGTTTGAGTAACTCGAGATACGTGGCAATTGCATTACCCTATGTTTATATTTCTGTAATTGCGTAAACCTGCACTTGTGAAGAATTTCTTATAGATAATCATTTACAAGAAGGACAAAATAGTGGGATTGGGAGTTTAATAACGCGCAGATCGTTATTACAATTTGCCGTATGACGTCTCGCGTTACTTATTGGATAGCTAGTTTAACGATCACGATCAATAGAGCGTTAAACGAGGCGCCGTCAAAGAGAAACGCAACGTGCGCACTGTCGCATTTAATTTCACAATAATTGCCATAATTATTCTCGCCAAACTGCACTTATATAACCCTTGACAGTATCATTAACGAGATATCGAATATCGTCATCGCGATAAACATGTGTATTATTGTTGTCCATTACGCTCTACGTAGGGTCGACAACTTAATGGGACGACAAATGTCTCTATCACGGAACCAACAACTTCGCCACGATCACTTTAGCACGAAAAATTTTCTTCCTACAATTCCTACACGAAAAATCCAGTTCACTCGCGCTGACAAATGTTGAAAGCGCGTTTGCACCGTTTCGCTGCCCGTTATCGTTCCATTTCTTAAGAGCGATTTTGTACCATTCGATGCTCGTCCATTGGCCGGCGATTCCTTATTCCTTTTTCTACCCTAGCAGACGACAAGATTCTCGCGAATCTCGTGTTACGGCAGCTGGCGCCACCGCGGGACGGGTTAATAAAAGGAATTTCCTGAGAGGGAGGGATATATAGATAGATAGATGGAGAAAGAGGAAGACGACGACGTATCTTCCCTCACCCTTAAATGCGGGGGTGGAAGGATGGCACGAGTGGGCCCGAGGACAACGATGGAACCGTCACGGTGGATGAGGCGAAGTCAACAATGGCTTCCGGTCTTCGTCGTTGTCGTCATCGTCGTCGTGACGAGAGGAGAGAAGAGAAATGGTCCATTAGCTCTCCTGTCACTCAACGAGCTGACTGGCTAGCAGGCATTATCTATACCCACTATCAGGACGTAGGTAGGGTACGCGATGATGCGTGAGCCGCGCATCGTGCGTTAAAAACCGGCGCGGCGTTTCGACGTGCCGTGAGTTCGGTGGAATATACGCGCGCGTAAAGTGCACGCGCGCCGTCATTTTAACGCGCGAAAAAGGGGAATAGCTCGTGCGAGAATCCAAGGTTAGAATAATCGTTGTGTGTGCAAAGCACGGCGGGGCGTGCGATTTTTATGTTGACAGGGATGATGGGGACGAGGGAAATGAATTTTTCTAGGCTTCGTCGAGGCCTTTCATTTCGGGCGAACCGCGCAAGCCCGCATTATCGATTCAGCCCGATATCCAATGGATTAATGTTTGACGAATTAAATGCGATTTATATTTCGCGCTTTAAAGCTGTATGCGGTGAATTTTCGACGATAACGTGAAATTTTATGAACTCCGCGCGTATCTCTCTTCATATAGAATATAGATGACGATTGTAAATACATTTATTATGAGGAAAAATCGTTAAATTCGCGGTTTGCATTCGACGTATACGTGTGGACTCGCGTGAATCTGTGTACGTAACTTCGTTCTGTTATTCCCGCTTTATTCCGGCCCGCCAACGGGAATAATGCCCAAGTAAACAATTCGAGAATCAATTAAGTAATGCAAAATAACGAAACGCGGCAGTTGGGAAAATAACAGCGACCGTAGATATTTTGCGAATTTTAATATAAAGTTGTACCATCGCGCCGTCGGAAAAGAGCTGTTCGTCATTTTACCCGTGAAAAGGAGGATTCTTAATAAAAATTTAAATGAGGCGGACGCCTGCGGAGAATATCATTGCTCGAAGGCGCAGGACGATGAGGGATCGATACCGCGGGAAGGTGCACCCGGGAAGAAATGCGCCAAATTAGCGGCTCGGAAAGTTGGAGCGCGCGAGTAATCGGGCGAAGCAGATAAATTAATGCAGAAACAATAGGTAATCGATCGGAGGTAGATTTCTCGGCCGAGACCGGGGATTCTCAGGACGAGGAGGAGTAGAAGGGACATGGAGAATGGGGTTGGTTTCGGGGTTAGAAGGGGTGGAAGAGAGGAGCAACGTAGCGGGAAGAAGCCGTTGATTCAAAAAGTTTGCGAAACTCTCGTAACCGTGCTTCCACCCGCCCGCAACGCGGCATGGTTGGACGGTGATGTTTTTCCATTTAGGGAAAGCAGGCAAGGAAATGGGAAAAGCAGAGGCGCCACGGATATCCCTCAAAATCCGTTTGAAGCGGGGTAAGTCGTCGACCGATACCGACTGAGCATGGTTGGCACACGCGCGCATACACACGCGTAATCTGCGATATACCGCGATACCAGTCCACCAGTGTCCTCACCACAAAATGAAGAAATCTTTCCCTTTTCAACATTATTCTTCTCGCGTTATTTCAATAGCATCTACCGATTTTCCAGAATTTATCGGGCATCGAGTTGATGTGGAAAATACCGTAGACATAGTGGAATATATACTCGACGGAGCGCCCATCGAGTAATTATATCGGGCTTCGTCGAATTTTAATATGCCACAATGGAAATTGGATTTTACCCCTCGGATGTTACTGTTCGAAGTTAATATGCGCTAGTCAGTGGTTAATTATGTTTACGGTTCGTCGGCGGTGCTGCGATTTTAGTAGATTAATGTTTCCTATTTGTGAAAATACCTATGACCCGCGTACTATTTTGAGGATTTAAAAAATTCCGGGGAACGTCGCTTAGAAATATTACGTGCAGTTTTGACTTCGATCGGAGGTCGCGTCGCCCCTCGTGACACACATCGGGCTTTTACATTTTGCGAAGTAGATGCCACAATCAACGCGATGAACCTTGAATTCCGATTCTTACGGGTAAGACTATCCGAACATATGAGAAAGAGATCGCGTTATTCAATGTGAGACTGTAACGAGGTCACCACCATTAATGAAAAGCCTCCTTCGTGCGTGTTTCTGAAACTCCACTGGCCTCCTTTATCGTACCTTTTGAAGGATGGAACGAGCTTCCACGGTGGAAAAAGGGACAGCCCCCGCGGTCACGTTAAAGGAATCCGCGAAGAAGTGCGCGCGCGAGAGGCAAATCAGGTCACCAAGGCACCAAACGAAGAGGAAGGAAAAAATGAAAAGAGATAAGAACAAGGAACTTTCCGCTATGTGCGCCTGGACGTTTCTTCCGAGCAAATGTGCGACTTTCGAGGAAGCGGAAACAGTAACTGCGTTTTCATTCTTCAACCGCGTTATCGGTATTTCGTCTTGAAATTAGCTTTCTCCAACAACGTGCTAGTTTGATAGGGAGAGGTATGCACGGGAACGTGCAGCGGCAACGAATAAAAAAGGAATATGAGGATGCATCTTGAGACTTCGAGGAAGGAAGTGGAGAGGAGTGAAACTTTGCCGGCGCCTGCCGAAGTTACGGAAGAATCCTGACCTTCAAGGTCACCGTGATGGAACGATGCACATCGTCGGATCGTGAAGATCGACAAAAACGATAATGTAATTTTAAGTTGTTTTGTAAACGTGCGCGAGTGCCAAGGGCAAGATTTTTCTCCTTTCGCATAGGGCGCGGATGCACGGAGTAAGAACTATTGGAATTCCGCGAATAGGAAAAAAGTTTCTCGTCAGAGGATTACTTCTTGCTTTGTATTTTCTGACGTGCATACGTAGTTCGAGTCAACGTGCTTATGCGCCGTTGAACGCGAAGGGCGCAAACATCGATCCAAGAGAGTATTTGCAATTCTTTGTTTGTTCGTTTAAAGAGCAGGGACACGTAGAAGTAGGTACTTCTTCGTTCTTAATACACAATTATTCCGTTGCATAGACTGCTTTGTAAGTTTAATAATTTCGTGCACGCGTTACAAACGGCATACATTATACGTAATGGCAGACATTCAATGTTAATTTTAAAAACTCATTCTATAGCGGGAGATGGGGACAACGATACGACCGAAAGTACTTTGAACGTTTCAGATTTTAGCGAACGCATAATATCCGGAACAGAAATCGCCAGTCATGCCGACGTTTCTCACAATTACAGAACCAATGCTAACCAAGAATTCAATATTTTTCAACAATTTTCAAGAATTCCGAAATTCCCTCGTTGAACCATCTGTCAACGGCTCAGATCCGACGTGCCTCCCACGAAAAAAAAAGTCGAGCCACGTGCATGGTGGAAGGCAATCTTATTAAACTGAGCGTGCAAGTGCCGCCACGAAGAACGGCATTAATGCAATTCCAATTAGTCCGACCGAGTGCCGGCGGCGAGGTTCCTCGTTGCCTTCGTGTTTCTTTCAAAAGACAAGCCAACAGTCGTGGAAACCAGTCACCGGCACGGCGACACGTACAACGAGGTAACTCCCGATAGAAGAGAGCGAGTGAGTAAGTAACTAAGTAAGTAGAGTCGAACGAGCGACTGCGAAAGAGAAAGCCAGAGAGAGAGAGAGAGAGAGAGAGAGAGAGAGAGAGAGAGAGAGCGCGAGAGAAGAACGAAAAAAGAATAAGGAGAGGAACGAGCTACGAAGATCGCGAAGAATGGAAGAAGAGAAACGCCGCGTGTCGGAGCGGATAGGATGGAAGGCCAGGCCGTTACCGGATGGTCGGATGCGAAGGCCGAGGAGAAGAGGTGGCAGGAGACGAACAGAAGGAGGAGGACAACGACGAGGCGAAGGAGGAGGAGTGGGAGGAGGAGACGGAGGCGGAGGAGGAGGAGGCAAGCGCATAGAGAAAGGGGAAATAGAGGCAGAAGTGGAAGGACGAGAGCGACGCAGGTATCCGGAGGCGGGCTACTGGAATTTCTAGTCCTTTGGTCCCTTGTCGAGAGAGACCTTGGTGGACTCCGGAGTTGCCCGAGTAAATCACGTGGAAATGCAGATGCAAGCGCGTCCGCGCACGAGAGAGCCCGAGCAAATAGCTTCTCGCGAAGCACGTACCTCGGCGAAAGCGGCAATAAAACTGGCAAGACGGGGCCTGCGAGAGTCTTCCTTACGACACGTATCTCAGGATAGGTTTAGGGAAAATTTCCTTCGACTTTTTCGCGCGTATCCGCCACTAGCCGGCCTTCCCCCGCATCCTATTTTCAGCCCAATTTCAGGATAAAAATGCGACGCGCGGGACGCTCGAGAGGAATTCGCGGAAGGTGCGTTATCAAGCGCGATAGATATCAAGAGTAGGTGGTGCACTAATTATCGGCATTCCAGGCTCCTCAATCTAGCGGATACAGGAGATGCTTTATGCTCCTTCCTCGTATTACTCCGTAATAGATCGCCCGTGCGCGTCTCACGTGCCGTCATTACGCAATACTCGAACCGTAAAAGCGGAGGCTTCCTTCGAAGGGAGTACAACTTGTGATTAAGTCGCATACTGCTCGCGTGCGATTCGACGTAGACACACCCCCTACGATTACTTTTTATAAGGAGAGAGGGTAGGAGAGGCCGAGTTCTTCCGCGTTCGTCCTCGACAACGTTCCTTCTCAGCTTTCCTTACTCGCTGCTCCCTTCTTCGCTCTATCCCTAGAAGAGAAGGGACCTCTTTTCTTTATTTTTTAATTACCCCTTCTACGCCGACAACTCCTACCCACCGCTTTCCCTTCCGGAACACTTTGCCCGGCTACAACTACGACGAGTTATTAATAATTAACTTGAAATTATACGCACGTAACTCTCCGGGTAATGGCGGTGCCCGCGATATATCCATCCGACACGCGACGCACGATATATCAAATTTTAACCGCGATAATCCGCGCCCTTTCGCTATACACCGGCGCATATATTTCCGCCCGGCTCCGCCGTTGCGAAGAGGTGGTTCTACCCCTAAGCGATACGGGGCTCGCGATAACGCCTTTAAATTTATTCATCCACGACTTTTGACTCCTTCGTCCGGCTATTCTAACATCACTGAATTTCCCTCGGCTTTCGCCCTTTTTTATCATCGACGAGAAAAAGGCGCGACGCGCTACCTCGTTTTTTTACCTACCGCGTGTCCTGTAAAGAGAAACGGATTATTGGAAAACTGTGAAACTCGAAAAACTACCGTAACAATCTTCCCTACGCGTCCTTAAAATCGAAGGATCTCTGGGTCGAGGGAATAAATAATAACTATCGCGCATACTCACTGGTCGAATATTTAAAAATACCACTGGCCTAAGAGTTTCATTGCAGCCGTTCGTGCTCACGGACATTTCACTTCGTTTCTCGTCCCCTTAACGCGAAAGGAAATCTCTGAAAAATTAATACAAGCAACGAAATAACCTTTACGGGAAATGCATGCCGATTAGAAAAATCTCGGAAAGATCTCGCTCGCTTTAAAAAAAAGAAAGTGCGCGAGATTTCCACGAATGGTGACCACCAGCTGCGCACAATTTCTATCGACCGTTCTTCGGTTTGGATTCCTTCGAGTTCGAAGGACGTCGAGGCGCCGGATGACACGCTTCAAATACGTTCGATGCGTCAGGAAAAATATATATTTGGCGTGAAGGTAAGATTGATCGTGTCGTTACGAACGTCGCTCGACTCAGAGGGGGGGCGGTCTCCGTGTCGCGGAAAAAAGCGCATCTTTCCGCGTTCGCAGGACGTCACGAAGGCCTCTCCGAGAGGCGTCGAGGAAATGGAACGATACCTAACGAGTCCCGAGGTGTAATTCGGTTAGGCAACCGTCGTCGTCGTCCTTGTCGTGATTTGATTAAGTTTTAACTTCGGGGCCCCGTCGTAGCGCGCCGAGGGTGCGAAAGCGGGAACGAATTAAGTAAGTTTTACTTACTCGCGGGCTCGTGCTAGAGCTCTCGAGGTCCTTCGGAAAACAAATGCGCTCCGGGGAATCCTTTCACATCGGCTCTCAGCTTCTGGCTTCTACACCTCCTTTCCGCGCACCTTTTCATCCTCTCTTTTCTCGTTTCGTTCACCTTCTTCCTTCGCGATACTTTCACACCCCCAGCCCTCTTCCCTTATCACCACGTATGGTTTTTCCAACGGTCCTTTTACAACCATCCAGGATGTATAAAAATGAGTTCCGTCAAGTCCGAGTAGCGAGTTTTTACGAGGCGTGGTCCACGTACGAATGCCCTCCTGGGGGTTCGGGCATCGAACTCGGTGGCGTTTGGTTTCTTCGTCCTAGGATTTTGCACGGAAAGTGTTTCTACGCGAAAGGAAGCTCGCAAATGTCTTCTGTATACGGTGAACATGGCTCAGCATCGTCGATGAGATTGTAATATAAAGGGAAATTTTCTTCGATTGTATCAGAACTTTCTGTTGACAGTGATATTTCTATAATATACTACTCTACATATGCGACAGTTGCGTCGTCTAGAAAGGGCTCCGTATGCTTTAACCCTTTGCACTCGAGGTCTTTTTCGAAAATTCCTTTCGATTTCAAAATGTACTTGCGAGGGAAAAATACTTTATTACAGTGTTTTGGAAAGCTCTTGAGATACGCTACGAGAATATGCTATAAAAATAGGGAATCCTATTTAAGAAATTGACGGTAACCTTGATGTGACCTTCAAATGACTCTCCAAGGTCTTGTCATTGTCACCAGCTGACAGCCGCTTTGAAGCCATACAACTTTTGTTTGAAACATGTTTTTATTTAACGCACCGTCACGGCGATACTTGAATGCATCATTTAAAATTGGACATCCTGTGCATAAAATGTATAAAATATATAATTTTGTACTTCGGAAGGTTATATATATATATTGTACAGCGCTTCCAGTTTCAGAAGAAATCAAACGCAGATAAATATCGCGGTTACTCGACATATCGTGTCAACCCAAATGGTGACCAATATCACCGTACGAGTTGCCGCAACAAAGTAAGTGGTGAGCAATGGTCACCTCTCGAGGGCAAAGGATAAACATAAATCAGAGCGAACATTTTTATGTTCCAAGGAATTTAACCAGATTTAACTCCTACCACATTGTGCACTCGATTTTCACTTACCACCTTCGCTTTGTTTCCCAGCAATGAAGTCTCATCCGACAAACACGTGGATGCGTACCTCGAAATACTCTCGTTAACATCCACATCTATCGTTCGCTATCCCATCCGTTCTTGCGCGGAAATTAAATCGCAAATGACGCCTTCCCGTCCGATATTCACCACGCTAGACGGCCGAACGAACAAGCGAGCGAACGAACGAATTCGCCGACGGACGTTTCCAACGAGAACGTAATTTCTGCACGTCGATTTCAAAGAATGGAACGTGCCGCGGACTCGATGCAGATAGTCCGCGCGAAAGTGGGCAGCGCGCAACGTAATTGTGATGTATGAAGTTAGAAGCAGATGCACGGAGACGTGGTTTGATGGATGAGAGGTCGGCCCCGCGCTGGCCAACCGTGGCCGCTCCTACGCGAAAGGCGAGAGAGCGAAATGAAATAACGCGCAGCAGGGAGGAAGCCCAACGCGTTCCTGCGGTCGATGCCTTCCTCGATGCGATCTGTCGATGTTCGATAAGTTCCTTATAAATCTTTCGCTCACCCGCGCGCGCTTATTCCGCGTTGGTTCGTTATGCTCGTTGCTTCGTGAATGCTAAATTGAAACCCGAGCCGAGGACCCGAGTAAAGCATAAAGTCGCATTACCCTCGGCCGCCATTGCGTATTTGTCGGTTCCACGAGAGAAGCAGACTCACTCGCATGCTCGCGCCACGTAAAAATATCCGTCAGGTACAAACGCCTCGACGTCATGCGACGCTTCGTTAAAAACGGCAACGAGAAGCGACGCGCGCACGTGTCACAGGAGGGAAAAAATATCTCGTGTCCTCGGACGCGGCAAAAGCGTCGATAAACTTATTAGGGTGACGATCCCGCGACTATGTAGCGCGAGATAAGAGGACGTTTTTATGACGATGGTAAGGTTAGTGGAGCGTAACTTCAATAATATAAATCCGAGCACACCATCCGTTCCCGCGATGCCAATATAAATTCTCGGGATGGAATCAGTGTCGATACACGTCGTGGATACGTCGATATCCAAAACGACAAGGACCCTGTCGAGGGGCTCGAAGGAGACGCGAGTGAGCTCCTTTCACGATATCTTATCGCGCACTTTCCGTCGTGAGATATTACCGGAAGAGTCACCCCCGAAACGTCCCTCGTCCTGGAAGATGCAAACGCTAGCGGCCAGTCCAGGCGCATATTGTGATTTCCTGAGAAACGTGAAGTCTCGCGGGTCCCATCGCTCGAACTGGCGTCCTCGATATATCGTCCGACCCCGTTGGCGCTGTTTGTAACATCGGGGATGGCTATGTAACCGCAGACCCGTTACACCGCCACGTCCCCAGAGTACCACTTGCACCAAATTGAAACTGGTCTTTGCATTGGATTAACTCTTTGCGTGGACGAAGCTGGAACTTCGCGTTTCTAGGTTCCGAGGATCCCCTCCCTTCTGGTCTCTACTCAGGATTCAAGGCGCGCCCCTTTGTCCTTGCCGAGGCTCAGGGCGATTTTCTACCCCTCGTTGTCGAAAATGCGGGGTAGGTGTCCTCGGGCAAAAATCCAATGATGGATATTGCTCGGGAGTGGACGAGGCTTAATTAAAATCTTTAATTATTGCGAAACACGAGTGCTCGTGGCTCTGGATAAGGCTTAGGTAATTAGTGTAATGACGCTATTGGGTGTTCTCGGAAAGAATGCTCTTTAATGAGAGCAATTAGCGTTTCTTCTTATATTTCGCGCTAAAGGATGATCTTTAATTGAGATCGTCTGTCTTCTAAGAAGTTAAACCGTCGGATGTCTCAAATACCCACTATTATTTCAGCGAATCACCCCCGTCGAACCCGTCTACTTCGATTTTTCTTCGAGCGCTTTCCGCAACGGTTTTCCATCTTTTTCTTTCGCCAGTTATCTCTCTCCTCGGACTATCGCCACGTAATTCCGATCCTTAGGGACTCGGACGCCGAAAATGTCCGGACACACCGAGCCTCCTGGAATCTCGATGCGGTCTGCCCCTAAACGTTTATCTAATGCTCCCCGGTTCGCCGATCCTGAGAGTGCGAAATTCCCCGAGGGCAAGCCCCCGTAGAATCTCAAATCTCCGAGCTGTAAATTAAACCGCCCCCGTCCGATCGTCTGTCGCTGTCGTTCAGACCTTTCCGATGGGTTTATTGCGCAAGTGGCGCACCAACGCGCAAAAAGATCCCCACCCCATCCATAAGAAACGCTCCACCACTATTACGTCGCAATATTTCACTCTACGAATCGGCCCTCCTTTCATTTGGCGAAACAGAGAGAGGCACGTGGATATGAAAATTCAAGAAATTTCGTGACCTCTCACCTGGGTTCCTAAGAAAGGCGAAAGAATCCTTCGGTTTCAGACGAAGATATCCCATCCGGAAATGGAAATATCCTTTTTCTTCTCTCCCGCTTTTCTCCGAGCGCGCGCGCGCGTATCGAGCTTCCACCCCTCCCGAGACGAGCTTTCGAGTGGCTAGAACTTTCGGGCAAAACCCCGAAGCTCTCCTTATCGGTGCGGATGCACGCATACCGCTTCTCCTCCCCGATGCAATTCACTGCATTTTCAAGCTGGCGTGGCTTGAGCGAACGGCACCCGAAACGCCATTAGCGTGTACAATGGAATGGAACCGAACGCAACGACATGCGGAACGTATGCATGGCCCAGGTATCATTTGGCTTGCACCGCTGGAAGCATGTGTCTTCATTAGGCGTTGGGTAGGGGCGAGCGTCGTTCCGCTGTGAATCACATCGGGAAACCAACCATCGTGGCCTGAATTAAGCGCTAAATGCATCCCCCTGCCCTCCCTTCTCCTTTTCCCTCGCTCTTTATCCACGTCCTTCTTCCCTTCGGCTTTTCCATCTCGTTCCCTCTTGGTCGTCCGCGTTCAATTTCTCTGCGTCACGCGCCCCAATCCCTTCCGGTTTCTCCATTACATCTATCCCTTATTCCCATTCTCTCGCGGTGATCCCCGCTCGTCTACTTTAAACTTGCCGCCTCCACCTGCTTTTACCACCACGCTCCGGCTAACTCGAACATCGTCGGGTGTTTTGCATACAGGCCTATGAATGCATTGCAGGGACATTTGAATTGAACAGGCGCGATCCAGCAGTAGGCAGTCAGATCTGCTTGGGACTGGACGGTTTTTGCTAGCGGGGATGGTTGGTCGGTCGACGAATCCGACAGTTACGAATTACAGGTGGACGTAACGCAAGAAGTTCGCGGAACATAGATGTACCGGGGAATATATCTAGAAGGTACCTACATTCTATGTTTCTACGAGGTTGTTACTCGTATTTTTTTTCAGTGTACGTGTTTACGCGTTGGGGAGACCGGGGTTTGTTGTGACGCTTGTCGTTTCTATTACATTTTACCGAGCACTTTTCGTAGAACCTATTAAAACAAAGAATCCGAATACACGTAGTCCCCTACTCAGCACCACGTTCTAACAAGTCACCCCGAAAATGACTGTTACTACTTGACCCTGTCACAACTAGCCCCGGTCTCCCCCACGGGAACCGCGATACGTCGAGGTGTACGTTCTCGGAGTAGAAATTTTGCGATTCGCCATATTTTAATTTAACACACTCGAACATTTGCGAAGTGACTTTCGGGCGAAAATTACACGATCGCTTTTCCAGCCGTTGAAAGCTCTCATCAGAACCGTATCGCCACTCCTCTCGGCTTCATAACGTAGTCGAAAAATTTAATAAGGGTCGAGTCACAATGTCGGATTAATTAATTCGCTCGACCCTCGACGAGGCACCGGGAGCGTTCGAGAGTCCCGAAAGTTTTCTTTGAGCTCGCCCGTTCCGCCGGTGGTGCCGACGGTCGAACATTAATTTGTATTTGGAGCAGCGGCGGTTGGCCTTGATGGCTGAGCAAGTGTCCTTGCCCGGGACGAAGACGTTACGCCACGAGAGAGCACTTCAGAAAGACTCATCCGGGTCCAAACTGAATCATCTGGATACTTGATCCCGTAGAGACCGCAGGAGGTGCATTACACGCTCGGTGCACCTTTGCCAGGAGGGAAACGGGAGGCGAGCCTTTTCCAAGAGAAAGGCTGCCTCCCCGAGTGGACGTGATACGCGCTTTGAGCCACGGCCAAAACTCCTGGCCTCGTTGCGTCTTTCTCGCTCTCTCTCTCTCCTTCTCCGTCATCCTATCCTCTCCTTTTCTCCCCGCACAGCCGATTTCTTCCCTTTACGCGCACGTTCTCCTCCCCGTTTACCACTAAATCACGGTTACATCGCCCGTGCATTACTTTGCTGGCAGTATAAACGTAGCCACGTCGTGGCAGCTACCCCTCTCACGCACGCGCGCTCGCGCGCGTCAGCGCACACGCGGCTACCTTTTTTGTCGGGAAATAAATTATCTGACAAATAATTGCACGGGCGATGTACTTTATGTCTTGTGTAGTAAATTTTACGAGGAAACCGTTTGTCCGACATTTCCTAGCCCGCTCCTTCGTGTGTCTTCTCTTCTTCGGTTTCTCCCCTCTTTTTCCCCTCTCTCTGTCCTTCTCGTCGTTTGACTCCTCGCTCTCCCATAATCTTCCACCCTTCTCCCTCTCTCCGTTTTTTTTTTGCAAATTCCATTAAAGCACCCTACCCGATATTCTTGGAGGAATCGGTCCGGACGTTTTACGATCGCCGAAACTGGGAGCGAACGAACAATGCGTGCGCACGATAATGTTCCCTCCCCCCTTCCCCTAAAAGCTGGCCATCGACTGGTTACCGAGGGGGTTGAGCGAAGCCACTCGAGTGCCGCCTAAGGGTGGAATGTTCAGATTATATAACGACTCATTTCGGTCGCTCGTAACTCGAATTCGAAGGATTAATTGGAGCTGTTACTCTGTCGTGGCCAGACGGGACCCGAATCATGTTCATCCGAGGGTACGACCCTCCCTCAACGGGTTCGCTCGGGATACCCATCGTGCCTTCCTTCCTTCCTACCTATCCACAAGAGCGGCAAGAGGAGAGGTGAAACGTTCTCTCGTTCTCGGCTTAGATCGGCCACGAACGCCGGCGCCGTAAATATCGCCTTTGCCTTACGCAACTCGGAATTACCGCTACAAATTATGTTTTATAACTCCACCCGGTCCCGAAACGTTAAAAGAAATTATTTTTAGTACCTCGTCTACGCTCGCAGACGGGCGGTGTCTGCATACTTCGATCGCAGGGGTAAATTGGATATTTACGATCCAATTTTTGAACGACGATCCTCGCGTTAAATCTAATATGGGATATTTACTTTTCGTGAATTGAATCGGATGGATCGTGTTCTTGGATTACGGGTATTACACTTGAAGATAATTAAAGAGAAAGGAACAACGTCTAGCTATGATCCGAGTTGCAATGGTAAGACTACGATTCATCTAGAGCGCTACAATGCTCTTGTCCTAGGGACTTTTTGCTTTTAAGCCGGGAGAGTGAGATCCCCGGGTTGGATGAAGTTTTCACGATCGCGGAGGTACGAATGAGGAAGTGTCGGTATATCTCGGCGTCTCAGCAGGATTCTAATCAAAGTTAACGCCGGGTGTTCGTGCATTCGAAGAAGGCACCCGTTCGTGGCGAACAATTGGTTCTGGGCGTGGCTCACGTCCGGAGCTTTTCCGTTTTAAGGAAACGCGATAACCGTTAAAGCTCGCTCGAGCAAAGGGGGATTTTCGCGATGCTCCGTGAGAGAGGAACGAGAACGAAGAGGAACTGAAGAGCCGAATGAGAAAAGGAGAACGAAAGAAGCGTCAAGTGGGAATGAGGGATGTAGAGATGGAGAGGGAAGGACAGAAGGATGGAGGATAGCAAACGAGCGAGATGGGACGGTGGCGAGAGGAGGCATAAAGGTGGAGTAGGGAGAAAGAGACATGCGTCGGTCCGTGGCAAGGAATAGATTTAATTCCAAAGTGGATTTACCCTTCCTCAGCGACGGCAGGAGGGAGAAAAACGACGACGATAAGCCTTCCGACTCGAGTTTTTCGTCGTCTCTTCGCGTCGAAATTCCACGATCGGGCGAGCTATCGACGAATAAACACCCCTCTCTTCTCAATCCCTCCCCGTTTCTCCTTCCTGATTCCACGAGACGACCAAGCGAGAATCTTCCAGCCTGCACGGTCCGTAGATTTCGTCATTCTTCGTTTCCTCCTTTCGTCCTTATTCGAGCCTATCGAACCAACCCGTCCGATGTGCGTCGGAATCCTTGAAAAACGTTGTCAAAAGTTGTTCACGCTTCCGCCACCCACGCCTAAAATTTAACTCCCATAGACGCGATTCCGCGTAAAATTTGATTATCCTAAAGTTCCCTTTCCTCGATATACCTACGTATATCCGTTGTGCAGAACGTTTTGAATCGGGATAATTCTTATAAATATTAGTAGAATCGCAACACGGTGTTCCAATATCGTCGAAGAGCATCCGAAGAAGGTATCTGGAGAAAGGAACGGTATCTCTAATAGTGCTACAATGGAAGGTCTTGATGTCGTTCGAGAGGAGGAAGCTCCAATAGAAAACAAATAGGGAAGGGAGGGTCCGGGAAAGGAAGAAAAGGACGGATCTTCCTTTTAAGAGGGAGGGCGTTTAGCCGGTGAAGGAAGAAGAGGAAGTGGGTGGGGGGCAGTGGTACCAGAGGGTGGTTGGAGCCGAGAGGAGTCGTGAGCCAAGCGAGCGACGAAAATGCGAGCCGCTTTGTCCGGCTGGCCCGGCAATCCGGAATGCGGTTTCGTCCGGCGACGGCCATTTTTATTTTTACCTCCCAGTTTCGACCTTTTGCTTCTTGCTTTGTTCGCGTTTTCTCCTCTTTCCTGAGGCGACCGCCGCAAAGAAAGCGGGAGATGCATGCATTCCGATGTTGTCGTAGACAGGGGTACGAAATCATCCCGCCACCACGCCCCCTCTCACTCTCCATCTCTCCTTCTTTTCCCTTTTCTCCTTCACTCTCCACCTCTTTCAGCTCCTCGACCTTCTTCCACCTCCTCCTCGAGCTCCTTCGCTCCCTTCCTCCGCCTGTCTTCGCTACGGTCTTACCCACCCGAACTCTTCGAATGTCCATTCGCGATCCCAGGACATAAAGTCGCTCTCGCGAAACTCACCAAGAGGAAACTGCACTTCCTCCGACAGAAAAGTCGTCCGTTCGTAGTCGTCGACGATCGCGTTTTAAACGACGTCTTTCCTTCGCGGGAAAATTGTTTCGTTTCGTAAATTGGATTTGCCGGGTGACTACTCGCCGAGTCGGGGAGTACGAGGCGAACGAGAATGATAAAGCGATATCCGATTTATTAATGCACTTGGCGCGCTCGGTAAGTTTCGATCAGCTCGACGAGGGTTCGGCAGAGAGGGTATTCCTTCGAATACGATAATCGCGTGAATTTTATCGCGCGAGTATTTCCATCGACCTGCTCTCTTCGAGTCTGGGAGTTCATTTGGTGCGAACAAAGTATTATCTTAAAGAAGCGCATCCCCTCTCGATTTATTTATCACAACGACTTTCTACGAATTCGGTACGAACCACTTCCGTCTCATCTTATGCCGATCAAGAGGCCTTTCGCCTTGTACTCGAGAGTTTACACATTGATTGTTTACAACCTTATGCGCCTCGCACGCCAAATACTCCTCGTTCCAAGCCGCATAGCGAGCTTATTGACTTTGTCGGCGACTGTCTCGCGGTTATTGCTTCGTGTACAGTTAGATACGATCGATTCATCGATTCGACGTTGCCCAATCAGAAGCTTCTAGTACCGTAGTCCGAGGCGCATTTGAAGCTTCCAGGTCGTATAATCCTTCGGAATGATGGGACCGAGCGTGCGAGGATAATGGAAAACGATAACGGGGCGCGATAAGCGTGGATTTTACATTTGGTTAAGATGTCTCGATAGGCTATCGATCGCAAAACCGAGGATCTTGTTAGCCCTCCCGTATTCGTCATCGGCGATGGAGCTTTAACGACCAAGGAATCGAGACGTGGACGGCTCCCGGTGAATTTGGGTCGCTGCAGGGATCGTAGGATTTAGCGAGAGTCGAGGGATGGGACAGCGCGAAAGGGGTTGAGGCCAATTAAGTGGGCAGCAAGCCGCTATCTCTCGTGGCCAGCCATGAGACTACCACGCACCTCATTATAACCTACAGGGCCACGTTATAATCCTACCCGCGTTACAGTATCATTCGCAGATCTCTCTCTCTCTCTCTCTCTCTCTCTCTCTCTCTCCTTCTCTTTCTCTCTCTCTCTCTTTGAATCTTCATTCCCTTCGCCAAACCTCTCTCACTCTTAGCCCACCCTTCTCCTCCTTTCTCTTTTCCTCTTCACTTTCTCCCACGATTCCCTCCGTTTCCTCTTTCATTCGCAGTACCTCGCGCCACCTTCCAACCATTTCTCTCGCCTACCCTCGTATTACGTCGGCGTACCAGTTTCGCCTCCCATATGGAAGATGTGAAATCGGGGCCACTAATACGGAACTACGTCCCATTAACGTCCGATAATTGCGTTCCTGCCACGCGAAGGGAAGCAGTTCGCTCGAATAAATATGCGAGGTTGCGCGATATTGCCAGTCTTCGCGGTATACACGGGGTTAATGCATATTGGACGAATCATGGAAGGATGCACTTCGTGAATCTCTTCATCGAAGAGATATCGTAAAATCGTAACAACGCATTTTCGTGAAAGCGGACTTCACGGATTTTGCCTACTTCGTGACGTCTAAAATTTCGTTTTTGTTAGAACGTGCGTCTTGTGCGAACGAGAGAGAAAAAAGAAAGTCGCGCGAGACTATACTCGCCATTGTATTGTTATGCTCCAGGTTCGTTTTCCCCGCCGTCTCCCTCTCCTCCTGGCGAAGCTTTAATTAAAAATATTAATAATGGCATTGTACATTGGTGGAATATACCCGAGTAGAAATGAATCTAGTACGTCCGATGTGAAACCTAGTAGGTAGATAGTATTGACTAGATTACATTTTCTTGCTAGCAGCTAGGTCAGTACTAGATAAGAATTTATAGACAGTTTTACTGACGTAGCGGTTGTGTAGTAATACATAGAAAATATGATACTAGATGGTGCTGTCTTTCCCAGAAAATATAATCCAATTACTAGATCGCCACTAGCATTTTTAAATTAGTCAGCGAATCTCTCACGAGCTTGACGACACCGGTGTGAACCTAACATCTCAACTGTCAGCATCTCATGAAAAAATTTCAAATTTACTTGCATCCAGCAAAGTTCAAGGAATTCTTACAAGTTTTAACAATAGTTCAAATGATTTACACCAAAAATCTCGTTTTAAAAAACGAGATGCGAACTTCGCGTATGGCTTGATTGCATCTCACCGAATTTCGATCTTTCAACGTACAGGAGTGATATTTCGAAGAGTTCAACGTCCTGGGCATGAAATGTTAAGAGTTCAGGCGAAAAAACTATAACAAAAATAGTTTATCATCGCAAAGTAAGATGCTGCGCAAAATTAGGGAGTTCATATCGAAATAAAATGTTTTCTGGATAGCTGTAGACATACTACAACATATTCCAAAGAGTTCGAGGCACTAGCAATGTCGAATTATTTTTAAATAAATAAATACTCTTCGAGTGCCGTACACTTATAAAGAAACTCCTTACTTTTGTGGATCATCTCACTCTTTTCTCTCTCACACAACAATCCGAGTTGTGGTCTATGTGTAAGGGAACAGGCTCTGTGAGCTAGAGGTCTCAGGTTCGAATCTCCTCACCCAAGAAGGTATATAAAAGTGGATTTTTCAATTCAATAAAAATACAAGTAATCGTTAAGCAAATTGAACACCTACTTACCGGCGTTTCAGGAACAACGATACGTTGGCAAAAAATAAGAATTATCCAGAAGTTTATTTTATTTTGCTACTTCCTGTCCAGCCCAGGCTAGGTTACTACTACATTTACATATCTTAAATTTTCTATCTAAGTAGTAGCCAGTTTTTTTGATGCAGCCACTGGTAGAAGTGACCGTTACATTTCAAGCCCACTACTACACACAAAAAATAGACAATTCCGATGTATATCTCGTTTTTTCTATATCTGAACTAGACAGCAACGATGTTCAAATTCTACTCGGGTACACGCTCGAGCGAGGAGAGAAGGGCGAATGAATAGATGGAAAGAGTGAAGAAGGGTGAACGATAAAGGGAGTAGGGTTGGTGACGGGGAAGGGGGCAAATAGAAAACGCGAACGAGAGGAGGCGGAGGAGCGGAAAAAAGAGTGAGAGAAGGGGAGAACGTGAGTAAAGGGAGAGAAAGAGAGGTTATCTCTGGACGAACAACAAACGAGTCCGGCTCAGACAACAATGGCGACAGTGAAAGGGGTGAAGACTAGGGGGCAGCCCGGAAAATCAGTTTCAGATATTAAATCGCTTTTTTTTTTTTTTCATCGCCACGCACGCTGGCTATAAATAGAAGCGTCGACCGGACTAACGGTAGAACGGGCCTGGCAGCCGCATTGTTCCGGCGGATACGCGAAATTAACGGAACAAGCCCTATCTACGCTTCGCGTTGGAGTATCGCGTAAAAAGATATCCGCCGAGGACCTAAGGCACACCAAGGGACAGGCGTAATTTAGAGATAAAAGCGCAATAAAGACCCGCTGCATATGGAAATGCATATGTTACACGACTCTCGGATCCTGGGCGAGAGGGGAAAGGAGGGCGCACGTACTACCGCGCTGCATCGTACACGTCGAGAATCCTCTCGGGGTGGTTCCATGATCTCTTGATCTCTTTGAAATTGGGACGCCCGCTGTTATCAAGCGAGAAATTCCGGATTTCTCGTGCCGAATTGAACGAAAGATTCGGGCGGCTCAATACCCCCGGAGTCATGGCTTCGCTCGGTAATTCAATCAGCGGGGCCGCCACCCGCGCAGATCGTAGGTCGTATTCAGTTGTTTTTGCGAGTCTCCGCATTTCCTCCATCCTGGGGTGTGCTCTGCTCCTTTGAAACGTACGCTCAACGCGTGCGCTTCGTATTTTCGTGGATAACCAGTTTCGCGTTTTGTTCCACTTTATCCAACACGTCTGACAACGAGTTTTCCCAAAAACAACGCGATTAATACCCCGCACAGCAAATAACGTAGAAATGTGATAGTAATTAGCGCGCGGCGTGGTACATCGCGCAGCGTAAACGCGAACGATATCAAAATTAAGCAACTTGATTTTCGATGACTCGTTAGGAGTGACCCACATTTCGATGAATACCCGAAATCGATCGGGTACATTCTCGAGATAATGGAATATAGGAGCTAATTTTCGCGTTTGTTACTTCGCATCGGAGAAGTGGATCGAGACGAAGAAGCGAAAAGTGACGATTATTCCGGGTGCACGGAATTTCGCTGACGGTTCACACAGGCAGCTTAAGAGTTTCAGTTTTACGAGACTCGTTGCTTACATTTTACAAGCTAGTGCATGGCGAGCAGGAGATAAAAGTTTGATTACAGCTCTTGTAGATTATATTTATACAGGTATACTTACGACGCTTTTCGGGAATCACTTGTGTCAACGAAAGCTAATCTATTGCAATCGAGTGATCGACTGGGTGGACGAATAAAATGTGCATCGAGCAGAAGAAATGCAACGATGATGGAGCATTCGGGAGGTGGGTAAAAGAGCATAAGGCGGTTGGAAGTAGGATAATTGCCAAAATTGTGCGACTCGGGCAATCGTATTACAGTAACGAGTGATTTACCAGCTAAATTTTCTCCGTTCTCCACTGTCTCACCCTCTTTCCCTTTTCATTCTCCTCTTGCTTCTCCCTCCTTTTCTTACATCAACTCCACTTACTCCCTCTTCACTTCATCGCCCATCCTCCCTTTTCAATCCCCCTTCGATTCTTTATCCACGCTTTCCTTTCTTTACCGAAGCTCGAAGAAGTACGCAGATAGTGTCTGCTTGATTTGAGAGAGACCAGATTCCGCTTGTATCAACCGCGTCCCTATGTGGGCAGACGCGTGCACACTCAAGTGTAACACACACACACGTTCTCCACAATCGACTCTGCCACACAACCACCGACGCATAATACACGAGGGATGCGCCCGCGTGCCGGAGAAATCGAGCTTTTCGCGATTTCTACCCTTGCACAACAACGACTACGACTACGCACAACACACCGTGCATCTGTTGTGCTGAATACGTGCCTGGAATCTTTACGAAGATGCGGCCCGCACGCGATATCTGCCTGCCTTTGTCAGTTTTCTAACTCGTGGTCAGGCTCCGCTTGCCTGCCCATCGATACCGATTACGTGATCCTCCTCGTGGATTCCTATCACGAAGGATGGAGAAGAAGTAAGAGCAGGAGAAGGAGAAGCAGAAAAGGGGAGAGACCTAGGTGAATCCGGATTAATGCTCCTCTCCGTTAGCCCATCCATTCGTTTCCGATCCTTTTCTAGTACGAAGTCCGCCATTCTCTTCCTCGTTTCGAACCTTCCTTGGACCCTGTCTCGCGAAGAAAAAAATGTGAAGAAACCACAAAGGAGCGAACCGCGCGAAATGAAGTAAGGAACGCGCTTCAAGTGCCGGCCGTTTAATTCGAGAGTCTCGTGAATTCGCGAATATACAGCGGAAGGGTTTCGGAAGTCGCGCAAGTGTTCATCGAGGAACAGTCGAGCGAGGGAAATCGTCCGAACTATTATTTTCACGAACGATGTCGACCGTTATTTCACGGCGAGAGGTTGGATCGTAACGTTTGCGTTGGATTCGCGGAAATACAAGGAGCACGATCGAACTGTTTCTAGCTTCTTCCACTTATTTCGTAACGCGTCGCCGTCCACAGACATGTCGAATGCTTCAAGGTATTAAGAAAATTATTATATCAGGATGAATCAGATAACCTCTCGAAAATACAAAAACTTCTTCTCGTGGTACGTTTGAAAATAGCCAGTTTCGAACGGAAATGATGGACTCGGAATGAATGTGTTTTTTTGCGCAACTACGGACTGAACCGGGTTCAGTTTTGTTAATTACACCTACTCCCTGCCACTCGATAGAGCGCCGAGTCTCTTGATTGCTTTGGAAACGGCGCGCGCGTCGTCCTGTCGTTCTCAGCAACGCCTCCGGAGGCAGCGGGTTCTTAGCGTGGGAAGAGGCGGGAATGGATGGCGCGGGGACAGTACAAACGGCCCCACGGAGTCTGGTTTATCTCGGGCAAGGGACGGAGGAAGAAGCGAAGGAAAACGAGCTTAAGAAAAGGCTAATCCCGTATCTGGTAAACGGCGAATCGGCTCCACCTAGTAAACATCGCTATTTAAAATTTAAATTTACTCGATACCCTGGGAGCGAGGCCTTGCTCCTTCCCGCTTCCTACTTCCACCCCACGAGCGCCGACTCCCACTCCACTTCTTTTGCCAACCCCGCCGCAACGGAGACTCGCAGAAAGATAAGAAAACAAGCCCCGAACTCGGCTTACCCTCCAATCCTTATCAGCTCCCTCTCTCGAAGTCCAATATGCATCTTCGGGCAAACGTGCCTTTCGCACGATCTTCGCTAATCCTCTCTTGATCCGCGACGACAAAAAAATCGTTGGATAACGAAAGTAAGAAAAATCCTGGGTTTATCAGCGAGGAGCGGACCCGTGGCTTTACTCTGGCGAGCATCCGAAATTATTAATCAAAGGTCCACCCGCGGCGTATCCGCAACGGAGGGGCAAGTTGCAAGGCGTCACTGTTTCGACGAGTTAATTTGCGCTGGCGAAACGTGGCCTGTGCGCCAGTGGGTTGGAGGTGGTACGAGAACGACGACTGGGCCGATGGTGGTAGTGGTGGTAAGTAAGCCCCCAGTACAACGAACAACTTGATATTAAATACGTGCTGCACCCTAGAAACTGTCCTCTGTATGCCGCTATGGCCTCCATCAACACGGACAACGGCCCACTACCAACATTACCGTTAACGCCACGACGCTCACCTACGCGCGCACACACGCCACTCATACGTCACGTCCGTCGCAGATACCCACGCGCACGCACACCCCCGTGAATCGTGGTGGGTCCGGCTGCGTGCGACATTGTGGAACGCGGACGCCCGTAAGGTAAACTTTATTTACTAAATAACGCGTGCCGAGCATTCGACGTCCCGGCAATTCCAACTCAGTGCCGTGTTAAAGCGTCGACGCCGCGACGCCCGGCCCCTCTCCACCGCGCCGCGACGACCCCGAAAAGCTGCTCGGACGAGCGTCGGTTGTCGCGCTCGAAAAATGCGAGGCGAGTGGACCTCGTCGAGAAAACTGGGAGTGGGAATTAAAAAAAGGTAAAGAGCGAGCGAGAGAAAGAGAAGAAAAGGTTACGCGCGGTGCCGCGCGGTCTGTCTCGAGGCCGCGCCAAAATGCTCGTGCTTCGATCCGCCTTTTTTCCGCGGCCTTTTTCCACCCACGCGTGCCCTCCTTCTTCTCCTCCTCTCGTTATTTTCTTTCGACGCGCCCGCTCACCAGCCTATCGGGGTGAGCTACCTAGGAGCGCGCAGTGGAAAAAAGAGACGGAGATGTTTTACGACGTGCCATTCGCTTGGCCCGATGAGCTCGCGTATGCGGCTTCATGCAGCCAGGATTCGACGTGCCCACGTCGAGCGGGTTGGTACGCGCGGCCAGTTACGTCGCTTCGGGTTTCCAATTTGGTTTAGTTCGATCAGCGCGCGAGATAGAGGGACCGCGTACACTGGAGTATCTTGTAGGCGGGTCGGTATGTGACGAAAATGAAACCGACGCGCGATGGTTTGCCGAGCTCTCTTTTTCTGTTTATTTGGTCTCCCGTCTCTTTTGTTCTCCTTCGTGTTTTTTTTTTTCGGACGAACGCGTTCACTCGCGCGATTCGGCTTCGCCCGGCTGCGCGGGTAAGCAGACGTAATCGTCATTTTGCGAATCGACATTTGGACGACGCGTCGACAAAAATTGAGATACGGATCTTGAATACGGGGTAATTGTGGTATTTTAAATTAACGTTGGCAAGGCCTCGTTGGTCATTACGAATGATACTCGTTTAAGAAAATTCCTACGATCTCCATTTATTTCTATTCGTGCGAAATAAAATTTATCAACGGTGGCGCCGCTTCAGGAGCATCCCGCCGAAAAACTTGGACCATCCCATGGACGAGGAGGAGCGCGCGTCACACCCGCATTTTCCTTTTCGGGGATAGACAAAATGCCGCTCTCCTCCCGATTTAATCCTCGACATCGTTCGCAAAATGCCGGAAACTCGGTGGGAAGGCGCCCTTTATTCTCACCACCTCCACGCCGCCACCATCCGCGAAGCCGTACTCTCTCGTTATCTGGCCGTTTGCACGTGACCGGAGGCTTTAATCCGGGACATTTTTATGAGAGAATTTTTACGGCACACACGGACCCGAAGCGTCTCTACTCTCTCCGACGAGGGCCGGAACGTCTCTATCCGCGGGATGGAAATTTTCAAGCGAGCACGTGCTACGATTCGCACGGAGGAGAACGCGTTCCTTCGCCAGCTCGTCCCTCGGCTTCTGCTTCCGTTCCACCGACTCGCTCGCACCTACGCACCTTTCCACAACCGTATCGATTTGGTGCACGCTCGAGAAACCGAAAGTAGTGCGCGCCAAATGAAATAGTTTTCGTTTCGTCGGCTCGTCGCGCGCGGCGTACTGCACCTTCAAACGGATTTCCCGAGCTCCGCGTCGATGTTTACTCCTGTAGAAGTTTCTAATGAAGAGCGGATGCGTCCCCCTTCCTTCGTCTTGCTTCTACACCGGCTCGTGCAGCTCGCTCGTAACATTACCAGAAATTACGGCGACGCGAGTTGTGCGACGGAATAATTGAAGTTCGCGGAGCACAGTGGCGGTAAGCGTGACGGCGCCAAGTTGAATCTTTCCCCGTCGCGTGGCTTCGAGCGTAATGCGTGTTTTCGCAAGTGAAATTAAGCATTGCTCGTCCCACCCTGCAACGCAGGATGATTCTTTTTTGTATTAAGGCAAATTCAACGGACCGAGTGCACCGATCAATTTTGTTAATCGTTATACAAGAGCAATTTAAAAGTATAGAATTTTGTAAAATCCGTAGCCCCGAAACCTCGTCCTCGTACGATGTATCAGGTATACATTTTCAACGATTAATATCATCGCATAAACATTGCCCTGGTATTAATTACATTTACTCGGTGGCCAGTGATAAATTTAATTCCAGTTACACTGTAAATCCACTAAACACATTAGAGCTAATGCCGACGAAGCTCCCACCTGTTATTTCGGCATAACCCAATGGCGAATGGGTGTACACCGGGCAATTTGCGGCCTAAACAAAATCGTAGGACACAGCGTTGCCGATCTCGTTCAGCCGTTGTGCCGGGGGGCAATTGGACGCAAACCGACCAAAGGGATGCTGTTGACATTACAAATGTAATTGTAACGTCACTGGTCGCGGCAAGCGGTTAAGGAGTTATTGCGCCATTTTGGAGCCGGAGGGAGGAGGGGGTGGAACGAGTTTAATGCGCATTTGTCATTAGTATCGGCAAAATATTGCCGTATGAATAGACCATCTACGTATCCCGCCCATCGGCAATAAATGCGTAAATTGAATTGATTATTGGCCGAGATTCATTCGGGGTGGTGGCTACGCTCGGCCGACTCTCTCAACCCCGACGACGAGTAAATGATGGCTCTAACTTGAAGTGAAACTGATTTGATGGTGCGCGGCGCGATAAGGGGCGAGTGGAGGCGCGAAGGGGCGACGGAGGTGGGACGGTGGGGCAAACTGCCCATCTGCAATTCAGATTCCATCCCCTTATGCTTACACCCTACTCGTCCTGCTCTCACGTCTGACCTCCTCCGCCGAGGATTTCAAATTAAATGAATACAGATACGCGAAACCGATACGTTTGAACCTTTTGACTCGTTCCAATGTGCCCTTTCACCCTTCCAATCTTCCACTTTACCCGAGCTTCGATAGGGAAACTCGCGAAGGGAAAACTGCATTTCTCTGGTCATAAATTCTGCATCGTCGCTTTCGATGATTAAAACCAACGGCGATTATATTACTACGTCACTGCGATGATCTTCCGCGGTGGTGATGTACGCGACGGTCGATCTACCAAGATGATGTTCCGGGAGGGGGCGAATTAGTATTCATTAGCTGAGCGTCGATGAAGAGATCGATGAATATACGATGCGGAATTTTCAGTAGCTCGCGTGAAAGCGAAGGGAGAACGAGCGCTTTAATGAAGTTCGAGCGATCAAATTTGTGAATTTTTCTCCGTAGGTACGAGACGAAATTTCCGGTAAAAAGATCGACAAATATGTGGTGCGAAAATTTCATTGGGTCACGTACGGCGTGTAAAAGCAATTGAAAAATGTACATTTCAACGAAATTAATGACGGAAAATTTTGGAAATTTTCTTACGTAGCTGCGTACGATACAAATCTCTATTGCCCACTAATAGCGAGCCGTGGAAGGGTGGTTGGTGAAATTAAAAATTCAATAACCTTGAATACGTACGAGGGGACGGTCACCACCTCGTTCTCATGGACTCCTCTTTAGCGAACCATAACGAAAAAGGTGATCTATTATTTACGCGAGGGTGCCGCCACGCTTCGGCGGAGTTAATGTTTCTGCCAGTCGATTAATCCTTCGTTTGAAAATTATAAGAGGTCCCACGGCAGTGACGATCCGTGAAGAATCGTGGGGTGCATATTTGAGCGACCGTTCGACCGAGAGGGCCCCCAAGCACGATTTTTTATTCAACTCGAAACTTCACGGTTCCTTAGGTGTCCCACGGGAGAGCCCGGGGAACGATTGAAGCTCCTGTTCCGGACATTTTATCTTCTCGTGATTTAGGAAGAAATGTCTCAGGTCTGATAGGACATCCGAGCGAAAATGGAATAACAAGTGCTTAAAATTTCGTTCGCGTTCGGTCAGCTCCGGAAATATTCATAACCGAAATATTAGGAGAAACGTACGGTCGAGCGGAATGTAAAAACCGGGTAATAAATATTCTTTATCGATCGACTATCGGCAAAACGATTCGAAGTTAAGTAGTCGACGACTAATATTCTACTACGATGATCGATATAATCGCGTTTGGAACCAGCGATACTTTACCCTTAATAGGGCATTCCCCGAAAGTTTTCGCATTCTAATACCCGATAATACCGGCTGAGATCCTTTCAGCGCAAATTTAATTAGGTCGCGAGTTCACGGCGAGATAAACCGAGAGTGATCAGCCGGGGCAGTTCCAGCGATTTTCGAATGCATTATTAAATGGCCATCCTCCCTGCTCGTTCTTCGCAAGCAGTTCGACCAAACGGCACGAAAAGTTCGTGGGACTACCTATCGTAAAAAGAGAACTCGATCGTTTGGCGAAAAGTTCCACCTCGGGAGCAAGGGGTAGCTGCGCGATCTCGCGAGGGCAACAGATAAAACACTTTCTCGAAGCTTGTTATCCACCGGGCCTAACGACCTGTCGAAGCGGCCGGGTGGATTTCAGAGAAGTAACGCCGCTCAATTTGAATTTCAATGCATAAATTATAACACGCGAGTCTAAAAGTAAGAGTAACGCGATGCCCGGGAAACGACAACGGGCGTAGCGAGTATTATCGCGCCGCTAGGATGCATTGCCTTTTTGCACGCACCACTCGTCACGAATGTTGCACCAAACCATATATTCGGGTAGTGAATTTTGCACGGCGTATCTCCGCGGTAATAATTTTACGCCGGTACTCCCGTCATAATTTTACATCCTGCCCCGAAGAGAAGGTAGCGAAGTAAACATACGAATGCTCACTTCGTTGCGCTTCGCGAGTTACGTTCGGCAACTCGAGTGCCTCCTGTTTCCATCGATGCGCAAGAATCCGCGGAGCATTTGCATTCGTCGATTTTTCGAACGAGAGACCGACGAACTTTCCGAACGAGGGTCGATCTCGTCTCGAGACTCGCAATTTATTCCACGGAATAATTTCGTCTTAGATACAAAACTTTTCTTCTCGCCTTTAAAGAGGAGTCAGCTGAGCTTTACGAATTACACCCCTAAACTTCGTCCAACCCCTCACCCTCCTCTTTCATTTCCACGAATCCTCTTGCGTCTTCCAACCGTCAACGAGCGTGAAGAGTTCCGCGAGCGTACACGGAGCGTACCTGGACGATCGCTCGCGCGTCCTTTACGCCCTTATTAAGAACAAACGAACGAGCTCACCGGGGAGCTCAATCTCCAAGCGGAACGAGCCTCGTGTAATCCGAGAGCGAGGAGGGTAGGGACAGCTGCGCATAACTGTGGAGGGAGGAGGATAAGATGGAAGAGGGATGAGGACGCGAGGAGATGGAACGATGTTTGGGAGGAAGGAAAGTGGAGAAGTGCAGAAGGAACGAGAAGATGAAGAAGCGAGCGTGGTACCGCGAAAGTAACGAGACGAGGAGGTGGAGGAGGAGGGTGACGTCGCGGCGCCGAATAAAAGAGAGACAGTAATGATCGCGTAATGGTAATCGGAATCGAAATAATGACGGGAATGATAATGGCGTTGGTGCCAGGCGAGCAGACCCTCTGGGGCTACGGCCGTTACGCGGGGGGTATAAATAATGATATTAATTCGGCGCACCGCGGGGCATCCCGTTAATACCACCTTCGTGCCGAGGGGTACCTGTGCGCCACGCTTCGCCGTCCGAGAACCGCCGAACGTTATATTCCGCCGCGTACTAAACATCTACTTACCCTAACGTTTCCCCGGTAATTAGTTTCGCGGCGCAAAGCCTCTTCTGCCAGCGTGAGGAATCGCATGGCCAACGTTGTCAGCTTGGGATGTCGAGAAAGATGAAGAAGGAAGAGCAGAGCTTTCCAGATTGTTCTCGTTTTCGCGATTCACCGAGCATACTGACCTCGTACGATACTCGATAGAATCTTTCAGTCTTCTAGGTACCTTGGAATAATTCCTACAAGTTGTATCTTCTTGATTGCGTATGTTTGAAGGCGGTGCTTAAAGTTCTTGCGATTAAAACGCGATGCAAAGCCAAAGGAACGGTAATAGCATTCATCCTCCGTCATAAATTTCACCGTAGGTAGGCGTGCGACAATAGCGAAGCGCCAGCAGCCACGATGACAGGTGTTACCGATTAAATCTTTCGAAGTTAATAACGTTGGCCAAACATTACGGACGTCACAGTGTTCGTCTTAATTACGGAACAGACACCTTAATTGCGAGTGGGCTTAATGAAGACATTTATGAGCTTCCGCTTTACGTCCTACGAAGATGACTTGCACCGATGCATTCCGGCGTTTCCAGGTCCCTTCGAAGGGTGAATTTTCCTCCGATCCGCGCCCGATATCGGGATAATTAATTCTGTTATCGCGACGTGTCCCATCTATGCCAGGGCGATTACAATGCGCCCATAAAGCAGACCGATTATTTTTCCCGCGTCATATCTCAAGAGGAGGGACGACTCCTTCATTATCGTCCTCGTTTCACGAGGATGCGAATTTAAACGCGGCCACTGGCAAGAAACCGCGGTAAGAATCGTATCGTGGAATCTTCTCGAATTAATCAGGTACCTCATTGTCTCTCGTTACGGAGTTGCCCGGGAGGGTGGTATCCCGAAGAGGGCCAGCAGAGTGAGTGACAAAATGACGTGTGTTCCGCTTCTTTGTGTGGCATTGTTATTTCAATTTAAATGTCCCTTCGGGCCAGCATCACCGCCACCGCCGCCATTATCATCGCCATCGAGTGAAGTCACTTCAAATTTCAACGCTTCGTGCGCGCCACCCGTGGCGAATGCACTACGCTTTTCAGGACCATAGTAATAAGAAGCCCCCGTGTAGCAGGGCCCTGCGGGGCCACTTTAACACTCGTCCCCGTCAACTCTACTCCCAATTCGGGGCTGAGTTATTCGGCAAATTAGATGTAATAAATGTTCGGGAGTCAATGCACTCGACTTTTGTGAAGGGACCGAGCGCGCATGGGTGCTTTTTGTAACCCGCGGTGAACAGCCCGCTCCACTGTGCGCGCCCACTCAACGTATTAATGCGTTTTTCTCTTCGTTCTTCGGGGCATCGCAACAATTTTCATTAATCTTCCGCATTCCACATACGAATCGGACTTCTTCCGACGGGCAAGAAGCTTAATTGCGTTGTTTCATCTGCGTCAGAGATAGTCGTCGACTTCGCACGTCCTTGGAAAGTCCGTGGTTCTTGCGCGTTTCGCGAACTTTTCAAATGCAATCTCGCGATGGCAAATATTTTCGCGTAACCGTATTTGCGAAGGTAGGAGCGACCAAGCGCGTTCAAGTTGAATTTAACATTGGATTAACATCGTTAAGAAGCAAGGAAACGACGTGGTCGAATATTCCAACGAGATAACTTTACCAATGCTATCCGTCCTCGTAGGTTTTTTTCTCTTGGAAGGAGGAAGATTCTTGGATACAGATTACTTCGTAAAGAGGTACCCGGTTACCTTCGTTTAATTAAAGTAAATTGAGCATGTAATGAATTACGTAGAAACCCTTTGAGCGACGCATCTCATTAGATCTCTCTGCTCTTTGATCGAGTAAAATTAATCTACGTATTCGCATGCTCGGCCTACGCGTCCACACCGTGCTACTCGACAAGCAATTACCTGTGAATAACGGAAATAAAGGCCGAAGAAAATATTCCGTGGCATTTATAAAATTAAATGTCAATCAACTCTTTCTGAAAAATCAACTAAAAAATGCAGCACGCCATGCACTTGAGTATTTATAAAAAGGCATGCGTACTAACGCATACCGAACTGTACCCTTTTCATTGCGCTACGGACTACGGGAGCCGTCACGAACACCGACAAATGAAAAATCATACGAAAAGCTCCAAAAACAAAGCGGACTCGTGGGAACAACTGACGCGTGCAACTTGGCGTCCTGACGATTTCGAGGTCATCCATCGAAATCGTCCACTCCGCGCCTGCGATACAGACTGCGCGCACGATACGGATCAACGTGACGTGGGTGTGTAAACGATGGCGACATCGTTTCTGTGGACGTACCCAACGGTGAAGCAGCTCGGTGACAGGTAGGCACATATTCAGAATCCCGTGAAAGCGTACGGGTAGGTGGGCCCAACCGTGGGATGTGTGTGCGTAACGCATTAATGCCGCATGCGTGCGCGCACGCGCGCGCGTGCGAGAACGAGCGTGTGCGCGCTACGAGTCGACATTAATCAATCCGAGCATTGATCAGGCCCACAATGCCTGCTGCACCATTACATGCGTTGTGCACCCTCGTCTCCGCGCGCTGCCAGAGGAGTATACCGTGTGTTAAACGTTAACGCACTGCTTGCCCATGGTGTCGACTGTTTTTGGCCTCTACATATTCTCCCGCGTCGATGTGCCACAATGCCCGCGTAATCGATGGTAGACCCTACCACCCAGGACTATATGTTGTCCAGCATAGGCTTGGTCAAGTGACTATTCCGCGACCCACAACATCGTGCCGAAAGAATGTGCCGTCGATGAAGTAAAACGAATTGATTTTGAGCTACCGTATTTGCAGATTCTCCAAAGGAAGAGACCTGGGGTGAGGCGCATATTCACCCTATAGTTGTAAGCACTCGTGATGCGATCGAACGAACAACCGTCATTCGATCAAAGCGCGAAACTTTTGGGATCGTTTGATTTGTCTCAAAGTTTCACGAGCCGGAGCGCTCGAGACGATCAACAGACAGGAATATTTGACTACTGTTGGTCAACTACGCCGAGTCAACTTGATCGTGTGACGGGTGATTGCTCGGGTAGAACTTTTCAGAAGCCGCTGTAAAATGTACAGACTTTGGATGAAGGAGGACGAATTGATTTCTTTCTGCAGAGCGGAAATATGCATGATTTCTCTCGTGCCTCTCGGTTTTATATTGAGCATCATATTCTAAGCCGGCGTGGTATTCAATACCAGGCCAAGCCGGCGTACGTTTGAATATCTGGCACCGGAGAAGAGGATGAAAGGATTTTGTCGGTTTTTATTCACCCGGGATTCTCATGAGAAATCTCTCATAGGCTTAGGAGTTTCGCGACTGTGTGTAGTTATTTCGATTTACTTCTCTTCGTCCGAGCTCCGTTTTCACAGGTGTTGCGATGCGAGGTGTATTGAAAAAAAAAAACACATCTCCTGATACAGATAGTATGTCGCAGCTCCCATGCACACCTAACAATAGCTTTTGACGAAAGAACGCTTTAATCAAATTTCACCACTGATGAAAATCGATGAGCGATATTCGCCGAATTGAGGTCGCGCAGAAGCTGCTCGGTGAAAATTCGATAAGAATATTTCGAAGAGATCACCCCTTAATCCAATTCAGGAGAAGAGATGTACAAGTCAAATGCAATCAACGAGTGACTTAAACATCGTCTGAAAACAATTCTTCGATTTTCGTCCCCATATATGTACATCTTGCATCGCAAGTTATAGCCTCGAACCATATGGAACGGTTGTACTTTGAAGAGTCTTCGTATCGTCAGGGCAGCTTCAGGGTTACTCCTCGGATGGAAGTTGACGTAGGAAACGTCCGAGTGCTGCAATGGGAAAGGGGATAAAGGGATTACGTGGACACGTTAAGCTTCAGGAATCTCCCTTCGCGCCTGGTTATACAAACGTCCACCCACCTGTCCGTCTTGCCACGATAGGCGGCTGATGGAAGTAGAAAGAGAAATAGGAGGATGGAACCTCCGTTGAGGATTTTCTAGGAGTGAGTCCCTCTGATGCGCGAGCCGGAGGGGTCGAGTCCCGAGCTCGGTTAAGCATACGCAAAATACTCAACGCAATAGCTAATCTTCAATCTTCAATTGTGAAATGTGAACACGGAAATTGTTAAGATTACCTCGCAACGGAGCGACACCGTGGGGGTGTGCACTCGAATAAATCGAAAGGATTGTAAAATATTAAATTACTCGAGTACACTCATTCTCTAGAGCCTCCCTAATGATGGACCGTTATTTTCCCAAGGTCAGATGGAAATATGGACAGTAATAATCCGTGATCCTGCGTAACCGAACTTCGAAGGATCGGTAGGGAAATTTGAGTGAGTAAACCAAGCAAATATCCGGGGGCTCTGAGGGGCAGCGGGGTAAATCGGGTTCAAATCAAGTGGCGGTAAATGCCCTCCGGGCAGACTAAGGCAGGATCCATCGAGGCGAGAGGAGAACGGCGGAGTCGGATGATAGGTTGGAAGAGTGGGGGAAACAGGAGATGCAAAAACAGAAGGGCGAAGGAGAGAGAGTAAAGAAAGAAGATTTAAAAGAGGAGTGCCTGCGAGTGAGCGAGAGGAACGAGCGTCGGAGCTTCAACTCAACTCGTCTTTTTTCTCAGCCATTTCCCGAGATGTTGCACGGGAGTCTCCTCCTATCATATTTGCATTTTAGTCGTGAAATTCACTCTCGACTCTCCTGTACACATTTACATCGCGGATTCGCTCGCAGGTTGCACGAGGTTTCCCTTCGACTCCTAAAATTGTCATATTTTCTTACCAATATTTTCATATTTCGAGGAGGCAGGGGAAGCCTGCGTTATTCCAGACGATAGCCGCACAATAGAAACGCGATAGCCATTGTTCCAAACTGCTTTACCCCTTACTTCCATCTTTAGACTATGGATTTTTTGTTTCTGAATAAAATTGCTTCAACAATGGCCCCGTCCGAACATTTTCTTTTTCGTTCGAGTTTTTAAAGTTACTTTTACCTTCTCATTTCTATTCTTTATGCCTTTCCTTGGTTGCAAGAAATGAGGAAGGTTCTCGAAAACTTCTTACTGCTTATATTTTCCGAATAGTGTTAAATATCGAATCACTGGCTCGTGTATACGCTCGTATACCGAATCGAATCTTCAATATCGATTATTTAACGTCAGCGTTATCGAGCGCGCGGCTGGCAAGGAGGGACGCGGCAATTTCGTCGTAATCGACCAATCTTAATTATCCCGTAACTTAATTACCGACGGAAAATATGATTTTAATAAGACGCTCTTCATTTCTACGTAACACTCAGTTTCCGGGCTTAAGTCTCCCGGGATAAGCTGCAGTCGAGGGAAGCAAAAATCGAGGGAGTTTAATAATGCGTTAGAATTTTTCACAAGCATTATGCAGGAGACGTAGAATTTAATTATACGTGTTTACAATTTAATCGTTTACCCTTATTACCGTCGATGTCTAACAAAATTTTAATACCGATATTGACACGAAGTACGTCAATTATCTGTAACGACGCCCATTACACGCCCATTACGGCACGATAAGCGCCCTTTATATTGTTACCGATCACTTTATTACCGCACGATCGTCATTTCTCGTGCTTTTACATTGTACAAATAGGGGCAGGAAAATTACGCAAGTCCTCGTAAACATTCAATGTCCATTTTTCGCAATCAAAACAATCGGCCGCCAAACGATTTCGCGGTGTACTGCACCTACGCGCGCTCATACAGGCTCGTTTATAAACGTCCGTTTCAGTTAATCCGTTCATACCACGACTGCAGGTGACACTATTAGAACGCACGGCGGGTGTCGAGATCTTTATTAATTTTACATTTATCATTATGAGCGACAATTCGGAAATAACGTTAGCCCGGCACGAGATCCTTTTGCCGCCACACGGCAAGCAGTTATAGTTCGACTAGGTCAAATGATTTCGTGCTCGTGTACACAATTGCACGGTCATAGAAATACAGATGGGATTAGAGAGCGATAGAGGAGCGCGAGATCGAGGGAGAAAGTAGAATCGCATTTGGTAAAGGAGGATGGGGAGAGAGAAAGAGAGAGCCGTAGAAGAGACGAGGACGAGTAGTGGGCAAGGCCAGTGATTATTTGTATTTGAACAATGCCGTCGAAGCTTGATTACTAATGAAATTGTCATTTTCGATGATAGGGACGTAATGGTACCGAGCCTACTGTGCCGTTGGCACTTCATACAAATGCAGGCTGCGTTTTACCACGATGGAGCCGAACGAACGAGAGGGAAGACTAGATGTATCGGTGAAGAGGAACGAGGAGGACGATGGGAGACGAAGCGTGGGTGAGAGGATGGAGAAGGTGCGCGGGAAGTGGCATGAGGAAATGGTTGGTCGGCGCTAACCAGCGTTCAAACTAATAAATATACGCGCATTATTATTTTCATTGCCCGCGCGCGGCCTGTCATATTAATTAAGCGTCGGTTACGATAGATAAACGGGAAGCCACCGGGCGCTAATGCAGGCCATATCCGTCGTACCGCGTGCGCGCACGTGAATACGCCTCGCCAAACCGTGGAGATTTTCAGCACGGAGAGCATTCGTGGCCGTTAAACAACGTAGAGAAAAAGGAAGGAGTGCCGGTGGAAAAAAAAGGAGGGACCCCTTACCTCGTTACTCTTATCTAAAAGAACCGCGGCAAACTCACTTTTAATTACAGCGCCAGATCTCCACGTTACCACGTTAGTTTACATACATTTCGAGCGGGCAACCGGTTCGGACATTAAAACTCAAACTGAGTGGGAAGAAAACGAAAAAAGGAAGGGGAAAAGAAGTTTGTTGTTTAACTATCCGACGACTTTAGCTACCGGGACGACCTTCCATTCGCATAGGTATCGTCTCATGAAAACTATGGGCGTAAAGTATCGATGGACTATGAATTTCGCATTTTTAAAGCGTGCGTAGTAATTATTTTTTGCATTGCCCTTGGTAACGATCAAGTTTCTCGTTTGCTGCAACGAACTTCCACCGCGAAGCTTTTCGAAGACACTGTAATCCTATAGGTATAACGTTACACGGGCTAGGAACATCATTAGGTTCGTTAACCTCTTACCTGACGAATATAATTCTCTCCTTCTCTCCTATTCTCCGCGAGATTCACCCTTAATCTTTCGAAACAAACGTGGAGCCGGATAGGGGCGAGCAACATTATATTCTAAATTGCGCGTCCTGGACCCTATGGCGAATTCTGCGTAACGCACTCCTTGCGGATAAGTACACGGCGTGGGGTGTATAAGTTCCAATCCTAATTACTCCTCTAGTGGATAATGGCCGGATAGTTGGCAGTTAGTCGAGGCTCGCCACGGCTGCCGATTAATTGAAAGGTAAACTTACCAGTCGACTATGGCCAGACTTTCGAGAGGACTGCGGAGAGGAACGTAGAGAGACTGGAGAGGAGGGAGTGGGAAAAGAAGTAGAAGGAGAGACATGAAATTGGCGGATCGGGCCAGGAGAGAGAAAGAAAAGGAGAGCCGAAGTCGATGGAGGGGATAGAAATGGGGTAAAAAGAGAGGGAAGGAAAGACGGGATGGAGAGAGATGGAAAGAGTGCGAGGGAGAGAGGGAGAGAGAGAAAAAGAGGGAGTTTTCACGAAAGAGATGCGAAGGTGGAAGAGGAAAGAGAGTGGAGGCTGTCCGAGGATGGTTGAGAGCCAAGGGCTGAGTCGGGCCACTTACCTGGAAATAGAAAAGAAACAGTCGGTTAGCTAAGCTAATACAAATAATTGAGAGAGACGGAAGAAACGCGGGAAGTATCTCAAGCTGTTACGATTACACGCCCGCTCCTCGATCTCCTGCCCCTTGTATTTTCCAAGCTGCAACAGCGTTGCCGTTATGTACACTTTCCAGTGGGGTGGGATGTGAATAAAACGATAGAGGTGAATCAATTTATTTTGAAGAAGTTGGTGGGTGCGCAAAATTATCGACGATCGAGGAAAAGACGAGAGAAATCAGGAAGCATCGTCGTAGCGTTAATTGTTCCGTGCAAAAAGAAACATCGCTTAGATAAAAATTCTCCGGTCTACGTACGCGGTCGTTGTCATTTTAGCAAAAAACAATATTACACTTCACAAGATCCGCAAATGGGAGGATCGTTGTAACACCCCACATTGCACGACGCTCACAGTTCCGCTTGCGGCGAGCTCCCAAGGAGTTTCCCCCGCAAAATTGTTATATATGTCACGGAAGAATAATTAGCAGAGGTAATGATAAAAACTAGATCAACGGTACGCACGAGCGAGCGCAGATGTAAAGGAGCGGTGGCGCGGTCGTGAGCAAGTATAGGTACGCTACTGCACCCCGGCCTCTTTACTTATTCGCACCGCAAACGCGCTTCCCCACTAGTTACACGCTAATTGCGACAGACCAAATTGATGGTTTCACCGCGAAGCGGGTAAAACGGTTTTAACTTTACGTCGTCCGGTCTCCGCGCGGGTACGCATTTTGCTTTTTCTCCGATCCTTTCTCTCTCGTTCTCTCTTTCTCCTGTATTCTCCCATCTTCGTCTCTTCCGCAGTTACTGTAGTCCAGACGCAGGCATGAGAGAAAGAACGCGGGTGTTGCGATTCGATGCGCGTCCCGCGCGATCTATCTGCGCGCCGATCGTCTAATTAAAGGTGCTCCCCCATCTACCGATTAATAGATACCCACTATTAACGCGTTTTTCTTTCGAATCGAGGGGAGAACACGTTGGACCGCTAATAACGGGCTTGCTCCCTTCTTTCCGATTTGATGGCTACCTGAGACGCAACCAGGGAGCGGATAAAAGGACGAGAGTAATTCGGTGAGCAAACGCAAGTGCGATGCGCTTAATAATCGCTCGAATCTCGTGGTACGCGCGAGCGAACGCAGTGAGAGAGCGAGGGTTTGGTGACGTGCGGAACGAGGTGGGATTTATTGTTAGGGAGCGTGGGGAGAGGTGAATCAAACGATTAATAACGTGGGCGGTCGGAGGGTGAGATCTGCGCTTGACGGCGAATTCGTTTCTTGCCCGACGTGCACCCTCCTTCGAACGATCCGTAAAATTAACAGGTAGGCCCGCAATGGGTTACGCATCGACGAGAAAAACTCTGAGATCGGCGGGGGGCCTCTCGATGTTACGCCTCATCGCTTCATCGTCCTCTTCCTCGTCGCTTTATCGAGCACGCGGAGTGTCTGGTAGGAGGAAATGAGTAATTATCCCGAGATCGTTGGTGTAAAATGTAGGCTGTTGCCGGCACGCTGTAATTATTTTATAAAAAGGTGAACAAGGGTACCCCGTAGATCCAGATCAATGAGATCCCGCCGGTCTTCTTCTTTACGATCTATTCGCATGGGTGGCCCTTCCCACATTCGATGTCATTTTTTCGCGATTTTCTAATGAGCACGTGTCGGATGAGCGGTGGACACGGAATTTATGGATATTAAATTTTTTCAGGTGCTCCACGACGATGTTAAAAGTGAGAGTCGACGTCCCAACCCGGATGTTCGTTTCACTTTCCGAGCTCTCCATTCTTCGATTTTTCACTTTTCCCTCGCTGTTAATCCTACCCTCGTTCCGCATACTCCTTCTTCTCCCTTCTCCGAATGTCGTGCTTTCTCGACCAACCCCTTCGCTCTCGCTTGCCTCACCTTAAAAGAGACGAACGACGAGCATGTGGGGTCCACGCCCCGTTAATTACCGGAGTTTTAATGAGCAGAATTGCACCCTCCGTGTGCGTCCCTCCCTCTCGTTCCCTCCCTCACTCTTTCTCTTTCGTCGCACCACCCCCACCGTCGTTGTGGGATCGGTCTATGCTCGCGTGGCGAATGGATCGCGCCTATCTCCCACCGCCACGTGGATCAGCATTTATTCCACGCCGAATTGCGAGAACACGCGCTTCTTTCTCTTACGATAATTTCGTATGGACGTAGAATCTCTGCGAGCGATAGACACGGTACGAGCGTGAGAGGCGTCAACGGGGGACGTTTGAAAAAGCGCATTGTCAATGCTACGTAGAACGAATCGAAGTGCGCGTATCATTATTTTTAATTAACCATCCAACCTGCCCTCCCCCTTCCGCGGCTTCGCGCTCCGAGAGGAGAATTGACATCGGCCTTATTACGACGGTGCCCTCCTGCGTTTCGGCCGGTCCTTCGGTAACGATCCTTCAATTTTAATGAGTCGCGATGGACCGCGCGAAACGCGACGATTCGAAATTATTCGCGCAACGCGTTATGGACAAGCGCGGACACTAAATCCGTCATTGTTCAGTTTTCAACGAGGTCGAAAGCGCGATGGAGTACGATAGACGGTGGGACGGTATCGCAGGACCGAAAATCTGCTCGGTGTTTGGCATATTCCATCGATCGAAATCCATGGGCGCGGGCCGCTTTTGAAATTATCATTCCATTCGTGAGTCGCGAACGGGAGTACTCGTCGCGCGAAGCTTTAGTTCTCATTCTATATCTATTTCGCTCCTATCTTCTCTTTCTCCACTTCTTCCTCTCTCTCTCTCTTCCCCTTTTCGATCGCGCGCGCGAGCGCGCGGACGGCCAATTTTTTTCTCTATTATTTATAGGGGAAAGGTCCAGATATCCCTCGATGCAGGCCTCGATATCTTTGCACAATTGGACACGCGATAGTTCGAGCCATCGAATGGCCATTGTTATCTCTCGTCGAGCCGCGATCTATTTTTGGTGGTTAATAGAGTTTTGAAGCGGTGGGGGAGTGCGAGGGAGAAGAGCTCCTCTGCGAGAGAGGAGGTAGGACGAACGAGGATAGAAATATGTGTGCGGGGAGAGGAGGTTGGGAGGGGTGGTGGAAAAGTGTGGACGAGAGTGAAGGAGGAAAGGAGAGGAGGAAACGAAATATTGCGAATAGAGACGCGAAGGGGACGTCGAGCTAGAGCGAGTGCCCTGGTAAATGTGTTTCAGCCAATCAATGTCGGGGACCTCCGGTTTTCACATTTCTTTCCGATTAAACCGTCCCGGCACCCTGGATGCCCGGATAGGCTCGCTCCTGTCACAATTTCTATCCGTTGCCACGGCATGGATCTATATCGAGCCGGTAGCGCGAAATTAATCGAGATTCGATCTCATCCGAGGCGACGCAAATTGGAAAGTACCCTCAGAAACTAGCTGCGCATAATTTCAATGGGAAAACAAATTCGGGAGTGGTCCCGGACCGGGTGACTAACTACCCCGGAACCCGTTCTCCGTGATACTCTCGATTCCGGGGCGGCTCGTATGATTCGTCAATTGGATCGAAAGTTCGTTCGATTACCACAAGGTATACGTGAAAAGATCGCAGGCATTATCCGTTTTTCTATCCGGGGAAATATTTTCACACGTGAAGCTGAGAGCGTCGATTGGAAGCCCAATGATAATCCAGGGAATCGATTAAATTTATAGGCGACGTACTATTTTTCGTTCGACACTCGAGGATAATCGAAGCGACGCGAAGTCAATTCTCGCCTGGCCATACGCTCTTTTCCCTTAAACGTGTCTACGCATTTTCCTCGCACGCGGAGCAGGAGCTTTATGGAAAATTCGAGGAGTGAAATTTTCTTCGCGCCAGCGTGCACTTGTGCGGCTGCAGCGGAGCGAGAGGAATTTGGAAAAAAGCTGTTTTCCCCGGCGAGGCGAAGGGAAGCGGCGGAAGGCAATGCGTTTCCTTTCGGTCCTTTACCCCTTTCCGTGTGGCGTACTTTGAAAAAGCCTTTCGTGTCACGTGGAAATGAAATTCCAGGATTCAGCCGGCCGGCCGTCGGGAGACGGCGCGTGATGTAATTAAAAGTATTCAACGGTAACAAAGGAAACGCTTGTTCCGAAAGCACTCCAGGAAGCGGCCATCTCCATTGTCTCCCGAGAGCTCTTACGAATCAATGGACGAGAGCTCGGAATTCTTTCCGTTTTCGTACGATATATCCCTCGCTCGAATTCCTCCTAAAAGTTCACTCGCATTCTTCGCTACTCGGCGCCTGTTGCATCGCAAAGACAAAAGCCTTCACCAACTTCCTCGTCCCTTTTACGAATCGTGACGAACGAGTAATTTCCTTTTTCGAATTGTACATCGTACTCGTGGTCTCGCGAACTAAACATAACTCTCCACAAGCATCGAATACACGCTTATATTCATTTCCCAACCTATCCGAGCCACGGACGCGAAATTAATTTGACGACTGGGCGCATCTTCCTTCCGCGGCGCTCAATTCTGCAAATGTAAAAATTCTCAAAGCGTAGATTCATTCAGTACCTACTCTCGGTCGCGACGCTCACCCCGCTGCTGATGCAAGAACGATGCGTGGCGAGAAGCATGATGTTAATTCCCGCGGTCGTTACGAGGTCAGCGAACTCTGAACTCCTCCGCGTTGTAGTCGTCGTCGCCGCCGTCGTCGACGTCGGCGTCGCCGTCGAACGAACGAGTGAGTCGGTACGAGGGCATACCTATTCATCGAAAACGGCTGGCACGTACCCCGTCTCCTACTTGTCGTTGTGTGTGCGCACGCGTGCACGCACGCATCCACCCACGTACACTCTTCTCTTCTACGGCAGGGGTGAATCGCGAGTGCGAAGGACGGCGGAGACGAGAGGGGTGAGAGTCAAGGGGTGAGAGAGACTCGTGGGGGTAGGGGTGCGGAAGGGAGCACGAAGAAGAAGCATTCGCGCGACATACGTGGAGAAAATCGGGAGGGTGTGAAAGAGTGCAGGACCGTGCGAAACGACGCGATGACGACGGCGACGACGACGCCGAGCGTCGGCGCGAGCGAGGACTAGGAAGGAGTGATCGATGTGGTGGTGAAACGTTCCGCTGGGTGTGCGTGCGTGCGAGGTGACGAGGATGGGGAGGGGGGGGGGGTGTCGAGAAAGGGACTGGTGCAAGCCGACAAAACATGAATGCATGCGTGCCGTGGGTTGTTCTCTCACGCGACTCTTGTTCTCCTGCCCTCGTCTCCCCGTGCGTCGTCGTCGGGTGCATTCGACGAGAGAAGGGGGCGAACTTCCAGGACCGATCGGCAGTTCCTTCGTGCGAGCGGGCTGCCGCGACGAGAGGAGGTAGCTCGATGGGTAGGTGGGTGGGTACGTCTCGTTTGTCGTTTCGATACAAACGAGAGACGATCGAATCCGGAGAGTTTTATGAGAATTTCAGTTCCCTCCCGGAAATTCAATTCGACTCGTTCGAGCAATCGGAAGCGAGATGGGAATGCGGCTTTTCGACTGTTTTAGAGTAGCATTGTATTTTACGGGTTTTCTAACGCGCCGAATGCGAGGGACCTTTTTCTCGTTATCGTGAAATCTCTTCTTCATCGCGCGAATTCTCTCGCGAGAACGCTTCTCCGCGAGACTCTCGTTCGCGGTCGAATGCCTTCGAGTAACTTTATAATAAAGAGAAAATTACTATCCGTGCATACCGCACAGTAGAAAACAACGTGTCCGAACGATCTTCTCGTATCGCGTCGAGAATTCCTACAATTAGCCTTAATTCCTTCTTTACGAGAGGTGGAAGCACCTTTAAAAGCGGTATGCGTGAATTTTATTTAATCTTATACCGCGCCGTTCCCACTGCCCATGGCACACATTCTTCGACGCATTTTCCAACCTCACGTAGTAAATTACGAGCCGTCCTATCGAGGAATCATAGCCCGTAGAAAATTATCGCGAATTATCCCGTTCACTTGAACTGTCATAATTTTTCTTCTCTCGTTATCTCTCTCTCCTCTTTATTCCCGAGCTACCGACGCGTTTGCGGATTCCTTTCGTCGAGAAGAGAAGCGGAGGTGGGTGAACGAGGACGGGGCAGAGCTACCGGGGTGTACAAGTTTAACCCATGGGAGGTCTAATTTCATCGGACCTTTTGCGTATACTCGGAGACCTGAAGAGAATAAAGGCGAATCTACGGCTCGTTAACGACGTCGCTCGAATACGAGGACGAAGACGGCTAGGACGAGGAGGAGTGAAGAAGAGGGTTTGCACGCTGCACCGGAACGGTCCTCCGAGGTCTCGTCGAGGGCTGTCATTTTCCGGTGCTTCGGCAAATCTCATTTGCTAGAACGCTATATGACCACGGCTCGCGTATCCGTGTCGTGCCAACTCCGCATGACGGCGTGGAGGAAAGAAGCGGGGAGGATGGGGAGACGTGAAAAAAGAACGGCAGAGGATCTCCGACTTTTCAGGTGTCCTGCCAGTAGGTTGTTCCGCGCTGCGATGCCGTCGCGAAACCGTCATTTCCGAATTAGACGGTATGCGTGATAAATACTCTGCCACGTTCGTGCATTCGCAAAGTTTCGCGTTAGACCCGACCCAGAGTGTTAATATCTCGCTACTTCGGTCGCTTTTTATTTCTAAGGGTGTTTCTAGAATTTGAGCGCTCGACTTGGCAAGCCTCGCAACGACCCCGGTCTGTGAAAGTCCACGCTTGCATAAACAGGTTACGAACAGCTGGGCCACTAGAATGATAATGGCGGACTTATATTATAGGACATGTGGCAGCATTTCACGAGCTTTAACGATCGAGAAAAAAGACTAAGGTCCCTGTTTTTACTCATTTAAGACAAATGATACTAAAAATAGTAGTTTAAATTGTCATTTTAAGTAGCAATTAGCGAATAAATTGGTCGCTATACACGTCAGGAGTAAAAAAATACCATTTTAATGACTTTTATTATGAATCATTGTTAATTAAATGCAATGCAAGAAATGAACGTATTTCTACTCAACAAAAATCGCGGTGTCCGTATATCTACTCGCAACGTGTCCCTATTTCTACGCATACAAGCGTAACAGATTCAGTTTCGGTTTATCGATATCAATAAGGTCGATGTCCTTATTTTAACTTATTTAAGACTACAACGATTGCTGGGATTATGAAATTTATTTTTAACAACGAGCTGTTGCCTAGCGAGCAACATAATTAATAATTAATCTTTCTGTAACCTATTTTATCAACCGAATATTAATGTTAAGAAGAATAGTTCATAGTGAGTAGAAATCAGGACTTGAGTAGAAACTGGGACATTGACCTTACCCGATATCGGAAGGATCGAATCCGCCGGAGTTCTTTCGCAAGGGGATAACAAAGCTCTTAAATGTGAAATATCCTTTCTGGGAGAGACGGAGTAATTAAAATGATCGTTTCCACTCCTCGAGCACAAATACAGATTTCGCTTTTGACCTGCACCCGTCCGGTTAAGCGGACCGCAGTATCCTCGGAAAAAAGAAACTTTTGCCGACGTTGCTGTTGAGTATTTCAAAATTGGAGTTCTACACGTGCGCTTTGCGAAACGGCTGCCCCGAGATCCCGGGCAAATATTTGTCGTCTCGTCGCTGCGGTTTCGATATTCGCGAATTTTCGGTAACGAATATTTTTTCCCCTCGACATTCCTCTGCGTCTGTCCAGCATTTCAAACGCCATCCTCCCGGCTACTTTACAAAATAACCGTGCCGATCGGGGCGCACCCTCCACCCGCGAATATTGGGATGATAGGAGTATCGTATTTTTCATTCCGCGCGCAATATCTTCCGCGCGGCGCTCGTCAAAAGTTTAATTTGTCCCGCGGGGAGTCGTGTGGCGTGAATGAAACATAAATTTTTACTTCTTTCAGTCGGTTTATAAGTCCTCGCAACTACTATTTACTACGCGTTATGCGCCCCGTATTTTCATCGACCTCACTCGACGTGGATTGATTGCGTTGAAAACTTTATCCTAGGATGACAGAAAAGAATCTAGTACCTGGTTCAATTACGACAAAAGATCGAAGAAGCTCATTTATCCTTCATTGGTTTTTAACGCAAGGTGCATATTCGCAATTCGGTAACTGAAAACTGGTGGAACGAAACGTTTCACGAAATACTTTTTTAATTAAACTCGTCGTGCTTCCTCCACGTCTCCACCATCGGCGATACAACTGTGGAAAATTAATGATGCATGAAAGTTTCGTTGATAATGGGTGATATATTCGTATTAAAAACGCTCGTGCCGCTCTCGTAAAAGGGAAAGGGAGCGGGATAGCGGTCCTGCATATCCCAAATGCAGGATCCTTGGGATCTAAGTGGATCCTTGCTCGTAAGTCGGCGGCGTGCCATCTCATTTGCATAATTGAAACCACTCAAAACAATTGGACGCGGATTAGTGAGCCCGAGGCGAAACTCGGCGTTCGCGCTGTTCTTATATCCGACTGGGAAGGAGAGAGAGAGAGAGAGAGAGGGCACGAGAGAGAGAGAGAGAAAGAGAGAGATAGAGAAAGAAGGGAGGCTAGGGAGACTTGGTCGTTGCTTGAAGGGGGCGGAAGTGGCGGCAGATGGGGACGAGCAGACGTCGTGTAGGTGAGAATAAATAGACCCGACGCGCTCACGCCAGATTCTACTCAACCTGACACAGACATCCTTACCGTATTCAAGATTCCGTAAAACTTCGAATCAAAATTACTGGGTACGAGATGCCGACTTTGGAAGACAAATGGTATACACGAGAAAATTTTGAGAATATATTTCCAGCGTTCGCGAGCACGGAAAGACCCTCGTGCTCCTATTACATTTCACGCAAACTTCCGCAGCACCCTGGCATAGACATCCTGCAAAAATATTTCGAAGCCTCCCAATCCCGATTACAGTCTGCACACACGTTAAACCACTTTGACGACTAACAAGCACACGTGGGAAAGTTTGGATAGCGTTACCCGCGTCGTCGCAGATTTTTGATCGTCACGAACTGGAGGTAAAGCTGCATATTACTCTGGGTGTAATGGAAAAAAGAAGGAACGACGAAAAAGGAGAATGGCACCGACAGTACGTGCGCATATATGGAGACATATATGTATACGTATGCATGTACGCCCTACAGAATGCAGAAGGGGGTGAATTCGCACCCCGTTCACGCTCTCGGCCACGTACACGCTATTGCATAGAAAAGTGTGGAGAGGCGGGGGAGGAGAAAGATAGAGCATAAAGACAGGAAGAGGGAGCGGATTCGATGGAGAGCGAGACGAGGTGGAACGCCTGGGTGTGCGACGAGGAAAGGAGGAAGTAGAGCGAAAGAGAGGAGAGAGAGAGAGAGATGGAGGAAACAAGATGTGCGTGCATGTATGTCGGGGGATCTCCCGAGTCTATTGGTGGGTGTGCCAATTTACACGCGTTTTGTTCTCGCAGCGACAAAAGGTGCGAGCGGAAGGTTGAACGAGGGTGTGCGACGGGGAGGGGCGATTGGTGGAACAGAAACGAGAAAAACGAAGAGAGAGGGAGAGAGGGAGAGAGAATGAGAGAGGAAGGGACAGGGGCCGCAAAGGTTGAACACGAAGGAGACACATGCTGTGAGTGGGTTGCCTGGGTTGACGCATTGCATTCTACTGAAGTGAGACGAAAAAGGAGAAGGGTGGCGAGAGCGACGAGGTGCGGGAGAGAGAGAGAGAGAGAACGTTGGAAAATCAAAGGGGTTGGTGGGTGGTTGAACTCCCTCTATTATACGTCGTAGGTTTTGCATTCGACCGGATCGGTCCACCAGGGTTTGTCCCCGGTATACCCCGGTTCGCACGATTCACGCACGCGAACACGACTTATCCTAAGGACGTGACCGAAATTTATTCCCATTGCTCATCCTGGGCATGTAATAAAATCGCTTTCCTTTCCGTCTTTTTCTTATTGTTTTCTAATGTCTTCGATGCATTTCTGCTACTAGCTTCCTTCCAGGAAAGAATAAAAGTACCTGGGTTATTTTAAGGTACGAGGTAAAACTTTCTTTACGAGACGATCTTAGATAAGTCTTACATAGAGGCTGATAGGAAAAGACACCCAAGACACGCCTGTAGGGTCCTGGCATTAAGAATAAATGGAAAAACGAACAACGTGAACCTCGTTGGACATTCGGATGCATGAGAAATGAGCCAGTGCTGGGCACCGATTGAATCGTCGGGCAGGTACTCATTGACCACGTCGTTACCATTACCCAGCGAGGTGGAAATTTGCGCCGGAGCTAGGAAGAAGAAAACGGTCGAGCGTGACCGTATTTACGATGCAGCGTTGCCCGGATGAGCGAGCTGCTCGTTCGGCATTGGCCACGAAATAAATCGTTAACGTGCCGATTTCTCCTTGAAAGTTCGCAGGGCTCCATTTGGAATTCTGGTCGCAGACCAACGCGCCGAGGGAGCGATGTCAGCCGGTCTGTTGCGCTGGGGTTTCGCAGGTCGCACTCGACGTCGGACCAATCGACGAAAGGGGAAGAAATTGGGGTGTGTGCGCACCTCTTAAAGTTACAAGACGCGTACAAGGTGGTTCCGGAACACTTGCCCCTTTTTCCAATCGGGAAACGTCTCTTTTTTTAGAACCCCTAGGTTATCCGAAGATATTTCCGCCTTTGAAGGCGGTGTTGGATCGTTACACGAAATGTTTTGCCCATGTGCTGTAGCTTGTATTTTTAATAATTCAACGACCGAAGAAGTTGAAGTAGATCAAATGAATCTTTTTAAGGTGCATATGGTGTTCCATTACAATTAATCCTTCTAACAAAATGTCTCGCCCAGTGATACCGAACGGCCGCGTTTGGTGTTAGCGACAGTCCTACCGATTCTCGCCATGCGAGAAGTGAATATTTAATTCGACAACTGGGAAGTTCGGCGTCGGTGGAAGCGGGGACGTTAATGCGACTTCGATATCTCGGGTGCATCTCGCGAAGGTCATAAATCCAATGTAAAACCTGATTTGACGCTGGAAGTTGGAAGAGCAGAAACGTATACGGATGCGGCAATATCGGGAGAGTGTTACGCTAGCCCAGTTCCGTAATAGCGTGGATTTACGAGGAGACGCCCGTTGACTCCCCGCCCTCTCGCCCTTCCCGCACCTTGGACACACGCGAGGAAGTTCGAGCGTGCAGTTCACTGGAATGCGGTGCGGCGTGCGGGGGATGTGCGGCCTGCAACTCGCTGCGATATCGGTGTGCATCCTCGCGTTTACGAGAGAGCAACCGGCGTGAGGGCCTGGAGCTGCATTTCAAAACGATCCTACGAAAGCTTCCGGTTCCGTGCAAAATCTCGTTCTAGCATCTCCGCCAGTAGACAAAATCAAAGAGAGGAGAGAGAGAGAGAGCGATTCGTTTCGTCGCGTCAATCAAGCGCAAGCTTCGTTCAACTCTTGGAAAACGTTCGACGTTAGAGTTTACGTAACATCGTAGCATCCCGGGCACAAATGCGCCTAGTACAATGGCCTCCGCTCGAAGGTTACTCGGTATCGTGGAAGTTAGGACTGGGTCGCGTTGAAACGAACAGGACGATATCATCTCTTCTGTCGCTGGTGTTTCTTTTAATGCAACTGGCAACTCGAGGCCATTTTCGAGGCGAAATTTCCATAGACCGCTTCCCGTTGCTTGAATCCGCCCCGCCGGCGAGTCTTCAGAGAATAGAGCGAGAGAATCTGCGTGTCGGGATATCGTGCTGGAGTTTCAAAAATTTCCAGAGGTCCATGAATATATCTGGACACGATCTTCCAAGGATTTCGAAGTACTCGAGATCTTTACGCGTAGCCTTGTTGCTACAAACTACGTTATCGCAGAGCTTTTCTTGTTTTAACGCGAACTTACTTTGAAATGTGAAGCGATTCTACGACGAAGTTCTTTTGTTTAATTCCTGGGACACTCGCTGTTACCAAATGCACGTCTAGTGCGCCTTTCTCGCTTTACCACATCCTCGCACGAGAACCGTGATCACGAGTGTTTCTTCGACGCGCGCAAACGAACATATTTTTTTAACGATTTTCGGACGATATTTACGCGACCACGTCGTCGCTCGGCTGATAAGCCAGAGCCTCACACGGCGCGCACGGTGGATTTAGAGGAACACCAGGACCCAATCTTTTAATTTCCGCACAAATGAATTATTTCACCGTGGTCCGAGGCACCGCGCCGTCCCGAAACACGTGCGCCCGACACTCGCGGCTACCGTGATTGCGCAGAAAGGCAATAAACCAATTCGTCTTATTACTCGCCGTGGCAATTACCGGACCTCGCAGGCACAGCCCCTGCGCTGCGACGGCTCGGGTTAGGTTCGCGGTTACCGCTGCATATCGCTTCGTTTTTCTCGGACTTTTCCTGGGAAAAAAAAGGACGAGGGAAATGGAGAGAAAGAAGGGCACGAAGAAAGAGAGGAGGAAAGTGAGAGAAAGGGGGCGCGCGAGGCGCACTGGTGAATTTATGGCGAAACGGCAGGAGAGGACAGTCAGTGGAACGAGAGAATAGATGGGAGGAAAAGTGAAGGAAAGAAAGAGGAAGAGAATGAGTGGAGAGGAGAGGAAAGACGATGCAGAACGATAACTTTTTTCCGTTCCACTGTTTACGAGCAGTAAAGCTAAAGCTCTCCTCTTTCCATCGACTACCAAAAAACCGATAATGTCTCTGTACTCGCCGTCTGTTAGTCGTTCGCGTGCCATAAAATCGCGGTAATGTTGTAATCGCCTCCTCCTTCGGTTATTCCCTCCCACTTCCGGCGGCCGCATTAAGACGAACGTCGTCGGAAGAAGAGGACAGGCGGTCGACGAGAAACGAAGGTACCGAGCGAGAGGGAAGAGCAATCGATTACTTAACTTTCGTTCCACGACGTTCCACAAACTTCACTCGCGTAACCTGTTCCAAAGTTACTAGGTGCAGTAGACCATCGCGTTCTCTCCCTCGAAGATCCTTCGCGGCTCGTCTCACGATTCCTTGATGGGATTCGAAACGATCGAAAACTCAAGGCCCGCCTTTACGTACCATTCGCAGGAGATCGAACTCTCTGACGCGCCGCCGCCAACGTGAGAACGAACGATCGGTTAACTCCAAGAGTGTGAGAAAATTTACAGCTACGTGGCTAAGCGCGCGATATCCCAAGAAAGATTCGTCCCTGCGATCACGCCCGATTCGTTTCCGCTTCTTTTAAATCCTCACCTCGTTCTAATGCAGTTTTACCCCCTAACCCCCTCGCTGAAAAACTCCGGCCCCTTTTTAGGCGTCGGTGACTACGTTGCTAGAGAAGGTAGGGTGCGTTCGTGACGACCTGGAATATTGCGTCGCATCGTGAGTGGCGAATTACCTCCTGCAAGGCTTGTAAGTACTAGCGTGATAAACATTTAAGTTTGACGTCGAGCGGATAAAGGATTATGCCGATTAACCGTCGCTCCAAGGATAAGAGAGGTGGGGAGCCCGGAGGGTTGAGTTTAAAAAACTTAAGGCGCCACGAGACTGCAACACGGGACGCATAATCTGTAGATCTGCTGGTTTGAGCTCGGCGCAAGGCACCCTATCGCAATCTCGATCGCAGATGGAAAATGTAACACGTGACCCACATCGCCGCTCAGGGTGCTCGTAGATGCAACGCTTGCGCACGATAACAGACCCGATATTCGGTAGTCGTGACATTTTATCGCGCGTTTATAACGTTTTCGTACATCCCCTTAACGGGTATGCGATTTCATCAAGAGGGAGAGGGACAGAGAGAGGGAGAGAGACAGACAGAGAGAGAGAGAGAGAGAGAGAGAGAGAGAAGAGAACGGTGGAGCAGGAGGGTTAGCAGTTGCGCAAAAAAAAGAGAAATTCATGCGCGCCAACGGAGACGTTTAATTTGCGAGCATTACGATGATCGATACTGTGAGTAAACGAATGCCTCGATGAAAATGTCGCGCTGCTCTCGATTTCTCCTCAACAATGTAAATTAATGAATAAAGTGGCCGCTTTGTTTTATCCAGCGCGGATTTTATTCTCGGAGCGCATATATTTGCATGATCGTCGATTGAATTGTATCCTCCCTCCTCTTGATTAATAGCAGCGGCTATCTTTCATCCGGAATCAATTGAACTGGCAACGCATTCGTCTCATTATCGATAGGTGTGATTATTGTCTGAAATGGCGGAGAAGCAAGCTAGCGAATTTCGAAGGATTAGAAACTAGAGAGGTTACGACGGAATGTCAAAGACTTATCCGCGCATTACTAAACGCGATTGAAGTTCGATATTGATCAGGTTTCTATCTGTGCGCCAACATTCGTGCCGTAATAACGCTTCGTCGTGGATATTACGACGATCGTCGAAGGTCGGAGATCGGGAAACATACCCTCCAGCAGGCAGATATCGAAGGTCCCAGCTAGCGGTGCAAGAGGAGCCGGGCGCTGTCCGAAACAGCGAGGAGAAGCCGATATTAACGCGGCCATAATTAGGTGGTAACAGTTAGTAGGTTAGCTGGCAGCCTGGAAGTAGTAGTTACAGTTTATCGCATGCAGTTAACTCTCATCGGGCTCTTGCCCGATGACCTTACGTACAACCCCACACCTCCCCACCGTTGCCCACGTCGTTCTCTTTCTTCTCCTCCCTTCTCCTTCTCTCCGGTCGCGCAAACCGTTTCCTAGACCTGCCCCTGGCTCGCGGGCCGAAGAGAAAACCGCATTGGGGCAAGCAGAGAGAGAAAGAGGAAGAGACAAGTTCCGAACACCCCTTTTCCCCGAGAGCCAAGCCGGTGAGCCCTTTTAGTCCATTCACCCCTCTGCCAACTACCTAGTCCGTTATTCTAACTCTACAAGCCCCAGGCCTCCGTCTCCGGAGAGCGGCGGATACTTAGTCGAGGACTTACGCCGAAGTTAGCGGGTCGATGGACCAAGAAACGGAAATTAATGATGTCAAAGCGAAACGAGTCTTGTCCGGTAATTTGCCAGAGAACTCTGGGATCTACGGCTGGCCCCAACCAACGAGGACGCGCTCCCGCGAGAACTTCTTGCCGTGACCATTGCCTCCTTCTTCGTTCCTTACGATATTACTTCGAGGATAACGGGGCCAGCGTGGCAGGGACGATCCTGCTAAACGACGGATAGAGTTCCTAACTATGCGCATTGCATCCTATCGGCCACTTATCCGCACCGCGCAAGGAGTCAAGGCTTTTGGAAGTGATATAGCGATGGGACGCTTTCCCTTCCAGTCCGAAGGATGAATATAATCGTGAGACCGAACATCGTCCTTCTGATCCTTTATTTACGCCATGAGACGGGAAAGAAATTTTTGTTTTCAAAGTTTCTGTCTTTCTGTTCAATTTAAGGCTGTCGTGATTTTACTGTTTTTTTTAATTGACAGGTGGGAGTCTCTCTTTTGAATGAACAGTCAGTCGCCCTATTTATTTTTACAAAATCATTTTTATATATCAATTATTGTATCAAGATGCGCAAAGCGTACCGTAAGATCTTCGAGATCCCCAGAAGTGGGATTATCCGATTTGGAAACAAGGAACACTCTCAGTTCGCGATTCTTTCTTCAGCGAATAGAGAATCACGAACGCGGAATCGGTACGTCTCTAACGAATATGATTGTGACGATGCCCTTTTATAGGAGACTATAAATGATGTTGGGTCTTCGTCAATTTATTAAAATTAAATGTCGTTAGTTTATAAAATAAGACGCAAATCGGACCTAAGTCTCGTCACATAAATTCTTAAAATATTGCGATATACAAGTTATTGTTTGAATAACCGGCCAGTACGGCTTTCTTGGCTTAATCGAAACGGAACTTATCTGATTTCGCTCGCAATAGAGAGAGAGAGAGTTCTGGTGATTTGGACGTTGTAGAGGCCTTACACGGTGGACGATAACGTGCCACCGATCGATTCGTCTTATGGGTGTTCCACCAGAGATATTTCCTTGGATGTCTTGATTTTCTTTTGGTTCGTTCTATTCCAAGCGTTGGGCCTCTACTGGAGATTGCCCAGCGATTCGCACCTTTCGGTGCTTTCCTCTTCTTCCTCCTATCCCTTTCTCCATTTCTTACTCTCTCTTTCTCGCTCCAATTTTCTCATTCTCTCTCTCTCTCTCTCTCTCTCTCTCTCTCACACACACTACACTCTTTCTTAGCCTATCGGTAGGCGCACCTCCTATTCCTTACATTACCCCCCTTTATTTAATAACGATCGGACGATCTAATTAAATAACGCCGTTTACTTATAATATTTACATACTGATCTATATCTATATATATCTATATAATATGTACAATCTATTGCTTCTTTTACATTTTGCAATTTAATGTGTATTTAGTCCTAGATTGTCTGTCTACCTTGGTATTAGTTATTACTTTATGATCATTTAGTGGAGCAAATAGAAAAGTTAACAGAGTTACTCCTTTTGTTCATAGTATTTACGCAGGTTAAATCTATTGTATTTTCCTTTGATTTTGTTTTCATCATTTATATCAACTAATACATACGTATTTATTCCAACCAAACGAATTATCCGGAATGGACCTTCATATAAATGAAAGAACTTTCGAGTGACTCCTTCGAGAGCATTTGACAATCGTTTAGTTTTAGTACTATATACAATATTAGGTTTTCTAGGTCGTAGAAACATACAATCTTATTTTGTGCTTGTGTGCGTGTGTGTGTGTATCTGTATCCTTTCTATACCTATGTATACATATATAAACTATTTCGTGTCGTCAATTCGTGCCAAGGTTGGGCGCCATTTGTGACGATGCCCTTTTATAGGAGACTATAAATGATGTTGGGTCTTCGTCAATTTATTAAAATTAAATGTCGTTAGTTTATAAAATAAGACGCAAATCGGACCTAAGTCTCGTCACATGATTTTCTACGATTCGCCGTACGTAAGTTACAAAGCTGAGATCGCTTTTATTCCGCTCTCGATCCGTTTCGATTGGCTCTCTTCTTTTGCCTCCTCTCTCCCCCCTCCCGGTTTCTCTCCCGATTTCCACGAAATCGAAATGAAACGAGCCGAGCGATATGATTCGGGCCATTACCAGCGTGGCGGATATGGGCCGAGCATAGTGAATTGACCCACAATTCTTTATTTATCTCCATCGCTACACATTCGCCTTCGACGTTCACCTTCACTTCTTTTTATACACTTCCGCAAGTTTTCAACCTCCACGACTTTCCTCTCTACTCTCCAATGCACTCACATCGGAGTCGTTGGTCCTTCTTCCTCCGTTTCCACCTTCACTTTCTCCTCCCCAAACCGTTTCTACTACCGACCTGCTTCGTGACCCACGATTGCTCCCCGGAATTGACACCGACGTCTCTTCTTGCGAGAGTTTATTGAAACTTCATCCCTTTCCCGGAGTGCCTCGTCCTCCTTTCCACTCACCACCTCCTCCTCTCCTACCTAGTTCGCGAGATACATCCCCGTATCGTCGTCTCGTCTCTTTTCCCTGTCGAGCTTACTCGAGAATCAGGTCGACGATTAACACTCGATTTCAAAACTCATCTATTCCTCGATCTCCGAAGGGATCCCCGCCAATCCGTCGCTTCGATGATATTCGCGAGCGAGGAAAATACGGGTCAGAGCGTGTTGCTGGAAATTAACTGGTCTCTGGGCAGCCTCTGGATGATCGGGGACGAGTGCCCTTGTTCGAACATTTACAAGCTTTTTGGGTTGCGCGAGATTCCCGAATTCCATTTGGTACCGATGGGAACTATCTTGCTTTTTTTTGGTCGAAAAGGAAAATCAATGAAATATTGTATCTCTCTTGCTGCTTGTACGCGAAAAATGTAGATATCAGTTCAAACTGGGTTAATACAAATGGAAGATCGCAATGTTCGCGATTAATAAATATACATTAGTAAATTATACATGGATATGTAAAGTGTAATGTTATAATTATTTTCGGGTATATTGTTGCTACATTATGTATTAACGTGACATTATGCATATTATTGTAAATTTGAAAGAAGGGAACTTAATTAAAATGAATTTAATTTAATGAAATTTCAAATCGAAATGGAGTTGAATACTATTTATTCTATCAATTTATGCTAGTATAGGGTAGAAAGTCACGAGTACAGGATCTACTTCGAAGAAATGGGTATGAACAATCGGCCGAGCTATAAGTTTTTTGTTTTTTACCCATTTGAAAAATTTCTCCTACAGAAAATTTACACACCATGTTAATATACTACATGTCGTTTGAAAGTACGTCTGACCGTAAGTCTATTCGAAACACTATTCCGCGAGTGTCAATTCCACGATGAATCGGTCGACAATTCTCGAAGCATGTCGCAACGGAAGAGAATGACATACAATCTGAATTTTTCAGTAGCACCTCAACGGATGAAGTGCCTGCCTTCGCAGACACGTACAAAATTCTACCCTCGTCCAGAAAAAAATTAGGTCACCCTTTAAGTTCATCTTCCGAGGGCTTCTTTTCCCCCCGCTTTCAACGCAAACTTCGACCCTCGGGGGAAGAAGATTAGAGCGCTGTTTTCACGAGTGCCAGCCATTTCCTGTTTGATTATCGGCGCGTTCAGCAGCCGATGCACATTTCTCATCCGCCCCTACAAATTTGTCAAACCCTCGAGGATCCTCGAGAATAATGCAAGAATTTGCGTTCCAACTTCCTTACGATTTCACCCCGCAGCTTTAATGTATCTCGAAGAAGGACGAGCCACGATATTAATCAAACGCGACTCGTAACTCATTCTTACCATATCAACCTCAACGGGAGACAAGAGCAATTAAATCTCTAGAAGGGGGTCGAACTATAAATTTCGTCGCTGTGTCGCCCGATAAAATACAAAGAGATGACCCCAAGGCGGTGACCTTATCCCTGGAGAATCGATGGTCAGCGAGATACGACGGAAGATGAGTAGGAGAAGCGAGGAAGAGGGATGAGAGGGAACGGGGGTGTGTGTAAGAATTCCGGTTCGAAGGTGATTGCCGTGGGGAGTAAAAATTGGAAATACCTCGAGGCAGCCACGGCGAAGGAACGTGGCCCCCGGAGGTGTGGATATATGTTATCGTATCGAGCTCCACGGTGGTTGGGAGAGTTCCATGGAAAGGGAGACGGGTGGGATAGAAGGGAAGCCGAAGCCTCGCAGGGGGTGCGAGCACAAGGGGGGTTGAAGGAGACGCGGGGGGGTAGAGTGTAGGCGAGAGCCGGCAAACGGCAGTATTAAGTTTATGGGTGCATTGCGGTGGTTCCAGACTCTTGGCTGCCTGGTTCCAGGCATAAGGGATGCTTGGCATGGGAGTCACGCGCCCCGACAATTATTTCACCCTTCCACCACGACCCTCTCTCTCTCTCTCTCTCTCTCTCTCGCATCTACACCTCCTCTCCCTCCTCCTCGACCACCTTCACTCGTGTTCCTACGCTCCTTATTGGTAGACGGTGCAGTTGCAGTGGAAACCAGTGGGGAGGTAACGAAACTCACCCAATCTCAACCACCCCCCGCCCCTTTTCACCCCACCCATTGCCAGCTCCGGATGTAACCTGCAGACTTTAACGTTAGCCCACGCTACTAATCTTAGCCCACCTGGCTCCGCGTGTATTGCCAAGGCAATCGTGTCATAATTATTCGATCTGTCACGCTTAAGTACGTGGAAACGTATCGTTCTGAGGGCACGCCGGTATTTCTCACCACTAGTAGCCACGGTGTCCGTTACCATGCAAATGAGTTCGTATTCGACGGCGAAATAAATCGTGTAACATAGTAGGTGCTTCGTAGTTATATTCCTTCTCGATGAAGAGGGTCATAGTGGTCACGGTTGTATAGGAAAATGCTATTAAATCCTTCTTGGCGACATCTCTGTAGTTACGATTATTCCTGGAGAATGGAGCATGGGGTATTATGTGGAAAAATTGTCCGCCGAGATTATTATTCTTCATTAAGTACCACGCTCGTGATAAAGGGCGAGGCCCGAACCTCTCTGAAATTTTACAATGGGGAGAGTGATTTTGCGTGGATGATAACCAGCCGTGATCGGAGCCTTCGATAAAAAGCCGGTAAATCACACCCCAGGAATCTAAATTATCTTCCACCAGGAACGCGGCTACTTTGGTCACGGTGGTACCGGAGGACCGGAATTTATCGAACGCTAACCGCCACGGGCAACATTCCTACCGAAAGTATTCCGTAAGGCAACCCAGAATGAGCGACGATCGGCTTGCCAGGAGAACACAGATTATTCTCGTAGTTGGTCCTTGAGTCCTGCCGTTGTGAAAGGGACGTCTCGCAAAGAGCAACGTCGATGTCATCGCCGGAGGAGACCTGGATTCACCAGACTTAAAATTTATTTGTTTAAATGGCAAATGATCAAAATAACGAATCGTTGTTATACGTTAACGATCGGTACTGTCCATCAACCCTAGTGTCAAAATTTTTCGTTCCAGAGTGGTGGATTCCATTCCAAGAATGCAAAATCCGACGACGTCAGGTTCAGAATCGAAAGCTCATTCACGAGCTCTATCCAGTAGCCCACGATCGCGATATCGGCGAAAATCTTCTTACCGTTGTCTCTGGGTACGGCCCATGCAATTTCCGTTCGACTGCGTTGCTGCCCAGGGCACGTACGGCCTTTACGTTCGACTCTCTTTAAAAAGATTCTCCGTCGTCGGGACTTCCGCCGTTATCATTTCCTTCCGCCTCTCTCTCTCACACACACACACACACACTCTCATTCCACACTCTCTTGTTCCTCACTTTTATTCGCTCTCACCTCTCTGCCCTCCCTTTCCTCTCGACGATCCTTCTTTTTCCCACTCTCTTTTTATCAATATCCCTCGGTCGATACCTACGTAGCCGATTGGGAGTGACCGGCGCTTACTCGTGGAATACAAAGGAGAATGATGGGACGGAGCGGCAAGAAGCACGAGGACTACGAGGGGATCGAGCTCGCGAATCCGCTCGAGGAGAAGGTGCCGGGAGAGTGGGAATACGATGGAGCTCGGATTTCACGACGAATGAAAGCGACCTGTCGTCCCCAACGCGCCGGGCCAAGACAAATAACTCTCGATTCTCCCTCGTTTCCGAGGCTCGCGGTCACGCGCGCGCAGGGACATAAGTAAAATCGATGGATTATACGAATCGACGCTTTAAGGTAGGCGTCCACATTTTCGCATCGTAAGTATCGGACGCATCGCATCAAACGGATTATTTTCTTACAATGCGTCCACAGTATCAGCAGCGATCGGATTTGCCGACGCAACTACCAGCAATCGGATTGCCGACGCCACTTTCATTCGGATTTTCGTAGTGAGAGGTAGCGTAGTGTTCGGTGGAATGTGCAAGATGGAGGAAAACGAAGAAGAAGAATTTGTTGCAATTGCTTGTTTGTTAGCAGAAGAAGAAGAAGAAGAAACAAAAGCTAAATCATTTAAAAAAAGAAAACATAATATGTGGGTACACGATATATTTAAGAAGAGATCTATATCTCTTTATAGTCTTGCACAATTGCAATTAGTTGTGCCGCGTCCATGCTAGAATAACACGTGTCAACAGGACGATAATCGAAGGTAAACGGCGGACGACGCGGAGCGAGCGAGCGCGCGGAATCCGTCCACTGATCGTCATTTCGTAGGACGTCATCCGCACGCATCGCAAAAGTTGCCCATCGGAGCATCGGCATCGGCATTGCCGACGGGTAGATTCGTGCGATCCGTACGATGCGGATCAGAGGACGCACTTGTATTGTTTTCTATACAAAGAATACTACGATCCGTTTGATGCGATGCGTCCGATACTTACGATGCGAAAATGTGGACGCCTGCCTTTATCGTCACCGTGAAGCTTCCGTGGGAAATATTCGACCATTCATGATCACGAGACAAAATTTGTTAAACGGTAAAAAGGCATATCTACGGTCGAATGTAAAGTAGAAGTATCCCATTAAAGATGCTTTAGTTCGCACATCGCGCGTATCGCACACTGAAATGAAAATGGAAATAATTCGTGCACGCGCGGTTTACGCGTGGGTCGTGTTACGTGGGTGTATGCAAAAGTTGTAAAAAAGTGCAGGCACCTATTAAATTTCACTCGTCGCATTCGCGCGACGCTGATACTGCCCCTACGTATTCCCGCATTCTTCTGCAAAACAAGCCAGCTTCACCGTTAACCGTCGCATACTCGAAATTAGTATGTCGCAAACAGTGGAACAGAATTGTTCCTATCCGGGTGGTGCGCTTGTACCCGACGGTGGTCCCGACGAGAAAGCGACACCGCTTGTTTTTGGGATGGCTTCCGACTTGGTAAGTACCGAGTGGCGCATGGTACGCGATGTTTAAGCTGCTCCTTTTTTCTTTTTTTTTTTCATTTTTTGCTGGTCGAGCGGCGAAGACTGCAGGAGTGGGAGAACACTGCGAAGCTCGGTGGCCACGTGGAAGGAGAGAGAGAAAGGGCTAGGCTGGTCCCGGCGCGAAGGGTGAGGTGGGCGTGGGTTGGCAATTATTCAAGTAGAATTATAAAAACAAATAGGGTAGGTTTCTGGACTGCGTTGGAGAGGGAGGGTGAGAGGGAGAGAGAGTGAAATGGAAAAGAGGAGGAGGCGAGGAGAAGGAGGAGGAAAGGTAGGGAGGGGTGTTGGTGCGGGTCTGATTCAGTGCCTGAGCACTACGTTGGCTACGTCGGTTGGTTCACATAAATATGAATGCGCCCGCGGCTCTCATTAAGTCTCTCTGCCTTCATTTATCTACCCCTACCAGCACTCCCCCTCCTACCCTCTTCTATCCTCCTGTCATCCTCCCGAAGCGGCGAGTACCCGCGCGCAAATCCCTTCGCGCACCCAAATTCCGGCGCTTCTTGCTCCCCAAATTGTAACGACAAACGCTTAGCGCCTCTCTTCGACCTCCGTCGCTTTCTCTTAACAACAGGATCGCGTGCTTCCTAGGGAAAAGATTAATGAACGCGGATAAAGTCACGAGACTTCCCCAATTAACCTCGGAGCGTTACCACCGAGAAGATTCGAATACCCCCGTGCAGCCAGCCGAGATACTTCGCCCGCGTTCCCAGCCTTGGGAGTAAATTTCTCGACCGATCGCGGCTCACCCATCGTAACCTACGTTCGATCCCTCTCTTCCAGGCTGCGCGAGTTTAACAACTACGATAAAGCCTCCCAATAAACAATAACGTTCCACGTGGAGATTGACGATGCGGCGCGTGGAATCGCGATCGTTAGAAACCTAATAGCCAGTGGGCAACGCGGTATACGAGGCCCTCTCTTCCTGCCGTCATTAAGATCGCATTCGTCGTCGGGCCCAGTCATCGTCTTCGCTCGTCTTTGCTCCTCGTTGTCCTCGTCGTCGTTTGCAACTAATGAGAGACGTTTCCTCGCGGCAGCTGCGCCCTCTACCCTCAGGGTGGAAGGGGGGAGAAGGATGGAGACGGGGAGGGCAACGGTGGAGGGTGGCCTTAACTCGAACCACCCTATTCCTTCTTCGCCCTGTCCTTCTCATATCGTTCCTCGTGCGCCCGAAGGTGTCTTCGTCGTTTTCGGTATCCTTCCTGCCAACCCTATGCTTTACGAGCGCGCGTCCATGACGACGCCGGCGACGACGACGGCTCTCTTATTAAGGAGAGCGCGCGACACAACGGGCCAGGCCCTCGGCAGGCCGCCGACGCGTCCATATCATGCGATTATTATTTATGCTCCATCCACGCACCCTCCAGACGCGCCACGGGACGACGACGCCGTCACCTCGACCCTTACCCCAAGCCTACCCGTGCATCCTCCACTTACCCCGCGTTCAACGTCGCAGGCTATCCCTCCCTCCTCGATAAATCAACTTGCGCAATCTCGTAAGGGAGAAAAATTTCTGGACGATCGAGGGAATAGGAGAGCGGGATGGAAGCGCGAGAGAACGTTTGTATCATGATTACATCGGTGCTCTTGTGTCCTTCTTGTTTCACGGATTACGATGGCCCTCCGAGCGAGCTTTTACTTCGACCTCGACGTTACTCGCCCGTCATCGTCGTGGGTGGGGCGATGAATTTGAGGTATAGGGTCGGAAACTCGGCTGATTCTTCCATTTTGTTTCATTCCCACGGCGAAATTGGACGAGCGTTCGAGGAATCTTTTATGATCTCTCTCGCTCTCTCCTCTCTCTCTCTCGCTCTCTCCTCTCTCTGTTTGTCTGTCTCCCTTTCTCTCTTCTCTGCTTATTTTCGTTGTTTTGTTTGTTTGTTGGGTTTTTTTTTTTTTTGTGGGGAAATATTTGCGTCGAAGTACAGCGCGTATTTGCGTTTATACTTTTACATGACGAACAAACGAGCATATTTTCGCAGAGTGAAGTTTACACATGGCAGTGCGGTGTATCGCACGAAATTGCGTAACCACTGTGGTCAGCTTGTTTTTCGCGTGAAGGCGGGTAAATAAATGAAGAGATTTCTCGACATCGACGGATAACGCACGCACGACAGCCTCGTCGGAGTTAGTTGAAAATGCTGTGATTTCCACGTGAGTGTTATCAAATTCGTATCAAGTGTAGAAAAACTGACCTCTCGCGGACGCACTCCGTGTATTTGTTATTTCCGTTCAGCCCGCATTGCGGGAAACCTTTCCGTCTCGCGCGCTCGACATCGATGCGTGCGTATTTCGTTACCCCGGCTTCTTTGTTCTTGCAGTCGGGCGATCGCGCGGCCCCCGCCAAGATAAGTCGCAGCAAGTATTTACGAAGAAAGGACCCCTCCCCCTCCCTCTCATCGCCGTCCAGATCTATAAAGACTTTGCCGAGAGCGCGAAGGAGAGAACTAGAGAAAGTGAGAGGAAGACGGAGAGAATAAGACTTACCGAGAGGGACCGATAAAAAAGCGTGGCGTGAAATTTTCACGATAGGACAGGTCGCCGAAGAGAGAAAGTGGAAAACGGTGGTGGAAAGAAGAGGAGGAAGACGAGGGTGGGCGGTAAGATCGAGTGAGAGGGAATGAGAGGGGGAGAGAGGAAGGGTGGCCGAGAAAAACGTGAGGTTGGTGGAAAAGGACTTTTCAAAGGACCCCCGGGCTCAAACGTAGCTTTCATCGGCTTATTGTCCGCTAAACACTGGAGTCGCGCGCTCAGGTAATAAAAGGATTTCCCCCTCTCGCGAAAAAGTTGAATAAAATAGCAAAAAGAGGACTGCCCCGGGACCAGGCGACAAAGGGTGCGCCTCGTCGTGACGGTGGCGGAGAATCGGGAGAAGGGAAAAAAAAGGATGGAGGGAAGCGAGCAAGAAAAAGAGAAACACAAGGCGGAGGCCGGGGGGAAAAGGGGGAGGGTGAGGGGGGAGAGAGGTGGAAAGGCGGCAAGTGCGAGAGAGAAGGAGAAAGGAGGAACGCGTGAAAAGAAAGGGAAAGAAAAGGAGGGCGAGAGAGTGGTAGGCGCGAAGGAAACGGAAAAGAGAAAGCAAGAGAGACGGATGGAGGGGGCGAGGACGACGAGTTGGAGAGAAAAGCGCGCACAGGAGGGAGAAAGCGGAGAAACGAACGAAAGGAAAGAAGAAGCGAGAGAAGAAGAAAAAAGAAACGGGAGTACGAGGGAGAATTGGCGGAGAGGAGGGTTGGAGGTTGGACGAAATAAAACATCGGGAGGGCCGCTCTCTTGCTCTATCGGGCGGTTAATGAAAAATAGCGACACCCTCGCCGAATCCTGTCTCCCGCTGTGTGTCGGATTGCTTGCTCTCCCTTCCTCCTTCCCCCCTCCTCCTATTTCCATCCTTGATTCGCTTCCACTCTCTTGACGGGGTGAGTTTTGCGTGATTCCATCGCTCGCTCGCTCTCCGGAATTTCCGTCTGGATTTCACGCTGCGACGTCATATTACAACACCCTTCCGTGCGACTCACCCTTAACAGACCGTCGTGCCCGTCGCCTTTCGCCTACCCTCCCACAATGTCTCTCTTTGCGACACGAGAGTTTTTCTTTTTACTTCCCCTCCACTCTCCGCTTCTCTTTCTCACCCCGTTTCTCTTTCATCTTTCTCCCTCTCCTTCGGCTCGTCTTTATTTTCTCCCTTTCTCTCTCTCTCTTTTCTCCCTTTAGTCTTCTTTCGTTGCTCGCTCCTTTGACGCTCGCTCTTTCTCCATCTCCGCGTGTGTCTCTCTTTCTTGAATTTCCATCACGAGGTCGCGAGTTTCCCAACGCGTTATCCAATCCCCCCCTCGGCCGAGCTTAATTAACGATTCACTCCAGTGACCGGCGTCATTCATTTTCCCCACTTTCACCCTCGGCGATCGTCGAAGATCAACAGACGGTCGAACGGGAGTTTTACCGATGAATTTTTCATCGCTTTCGCGCGTAGAGTGGTCCGACTGCCCTTCGTCGATGGATAGGAAGTAGGACGAAGTCGAGAGAGAGAAACGAATTTCGTAATAGTATACGATATACCGCTCGAGGTTTCTCCATAACATCGAGAAAGGGGGTGATTTGAGAAATGCTTCAATTTCCTTGGTAATAAACAAAGTGAGAGAATCCCGACGACTCGACGGTGGACTCGTCAAAATGTCGACCCACTTTTGTGTATCGATTGCTGTGTCGGAGGTAAAAGAAGGAGAAGGATGTAAAGGAGAAAGGGAAACGAAGAGGGGTCGAAAAGGGTGGGTATAATCAGAAATCACAGCTTGTAAGCGAGAGTCGTTAAGGATCCCGGGTGGCCTACTTCAGTCCTCCACTGTCTTCGGGGGTCTTCAATGCCCTCGAGTCTATCCGCCGACTGACGAGTCTTTCGTCGTGCCGCATCTCAATCGTTCCACTCCTCCTCTCCCTCCTCGTTTCTTTTGTCCCTCTCACCCTCCGTGGACAGCTTCGCCTCGGAGTCTCGTTGACTTATTATTTTTCGCGACACACAGTATACGTTTTATAAAATTCCACAACTTTTCGCTCGACGAAAAGATACCTTTAACACAGATTCGACACTTTGTAAAATATCTTTATGGAGGAAGGCGTTATACGACATTAACCCATTAAGTACCAACTTTTTTCTATAGGGTTGAATACATTTTTTACAAAATATACGCAATAATAAACATATCAAAAATCGATAAAATTTGAGTAGACCCAAATGGGAACATTGGTACTTAATGGGTTATACGTTATAATGGGTTAACGTCACGAGGGTAAAAGAAATTCTCTAGGGAAGCGTCAGTTGTTTACGTAGTTGCGCCAGTTCTCTTATTTACGGTATCTCGGCATTCGACGAGAGGGGAAAATCTAGCAGACATTATAATGACGTACCTGGTGCAAACGGAGCGGGAGAATGGAAATTCGAGGAGCAACAAATCGAGGAAACTACCATGAAGATAATGGACCTTGCGGAGGGACGACGTTGCGCCACCGGGAAAATAAATCAGACCGCGGGGTCTCTGGTAGGGTTTAGGTGCGACGGAAGTAGGGTTCATGATCTATGGACACCTCACCATTTCCGGCCAAAAATCCATTATATATTACACTTAGCAAGGTGCAGGGTACGCGTCCGAAAGTTACGAAGGCTGGCTACCCTCTCTTCCACTTTCCCGTCCTCTCTGTCTTTCGGCCGTCCTCTCTCCTTCTATCCTTTCCACTCTATCTCACCTTCTGCTCCTTTTCTCCCTCCCTGCCGTCTCGCTAAGCCGCGGCAGGCATAACTTTAATCGAGTTGTCTCGAACTACGGCGTCGGTGACGGAAATGCGTAAATCAGCTCGGGAAAGTATTCGAGTGGGAAATGTAGTCAAGATGGTCGCAGTTGCCTTAAAAGTTCTGGTACATAAAGAACTTTTTAAAAAGGACCCACTCGCACCAACTGTGCAGGCCTACTTCGTTGAACGTGCGTAGCGGGACGTCGAGCTTACGTTCAGCCACACGTTTTCGTTCGGTGAAATTTCCTTAAGTTAGGACAAAATTTTGAGTCGACGTACGACTAATGTTTTAATATTACTCGTCCGTTCGCAGGTGCGAGAATTCTTTAAATATCTCCGCAAAGCCGCGCGAAACTATCGAATTACCATTTTTCCAATAATTAATTTAAAACTTCTATTATGGCGTAGCGGAAAGGCGCATCTTAAAGTAATAAATATCGTTTTCCAAGGTGGATACACTGCTCGGGAGTCGAGATGCATCCCGGAGAATATCGACAACTAATGGAAGCGAGTAACTCATTTTCCTAAGGGTAGAGGCGCAGGCCCCCGGGAGTAAAAATATTTTTCATGGAAAGCGTCGTCTGTATATTGGTTATGAGGGAGTCAGCAAGGACGGGTAAGAAAGCGGGAAGGGTGGATAATTTAGTTTACCCTCACGTAACTCCGCTAAGCCACTAATAAGGTTCTGGTAGTACGCCCATCTTACCGACCTCCCATAATCTACGGCTGGGCGTCTCCTTATACGCGGAGACGCGAGAAATTTATCATCGAGAGTAATATCTCGTCTATAATAGTTCCTGAGGTAACGATAATGATAATAACTGTCGCATAACATCATAGTTTGACGCGCGCGCGCGCAAGAACAAGACGTCAAGGGGCCCGTTTTCTAAAACTACAAACACGATGGCGTCCTTTTCTGACTTGGTGGTGGATGTATTTCGTTGAAAATACTTCAAAGCGTGAACAGTATCGGCACGAGCACGAAAATGTAAATACAGAACATTCCTCAAGCTAACCTCGGGTAATCTTTCAATGATTATGAGTCGCAACTCGACTTTGAAATTAATTGGAATCTCGTTTGAAGCTTCTCGAGCGTTACTTGAAAGTTTGCGTATCAGGAACACCGACTGTTGACATCGAATCGTTCGATGACCCTGCTACTTCGTCCACGTGACACGTCCGGAAAGAAAATTAGAATTTATCGAATCGCCAAGTACATTTGCACAGTTGCGTGTAACTTTCCATTATTTTTACATTAGAAGTCGTTGTTCGTGTCAATGCTTCTCGCATCGGGTGGTTCGCGCGGTTTTAATCCCAAAGAAGAAGTTGTAACGAGTCTGGGAACTCATTCGACGTTGTGTTCCTTCTCCACGTCAGGCTTTAAGGTCGATATAAACGGCAATCCACGCTCTAATCCAACAGATGACACTTTTCCGCGCTATTGTGCAGTTGACGGCCCGTTGGCTCGCATTATAACGTGACGTTTCGCCAAACGGGGCGTTGAAATTTGTTTTGATCGTAGGCGCGAACGCGAGCGCAAGCTTCGTTATTTACCACTCACAATGTGTGCCCGATCTCCCCCACCACCCAACCACGCAAGCCTCCATTGAAACTTTTAATTAAAGTCTGCAAATTTACGTTCGGCCAGACGTGATTCCGTTAAAATATTATTTCGCAATTTCAACCGTTATCGGCGGACCCCACCACCCGTGAATGGATTTAGACGAGACACCCAGAGACAGGCTGATATTTTCCGACGACGCGCGTCGCATTCGAGATATTCACTTTTTTTTTTGTCAATCCGTCGTGAGATCAACGCGCGTATTAAATAGCCCCACCGCATTAAATAACTACGAGGTCGAAGTTATTCAGCGCAAGAGTGTTCATCCACTATCTCCAAACTCTGTTCTTCGCGCGTCAATTCGTTCATAGTTTTACGTTTTTGTTTTACACAAAATTCCATCCGATGATCTCGATGACGTCCCACCGTCATCGGAGTGCGGCCAAAGGAAATAATCGCGCGAATAAAGTTACGATGCGCGGAAGTCAAGGTGGTAAACACGGTTAATTGTAGGTTTCGCCATTTACCTTCGCCTCGAGGAACCGGGTTATCTGACTCTCAAACTGTACCGAACTTAGCCCGGCGCGGGCCACGCATAATTTACAACTCCGTGTCCTGTTCTTTGTTTGCTACACGCTCGCGCATACTTCGCGAAACGACCGCAGTTATACGCGCGTATCTTCGCGGTTGTTCCGGGGCAAACTTCGGCCTGGAGGATTAACCGGGTGGTGGCCCGGAGAAACTCGCGGGCGCAACAAATCCGACGCGGTGGGTCCACCCTTTGACATCTCGAAATCGCGGAGAAATTACCAGCACGGGGGAGCCAAGTCGACAAACATCTCGGCAGGCCATTAGAAATCTCGTCGCTCCTACTAGCGCCCTTTCTTCGCGCGAGTGTATTTTCACGGGGAAATACAAATACCTTGCGCCTGGCACTTTCCTCGTTACAAGCGTTTCTCCTCCGTGAAAACTCGTATAAGGTGAAATGAGGGGAAGGACGAAGCGCTGAGAAATCATCGCTCGGTGGGATGTATCAATTGCCGAGAGGTGCGCGAGGATGAAAGGGAGGTGGATAAGAGGAAGGTTGGAAAGGTAGGAGTGCGGAGAACGGTGGGATGAAGGGACGCGAGGGGTGCAAGGACGACGAGAGGATGAAGGAAAACCACCGTGGAGGAGCGGAAGGTCCTCCTTCTGACGGGATGTCGATAATCCTGTACCCTGTCAAAACACGCTTCGTTCGGTCCCCTCTCTATCTCCCTCCTCCTCCTCCTACCTCTCCTTATTTCACTTCCTCCTCCCACCTTTTTTCCTCCCTTACCATTCCTCCCTCCGGTTCATCTCGTTTCACCTTCTCGTGCCTTCCTCTTATTGCGTCTCCTCTCACCCACCCCTCGGCCTCCACTCTTATCTGCCCCCGGTAGAGCCACATCATCGTGAAGCTCTCTTGGAAACGAGGCCGACGGGGGGTGGAGACTAAAGGAGGGCGAGGGGTGGAGCGATGGTGCACGAGCAGGATTTCGTCCCGTTTCCAAGCTAACACGAAAATATTGCAAATTGGTCCGAAGCTCTTTGGAGCGTTATCTGACCATAAGGCGCGGATCTTAACGAACATCCCAGTATTCTTATAGCTCCTGAGGTCACGGGCTACGCGAGCGCGCGTTGCGTTTCGCGTGCCTATTTTCTCCGCTTGGCGAGCGAGCACGCTCCTCTATTGTCGTCCACGGGAACCAAAGCCAAAATTCGCGGAGGAAGATACGGCGGAATGGAGCGTCAACAGCTGACAGTCGTAATTATATTCCCGAAAATAGGTACGCTCAAAAGCGGGAAACGAGGCGCTCCTTTCTCCGTCTAATTAACGCCGAGGGTATACACGAGACGAATTCTCATTTCGGAGCTGCCTGAAATCTCTCTAGTTCGAGGTTGAGTCATTGAATTTGTTTGCGGATATTTCGCTCAAATTTATCGTCGCGCAAACCTTTCCGGAAACAATAGGAAAGAATCATTGTACTTTGAGTGTTATGATAAATTCATCGTTATAATGATTTTTCCCTTTAGGGAAAAAAAGCAAATCTACCGATGGGCGTCACTCGTTCGATTTGCGGGAGCCACGGTGGCACGGTGGCGCATTCTTTGTAGGTGGAAGGCGGCGGAGCTGGCAGCGCATTAAATTAACAAGCTAATTGAATTTTTGACGAGCGGAGCTCGGACGCCGCAATCGCAATGGCAATTTCGGGCCCGTTACGCAAATACAGACGGGAAACAAACAGAATAATATCGTTTGGCTTCAAAACGTTTTCGCCGACCTCAGCCGATTCGCGAATATTACGATTAGTAGCCAATGCCCGCTCGCTGGGGAATCGATTACCATCCCTTTCAATTCCTCGTTTCAAGGGGCTAGACTAAACCACCATCCTCTACGAATCCAAGAATATAAGGTAATCTCATCCATTAGCCGGGCCAACGTTCGCGATCCTTTTACCCTTAATTACGGGAACGTCTAAATGAAACATGAATTCGCGTCTCTGAATGAAACACGAGCGTCGCGACGCCGTCGCGAGCGATTCCCGACACGACGTACCTCACAGCTTTTTCCAGCTTGCTCGGTTTCAAAACGGCGCGGCACCGTGCGTGGTAAACTTCAGGAAGGTACCCTTCACCCGCATACATACCTTAAAACGTCAGAATACACCGGAAGGACAACGCCGCGCGGTTAGAGAGTTAAGTTGCTGAAGTATATTGCCGCGCGCATCTTCCGCTTTAACTCGAGAACAAGTGAGCGTGCACGAAAGTTAATTCCTTCCACCTAAGGAATGCCTTATCCCCTCCTCGCAACGGCGGTGCCCTTCGCTCGCAATGACAAGAACCATTACGGGACACCGGCCATAATTTTCCGCCAACGACCATTACTTCCGATTCCATACCTCCTGTGGGTACGCTCCGAGATAACCGGCAGGATCCCTCGGTAAGGTGGAGAGAAAAAGAGGGAAGGAAGTGGCTGGAAAAGACGGAGAGGAAGGAGAAGGTGAGAGGAGAAAGAAAGAGGGAACAGCGCGGTACCTATGCGTCGCCGGATACAGAAACGTAAAAAGAAGAAGCACGTCGACTGTACTTTAATCTTTGCTACGCTTTGACGGTTCTAATAACTTCCACTCCCTTCCGTTCTAATTTTATATCCCGGCCGTCCCTTGCCTTCCGCCCTCACCCACGCCGGCATTATGAGTTTCCTCGAGACCTTCGTCTCGTTCCTTTATCCGCGGAAAAACCGCTTTCTTAGAGGACCGATGAAATTTCTGCAGGGTCGGATGATAAGCACGATAAGATGTCGTTAGTTGCGTTACCGGCGATAAATCGTGACAAGCGAGCGTATCGGCAATTGCTTCTGTCCGATCGAAATAAACGATTTATAAATCAATTACGTCTTAATTGTGTTTCCACTCGTACCTCCCCGCTCGACCGCCGACTTGCGTAAATCTTCGATATTACGTATTAAGACCCGCTTCTGCCCGGCGTTATTAATTCACACTATATGGAACATCGAGCGAATCGCGACGAGTTTAATTATTTAGTCGAATGAACATAAATAGCAGTCGCACGGCGGATATTTTTTTGTATGAACTGTTAAACGATTTATCGGTCTTTATGAACGGTATTAAGATCCCACGCGCCCGTTCCGAGATTTCCGAGTTAAATATTAACGCGCGCGATAACGGGCGAGTGCGGTATCAGTCTTTATTCTAAACTTTCCTCCATTCACGGTACTTCTTCGATTTCTGGCTCAACACCGAGTACGTAATTAACGCGGCACCAGATTGCTCTTTCTTAAAAATCAAGCTCTGCTAGAGCCTTTAATTCAAGATTTTCATCACCTGCGCGTCGAAGAAACGCGTTGTGCAAATTTGAAAAATTATTTCACCGAATCGATGCACGAGAGCATTCACGGGACGAACTGCTCGACTCGAATCTTTTCAGGTGTGCGTCGTACGCTACTCGCCGGACGATTGCAGGATGCGTTTATGTGCTATTAGAGTGCTTGAGAATGAAAGCCGCTTAAATGTGTCCTGGGTCACGTTTAAGCCGTCGTAGGTACATACTGGCGCGAGTAGAGAGCCAGTTGAAACGAGTCGGTTGCCCATGCGGAGGGGCCGTTTGGTGGCATTGTAATTGGCGTGCTTTGTGAAAGCGTTGCGAGGAGCGCATGACAGTTCCTGTCTTCCAACAGTGGCGCTCGCTTCCATTAGCGTCCGGACAGAGAGAGGGAGAGAGAGAGAGGGAGTACCCCTTCTCTCCTTTCCACTTTCCCCGTCCGTTTCTCTCTCGCTTCCGATTTCGATCATTCCTCCATTCCTCGTTTCTCTTCCTCTCCCGTCATGGTCCTTCTCCATTGCGCTCTTTGCCCTTATCCTTTCCGTGCTTTTTCCAATCCTCGTTCACCACTCCCTCTCTTTCTCCCTCTCGTTCTCTTTCTCGTTTTCGCGCAACCCTTTCACCCCTTTCACTCCTGCGCCCCCGCCACTTGGTCCCTGGCCCTCTCCGTTGCAATCAGAAAAGCAGCCGCGGACGTGATTGATGGTGGAACCGGCCGGGAACCGCCTCGCCAGCACCTCTTTCAACGTTTATCCAAGCACCTATCCGAATGCCCGTTTCTTCTTGGCTCCTTTTTCCAACGTCGCGTCGCCTTGCTTTTCCATTCCCGTTCCCTAATACTCGTTGTCTCTCCCGATCGTATCGCTTCTAACGTTGCTCCGTGTCCTTGCGAGATCGCGTTGCTTCGCCAAGGATAAAAAAGAAACCTGCGATCTTGCGATTCCGAGGAATTTGTCTATGAGGACATTTTGGAAAATGTAGATAAAGGATGTTGGAATTTATCCGGAATGAATCTCGAGTATTAACTGTAAGTCGAGTTTGCGAAATTCGTGCTCGTTTACGTGAAAAACGGTGGGACAGAAAGTAAGTCACGGTAGCATAGTTGCGCCGGAGAATGCTTCGGACGAGCGACCGTCGACCATCGGGGAATTAGTAAAATCAGGTTTGCCTCATTTCCGAGGGAAAACCAATTAGAGCCATTTGCAGATTTCCGGAGTTCCTAATTCGCGTGACTGTCAGTTAGAAACAATGCCACCGGATAGCACAATTTGTCCCATTCCGTGCCCGTAACACCGATTCGTGGCTCGTTTTCTCATTACTTCGGAACATTAATGGATCACCATCCACGTGAATTAACAGTCGAGCACTTTGCGACTATCAAAATTTCTCTGATCTTCGGAGACTTGCGTTAATAATAAGCAATACTTTATATAATATCATAACGCGTTCACCGTCGAGCTCATTGAACTTGTCTTTCTGCATAAATCCCTTACTGTATCGTCTACCTACCGAACAGAATAGTGGAAAAGTAATCGAATCGAATACTCGTTCGAAAATATTGTATACAATTCAGTGCTGGTCTTCGGCAATATTCTCAGGGCCAAAGCGAAATAAAAACCAACCCTCATGAAATCTCCGCGGAATTTGAACCTTCCGATTTGCTCTCAAAATAGATCGATGCACATTTCCTCCTTCGTTCTAACGCCTCGAGCGCCGTCGGATTTTTCAAGCGTGCTCGCGCGTGTTCCTCCGAGGCGAGATAACCCGGGGAATAATTTTTGACGTAAGGACGATAACCGAAAGCGAAGGATTTCGCGAAGGTACTCGGTCGAAGGACTTAATTACGCTATCTCTTGGGAGAACTCCCAGGGATACGTCGCGTCTTAATCCACCCTGCCAAGATGTACGACGGGATGATACCCTCTGACAAAATTGTCGATCGATCGCGCGGGGAGTATTTCATCCCCTACACCACCGTGCTCCCACCGAGGCTCAACTTGCCACGGACGCTTCGCTTCAGTATCAGCTGCTCTCTGCGGCACGACATTGGACAAAGAGGAGGGACGAAGATAAAAGTTATCCCACCCCGTTCCGTGAATAAAACTCAAACCACCGACCGAAAACGGATTGCTCTCCTCGGGAGTATTCCTTGCTTCTTCCTGGGCGCTCCTCCTTCCCTCCTTGCTAGTGAAACGTCGGATGGATGCCTTCCTCTTCCTCATCCTTCTTTTTTTTTTATTTCCTCCTTCATATCCATTTCGGCGTCGTACTCGAGTCGCATCTCGATGCCGTCATCCGACTCGAAATCAATCTGTCTTACAGGACGAGGCAGGATACTCGGCGCCAGAATAGTGGACAATGGAAATTTTGTATAGTACAGTCGCGGCGAAAGTGAGATTTTTGAGATTTCGAAGGAAACGTTTGGTGAATTATCGAGTACCACCGCAAGCACTCGAGAAGATTCGGCACGTCGTTGCTCCTAGAGTCGTTACTCCTGCTGTCTACGGGCGAATGTACGGTGCTCCTAATCGATTATCGAAGTCCGCTAAGTACCGGCTCCTCGATTTCTTGCTGCGCTCGCCCGAACCTCTTCAACGTCGCGGAAACGACTTCCGCGAGGCGAGCTGATGTCTGTCCTTTTCAAGGTGCGCCCGATTCGGTTCGCAAGGATGAGAAACGACGCGAAGAAAGAGTTCCCTTCTTGCATTCATTTCGAGAAGCGAAGTGCATGGTAACGCGCTAATGTATCATTAGTCGATCGATAAGGATCAAATACAACTGTGACAATTGAAAGGACCGTATACGGAAGGATACTTAAAAACACCTTTAATTCGAGGAAACGTTAGAAAGGCGAGAGAAACCAACGAGGTTTCAAATAATTTTTATCTACTCTAGCTTACAACTCCATTCCTGCGAAATATCTTAGAGTACTAAACGGTGTAGAAAAAGACTAGCAAATGAAACGAACGTGGAAGAGGGAACGGGAGAGGAATGCGAAGAAGAAAGAGAGAGAAGGAGTCAGGGAGACTCGGAGAACGTAGGTTAGATTAAATCGGGACAAACTATCCCGGCGCGCCGGAATGGCGTCGCAAGTGTGAAAAACCTTCACGTGGAACGTGCTCCACGAGACGTTCTCTTTCGCGCTCCTCTCGACACCCCTTCCACCGCACTCTCTTCCACGGTCTCGCGTGCCGGAGCACCGGAGAAGGATGATGTACCAGCTCCGGATTGTTTTGCAGTTTGGCTAACTATTTAAAGCATCCGAGAGCGTTAAACCGGTGGGCACCCGCTCGAGTAGGTGGGATGCTCTCGGATATATAGGAGTAGAACACTTCCCCCCAGACAAGTAGCTCGCGTCCGCAGCGAATTTCGATGGGCACCGATTGTTTCCCACTTGATTATCCGGAAAACCACATTGCGGCACGGTAACCAGTTCCTATACCGCCTGCGCCATAACTCCGAAGCGACCCACCGCTACAGACGCCGTAGCCAACTATTCGCATATTGGTTAATTCAACGTGTTGCGCCACGCACACAATGTCCTGCGCAGGGAATCAAGCGAATCTCACGATTAGTTATTTATCCAGCTCCCCCTGTCTCCGCGCTTGTTCCTGCGACCCATCGCCATTGTCGTTTGTTTCTTTCTCGATACCCCTATCAATTGGCCAGTTTAACGCTCCACTATCGATGCTCGTGGACTTCGATTGGATATGCTCGAGGATAGGTAGGATGAACTCTTCGTCGAGAAGGGGCGAAATATTTTTCATTTTCACCGCACAATTACGATACGTCGTAGGATGAAAATATATTAGAGACCCGAGGTGGACGAGCACAGACGTACGCGTAAATCAGCATTCGCGCGAATTTCAATAATGCGAAGGTGCTCGGTGAAACGAAATCTTAACACGGGGTGCGTAGGTATTACCCGTCGTGATCGTTATTCACTCGTATAGAAGTAACACGAGGGGCATCGCGTTTTTCGTAACTTTATCATTAGAGCGTGCGTAACCCTCGCGTTCACGGCACACCCCTGGAGGGTAGAAATTATGAGTAAATCGATGTGTCGCGCGGTTCCCTGTTTGCTGATTTCCGGTTACACGAGCTTTCCGCGACCGCTAACCGGAGTAACGGGGAATCAATAAATCATAGCAAATGGATTGAAATACGATCGGATTTATGAAATTCGTATGTACAGCTCGCCCTGGAGCCATTGGATAAGCGCCAGATAATGTATCTGGACTCCCGCATTCGCGGAATGCTAATTAAGTCCAGTAATTAAATCGGTACAAATTCATTGTGGAGCGGAACGTGGCCGCCAACTTGAACCGACCAATTCAACCACAGTGCCGTGACGTGCCGACTTGACGTGGCCAGCGCTGCGCAACGAGAATAGGAAATTAGAAGAGAAATTTCTAAGCGCCCAAGGAAACACGGACGAGGACATCCGAAGAAACTCATCGGCGTAATCTTAACACTTCAACGACCGGGCACGCCAATTGGCATCCCAACCAAAGCTAGAGTTATCAACCCCGGTCGATAAAGTGTTAATGACAATTTGAAACCACGAGTCCTCTTCTTCCTCTCGACACTCATTACTCTGCCCGAAGAGAACCATTCGGCGAGCGCCTTCGATAGACGGGCAATCGTTTTCAATTTATTTGGGGAGAGGCCACAAAATCTAAAGTGAAGTGTTTTCCGCCTATCTATCTCGTATTTTGGGAAGGACGGTCGAACCTACAGGCTTCTCCCTAGTAGTCCACGACCCCTTGGCCCGAGCCCTCTAAATTAAATCCACCATATCAGACACGTTTTATTTAATCAGGGTCTCAGCCCCGGAGGCTTCTCCGCCTCCTCGTCTCTTACGAACGACTCGCCTTAAACGACTTTCAAAGCTGCTCCCTGCATGTTAACCAAAACGAAATCAGAAACGTGGTAGACGCCGACGGTATGCTCGGCGGAGGAGGATCGTCGCTTCCGCGCGGATTGGTTGCGAATAGGCTGGAAATGCAGCAGAAAAAGGAAGATTGCTCTCGAGACAAGTTCAATCGTCTTGTGAAATGCATTCCGTTCTATACGACGGACGCGACCGACAATCGTTTCCGATTATAATCGTAATCTAAAATCGGCGAAACCTGTCTTCCTAAATTACTTATATGCGTACGTTAAATCGATAGCAGTATAACTATTCTATTCCTTTGTTCCTGGTTTTCTCGGTAAAGAGATTCCTTTTAGTCGCGTCCATTTTAATCCTATTGGAATCGCCGTCCATCTACATTTAGCAAGCCATTTCTATTCCCGACGTTGACGATAATGCATTCGTAAAAAGAACAGATATAAAGGACAGCGGTGAGATAAAAACGTCGCCGCGCCGGACCTCCGATTTTAATAAGGAGAAAGATAAACGATGGAGAGCGAAGAGGGTGGTAAACTATAAATAATCAAGAATAATTATGCTCGCGTAATAAGCATCGTTAAAAGGAAGCCACAGATTGCCCGGATTTAACAGATCTCTACACGGTTATCGATAATCGGATATCTGGATTGTTCCGGAAAGATTTCACCACGTTCTCCTAATCGAGGTGTGACAAGAGATCCGACGTACCTATGCGCCCTATCTACACCAAGGAGTCGAATTTTTAGAATGGCGTCCGCAAATACAATTCTTCCGTAATAAGAGCAGGGAGCTGGGAGAAGGTCTTTGGGAATGGCGTCGGGTGATTAAAAATAATCCCGGCCACTTCATCGCTCGCGGCTCGTTGACGAATGATCTTATTAAGAGATTAAATTTAAAAGAGCTACCTCGTTTCCTCATTTCCTAATATTAATGCAGCTTTCGTGGGATTATGGCGCCCGCGGGGTTGTACACTTTTTATCGGGCCATAATGACGGTAAGTAACGAAGTTAAGCCGAGTCTGCCTCCGCGCGCGCGAGCCTCCTTCTCCCCCACCTTTTCATCCTCCTTCTTCTTCTTCTTCTCTCACCTCCTTCCTCCGCGTCCAGCACCTTTTCTATTCGCGAAAGAGGAAGATAATGCGAGGGCGAAAAGCGGACGAGAGAAAGGAGGAAAGAGGGAGAGAACGAGGGGAGGATTTACGGCCTCGCGCGAGACATGGGATGCAAGATTTTATTAACACTCCGATTACGTTATTTCGCGATTCTTCCGCTCCTCGAGAGGGCGACGAGAGGTGAGCCCGATGTAAAAGAGACGCAGGATGTACTCGAAGGTGCTCGTCGACCCAAAGGACTCTCTTCGAGCTAAACTTGAGGAAGGTGGAGGAACGAGGATGAACGGGATAGAGAATGGGGGAGGAAGAGAAAGGGAGGAAGCGGACGCGAGATTAAATATCAAGAGGGTTGCACGTCGGAAAGGACCTTCTTCCTCCTTCATCGCGGAACGTTATATGCGCGACCCCTCGCAGCCTTAAGAAACCTCTCGGAATTCCGGGGTAACTCGGCGAAATCTGCGCCTTTGCTAATTAGAAAGCGAGACGATGCGAAGGCGGTGGTGGCGGTGGGGTGCGGATGGTGAGAGGAGGGTAGGAGACCTGTGCCGTGACGGTGTAGAGCGAGTCGCTTCCTTTTCATGAAAAGAGAGCCGACCAAAGGAACAAAACTGAACAGCCTTTGAACCGGCGCCGATAAGACCGGGAGCATCATCTACTTAAATGTCGAGAGATCCATATCTTACGATTTAATATTAAGCGTATTCCTTTTGATATTCCCTCGGGGCACCGCACTTTAAGAGTGTCTTAACGGGTTAGCCGGAGAAAAGGGACTGCCTAGCTGCTGCCTAGAGAAGAAACCTCGTCGAGGGTGGCTTCGACTAGGGACGGAGCTGTCCCGAAGGACAAGAGGCTGAAGGTGCTGACTATCGGAAGACCCTTTCGCGAGCAGTTTGTATACAAGAGTGTACCAATATTTAACTTGGTTTTAAATTACGTACCAGAATTCACGTCTAAAACACGATGTCCCCGGCTTGCGATTACTTTCTGGGCGACAGGAATAAGACGCCAAAGAGAAGAGACGAGAAAGGACGATGATCGACATTTTTGCAAGAGATGCACTACACGGAGGGTCATCTTTCGAAGAATCACCTTTCGTCGCGTCCGGGGGAAAAAATATTTCAATAGACAAAGTTCTTTTAATCACTTTATATAAAAGATTGCCCGAGTAATTATAAGTATCCGCGAACCCAAATCAGGAGAGGCACCGAATCTGATTAGCACCCAGTCTACCAGCGTTGCTATTATCCTCTCGGGAATGAAAGAGTGGCCGAAGGGGTTCGTAACTTTTCTTCCTTCCGTTCGGCCGACGGGAACCACCCGGTTATCCATTCACGATGACGACTCAGACGTAAGGCGGGGGGGTTGGTACAAAAGGCGAAAACAATTCAGCGTCATGATTGATGAGCCGGGTTTAATGGGGCATATCCGGCGTAGAATCGCCGTTAAGATAAAAGCGATTCTCCTCCTCGTCTACTTCCTCCTTACGCATCGTGTTAGTCGGTAATAATTTAACGGGGCGTTCCGCCTCTCCGCTCCCCATGGCCTTTTCCTTCCACCCCTCGGCCACCCCCGTGAGCATTCAACGCCGGGCTTTCTTCGCAATTACTTCACCACGTGGAAACGCGAGCGTGTCGCCGTAGGAGGCGCGAGCTCCTATTGAACATAATCGCGCGCGACAGACAGTACTAACGAAAATAAGGGTCCGACCTCGCGACGATAGCCACCCCCACAAAATCATTATCGCATTATTTCACACCCACCTAGCACCCTCGCGACGATCCCCGCGTAATTTCATCGCGGCGGCGCGGCGCGACGAAACGGGCACGCGTACCGCGCGTAGTAGTTTTACTCCCTCGTTTCTGAAAATCCCTTCACCGACGTCTCATACACCCCTCCCACTACGGTGGCCGCTGGATTTTATCGTCGGATCGTCACACACGAGGGGTGTAAACTATTTTTCCCAGACGCGACGACGGTATCCGCAGGCGTCTTCCTCCTCGTCGTCGCGGCGGAGAGACGTCGTTGTCCTCGTCGTCGGTGACGGGCCGTCCTCGTTTAAACGTAAACGAGGGAGAACGGGGTGTCTGCAGGTGAATGTTTTCACCAGAAGAGGAGCATGAACACTCGAGACGATTCTAGCAACGATCTCGCGCTCGTATACCTTCAGCATTTTTCAACGTCCCGTCGTGCCCGAGTATTCGTCAAGGGTGCGCACTCGCGTTTACGAGCTTCCTCCGAATCTTCTCGTTTTAAATCACTATTTAATTACGCTTTGTGGACGACGTTACGGCCTCTAAGCTCTACCAGTACCGGGGCGTAGAATGGTAAGGGACGAATATTGCTTGGTATTATTGCCCACGTGGTTTGAGTACTCGAAGAGGGCAGTGAGAATGACCGCACGCTACCTCGGCATACCGGGGGGAAGTCGAGCCATTAAAAACAACTGGAGGTTGTTCTGTCGTTAAAAAGAAAGATGTTTATAGGAGGGCGATGCGCGATCGTGTGACGAATCTGCGGTTTACGTTCGTCCTTTCAACGATTTTATAGCATTATGGAATCTCGCGGAATATGGTTAAACGTGAATTTAATAGACAAGAGGGCGCAATAAAAGGTCGATTATAGGCGCGAAACAGACTTCGGATAAGCCACCCATTGCCTTCGACGAAGAAATTATTCGTCGCCAGCGAAACGGAAAATTGGCCAATCGGGAAGATACACTTAAATATCACGCTTACGAATCCCTTCTGCAACGCTACGAAGCTATTAATAATTGTTATTATTAATCTCGCTGGTGATAAGGAATTTTTTTACGTTTAGCACGTTCTGCCCGAAAACCTATACGCCGCAAAAATTCCTCGGCTCTTCCTTCTCGTCTCCCGAGAATGAAGGCTCATAGGATGCTACACTTACACCACCAGAGAATTACGATGATACTCATATTTGCGTATCGACGTATCCTCGAACAGGTTATTTATCATCGTCAGGCGTTTCCTGCGTTCGACGCGCCGCACCCACACCAACGCACACCCTTGCACACTTTGGGCGGTGCTTTCACGCAGCACGCATTCTCGGCCCCTCTCCCGTTTTCACTCCTCTCTTGCACATTCCCACATCCCACGAACCTAGCGGGAGCAAGAACGGTTCGCACCCCCGCACTCATGATATATCGAGCGACATTAAGGCACGAGACAAGCCTGCAACAACACGCAGAAGCGTTCCTTACTGCTCGGCCTCATCGATCGACTCTCTTTACAAAAAAATCCTCTTTGAATCCCCATTAAATCACGCGTTTATTATAATCTTCTTTTTGTGATTTATTTGTGCGGCAATTAGTTAGTACGAAGAAAAATAAGCAGTTGGGTTTATTTTTGTTTTCGTATAGGCTTGTTAAAGTATATGCATAATTGAGAGAGGATCGTGATCGAATTCGCTGCGTTTTACTTTCTTCTCTCGATTTACCACATTTTTTTTTCGTCGCGTAATCCATGGGCGGAGAAATTAGCTCAACGACAATGGCGACGGGTATTACCGGTGGCACGTCGCACCTTAAAGGCCATCCATCATTCGTGGGGAGGAAGGATAGGCGCTCACCTACGTCTAATATTATCATAATGTCATCCCTGCCCATTGTGGGGCCCGATCGTCGGTCCTAGGGCGACGGGCTTCCCTCTGTGCTCGCGCGAACGATTCGTTCCGGCAAAGGGACGCGCCTGACAAATAAGACGCTTAGAGATCAGATATATCGTATTGTGGGAGAAACGGATGGGGTACGTCTTCGGCGAGTGATAAACATTATTGATGATGTCTACGATGCACTTCTACGAGAATTTGTCCGATAGTTTGGTTTAAACTTTAATAGGAATTTTTACAGCGCCCCGGGGCTTTTCCTACTCGCGTTGTTTTAGTACATCCAATTTTCCGTTAATATTCTCGTCTACCCAATAAAATCCATCGTTTCCATTCTCGAGAAATACTTCTAACAATATAATGTTAATCGTACAACGTCACGGGACAAGTGTTCATTCGGTTGGCATACGCCACGAGAAAGGGACACGATAAAAGTCGCTCGCGTGCGAAAATATATCCGGAATGACAGAGGAGAGTGGCGTAAAACCAAAGCGCGACGAAGCGAAAGGTGGTCGCGCTGGTGTTCGTTTTCCGGATAAGCAGAAACGCTTCTGGTGGTGCTCTTATTGAAAGGGCTCGATGCGGCGAAATGGGAAACGGGCGGGAGAACGAGAAGTGAGGGAGAAGGAGAACCTGGGCGGAACAAGAAGGTTACCGTGAACGCGGATAACGCGGTGAAACCAGTCAGAGAGAAAGCGTGGGACGAAGAACGGAAAGAGGGCGAGAGGAAAACTGAGGTTTAATATCTCACAGCGTCTCGAAGAGTGGTTATAAGGGACCTTGCATTTCTGCATCCGCAATGAGCCATCTTGGCCCGGCGGATGCGGATGCGGAGATGAGTTGATGCCTTCGAGTTTCCCTATTCACGTTCCCACGGGCGGGGCGGGTTGCCGCTACGAACGGCAGGGGGACGAGGAACCGAGAGAGAGAGAGGCAGCGAGAGCGAGACGCAATATAAAGAGCAAGAGGCGACAGATAGACGAACGAAGCTCAGTCTTAAGAGCGACTCCGCGAACGGAAGGAGGATCCTGAAGAGGAACGAAGGAGCAAAGAGATACTCTGCTCCTCCTCCGCTTCCTCGCCCCGCTTCTCATAACATCCTCGTGGAAAAATCCACGCCCTGGGGTCGCGGCGAGCGGAGATATTAAAATTCCCAGGCGATACACGCGAGACGAGATCGTGCGCGCGGTTCATCTGGCTTCACGCGCGTTAAGCAAGCGGGCGGCTCGCAAACAAACTGCGCCCGTCCGTGTCACGTTCGATCACCGGAGAGTCAAGTGGCATAAACGATGATGCATGCGTCTCCAAATGACAGCGGTCGTTCCGTCCTGGCCAAACGATTATGGCCATTCCACCATTCCCCTTCCTTCTCTCGTTTCCTTCGTCCCGCTGCATCCTCCCGCATCCTCACAGCCTCTCTCCTTTCCCCTCTTATCACCTCTTCCTCTTCCTCTTTTACTTCGCGTGCGCCCCCTCCGATCCTCGCGTGCACTTTTTACAGCGTAATTCCTTTGACCTCGCGATACGAGCTCCAATATCGAAACGAGACACGGACGCGCGCGTTGCCCCGATGCCCCGCGCAGCAGCGGATCGAAGAGGAGGATTCCCCGAGGATAAATATGACGATAAATCTTCCGGCCGAGCCAACATCGCTCCGCGGGCGAAGTACTCGCGGCGAACGAGCACGAACCGTTAATGTTTGTCAGTCGATTCTTCGTACGGATAGTGTTACTCGCGCCTGGAATTTATTCGAATTGCGGGATCTGACGGCTCTAAAATGCGTGGGTGGTCGAGGTCCGGAGAATGAACCTTCGTTGAGTTTGGTTTAAGGTCAGCGCGGGGTACCGTTGGACCTTACCGCGACCCTGGATTCCCTTCGACCGCCCATGGATCGACTTCGATTAAATTCAAATCTCAATCCTTGGATAAAAGCAGCTTTGAGGTATGGAAAAACCTTCCTTGGTATTACAATTACCGTGACACGGCGAAAATCATTCCCTTCCGATTATCGCAACTCTTCGTCGACCCGTCCCCATTCAACGTTGCCCAGATCGGGGTGCAAATATTCATTCCCCAGAATCCTCCGTCACTCTCCTCCCGCTTTATTCGAAAGAAGGGTTCCCGGTCTCGCGTAGAAGTTACGCGCGGAAGCGCGCGTATCACGAATAAATTCCGAGGCGAAAGTGCGCGGCGGGCGATTTCAATCGCGATTCAACGAGCGCATGACAGATCGTATCGAGGGGTCGCCCGGTCCCCGTGCTTTCTCCCACGGAGAGAGTAGGGAGAAAGGGCAGAAGGGAGAGGAGGGTCGGGTAGAACGGTGACAGGACGCGAAAGGGGCGGCCGTCGTTCGTTGTCGAGAACGGCGGCGAGCAGAGAGCGAGAGAGCGTACACCATAAGCATATTTCCCGCGGATGGGTTAGGTAGCATAGGTTATCCGGTGGTCCATTGGTCAGCAGAGGTTAGTTGACCACCGGGGCCCTCTCTCGTCCCTCCCGCAGGAACCCGCGGACCCTCGTTGCCCGTGTGAAATAGTGGCTGGCCACGCTCCAACCTCATACGTTAGTTCCGTTCATACGTAACCTACCTGCCAGCTTACTCGCTTTCTCCTCCCTTTGGCCATCCCACCCCTTCTTCCACCACCTCCATCTCCTCCGTCATCCCTCGTCCTGCATCGCAGGCTCACCTCCTCCTCTTCGTTCTCCAACCCCACTGCCCTTAGCGCACCCATCGCGAGCGCACGTACTCCACAAAGTTCCATCTACCTTCTCCTAACCTATTCCTCATCTCTCGCGAAGGTACGCGCGAAATCGCGACCCCAAGCTTTCTCTCGCTTTTCTCGTCCACCATCGTCCTTCGCTTCACCTCTTCGTTGGTCGGGGTAATTCTTCCACCGATCACATCCGCCGATCCTTGGGAAGACTCGCTTCTTCTTCGTGGCTTGGGTTGATGGACGATCGTGCTTCGAGCCGCCTCTTGTTCGAGCCAGGTCAACAAGAACCGCGACATTTTACTCGCGAGGTTAGTTTATTGTGCGACTAATGCGATTGGTTTATGGAGAGATGGGGCTCGATCGAATGGTAATTCGTGCGATGACAATGAATCAGGAGAGGTTGTAGTCGACGAATTATTTTTACGTTTCTATTTATGTAACGTGAGAATTCGATGGCGAAAATTCATGGGGTGTGTAGGAAAAAAAGCGGCGTAGTTTGCTTTATCCACCGGGGGTTAGTGAAAACTCGCGTGGGAGACGTACCTCCTAGTTATAACGGATATGCTCGCACTGGGACGAGCGCGGAACGGCAAAAGCGATAATTAGCAGATTTCTCTGAAAGCATTACGTCGAAAAAGTAATTGAAATCGGTCAGGCGAGAAGGGTGACGTTAATCAAAGCGTCGCGTATCAGCCCCGCTTCCACCGTATATTTTTTCGTCGCTTTCCCTTTTTGCCGCTCTGCCTTTATTATTCCACTTCTTCCGTTAATTCGCTTCGCGTCACCGATTCATTACGTCCGGCCTCGCGACGGTTCGCTTAACGAGAACGATTTTATAAGCGCACGGGGGCACGTTCGATAATAATGAAAAGAAGGAAAAAAATAGCGCAAGTCCACCTTCTCCTCAATGATTTTGGACGATTGTTCGCGTGCGGCCGATCGTTGATTCTCTCGAAGGCACGGGAATTCGAAAAGTTTTCGCCGTCCCGTGTCCGGTTTAAACATCGTTACGTTGACACTGTTGTTCGGGAATCGTTTGCATGGTTTCATTCACCGCCGGTGAACCGCGCGCAGCACTCCATTCGGCATAATGCGAGTGGAATTACACGATTATCCCGGATTCGCGGAAATGCACTTCGTTACGCCGCCCGGTGATTACAGCATCGACATTGGCCGCATTGAAATTTCGATGGCCTTGTGTCCTCGCGCCGCCCGCGTTCTCTATCCTGCCACGCATGCCTGTCTCCCTCCTTCTTTCTCTCGTTCCTTTTGTCCCTCTCGTACGGTCCGCTGAAAATTCCCTAATGACGAAATCGCTTTGCCGCTAAAATACGCAGAGATAATCGGAAAAGTGAAGTACAGAAGGCGAACGTTTATTACTCCCATCGCTCGTGGGTTTCGAAAAATGAATTATGCTCCGCTCGAGAATAGAGAAAGAGATAGACAGAGGGAGAGAAAGAGAGAGATAGAGAGAGAAGTGGAAGATGGTACCTACACGCAGTACCGGCAGACGAATTTTCCCAGATACTCTTTTTACGTCGCCGGTTACAACAGAGCCGATTTTATTACCGCGGCGAACGTGTGCGCGTGCCTACACCCTTCGAGCCCCCGTGCTTTTATTTCACGATTGAAAAAGTTCCGAGAAAGAAATTCAATCGAACGACCGAGTGCACAGGACATTCGCATTAGAATTCGCTGGGCGCACGAAGCGAGGAACGAGCCGCGCGGCCGGTATAGTCACGAGTCCACCAACAAAGAGGCAAGTGCTCTGCACGTGACGTTTATCATATTTTATTACCTTTGCTCGCGAGCCTCATTGTTCGTCCGTCTGTTTTGTTTCCGGTTATAATTTCGTCAGCGTCCCTCCTACGTCATGACCCCACCCTGCATATCGCGAGGTCATTATTTCCTCCCCGCTCACGCGCCAATGGCGTTTCTACATTTTCGATCCTTCACCCTGTCTTTGCTATTTTAATTTCCTACTTCCAACGCAACGCGTGTAGTAACGTATCGGTGAAATAAAAAAAAAAAAACTCGCGCTGTAATTTAAATTATTAAGTGGTTACAAAATGCTTTCGGTAGAATTGCGAAAATAAAACAATGCAGAAGATTTAATATCAATCGCTAATTAAAGACGGTAGGCTTGTACATAACTAAACTACTAATTTAATATCTACCAACGGCATCGATATGCCTATCTAATCTGCTTCTAATTACTACAATTTGCCTTTCTCATTCGTTTTCACCTTATCACCTCTTACGACGTTCACCAGGGAAGAAAAAATTAGCGCACATCCTCGACTCGCTCTGATTATCTGGAATCGTTGCACGAGACATATCGTGGGAAAAAGTAAATTGCACGGAGAGAGCGTGAGGTAAACAAAAGGGGAGCAGTCGAGAGGGTGGGTGGGAAGCTACGAAGGAAGTCACAAAGGTGCCACTGCCTAGAAAACAATCGAGTCGATTCATTACCCTCGTTAATGGCGGGTCAGATCGCTTAACCCGCGCCTAAACGATTTTCTCGTTAGACCTCAGTCTCTTGCGCGAGAGTCTCACTCACGACTACTCAAGCGACCGAACCTCGTATTCCCCTATTTCAGCATGACTCGGCATTGGTGCAACCGAAGGAGAGAGAGAGAGAGAGCGTGGAAAGTTGGAATATTTTTGAGTTCGCTCACGAGAATTTCGTTTCCAATCGGGAGCGCGAACTCCGAAACGTTCCCGTTCAACGAAATCACGTATCCATTTGGAAGTCAGTGGTACGTGCTGATAGACTCCCCTTCGAAAGGATATTCGAATTCGTCGTCGCGTCCCCGTTACTTCTATCGCCTATTCCATAACGGCCTGGCCAAAAACGAATATTACGAGATGTTAATGCCTCGTTAGATTTCGCTTTGCTCACGGGCGTCGGGCACGTGGGCTCGCCGGACTTCGTTCCGCGACATTTCTTCTCACCGGCTGCCACGAAGTCGAAGCCACTGAAAGAGAGCGCGGGATCGAGTACACCAGCGTGCACGAACGCGTGTGCGCCTGACTTTTCCGTAATGCGACGCGAAACGAGAGCGAACGCCGTCGCGCCGTCGCGCGTCGCGTTGGGTCGAATGCTCGCGAGTGTTTCCCGGTTTGATTAAAATCAGAAATGATTTATTCCCTCCGCTTCCCGTCGCTCCACCTCCTCCCCTTCTTTCTTTCTCCATCCACTTCGTTCTCATCCTCCTCTCGTCGCAACGCCTCCATCCGTCGATTCTCCACCTCCTCCACCTTCACCTCCCCGACCACTTTCCTGCGCCCCGCTTGATTCCTATTTCCATCCACGGATCCGACCCTGCTCCGTGCCTCGTTCCACTCTCGAATCTATTACATGCAGTTTCTAGATCAGCTGGTAACCGGTCCACCTCCTCTCTACCTCCTCCTACCCTCACAGGAGGCCCTTCCAACCTAGTCGAGTCATTCCTACGTGCACCCTCGAACGACCTCAGGGTCACTCGCGTTCACTAGTCGATCTTCCGCCTCGCAACGCCCCTTCTCTTCAACGTGAAAATTCTGACGTTTCGTACCTACTCGCGATTTGCTTCCAGGAGGTAACGAAGTCGTCGGCTTCATTAGATTTTGCAAATCCAGTCGGTGGATTGCCCGATCGAGATATCGACGGTGCCATCCTCCGCTATTTTCATCCTCGCGATATCATCCTCCGTTTTTCATCCTCGCAATCTAATCTGCCGTTTGGAATTTCTAGGTCACCTGGTAATCGACCCTCCTCCCACATATTTCTCCGCCGTTTGATTCGATCCCGCGAGCAGCGCATCCGCCCCTTCGAGAGTTTTCCGGGGAGGGAAGTTTTCTCGCCGTGCAACCTGCTCCCAATGACTTCCTTCCCGCACTTCGGCAAATTTCATCTCGTCTCCCCATTTCTTCGTGCTTCCTTCCTTCGTTCCTCCATTCAACCTCGCAGATGATGCTAGGTTCGAAATGCTTTACAGACCTCGCGGTGACGCACGGGGTTTCATCGTGCGAAATGTCGTCTAGACGTTTCTAACGTTGCCCGCGATCGATTTACAACCGAAATTTTCGAAGATTCGTTTGGAGGAACATTTCGGATTTTTCTCACGACCGACGTCGATTGAAAACCCAAAAAGCTTCTTTCGTTTCTACGAATCGTATCCGACCGATTCACCGTGCGAACGTTTCACGTATTAGTTATCAGTGACCTACGTGGATTGATCGGCACGAATTTTCCGATTCTTTCAAAGGACCTATAAGTCGCAGCGAAAAATCGCGCGAACGGCATCGATTGAAAATCAAAAGAGTGGCCGTGGCTTCCCAATTCGACGGGGAACTCTCGCAGGGCAAGATTACTCCCGACTATCTCGCGGCGTTATCGAAAGTTTCCGTTGCTTTTGGTTTATGCAGCAGCGCACTCTATCATGCGTTATCTGTGCCCTCGTACGTCGTCTTCTCGCCAGCGCGGCCGGGCCTGGCTTTGCGCATGCCTTATTCAACGTTTCGTTGGATATTTATGGAATTTAAATGTTTTTAAATCGATACGCCGAGCTCGGGCCTTAACGCGCCTTCTCGTATCGCCCTTTACGGCGCGAATAAGCACAAGCGCCCCGAGCGCGATAGTTTACGAGGATGTGGAGGAGAAGCGGCAGAAGGGGGGGTAGGAAGGAGAGAACGAGGGTGGGATCCTGGTGGTGTAACGAAGATGGAGAATCGTTCGAGGAGGGAAAACATGGGAAAGGAGAGACTGTACCAGAGAACGAGAGCGAGAGGGAGAAGTAGAGACGAAAAGAGGGTCGATGAGAGAGAAGTTAGCAGGGGGGGGGGGTGGATAATGAGGTAATAGCGGAGTTGACAATTATTGCTATTAGGTAGATGGCTTCTCGGATAAGAGAACGTTGAATAATCGATGACGCGAACTTTCCGAAAACGAAGGGAGGTTCCGTGAGTTTGCGATAAGTTCCGACTGTTGCCAGCACTCGACGTGGAATTTTACTCGATTAATGGATAAAAGAGTGTAGTAATTGTATTCGATGTAACGGTTTATCTGGAGTTTCGCAAAACGTCCTACTCGATCCTAGAAAATGATTCCAGTTATCACGTTAAGAAACAAGTCGCGACGCGTTAAATGAAGATCCTCGAACGTAACTCGGCACGAATGTTAAAAGACATTTCCGGTGGTACTGCTTGCAAAATTCCAAGAGGGTAGCGAAAAGCGAGGTACGCGCGAGTGCAAAACCCAAGCAGCGTAATGAGTAGTCTCGGAGGCCAAAGAACACGAGAACTGGTAATAGGTACGTCGAGGCTGCAAACATAGTGAAATATACATTTGCGCGCTACTGGCTTCTCGGGACTTCTCCCTCGGCACGATGAGATTTAGTTACATAATATCATAATTTTCGCGGTGATCGTCGGTTCTTTCGACGCGCGTCCCTGTCCTAGGGATATTTTTTCCGTTAGGCTCCCTTCTCTTTTTCTCATTCGCTCTTTTTCCTTCCATCCCCAGGAACTCGCAGTCTCGTCTAATTAGCGACATTCGCGGCGGCTTCCGGACGTACGAGAAATTTTATATTACGAGTGGAGGTAAGACAGCGCGGGTCGTAGGCAGCTGGGAGAGAAGGAGAAGAGAGAAGGAAAAGGAGAGCAGGGGAAGGAAGAAGGAACGAGTATTCCCATCCTCTCACGGAACAATGCTTCGCTTACGGGATGTGTTTACGCCGGGCTACAAGACCACATGCTTTAACAAGGGCCGTGTTTAGAGTCCTCGGTCAGGTCGGGTCTGGCAAGGAGCGCGCGGGCCAATGTTAATTATTTTTACGAAATCTCGACCACCGGTTTTTCCTTTTCTGGACACGGTGCTTACCGCCGGTCCGCAGGAATTCGAGTTTAAGAGGAACGGGTTCGGGTCGCCTGCGAGACGCTAATAAGGAACCGGATGTAACGTTGGACAACGAAACAATTTAGATCGCAAAATTCAACGGGGCAATCCGGACTAGGGCCTGTAACAACCGCAGATGTACCGTTAGAGAAACTTTGCCTAGCTCGCGAGAATTCTCAATCGGTGAGGTTAGTTCGAAGTGTCGCCTACCCCAGAAATTTATCCCGAAGCATAGGAAAGTGTACGCTTCAATTGGCGTGAATTTATCTTACCGCAAGGGTACGCGTTTAATGGAATCTCGCGACCGTGAGTATATTCCATTGTACTCTCGCTGACGCGACTTCGGTCTCGACTTCGCCGAGTCTCCGAGAGAAACATTCGACGGCGCGGAGGGAATTTACTTTCCCAGGTAAGAACAGTCTGGAGGAGGGGCGCGGCGGTGAGGGAGGAGAGGAGGATCGGCTCGCGGTGAAAATGTCGAGCCCATTTCCGTTGCATTTGCGTCCACGGGACGACGATTTTTCCACTTTGCGGCGGCAATCAAAGGTTCAGGTACCTACGGTATTCGACCTCCGACTCCTTACATCATTTCAACCTTCGCGGTTTCTCTTTCCACCTCTCTCCTCCTCGATCGTCGCGATTGTCGGTGATTTTGCGAACACGATTGAGCGCCTATATTCTCCCTCCCTCCCTCACCCATTGTTTCTCTCGATCCTTTTTCCTCATCCTTCCTGCATTTTCCTTCTTCTCTCTCGATTCTTATTCCCTTTCACGCTCTCCTTCGCCCCTTCACCGAGTCGCCTCTTTTCATCCCACCCCATCTTTCTCCCTCGTTCAATCCCTTCCTCCTTTCCACTTCCTCTCTCCAGTTACATCGTTCCCTCTCAATAGATATTACCTTCGCTATTCCTTTCCTCGATCCCGAGGACTGAAGAATTCAGTGCGACCCAACAATTCGAGAGATTTTTCTACCCGTTTGCCTCCGTCCCTCCATCACGCCAAACTGCCCCTTCCTTCCACCCTCATCCCCCCACGCTTCCATCTCCTACGCTTTATACATTCTCGATCTCTATCGAGGAGTTTCACGTCGAGAGGAACAACGAGAAAAATTTCTGTACAGTGCCCGTGTGCCGCGAGAATCTCGAAGGTGCCCTCGAAGCCTAGAGGAGGGAAATGAGAGATATGTCGCGCGCGCCCTGAGAGTCTCCACAAGGCAAATCGATAATCGAGAGTGCCCCGTCTCCCGCCGCGCCGTTCGCTCTCGATAGGAACGAGAGAATCTGTCTCCTCGAAGCGAAGTCTTATTCACGCTTGATCGCACATCGACACTGGCGCGGATATATGATCGTGTAAAAAAAAGTACGGGGCCCTCACGGTTCGTTGAACAATTGATTACGACGTACGATATTAATACGCTTCGTGGCGCCCCTTGCATTATTGTTCCCTCCCCGCTCGCCGTTCATGCAATATTTCTTCGCGATTCGCGGTAGGAGAGCTCTTGGATTATTCGCGGCTGGATTTCCGCGCGCTACCGAGAAAGAGAAAAAGAAAGAAGATAAGATGCATTTTGCTCTCGTTTCTAACTGCTTCGAGATGACAAATGCGAAAGGAAGCTTGCGCCGTGGTTTCACGGTTGTGGAAATATCCGCGCCGCGATTGGATAAAATTCGGGGTAATTAAGTTCGCCTTTCTCCCGTGGACGATGCGCGATCGTTTTATATTTTTTCACGCCATTCGATTGACTTCGTAATGCATTTCGTATCAATTTTCGCGCACGGTTTTACATTCTCTCGCGTCCTGTTCGTTGCGTCAATTCTCGAACGGCGGACCTCACGCGGGGGTGTAAAAAAGTTGCAGCGTTTCCGTTAATCGCATTGTGCTAATACGCAACCATAAAGAGTTTATTGTGAATTACGCTTTCACGATGGTACATCGTTGTAATGAAAGTTTGAAGTGATGAAATTTTTAAACGACATCTGTACCTTGCTACCGCACGTAGCAAACAGAGAATGCACGGAAACCAGGTACTTCCGACTCGTCGTTTACATCGCAGAGATCAATGTGCGAATTTATGACGCTGCTCACGAAACGAAAACAACAAATAAAACGATCACGCGCGCTTCGGTTCGATTTAATTTTCCCTTTCCGCGAAAACGCGCACGCGGATGTTACAGGTATTACATCGTGCTTGAGACAACATTTTCATTTATTCCTACGCAATATTTTCACGGTTATCGATAAATATCAATACGCGATATTTTCAATTGAAAAATCATCTCCCCTGGAAAGCCATTTACCTCGATCTATCGACCGATATACGACTCCACCCCCAATCTATTTACTTATTGAATCTCGTTATTCGAAAATACGATTTCACAGAATTCTACATCACGCGCTTGTTTTAATTTCCTTTTCTCCCTCTGTACATTTGTTAACTCAACGAAAACGATGATATTTCCGCCAACTACGCGCTGCTTTTAAACAGAAAGTTATTTTAACAAAAACAATAACTCTAACGTATAATATGCTACTTCGCGCGAAAACCATGGGCGAGTGGACGAGCCAGGTCGTGTTCCCGAACGCGAGAGGGCGTAAGCGTCCGCCGATCATCGATTGTTTCGAACCTTCTTGAACAGAAGAAAATATCGATGAGGTTAGTCGCGCGAAATTCGACTTTATCGTTTGAACGACCTAACGACATTATTATAGATCAACCACTGACCCGTGGTGTGATAAAATGTGCTGAGCTACAACTTATTAACCTCGGCTGACACGCTTTAGCGACGCATCAAACAGCAATACTAATTATTCGCAAAGAGGCTACCAAAGTGTACCGTTTGGCAGTGACTTTACGTGCCGATCGTTCGGCCGGGCTAGGCGCGTGACGCGTGTTCATAACGCTCGATCGATATAACGAGCCGATAAATCCCCCGCCGCGTAAACGCATTAGAGCATGTCCATAATGCGATCCGCGATCTATTGACTCGTGCGCGCATAATAGTCTAGGCGAGCTGAGCGCGCGCATTGGGGCGCTGCTCGGTGTCGAAGCATTACTACTCCAGCGTCTTAGGATAATCTACGTCAAGCCTCTCGATGCAGCTGCAATGGGCGTTCGGACGAGGTATTGTTTTCGTCTTAGTCGCCGAGGGTGTGATCGATAATTAATTGAGCGTTTCGTCGCGTTACGCTTTGGCGACTGTACCGACACATTATTGCATAAGGGAGGACATGCGAGGTATTGAGAATGGAATAATCCACATAGAACCGCACCTTGGGCAGAAATTATCGTACTAATGACGTCGTCTAAGTACCGAAGGAGATAATTATTAAATCGTGATTCCGTGTCACTTCGACGCGAAATTTAACCGAAAACGTAGAATCTGACATTGATGTTGGGTAACTGTTGCACGAAGGTGCTATAAACCTGGATTTACCGGAAATTAATTAAGAATCGGATCGAAGACATAGGAAGCTATCAAAAATTGGATAATAGCAGTGAGACGTTGATTTATAAAAAGAGGAGCCGCAGATGCTTCATGAATAATCGCTCAGGATGCTCGGGTGAATTCTCCGCTCCGACGTTCCTATTATATCCGCGAAAGATTAGCTTAATATTCACATTATGGAGAAAAATCCATTGACGCACTCAACGATTCCCAATCCCTCGCGCCACGGCGCGACGTCCCGACTCGGCCCGATATTCCGTGCCGGGAGGTATAAATTAATTAACCGATTAACTCTCCCAGCTCGGCCGAGCGAATCCATTGCTTACGAGCGCGCCGATCGTCGATCCTCGACATCGGGGTCCCGGGGAGCAACTTTTTCGCGCCTCAGTAATTTTGGCCGTCCGAAGGGGTCCCTCGGAGGGCCCCGTATGCGACTTTTATTGCTAATACAATCTGCCAGGCTGATCGAGAAACGTACAAGGATCTCGGTGAGGGCTTTGCCTCGGCGCGTCCGAGGATCGAAGAGGAGAGAAGAGGCGTAGAGGGATAAGTTGGCCGCGCACGATCGGGTTACGTACAAACAAGATGAGGATCGGGTGGGACCGATGCGAGCGCCGAGAGACTATTCGTCACGAGGATTGCACGTGGTAAAACGTGCTCGTGGAATCGTAATGGTGGGTAGGGTGCAAAGATATACCCGGGGACACGATGGTAGTTTTATGCAAGGGTCGATCGTTAATCAATCACCGTGCGAGCCCACGCTCGGCCCGCACCGAGAGAAATCGGTGGCGGGGCCCCCGCGACGACCGGAAGAGCGAGAGTGATCGAAAGAGAGGTAGGATGGCCTGCCCCCCCGCTATAAATATTGTTTTTGTCCCCCTCCATACGATGTCCGAGCAGCTTGCTTCGCGGTCCGTTTCCAAGTATCACTCTCCGGGGAAAAAAGCTTCTATGCCGTCGACACGGACCTCTCTTCGGAGGCCCTTCCTTCCCTCCTGCGACCGCGCCGTTGTCCCTTCCCTCCTTTCTTCCTTCGATCGTCCTCTCTATTAGGCTCGATCGGTCCTAACGTTTGCGAATATTGCGCTTACAAAGCGGGGCCCTTAACGAATAAAACTTCGCTCGTGAAAGATTATTACCGTAATAGGAAACGTTACCGAAGAATTTCCACTGAGAAATCACGCAGCACTTTCTGATTGAGTTTTTCCAACGGAGTCCACTGCCGGTTGACAGCAGTAATCTAAATGAAATAACGGAGTTTGAATCGAATTGCAATTCGCCCGAGAGAAAATTTCTGCGCCGCTATTTCCGTTGATGGAGTTCAACGGCAATCTTTTCAACTCTATTTTCCAGCCGGGACTCTAATTTTAAGATGAGCGCGACCGGGAGAAGCGAGAAATATGAAAAAGTGGCATTCCCTTTTCGTCCTCCCACCTGCACCTCTTGCCGTGAGATTTTTCTTCCGTCGCACTCTTTCGCAGAAAACGGTGAGCCGAATCTTCTATCGGCTTTCGTTGAGACGAATATTCGTTGGATCCCCGAGAAGCTTGTAACGATATCAAGTCTCTTTCGATTATTTCAAGCTTTCGGCATTTTACTAATCTAACGATGCCGTCAACAACTGCGCAATGCATTTACGAGTCGAGCTGAACGGAAGACGATCTGCCTCTCACGATAGAAGCAAACCGCTGGACTTAATTACTTACTGTCAGAAGCTTAGGATGTAACCAATCGCTTACTCACCTGAAACAGAAAAAAAGTGGAGGAATTAATTGATTAGTTGCGGCCAGAGAAGCGTTAAGTATCCATCCAATCGCGAGCGGTGAAATGAGAAGTGAATGAGCGGTGAATCGTTTGCGCATAAACGCGATGAAAAAGAGAGGGTGAATCGTGTTGTGAGCGGAAGTCTTCGTTGATAGCATTTAAACGAGTGTTTTTCCGGTCTTGCATCTACCCTCGACTACGTTTCAGAGAAATTCGTCGCGTTCGCGAGAAAAACTTAACTCACTCGCCTCCCCCGAAGGAAGAACTGGATGACAAGGATAATTCTCGAGGCTGCAAGGTAGTTAATTAACTTTCACCTTAACGTGGCATCTTTTTCGTCGATGCAATATTAAATTGATCGGATTGACGAGAATTTGATGTTTGTTCCTATAAAATGCATTTTTGCAAAGTAAATTTTTATCATAGATTTTCTAACAAGTTGCGCATTTTTAACCTAATAAAATTCTGCGTTGTTTCTTATTAATTCAGTTAATTATGCAAATTGCATTTTATAATTACAATAAGCATGCAGTTACTGTGGCGATATGATATTCTCGTTTTCCTCTGCACGAGATTTTCTAGCTTGCAGAGATGATAAAAGAGTGAAATTTTTCTTGGTCCCTAGAGGGTACACGTTGCTGCCATTTAATCCGAATTCGTCAGGCCGTGTACAAAACACGTAACTGACCGTAACGGATACTAGCATTTGCAACACAAGCAGGGATCGCGAAAATAATGTCCACTGAAGCAGTCATTAATGTCAGTTTGCTTCAACAATTATTTTAACGCAATGAAAGGCGTTCTTCTTTCTTACAGCACTCAACCATGGCAAAATCTAGAATATATTTTTCAGAAAAACTGTTCACAGTGGGTGTAACTTTTCTTTTTTGTAAGAACGATCCACTCGTTTCAATTAGCTATACCCGTGCTTTTTCAAATACAAATCCCATTCACGTTTTATTTTTCCAGAAACCAATTTATCGATGAGAATCCCAACCAATAGTGCCGTCGCACCAAATTCCTCTGCATACGTAGATATAAATACTTAATTTCTTCTTTTCGCGATTTAAGCCAAGAGTTGGTCGTACTTTAATTCGAATTAGTCGAGCTACGCAAACACAGTGGAACGCGGAGTGGCGCGAGCGCGATATCCTATCAGCGAGAGCTTAATAGCGTTGATATTAACTAAGCAAACGCGTGAATGGAGTCATATCAGTCCTGCGGGGGTGTGTACTTGTGTGCGTGCATAAGTGTAGCGTGGGCGTGTGTGAACCTGTTGACACGGGCGTGTGAGAATGCGCGGTTACCACGTTAAAGTTTACACGGACGATGCATATATAACGTACGCTACGTGTGGGAAAGCGAAGCGTTTAGGCTCGATCTGTTATGCACTGTTATTACGCAAATATTATTCAGTTGGTGAAATAAACCTATTCCACCCCCTCTTAGATTCACGACGGAGGTGACGGGTATTAATTATAACGCGAGAAGGTCGTGTGACGAAACTCCTCGGGGGAAAACTTCGGTAAGTTTAAGCCCCGAGATGTACAAAGTAGAAAGCCCTTGTGCAATTAATTCTATTGTCACGATTGTTGATTCTTACATCTCGCGCGCGCCGCCTCCACACGCAGAATTATCATTTTAAAGTGAAATAGTTCGTGGAAGATTATTAATTAAGTGCGCGCACATTCAGGAATGAGAGAAAGCAATTTTTACGGGGGTGAAAAAAAAGGGGTAAATTCACTTTTCAGTGTACCTACCGTGAAAAAAGTGACGTCCGACGGTTGGCCGTCCCTCGGCACGGAAAATTTAGAGAATTTTCAGAAGAAATTAGAGAAACGGGTGGTGCCTTCGCGCGAACTCGTCCAGCTGAATTATTTTATTTTTCGACCAACAAGAGCGAAAACTTTTAACGTTCCGGCTCGCAAATGGGATATAGCGAGAGGTGGACAGCAGAATATAATTTCAACGTTAAGTTTTTTTCGTCGTTGCGAGTTCGCGTCGATGATCCAGCTCCGCCCGGAAAATCCCCGCGTGAGGTCCCGTGCTTTTGTCACTAAAGGTAAAAGACACTTTGCTCAGCTACCTCCAAGCCATGCGTTCTCGTTACCCTGCAATTTTCCCATGAGAAAAATAGAGATTTTCGTTACTACCCAAGCGCCCTGCGGTTACTCCGTCAACGGTAACCCACGTAGAACGGGATTTATCGACTGGCCTACGTGCGCGTTCCAATGAAATATTTTCGCTTCATTAAAGCCACGGCGTACCCGAAATCAAATAAAACCGAACGAGAGAAGCAATTCCAGAGGTATTTGTTCCCGCGCGGAATAGAAAACGTCCCACCCCACCTCGCACTTTCCTCGCGTTTCTATAAAATACAAAGGTGCCTACCCACCCCTGCCCGTTGTTTTCCGCTTCCGCGAAAATCGTTTCGCCGATTTCGTCGATCTTCCTTCAACCCGACAAGAAAGTATCAACGTGCTCGCGTAGAATGTAACGAAACGTGCGTGCCTACGAAGATCTGAAATTATCGGGGTTTCCACCGATGAGTCGCGAGCCCGATCGATGTAGATTAAAGAGAATCTGGTGCGCTGAAAGAGAAGCCGGAAATTTCGGGGGTAGCCCTCTAAATAGTCGAGGGGATAATCCTGGAGGCCGATGCGGTTGCGCGGCAACCGTAGCGACGATTGAAAAATCGCAAGAGAGAAGGGTGGTAAGCTCGAAGGGGAAAGGGAGAGTGCGTGTCGCGGTAGATTTTTTCCGCGTTCGCTTCTCTAATTGGATCGAACGAGTGGATGACGTTGGCTATTGTGTTTATTGATTGAAGGATCGCGGTCGATCCAAGGCTTCCCCATGATAGCTGCTCTCGCAGGAGCCCTTCTGTAGAACCCGATGAAATTTGATCCACCGCCATGGGGCCTCGTTAGGGTTCACTCCTTTGACTAAAGTCTCACCCCGCGCTTTACCGGTCACCCCATTGTTTCAAAGTGGGCTATTTTGGTGCGGCATCCGTTATTGTGCGGGATGACGTTATTATGCCCGTTCCGACGTTTCGGAAGGAACAAAAAGTCATCGGAGAAGGGAATCTCATGGACCGGTTTCACGAGCGTAATCCGACACTTGCTCCAAACCTGCCAAACAAAATCATTGCGAAAGAGCTTTCAAGATAGCCATCAAATCTGTACCTCTCTGGGGTATCTCACACCCGAGGGAAAAGCATTTCCTTTTTGTCTCCCTCTGCCTAAAACCTTCCTCGTTAAACCTCGTCGCGACTCTCCGCGCTCCCTAAAATCCATTCCACGACTTCCTCTCGCGTCGGTCTCCAGGTTCCAGCCGTTATAAGGTATTTTAATTGGCGGTTGTTATTATGTTCGGCAGTGGGCTCGCACTCTCGCGACCACCTTCTCGCTCAACCACCTCGGAGAATCTCTTTTTCCCTCTTCTTTCTTCTCTCTCCTCTCTGGTTCGTACCTTCTGTTCTCGAGAGAGGGCAAGGAATACGGAAAAGGGCGAGTGGGACTCGAAGGGAGTAAGAGGAGAGACTGAGAGAAGGTGGGAGAGAGAGAGGACGGATGGAAGAAGCTAAAGGATCGAGAGGGTGAATGAGAGAGGTGAAGGAAGAAGAAGGAAGATGGAGAGAGAAAGGGAGCGAAAGGGCGAAGCCTTTCTTAACCTCGGCTACCATAATGCCCGCTACCATATACAACGCCGCTCAAGAGGGAAAGACAGCAGTGGTTCGTACGTCGGTGACCGAGGGTCAACCAGATACCAGAACCGGGCGCTTGTGTTTCGAGTGCCTCGTGCCCGATTAATTGCACGCCGCCCAAGATTTATCGGGCGGGGAGAGACCTCGACTGGAACGGTATTCCGGGGCTCGTTCTTTGCCGCGGTAATTGCCCGGTACTGATTACTAATTGCTCGTACCCCGAGACCATGCTGCTACGGTGACCGATTTGGGGATCGTCCTACCTCGATCGAAATGCCATGCCACCGTCGCGTCGTCTGAGTCACCAGCGTTGCTGACTCTTGCTCGACGTTCGCGATCGTCAGCAATGTTCGCGCGGATGCCTCTCCGGCTCCGCTGGGTGACGAAACGGGAACGAGATGGGGATGAGGATCGATGAACGTTGCGTATTTAATGTCGAATGGATTGGTTGGCAGAGCCGTTGCCTAATTGCGAGCGCTAAATGGTCGCGTGTTATGATACATCTTGTCGCTGTGAGTGATCGATTAGCGGTTCGAAAGAGATAATCTGGTTTGTCAGAGTGTTCCTGATATTTTGAAAATGTCGACACAAGCAACGCACTCTTAGAAGCTTCCATACGTTTAATAAGACGGGAGGACTGTATCTGCTTAATCAGTTACTTAAATACCTTGTCACTCCTCGTAAATCTTCTTTTTAGAGCATTTCGATTGTATTTACCAAACCTACTGACACGGTTATTAGTAGAGCATCCATTAATGGTAATGGATTCGGGTAGATTAGTGGGGAAGGAAATTATACAAAATCATTTCACGCGATTGTCCTGTTAGTTGATAGGCAACGTGCCTGCTATGATTGTGATTTGAGGATTTAAGCGTGATGGCGTTGGTCAGCGCATTCGGAGCAGCGTGCCGCGCTCATTCATTGCCACAGTAATTGCACCCTACCGATTACTAATTGCTCTTACTCAGCGGCCTGCCGCTCTGCAGATCCATCTAAGGATTCATCTGGGATCACAACGGAAATACCGCTGGTAGCCATGTTTCATTATGAGAAACCTTCCGTCACTGTCGAACAGGAGTTAGCGTTGAGCGCACTCGCATTGCGTTCCACTGCCCTGGCTTAATCACTCGATATCTGATTATATATCTTTTTCGGGGCACATTGAAAAACGTCCGTACATCGGCAGTAAATTTTACCGTCCGCCTCGGTCTCCTTACATTAGCAGCTCATTTTTTCTTTCAACGTTCGAGTACGAATTCATTATTGCCTTCTCATCGTACGTTGCAATTACGGAGAACGCAAAAAACTGGTTAAACGTTCACCCGAATATTTCTTACTCTCACAGAATTGTCCGCGTGCGCGAATTCACCGCAACATGTCATTATGGCAGTAACTCGGCGAAATACTTGGCCCGTGTCAATGTGAATTGGCTCGCGCGATAATCGAGCGATGACATAAAGTTAAAGATAACCAATAATTAAAATTACATAATGCCGATGGCGGACGCAACACCGACCAAATTCAGAAGCCATTCCATTCACGCTTATTACAACGGGGCCGTCCGCAACTATCGCAAAGCTAATTACACGCGGCCGTTCAAATTGCATTCGTTGAGTAGAACGCCGATAATTCTCTCATTGATAATAGGATAACTACGTCGAGCCAATTCGCTAATAGTTAATGCCCCACAAAAATTTCCTGAAGCGAGTGCGTTTCCATTTGGAGAATCGTGCCGCGCCACGTTTTAATTCGACCTGTGGATGAAACGGAATATTCATCATTGATCACTATCCCGATACCCCGCGTAAATAATAGAGATCAATGCGTTTCCCAGACTTCTCGACGTCGAAAACTTTGCCGTCCGAAGTCGGAAAGCCAGAGGCGCAGAAGTGCGACGGTGCCGGTGGCCGTAGGGGCGCATATTTGAGTAGCCATTAACGGCTTTGCCGACGGCAGCTTGTCAGCCGATAAAAGTTCACCTCGTGCTCACTGTCTTCTTCCACTCTGCACCCTTCCAAAAATCGTCGATGGTCCGACGCCGTGGAATGGACCGTGGAGTCTCTGGTGGAGAGAGTTTGCGAATCCACGAGGCTGAGGTGAAAAAATAAAGTGGTGTTGAAGATTTCCTTTAGAAATCTTTTACACCAGACTCTCTACTCCCATTCCCTACATATGCATAAATTTTTGTTAGTTAATAGAGCACGTAAATAATGTAAATAAATTCAAATTGAAACTCTTCTACGAATAGCCACGTGCCCGAAACAAAAATACACGTTACATTATTACTCTCGTGCTACAAAGATGTCGGGAATCGAAGCTCAGGAGCATTGTTATTCTCATAGCGAACCGCGAAGAAAAAAATCACTCCCGAATCTGCAAGTATTCTCGCGCCTACCAGTTAAGCGTCGTGCGTAGGGACGTCCTCGAAGTAATATATTATCACTTATGGCCGTGCCCTTTTGGTAGTTGAGCAGGGAACGGGCGGGATATCAATAATTATGAAATATCGCTGCCCGTCACATGCCGGTCCCTCTTCCCCCACCACATCGTGCGAGCTCGTCGTTCGATCCGCGCCCTCCTCCTCCTCGTCCTGCTCCTCACTCCCTCCTCCATGGATCGCGGGATACGCGCGAGAGATAAACGCGTTAAATTATAACTAAAGAGGAAAAGAGACAAAGCGTGAAATATAATGCAGGACAGCGGGTCACGCTCAGTGCATTACCGATCAGCCGACCCTTAATGGAATATGACAGGTTTTAACACCCGACCATCGGCACGATGCATATGAATATTCCGCGCGTCCCCGATGCGCTCGCGAGGCGGTACGACCAGTGCCCATTCTACTGCTACCCCTTCGGCTCTCTTGGTTCCATGAAAAAAACATTACATATCGGTCGAACGCGTCGACGACGAAAATAATAAAATTTGCGGTGCCGCTCGATGTATTCGTTTAATATCGCTCGTCGCTCTTCGGTGAGGAAACGGAAGGGAGTCAAGGTGGAGGACGAGGGTGTTGGTAGTGCGCATCGCTTTACAACGTTACTATTATTACACCGTCGATACGGATTCGATCGTTTCGCGCGTTTATACGATGTGTTTACCGCTCAAGAGGGGCATAGGAATCGGATATGGAACCGGGTGAAGACACGAGTCGGATAAATGCGATGCGATAGGAGAGATACAAATATCGGCAGAATCCATCTGCCGTTCCTCTTGGTACGAGGGTGACGGGAATCGATTTACTATAAAGGAGAGGCGCGACGTAGGAATCTTCCGAGAGTCTTCTTGGGCGAGAAAACTTGAGAAAGCGTCGCTCTCTGTGCTTCGTGAAACCTCTCAAGAGGCCGTCGAAATGGGAAAGGGATAATCCTTTGTTACGTGCGCCTGTAAAGACTTCGGGGGTGAATTTTTAAGCTCACGAGACATTCGTTAATACTGGAATTAGCGGAATTCGACGTGTAGCTGCTTGTAAAAAGTGCGACAGAATTGTGGATCCGGAGGAAAGATTGGAAACTAACGTGAAGTGTACAATGATTTGAATTTATGTTGGAAGTGAATAAAGATTGCGCACTAATTAATATTAATAATGTAATCACGTGGCAATCGTCCGGCAGCCCAAATTGTTCATAGATTAGACAATGGACCGTGGAAGCACGAACACTCTACCTACATCATGACATCCTTCAACATGGAGATCTTCTTTATTTCGATACGATTTCATCGCGCAGTCTCCTTAATATTCGATAAACGAAATACTGACTCCCGGTCTCGACCCAAATCGACGAAATTATTAACTCTTCACTGCACGTTTTTACGAGAGCAAGAAAGAGAGAGAGAAAGGGTGAGAGTAACGTCAGCAAACGACGCCGACGCGACGTCAAGATCGGAGTTGAAATTTAAACCGATGGCGCAGCTATCGGTACCTCGTCGCAATCAATCTTCCGCCTAAATTCGCAAAAATAAACGGATGTGTCGTCTCTCTCTCCACCCACCCCATTTTCCCTCCCTTCAACCCCCAGTTCTTTCATCCTGGTATCGCGCAGGGTGCGATATTGGTTTTCGATTTTGTTTTCTTCTAACATCGAGAATGCTCCTCATAGGTATCGAAACGCTCGAACGAGCGAACGAACGAACCAACCAACGATCCCTCCCCCTCACCAGGTAAATTGGCTACGGCGAATTAACGACCTTATCACACGCCTGCGAACTTCTCCGAGGGATATTACCAATAACCTGCCTCCCGTGCCAGCCCATTTTGCATCCACGCGCGAGCGCCCTTCTTCTCCTTCGCCTTCTTCTCCTCCTCATGGCTTCCTTACCTGGCCATCCTCGAGCGAGAAAAGGAAAAAGATTATTACGATGCACAGCGTTGAATTATCTAAGCGATATCGATTCTATCGTCAGGTTACCTCCAGTGATAAATGAAGGAGAAATGAATAGCGTATAAGATTGACCGACTCTCTCTTTCCTCGTCGGTAAATCGGGCGACCAACTGTCTTGTAAATAATTCAACGGGACAGTGTCACTTGGTAAGACCAACGTTCCCCATTTATCGACGGATCAATTACGGCATGTACAATCGGTTTCTTGTAAGTTAATAAACCCTGGAATAATTTATCACGGTTGAGAAGTATTTCTACCACTAGCCCCTGCTGGAAACGAAACAACAGGGTAATAGGTCGAGTTGATTCACACGGAAATCGATCCTATCGAAAGTTTCACCCCACTTTGGGGTTAATCATCGACGCGAGACATCATAGAAATATCTTGTACAATAATTTTTAGAATCTGCCACAGTTACAATTCTTACGTGAGGTACAAGGAATTACGCACTGTCGCGAAATCGTACTCTTGTCAGTCGCAATTTCCTCACGAAGCTTCGTACGTCTCGCTCACTCTAACACGCGCCTATGAAGCGATGAAAGGCATTCCGTCCCGACGAACCGTAAACGCTTGCACGTGGTTATACCTGCAGAGAACTACTCCGTGGATGAATGCCATTCAAGACGCTCTAAACGCGTCCAGACACTGTAAAATCGAGACGAGTTTACTCGATCTTATGTACCGCGAAACGCTGGCGCGCGTTATACGAATCAATTCAACTCCATAGGTCGTTAACACGCTGGTAGAAGCTCGACGAAACGCGTGCTTTCGATTTGGATTATGAGGTGGGAGAAGCGCGCACCTACTTCTCACGCACCCTACCTACCCGCCATCCTCCCATTTGTACGGCAAATTTCAAATTGAGTAACAGGAGAATTTCATGACGTGAATTATCGCCGATTCTCTAATCCTCGTTCTAGTTCCATAACTGGAATTTCGATTAACACCTGCCTTCGTGCGAGCGCGCCTACGCCCACGCATCCACGCACGCAGGCGTTTCGTGTAAATCGTTTCTCCCATTACCGGCATCGTTATTACGCTGCAGACGCATTGCGGTAAGGAGAATCGTTTCGACACGTGTGACGCAATAACGTTAACCGAGGATTCGAAGACTTATATGGCGCGAGGAGGATGTGGAAAATGTGGCCCGAGCGATCACTGGTAATGCGTACTCAAGGAATACAATGGGGTTACACATTGTTATAGATTACAAGAAGACGACGAAGTGATAGCATCTGAGATTTGAACGAGCTGTTCTTGTATAAATCTAGAGGAAAGAAAAGTTGATCCGTTTTCAAGCGCACTGACAAACGCGCTCAAACACGAATAAACTTTTTTTTGCTCTAGATTTATATAAAAATAAGTTCGTCCGATTTCTGGATGTCACCACTCCGACGTCTCGCTCTCGCTGTTAGATCACTTTCTTCAATTCAGTTTCATTGATTACTTCACTTTTTTAATATAGTATTTTCGATGATTCCGCATGAGTACCTGACACGCGTTGACGAAAGTCAACAGACCACAAAAATATACATCCCGTAAACATAAACGATTAAGAAACGCTTCTCGGAAAAGAGCTTTCGCCCGCACGTCGGATTCAAGGGAAAAATTCAAAAGCGTTACGTCGACGGGAAGAAAAGCACAAGACCGACGTGAAAATTGCCGACGTCCCGAATGAATGGCCTCGGCCGCGCATTGTAGCAGTCTAACGAAAAGAAAATCACATTCCGTTCTCTCTCCCTTTACCTACCTCTCTCGTTCTCGAGAACGACTCCTTCCCTCTTTTCTCTCCCTCACGACGCTCTCCACCCTCTCTACAACCGATAATGAAACGAGATTAATGCGCTTATCAAAGCATCCCGTACCATTTCGCCGTCCGCTTAATGGACTCGAAAGGCATCGCGCACGACGTCGTCCCAGTGGACCGTGCTTAAATTAGCAATGTGAAAAACAAAGCCATCGGAAAGACTGTCGGGCGCACGCTCAGGGCGGGCTGACGGGCTGGGAGGAACAGTTGGACGTTTCGTAGAGCAAAGGTCGGCCTGCTGGAGAACGGACGGCATTGTGCGTGGTCTAACGAGAGGAAAATAGTTTGGGGTTGGGTAAGTGCATTTGCTCCGTGGGAGCTCGAGCGGTCCCGCTGCTACTGGTGGTGGTGGCAATCGAGGAAGTCGAGCGTGTTCGTAAAACGTTCGCTTCACCTTGGCAAGCCCGAGCGAATGGGCGAGACTGCCATCGGGTCCACTCGGGCGCTCCTTTATTCGTAAACGTCAAATGCTCGGATCGCTACGCCTCGCGCGTGTGTTCGTACGCGGTCGCCGCGCCGTACGCGTATAACAAAAGCTCGCATCACCACCGCAGCAGCCGCTCATACGAGAGCTTTTTGTACTTCCGGCAGCAGGTATCGGAGGACGGACGCGGAGCGAAATTAACCGGTGGAGTTTCCGCTTCCCGCGCCACCCGCGGGCCGATCCAAGCGGCTTCCCTTGGAAAAATCGCGGACGCGTTACTCGCAGACCCCGCGATAATATTGCGTATCGCTCGCGAGAGGGCTCCTGGTATTATGCGAGTGGGTCAAAGATGTAAAATTTTACTGCCCTTCTACCCCCTTCTCTCTCTCTCTCTCTCTCTCTCTCTCTCTTTCTCTTTCTCCGTTGGAGGGTGGAACCGATCGCGGTACGGCCGAGGGAATAAAAATCCTTATTACACTTCGAAGTTGGTAGAAATCCGTCGGTTACGATCGCGGGGAGGGAAAGTATGAGAATGACGGGAGACGCCCGTCATCCTCCATAAAGAAAGGAGCGCAAACTGTTTCGATCGGACAAAAGTTGCCGCGACGACGATCCCTCCGAGTAGATTTCTTTCGTTCGAGATCGGACGCTAGAATGGGAAGGATGGTCGTTGGGGGACGCGTTTTTGGAAAATTTTTCGTTACCCCGGATCGTTGACCCATCGGCATGTTATATGTATGAGACATCGCGGAAAGTTAATTCGGGACAGTCTCATCTTTGCCAAAAATGGATGACGGACGAACTGCGCTAAACTCGATACGGAAAAAGATTCGAAAATATCGCTTCGTAAAGATTTTCCATCGGCTTGTCAACCGGAGTCTCGCACATGATCCTCGGAAAGATTACTTTTTAATAAACGAGGAATCTTCTTTCTACATTTTCTACCTACAGTTTTTCCAGTCGTAAGACTACCGTGAGTGAAATATTACTAGAGCGTTTCGAAGAAACGTTGAAGCAGAGTATGTAACGTAATTGGAACTCTACAACCCAGAATAACTTCGGCAGACTACGGGTTACTTCGCGTTCTGTGATCTTCTAATGTTATGTCTCGCCAAGGACAGGTAACGCAGACCGTCCTAAACGCATTAGGGAATAATCTAGTTGCCTCCTGCATCCTATCATACCCGGCACACATCGGGACCACGCGCTCGTGCGCGCATGCGCGTCCGCCGCCCGCGTTTCAAGCTCGCTCGTCATTAAATCATTAACTCGTTATCTCCGGAGCACCTACTTTTTACCCACCCCGGCCTCGCTTCGTCGTTACGCCCCAGTAAATGAGTAACGAGGCTGGAGGACATTTTTACTAGGATACTAATCTCCGTTGCACCTTCGTCCTTGATGGAATTTCCTAATTTTTGCAGAAGCGCCACGACGGAAGAGCTAATTAATAAAGCGTTAAGTCTGTCGAATTATGTCGCTGGACTGTTAACAATTTCATGTTCGCCGAAAGGAGAGAGGAGAAAGTACGCGATAGCTTTTTTAAAAGATAAACGTACAAACGTTGAGTTTTTGTGTAGTCACTTCGCCGAATGCGTGTACAAGATTAGAGAAATGTAAAAGCACATTTTTCATTGGCAAATATTTCGGGCCAATTACACTTGTCACCGATATAAGAAATTTTTCCAGACACTTGGCATACGTCAGGGTCAAAACAAAATAACCCGTTCGACCAAAGATCTTCCTCGGGTACTTTAAACATCCTTGTTTCGCGTAAACGGAAAATCTGGATACGATATTACCCCAATTTATACGAATCTGGTATCTCCCGCTTAATTGGCTACCCCACGTAGCGAAGGGTTTTAACTCTCCGTAAAACTATGTAGACGCCCTAGTTCCCTCTTACTTAACCCTCCCAGGTCCTCGCTCGGGGACCTACGCGGCGATCCCCGAGAGAGCGAGACACCGAAAGACCAATTAATTCGCGTTTCGCGGGGAGGTCGATTACTCCTATAAAGACTTTAGGGGCGGGAAAAGCCGGCCGTCTACCCTAATTGGCCAATTTTCGCCGCTTAACATCCAATTTATTACTATCTTCAAGATCTCCCGACAACGTCGACGTTTCTCGTAGGCGGCCCATCGAATCTGGGGATTCGAGGGGGTGAGCGGTGCTAAGGAATAGGGGGATGAAGGCCGCGGGATGGGGCTGGGAGGAGGAAGGAGGTCGGCGAGAGAGGTGGTACGAAAACCTCTTTCGAGAGTATAATCCGATCGTCAAGTCGATAGCTCGCTGCCAGGATGGAAAGGCCGGGGGTACCTGGAGGTTGGGTCGGCGGAGGCCAAGACCGCTAATTAAAATGATTTGGGACGTAGTTAATCCTGGCTCGGGAGTACGTGCCGTCGAACGGTTATACCATCGACGTTTCCAGTCACTGCGAGTATTACGTGCACGACGACAAGGATATCTACGACGACTATGACGACTATGACGACTATGACGACAAGGAGGACGACTACGACGACGACGATGGAGAGATAGTGACTAATGGCCCTTCTAATTCTGACTAATCGGCCTACCCTTCACAACCGCCCCGTCTCCCTAGTCGATCGCCGATGCTTCTTGGCACGATGTTTCGACAGGGTTTACACATTCGATACTTAGCATAGGCCAGGCTGGTGGTCGATCTCTTTGCAGAAGCCCCGCTAATCTTCCTAATTGAACGAGTCCGCGACAGCGTGCTTTTAGCGGCCGCCGATATTCGGGGATTTGTTACGGGATGTTGGTTGCCGATCGTTTGGAATAATGTTGAACCTTTAAAGTCGTCGGTGGCCGAAGTATGATGAGATTAAGACAAGTCCTAGGGGGTCCTGGTAATTCTGTTGGTTCGACCTGGGAATGGAAAGTGCTACTTATAGGTTTATATTAAAATCCATACGCAGGGTCGCCTTTAGCTTAGTTTCGAGAAATCGATACTTACCCGCGAATCGGTGAATCCATTCGCGAATACCTAGTTAACCATGTTCGCAAAAAGCGTGATTAAGGATAGACAGGATTTGAACAGTTGCGCACGAATGTACGAGCGCATATGGAGCTTCTCCCCATATTTTTAAGGTCATTGCTTAATTAATCAACCGGGACTCGGAGTATCGGAAAACAGCATTCTCGAGACAACGAAAACCTCGCGTAAGCCGGGAATCCGAATCGTTTGTCGCAATCTAATTGTTTTCGCGTATACCCCAAGATGAAATACTCACGTAAAACGGCACCCACCTACGGTGGCTTAATTTTATTCAAGATTGCTCGTCCCTCTCCAGTACGATCTTTCGATGAAATCCAATTCAGCTCGCCAAGGGGGAAGGCATAACTCATCGTCGCGTGACAGTGGCTGTTGTCTCAATTTCTCAAAACACCAACATCCATCTTCTCTCGCCGAGGAACTCTCCACGCCCCGCGTTACGTGTATTCACCTTGCGTGACTAAACTTCACCGCCGCGGTCCAACATAATCGCCCTGGAAGTCGTGAGTAATGTGCAAACTTCCATTAAGTCATTGTGTCATAAGGGGGTTCCGCTTGTACTTTGGTGCAGCGAGAAGTAATGTCGTCGAGGGTGTGCCTGCTCCGGACGAGAGGAAAGTTCGGTTGTTCCAACACGAGCAGCGACGAGCGGAGAGAAAGAGAGAGAAAGGAGGAGCAGGGAGGACTCGCCCGCGATTCACTGAAGCTCGTTAAAAAGTCCCTTGAGAATTACGCCAGCGAAACTCGCTCGGGAACTCATCGGAAACGATGTTAATCTACCTCTCGATCACGGACATCCGATTCGATTTTTCTCCTCGATCCTAGGAGAATGGCCCGTTTCGCGATCAAACCTTGCCTCTCAAAACTCGAATTCCACGTCGTGTCTTCATACGCGCGTCGTTCTTTAAAACTCGAATCGGATTTTTTACGTTACGCAGTTCTTTGTAACGCTTCGTCGTTGCTAGGTTGCTCTTCGTGGAGATATGAGTAGAGTCTTTATACGTCATTTCAACAGTCTCCGCGTTCCGGCAAGGCATAAGACCACCTGTAAGTTATTCCAGGATTCTGGCTACCCGTCGTTATGCAGACAGCAACTCAGCTTATCCTTTTTCTTTCTTCATCAACGTGGCGATAAAATCAAATTTAAATTCGAAATATTTCAGTTTGCATGGGCTCGTCTCGCGTCGTGCATCATCACGGGGTTCTTGAGGGGATCCGAGAGAGCTGCTTTGCTATCTACCGACCTAATCCTCCTCGTGTCCACGGTAGGCTCTCATTATCCTCGCATTATTACCCGTCCGCTTAAGGGACTCTCGATGAGATCGAGGACGCGACACCGTGGAGAAATGCAGAAAAAGCGGGCCGCATCCCCGCGACGCGACGCAGGCAGCGGCTTTGCCACGGCTTGTTAACATTCTTCGCGCCGAAGGTGCTGAGGTTGGACCCTCAAATGTGGTTCTGCGTTGCGTCCTTCGACTCGCCATGAGAGCATGGTAAAGAAGAATAGGTAGTACGTTGTTGCGAATTAAGAAACAATGTGGACAGTGCGACGACGGTCGAATGATAAAATTACTTGTCAATAAATTTACAGGGTATGGACAAATCAATTTATATATCGGGGAGAGCGAAGTACGAAGCGGAAGGTACAACCAACGATTAAAATCGAAAGTAAAAATAAAATTTTCCTTTTCGTCATCTCGTTCGTACACGGATCTATCGAATTGCCGCGATCAAGCGACTGATTTGAATTATTTCGAATAATTCGTTGGGCAAAATTTCGACGTTAATTAACCTTTCCGCAGACCCTACGGCAGCGATTCCCGAGAGGACCCTAGGAAAATAGAAATCCCGTACGTACGCTGAATGTAATCAAAGTAAAATTGATATCCGGACACGATCCGACGCGGCAACTGGAGCGGAAAAATGAAACGTCGGATGCAGTCAATATCGCGAAACAGTGTGTCTATCCTTTTATGCGAGTGTATCGTAGGCAGAACGATGAGCGGGCGAACGAACGTGTGCGATGGAGTAAAAAAAGGGGGTCGAACAGGGAGAGACAAAAGAATGATTTCGGTGGCCACGGATTTTCCGTCGGTTGCTTGCTTCCTCCGTCACGGTTAATTGTTCTCTCACGTTGGATTATCGCGTGATTCGCCCGATCGCGATCCTTCAAAATCGAACGGCAATAATAGAAATTGAGTCGTCTCGATTGCTGGATGTATTCTTCATGCGCAAGTGCGGCTGCGCACTCAATAATTACAGTTGTTAATTTCAATTTATAATCCCCTTCGCTCCTTATCCTTTTATTCTATCGTTATTAGTCGACTAGCCTTCTGTACTCCATTTTATATGCTCGCATTAATCCACAGGGTGTGGAACATTACCCAATCTCATTACTATCGTTGTCCGAGGTAAAACGGTTCTCTAACGCGCGAAGGATAATCCCTGGGAATCCAAAGTTGAAAACGTCACGCGCACACTCGTCTGGGCGTCGGACGCGCGTAGGGTGCGCAATAGCGGATCGTCCATAAAACCAATCGTTATTGACAATAACGATCCATTAAAATACCGAAACGGAGCTTGCATGCACTCCTCTCTTTACATTCGACCGTGTGTGAAGCCCCGCTCGCCCTCGCGGCGTCCCGAGCTTCCATCGCCGATCGACCACAACGAATCTGTAAAATGCGTGGTGTCATCGGTACCCCGGAAGAGCCAAAAACTCGTTCAACCGCGCTGCCTTTCTCTCTTATTTTCAATTCAACGCTCAACGTTCGCGACCGTGCACTCCCGGCGTATTCGCGCGACGAGGGCGATTTAATTATTTTAAGGACATCGAGCGTATCGCGTTCGAGCGCATCGAACGTCCACACATTCGACAATTCATTCGCGCGCACCCCCGGATGAAAACGTTGGCCCGACGAAAATTATGCAATTCGTTTTCAACTTTCACTGCCATCGCGCTTCTCTTCCTCATCTTTCTCCACATCCTTCCCGTCCGTCCTTCTATAAATTCTCATATCCAAAGCTTGTCGCGAAGACGGAGGACACGAGAGGAGAGAGTCAGAGATAGGGAGGAAACGAGTGAGTAGAGAGATAGATAGAGACAACGGGAGGGAAGCGGAGGGAAGGTGGAGGACGGAGGTCGACAGACAGTGGGTGAGGCTGGCGAGGAAAAGGTGGAGTAGTCGAGCAGGAGGAGGAGGAGGGAGGGGGTGAGGGTGACTGTGAAATTTCATTTCGTTAAGCTGGATTCGTCCCGGAAGAGATTTCCCATCCTCCGCATCGCATCCACCCCCATCCTCCCTCACTTTCCCTCTTTCTCTCTCTTTCTCTCTTTCATCAACTCACTTTCCCTCTCTCTCTCTCTCTCTCTCTCTCTCGATCCACCCACTCTCGCGTACTCACGAAAGCCAGTTGGAACGTATTACGATAATTTTTATCAGTTCGTCCCCCTCATAAATTTACCGCGATCGACGGCCTCTCCACGTGTGCACGCGACGATCGAACGAGCGACGATGCGACTACTATCCGAGAGGGGTGGATTCTCACTGGGTGGGGAGACGATGGCGCGAAGGAGGAAGAAGGTGGAGTAAGGGCAAGAAAAGACGAGAGGCGACTCCACCGCCGCGCGACGGTGGAGGTTTTTACGACCACGTCGTTGCACGTCCTGCCGCCTAATCGCTGCTTCCGCGATATTAAGTATATAGGTTCTGCTCGCCTGTTTCCTGCACGGGGATTGCCTCGCCCTCATGCTCCTTTCTCGCCGTCCGTCTACCACCACCACCCCATTCTGGACGACCTCACCCTCCTACCCTCGCGACGGTAACCCCCTCTTCTTGTCAGCCGGTAATGGCGCGCATGCCAGTAAAAGCGTAATAAAATCGCCGGCACCTTGTCGTAATGTCCCGCACCGCGACGCGAAATGCGCGATACAAATTTGTAGGGTAGACGGCGGATTGTAAACGGACGCGAGTAGGAATAATAATCGACGAGAGGGATGGAAGAACGGTGGCGAGAGGGTAGGACGCTATCGGCGCGTACTACTTTCGAAGTCGCGTCGACGCGAATGCGGCAGACCTGTGGTCGTAATGAAACACAAACTATGTCGTGAAATTGACAAAATTGATAACGCGCCCGTTATAACGCTGCTAATATCCGACCGCGATGAACGCGCCGAAGAAATTATTGGCGCCGTAAACCTGGCCCGGCCTGAATTACGGTGCTGGCGTGCTGAATTATCGTAAATTCGAAGATATCACAATTGTCGGTGGATTCGTTCGTTCGACAGGGCGGAAACGTTCGTAATAGCTTAACAACGAACGATTTAAAAAGCGAGGGTGAAGGGCATCGATAAAAATCGAATATCCCACTGATTCACCTCGAATCTAGCAAGCCGAACGTTTCTTTCTACAAAACTCCGCATTGCGAAATAATCGCCACTTCTTTCCAGTTAGGATTGACCTGCGACTCACGATTCTCGTACGCACGCACGAAATTTCAGCCGACTCGAGATTCGTGCGAGAAGCATTCACCTCGGCCTTATCCTTAAGGTCCATCGTGCCGACTCGACAAAGACGTTCCTTCGGTTCGGATCGAGGCGTCGCGCGAGCGAACGTGGGCGGAGCGCGTCGTTGGCGGCAAATTCGTGGACGACTTAGCACGCGAGGCGAGCCGTACATCCGATATCCGGTGGCCGTGCATCGAGCACGCACGCTAGGACGCACGAATGCACGTAACCGGAAAGCTGCGCCAGCCCCCGGCGGGCGACGTTGGGTACGTGCGTGAGTGGCCCTCCCGAAGGGCTAGGAGAACGTGGCCGAAGGTTGAAATCGAATATGTGGCGCGAGGGCTAAGCTTAGCCAAGGAAGCACACGGTAGCCGTGCGCTACAACGGCGGTAGAAGGAAAAGGGCTTCTCCCTTCCTCCTCGTCTACCTTCCCACCTCATTCTCCTCCTCTCTCACTCTGCCAATCCGCTAAATCCCGGACCGTGTTACAACCTATCGCGTCCACCGATGTAAAATCCCCGTGCGCGAGCAAGGAGCTGGCTCGTCGCTAAATTGAAAGCACCGAGGAAAGGAGGAGCTGGATGGAGAGGGGTGGCTCGCCTTCGATCCCTTTCGAGAAAGAAGATGCCAAATCGAAATTTTCGGTCGACGTCCGATCGTGTTACCCTCCTCCACCTCACCCTTCTCCTGCGGGGATTATCCGGGACGCGGTTGTTTAGGATGCGCGACCCCGTCGCAATTAAAACGTGGGATGGAGGAGAACCAGGAGGACGGGAGGGCAAATGCGTCGACTCGCGTTTCCGACACGCGCGCATCGCATTAAAAAATTAACCGATTAATTTCACCGGCTGCATCGGAGTATTTTTTGTTCCCCCGTCTCACCCTTCGCCCACCTCGTTTTTGTCGTTCGTTCGTTCGTTTTTACGGTGAAACCGTCGCGCGAAGGGCGATAAATCAAAACGGTCGAAAGGGTTTAATTAACACGTACGGATTTGCGCAAACGTGGCACGGCGGCCGTAGATCGGAAGCGACAGAGACATTAAACAAATCCGGCGTAATTTAATAATTGCGCGGCAGAGTGGTAAAGGCGAAGAATCGCGAGGAAATTCGGCAACGAGGATTATATAGCGGGGGTAGGGGTCTCTACGCGGAGTAGGATTAGCATCCGCAATCGCCGACACTAATGCCGATGACCCGAGCATATCCTCCGACCCGTATTTTCCCACCCTGGGTGCGAGACGGTGATTTCATTTGCCAGGTCGATTATATTTATAATTACGTTTTGGCCCGGACAAGTGATCAAACGAATGGAATAAATTGGAACGTAGGTATAGAGGTAAGCGCGGAGGTATACCGTGGATCGGTGGTAGAGGTAGGGTGAAAAGGGGAGGAAACGAAGGGTTGCAACCCGAAGCACGGGTGATGCGACGAGCGAACGTGAGCTTACGCACGGGGGGCGAGGGGGGTGCACGCGCGTGCGCGCGTTACCAGTCGAGCGAAGCGTGAGTTATCGGAAAATCGTCCAGTACCTTTTTGTTGACCCGCTGGCTCGGCACGTTTGTTTAATTAAAATTATGCAAGTCCAACGTATAATTTATGGAGATTCGTATCGCACATACGCGATGCTCTCTTTCGACGGGAGGGAAAATCGTTCGGGAAGATGGATCCGGCGGTAATGAGATAAATCCGGCAGTTTGTTGTTTTTGCAGGCGCGCCTCGAAGTTCTCCCATAAAAATATGGTCGCACCGTGCTCTCCTCGTTCTTCGGGAGCCTCGCGATCGGCAAGAGAAATACCGACGAAGGCGAAGCGCGTCGAAGAGAAACGATAAGCGGAAGAGGACAGTTCCGAGGAACTTCCTTGAAATCCGTATTCTCCCCGCTCCTCGACTTCTCGAGCTTCCGCAGAAGGACCACAGCCGCGTCTAGGCACGAATAAGAGGTAGAGGTGCTCTACCCGGCACCGCTCATAGAATACCCATCGTCCCATCCTTGTCTGTTTACCGTCGCGGCCAATCGCCTGCTCCGCCCAAGTCGCAGCTCTCATTACAGCCGCGGCCCAAAGAAAGAGCCTCCTTTTTCTTCCCGCCAGCTAGTTTTATCTGCCACCCGGGTAAGGGTGGCTGCTACGTACCGTGTACGCGAGGCAAGCGTAGGGAGGGGGTGGCAGGGTCGGTCTTCACTTAAGGGAGAGACTGCCTGAAGAAGTAGTTCCACCTTCCTGTCTTCCCCCTTCCCAGCCCACCCCTCTCGACCCTCTTCCTCGCTCCACAATGCACCCTGCAACGATGCATGCCCCCACACTCGCACGCACGTCCACACAAGCGTCCACCGACCCACCCACGCGCAACTGCCATCTAGTCATCCAGCCAGCCAGCCAAGCAGCCAGTCAGCCCGCCAACCCGCCAGCCAGCCAGCCAGTCAGCCAGCCTAACCACCCCGCCGTCTGTCTAGACACTCTCCTACTCTACTGCACCCTCTGAGCTCGCGCGTCTCTCCCCTCCTTCACCTCTTCTCTCCTCCCCTCTCACCAACCCCTTCACCCCGTTTCCTCTCTTCCGTTGCACCTCACCCGTCCCACACCTACAGCCCTTTGACACTGCACCAAGCTACCGGTACGCGAGTACAAGTATGGGTGAACATTGGTGTAGAGAAGAGGGGTGCATCGTCACTTCTGAAGGAGTGTAGGTCGCACGTACGTCCTGTGCGTTGCATACTCGTAGCTTCGTCTCTTCCTGCTTCTCCTCGGTGGGCGAGCGGGGCTGGGAGGGAAATGTGGGGCCGTCAGGGGATGGCGTCCAGGAAGAGCGAAGGGTGGCGCACACATATTAGGCGTCGTCGCATCACGCATCCTAAGTTGCACGTACGAGTGGAGAGAAAGGGAGAGAGGGTGAAAGGGAGGAGGCACGATGGTAGGGATGCAGGTAGGTTGGTGTACTGCTTTTGGTAGGGATTGCAACGCGGGAGAAGGAGAAGAAAGAGGAACGAGTGATGCGCTCGGGTGAGAAGGGAAAACGAGAGAGTTAGAGGAGAGAAGCGAGAGGAGGGTGGGATGAGAGATGGGTTGATAAAGAGGGAAGGAGGGAGGAGAGGGTGACGAGGGAGAGAAAGGAGAAAGGGAAACGACGAAGAAGGGACATGGAAAAGAGAGTGTCACCCTTCTTCCGTTCCCTTCGGCTTCGCCAGACCACGCCTTCCCGACCTACCGCCACAACTGCCACCATATCGCATCTGCTCTTCTACGCGCGATCCTTACGCTGTCGCGCCTCGACCCCCGAGACGTCATTTCCGTGGCAAGTCGATAGAAATTTAATAGACGCTTTTAACGTATCCAGCGCGACCTCCGAGGTTTTCATTCGTCGTCGAATGAATATAGGTTCCCCGTAACTTGGACGTTTCTCTTCGGTCGAGAGCTGAACCATTCGCAATTCCGTGGCTCGTGCTAACCGCATCAAAGATTGTTTCGCTTTCGTTCCTCGGTGCTTCGACGTACCCCGCGATAATTAAGTTCGTAGCGACGCAGTCACTCGGTTGCATTACCTGAAAGCGCGTCACGTGCGAAGCTTATTACGTGCCCTTCGCAAGAATATTCCGAAGGCACTTCCGACCTGGAAGCCGAACGTGTTTGGAATATGACGTACCACGGTTTTAAACTCTAGCTGAGCACGCGAGAGTTTCGACGTTATTCGCTTGACATCCTGCGCTGGTCACCGCGGCGAGATTCCGCCCTTGTGGTTCGGCGAGCTTCGAAAACTTGAGAGAAAAGTGGCTTGAAAAATCTTCGCTTTTCCGAAACTTCGTTTCGCGAGGATTATTCCGCGCGAGGAGCATCAAGGAGAGAAACGCGCCACGAGACCGTCCACAAAGCGCACCTCCATTCTTCTCCTCGAGGCGAGTTGACTCTTTATTCCTCGTAATCCTTCCGTCTAACGTAGGCCCCGTCTCGCGAAAGCCCACTTTTGTACACTTTGTTCGTCTCGCGAAAGGACGACGCCGCGGCGCTGTCATCGTCGACGATGATGCCGGGGTTTGGATGAGAGACAGTGGCGTATAGGTGAATGTCGAGGGGTAGGGTGCGAGGCGACAGACGCCTATTTGAAAACTGTCGCTAAGGGGTAGTAAGTCCGTAAGGGTGTAACTACTAGGAGGAGGGTGCGCCAGGAGGGTGGAACGAGCCTGCTAGGGAGTAGGAGGTTGCATCATTATTGAAGGAAGTTCTGCCTCGCCGTGTCGCCTTGTGATCCTAATCTCTTGCTTTCCACCTTCCTTCGTTCATCCTTATCTCTCGCTTTCCGTGTTCTCTCCACCTCCTCGATGCCGTTCGCCTCACTCTCTCTTTCTCTCTCCGCGTCAATTCTCTCTCGCATTCGCCCACCCTCTCCATTCCTCTTTGTCTCGTCTCTCGCATCTTCCGAAGTGCCTTGCGCCCGTCTATCAGGACTCTACTCAGGAGCCATCCTGAGGTATCAACCTGCTCTACACTCCAGGTACACGGAGTCTACCGACACGAAACTTATTGCCCTGCGCGTCGAGCCCAAGTATTCCAGACAGGACTCGTCCCGCGCGATTGAAAGAGCCCTTACGCGCTTAACTCGCGTCGAGATCAGGCAGTTGGATGTATACCATCTATATTATTTTCACCCTCTTGAACTCGCGTCTCGGGATCGGAAGGCGTGAATTAGGACGATCTGATTTTCTCCCGACGAATTTTACTTCTTCAAGCGAGGCCAGGTACTACATGGAAATTCACTCGGAGGGCGAATTTCCTTTCCGGCCGCAAAGTCGCGACGCAACGGGTGGGGCCGGTCAGATTAGAAGAGTAGGGCGAGTGATCGAGTCGATTCGATTAGACGTGGGGCAGTCGGGAATGCTCGGAGGTAAGTAGAATTTACAGGGGATGCTTGGTTGCAAAGGAAATTAACTCTAACTGACCGGCTTTCGTTTGCTTTAGTTCCGCGCCGTCCGACCCGCCCTTTTTTCGTCCTCCTGTTTTCTCTCGTTTCTCCTTTGCCCTCCCGCCTCCTCTTGCATTCCGCCTCTCTCTCTCTCTCTCTTTCTCTCTCTCTCTCTCTCTCACTGCTTCAAATTCAGCAAGTTGACTTTCACTCCCTTCCTCCCTATCATTGTCCGTGCACTTTCTTGGCTCACCATCCCCTCCTTTTGCTCCTCGTTTTCTCCCCTTCGCTCGACTCCTCTTGGGAAGCGGGCGTTACCATCCTATCGTAATCTCTCTTGCGCGTCCAGCATTTTTCTGAAAACCGTCTTACTCCCCCACTACCCACGGGGCAATCGCCCAACCGCTGACGCAGCCGAAGTTCATTCGCCAGGGAACTCGTTGGTTACAGACCACCTCACGACGCCTCTTCAGGTGTGTATCAACATTTACTTCGATTCGAAAAATTTTACGGCATCACTGACGAGATTAATTAATTAGCCAGCCACGGTTCTCTTCTCTTTTCCACTGAAAATTCCATTCGAGAAGAATCTCTTTTATTCATCGCACACAGGATCGATGGAAAGGTTTCTCTTCCAACAATGGGATTAATTAGTATAAATATATTTTCTACAAAGGCGCCCACGGAAATTATTCGTAACTCGTCACAGGCGAGTTCGGACATCGTCACACGCGTTCTTTCCGCGCGCGATGCGGACCCGTGCATAATTGCATAAATTACATCGGGTGCGCATACTTACCGTTTCTCCTTTGTACTCGGACGGATATTACATCGTACGCACAGCTTACATCGGGAATTAAAATCGCCGCGCTGCCCGTCGACTCGACGACCGGCGCGACGTCTAATTAAGTTCGCGCGAAATGAATTTTTCGGGGGGGTGGGAACGGAGGAAGGGGGTGGGGGAATATTCGTTAGAAAGCGGGAGAAGCGCTCTAGCACGGTGGGTAGTTCGTTCCTACGATAATGAACGGACTCGTTCGAGCGATCATTTCCGGTTGAGCGTGCTTTCGGTAACTAGCATCGTTCCGTGGGATAGCGGCTCGCGGTAATTTCATGCGAATGGGATGTTAAATTATGGTAATGAAACGTTTTGAAAACTTACGACAGTGTTAAATAACGGTAAGGACGAAAAGCCAAATTTCCATTCAGCCCCGCCGGTGATGAATGGTGATTACGAGCGGTTCCTACTCTCACCGTCCTACTCGAATTCATTACGGAGTTGTTCTACGTGGGTACCTATCGCGGGCGGGCACGGGCGCAGATTATAATTAGACGTCTCGCCGTACAGTAACTCGCAACTGGTCTTTCGAACGCGCTTCGGGACGAGACCGCTTTTCTCTATCGGACAAAAGTAGGAAGCGCCCGAAACTGCGACGGCCAGAACCGAGAGGAATAAAAAACGGAATTTTGCTCCCCGCGAGCCCGGAACCGTGTAAATAAATTCAAGGGGTCGCGTCGAAATATCGAGGATTTATTTTCAATTCCGAATACCCCCGCTGCCGCGCCGGCGAACATTCTCGCGCGCGAAATCATACGACCCAAGAAGAAATTCTACGACATACCGTCTACGACCCCCTCGCTCGTATTTTTCCTTCCGCATTCTCGCGAATTTGGCGGAGCGTACGAATTCCCGACGTCTCTACTGCTTTTCTCGTAGCCCGACCGTATGGCGAGTACCCCGAGTGATGGATTTTTGAGAACCGACGCGCGGCGGGCTTGTCACCTCCGTTAAAAGCACGAGAAGGGCCGAAGGCCCGTGGAGCTTAACAGTGCCGCGTATGTACCCTATTTTACGTCGGGCCACGGCTTCCAAATTACGCAGCCACTTAAATCTGGAAAATTTACGAGCCGTGGCGAATCACGTGTGCGCCTGTATCGAAAGGCCGAGCGCGTAGCAGGCCGTCGGGGCCAGAACCGAGCGGAAATCGTGTGAGCGCGCGGCGCCCGTTCCGCCACTGGCTCCACTCGCCGCCACTTCGCCTATCGTTCGCGTCCGTTCGCTTAACGTTTACACCGTGAATTACCTAATCTACTTTATGGAGCGGCGCCGTGACCGGGTCCCGATAAGTCCCTCGAAACTCAACCCCCTTTTCTCCTCCACCACCGAGGCCGTAGATTTTCCTATGAGTTACGGGCGAGCGTGCGTAAAACGTTATCGCCGCCCTATAATTAGGGCGTCGCGTTTTGGATCGACGAGTGAATCGCGGTAAATCAAGGGAAAGGGTGCTTCCCTTTTGCACGCGTCGCGATCTACGCGGAGAAAGCGGGCAGAGAGAGAGAGAGAAAGAAAGAGAAAGAGAGAAGGACGAGGGATAAAGAGAGAGAAAGAAAAGCAAAGGTGAAAAAGGGAAGAGGCGAAAGGTAAGCGAGAAAGTGTGCACAAGGGAAGGGGCGCGGACTGGCTGGGGGGGTGGTAGATAGATAGGGGGTGGAAGGGTTGTAGTAAACCGGTAATTACGCTATCTGCGCGGTAACGCGTTGTTAACGAATTATTCCTGGGAGCCGATAAGAAGGGAGAAATACTGCCCGGCGATACCGTTGGCCGACGTTCCAGCCCTCCCGCGCGCGAGTTTCGTTTTTGCACGTCGTCGGACGCGCATCCGCGCACCGCAGCTACGCTTTTATCTTCGAGGGTTCTACATTATGCGGTCGCCCGAGCGCGCTCACCGTGCCAACGGTAGACGCTCGAAATTCAAATGTGTTGTTTGATAGGTAGGTTCACCCGCAAGCATTCGGTGAAAGAAGCGAGCGGCAAACTTTCGCGATTTATATTCCGACTTGCAACGGAAGAGAAGGAGAGAAGTAACTGAGAGAGAGAGAGAGAGAGAGAAAGAGAGACAGAGAGAGGCAGTACATTTATCGACTTAAAAGTTCGCGAAAATGCGCATTGCTCCTTGTGCCCCTAGCCATCACCGTCATTTCTACAGGTGGCAGGAGAATTCGGAACATCGCGAGTACGACAATGGCCCTTGAACCTTCCGAAAAGTCAAACACAACGCGCACGGAGATCCGTTAATTAATAGCTTTGTCAAACCGTTCCGTCGCCTCCTTTAATTTCCTGTCAAGCACACCCAATGAATAAATAAAATAAAACAGTTGCAGCGCGACAGCCCGTTGAAAAGTAAAAGAGAAGAGAGAATAAAAAAGAAAATATCGCGGGCTTCAAAAATACCGGGACAATTCAACGGAGACGGGCGACGTCATGAGCGCGTTGAAATTCTTCGTGAGCGCGATAACGCTTGTGGATTGAATAAACGCGTTACGCGGACAATAAAATGCGAGCGATGGAAAAGGCACGCGCGCTCGAATTTTCGTCGTTAATTCTCCGACGACCGACGATGGCACCGACGATCGGTCGATACGCGCGAGCTTCCGTAATATTGGCGCGTCAATAAGAAATGTGTACCAGACCGTTAAATGGTACGAGTGCGAGCGCGTTTTACAACCGTCGTTATCTGGCCGTAGTAGTTGCAAGGTGCAACTACTCGCCAATCGATATCCATGACGTATCGTCACCGTTAAGGTACCATCCGCGTGTTGGTAAATCGGTGGGAAGAGGTCGAGTGCCGCGCACTTCGTCTGCTCTCGTCACAATCGAACCCACCCACCCCTTTTATGCCTCCCTCTACCCCCGATCTCTGGTCGTTTCGCAATTTCGAGGAGGGCCGTGCCTCTCTGCGTGCGTAGAGCGTGCGCGCGCACGCATCACACGCTCGACCGGCACTCCTACACACGTACGTGCACCTACCGCGAAAGTGTGTTGGAAACTCGTGCCACAATTTACAGCTTTATCTACGTTCCTGTCTTGCCACCCTACCGAGTCCGCGATTTATACTCGCCTCCTGTGATTTCTTACGTTACTGTTCCCCATCGCTGACTCTATCGGTTTCGTTAAATTAAGAGCGCGAGAGCGGTTCTTCGGCGCGCTTCGGTGACAATTTTCGTTTGGATCGTTATTAGAGAAACGACGATGGAATTGGTAAGTCGATTGTGACGAGAGCAGACGAACTTTCTTTAATCGAAAGAAAGTGGATCTCTCTTTTACGGTGGTCCGATGCACACGAGGGTGTTCGTAGCTTCGACCGGGGTAGCCCCATTACCTATTTCAATTCGCGCGTCCGGCACCCGAGCAAGGCAAAAAAATTATTCTCACTTCCGCGTGACTTTTAGGGTCGGCCTCTCGGTCTCTCCGTGACAATTTTTGCTGAGCGATTTGAGCAGGGCGCGCGACTCGGTCCGCGCCATTGCCTGTGAAAATTATGCGACCATGGAGACCCCCGTTTCCGCGGGGTCTGGCCCAGCGGGCGTGCTCCACATCGTGCCACGGGTGAAGGAATTTCGCGCTGGGTACTACGGGGGAGTAGGGTTTTATAAAGTTGATCGATTCGCTCCCGGAAAACCGAGATGAGACTCGCGCCGCGTCCGTAGAAAGGTATTCCGTAGCGCGAGGATAAATTTGTCATAAATCGTGCGCGTAATATACCCTACCCAACGCGGAATAGGCGTTCATGCACGAAATCCGCACCCGATCGAGCGTAAAGGCGTCAGAATGGGATTCGATGATTATCTTCGATACGATTGAAGGATAGATATCGTTGGAATGCGATGGGATGGAGAATAGCGACGACGCGAAGCTTAAAGAAGACTCTTTATAATCACAGGCTATTAAACCAGGCGGACTTGATCCAACGATTGGCATTTTAACATCCGAAACCATGGAGATCACAATGATTTCGGCGATCGATCGACCTAAGTCGGGTTTCCTGCTATTTTTGCCGGCGCATTCGGTATTACAAGGACGTAAAACATTGTCCGTCGTACGTGACCGGAGTCGGAAGTCTTGTAGGTTTCCGCTAGAGAAGAAGACGAGGACGTGGAGGACGACGAGAGCCAGCAGGATGAAATTCACTCGCGCCATTTCCCGCGACGTAGGCAGGGAAAATACCTCTCTGCCACTCCGCCGTAGTCCCCGAGCGCCTAATCTCTAAGTGGCGTCATTTATCTGAAGGAACGAACCCGTAGATGCCTACGTACACGAGCTCACGCGCGTGTAAGAGCCTGCACGGGGGATATGCGAGAACGTGGGTGAAGCGGAGTGCTAGACTCGTCAACTCGGGGAGATCGCAGCCTCCCGGAGGACTCGCGAAAAATATACAGTCTCCTCCACCCCGTGGTCCGTGAAGAACGGTCGGCCCGATTGTAAATTCTTCGAGCCGCGGCATGTTACTTCTGTCGACGATTTCCTTCTCGACGCACGCGAGACCGACATTCCTCGGAAAAAGATAGAAGGACGAATTCGACGCTTAGCTCGATGGTCATCGACAAGAAGGTCTACGCTAATTCGACTTCTCAATTACTCGAGATGCGAACAACGACGTAGCTTTCTAAATAGAACCCAGGACACTCTTTCGACAATTTATAAGAAACTCGCAAAATTGTAAGCGAGCCTTCTGCCCTACTTAGTACCTCTTTAACCCTTTCGCTACGGGCGACTCCTCCGCCACGGCGCTCCCGCTGTACGCCCGTAGTATCTGAGTGGCATCTTATGCAGGGCGACTATAGTCGCCCGTAGTACGTCGGTGGCATTCTATGCAGGGCGACTATAGTCGCCCGTAGTAGCGAAAGGGTTAAGTGTTCCGCTACGAGAGGACAACGGTGGCACGAGAGCGGCTACGGGAAGTAAGAACGAAAGGAAAAAAGGATGGAAGCTAAGGGGACTAGACAAAAGAGAGCGATGTAGGAGCTGATCCTAATGGCAGTAGCCTCATCCTGTCGCCCGAGAATCGTGTACGGCTCCTTGAACGGAGCCTCTGCGGCCTCCCTGAAATCCTTGGTAGCGTACCGAAGGTGAGATGCCGAGGTAACCTGAGGCGTTACCCGAACGTTACCTAGCCACGGCTGGTGATCCAAAGTGAAACCCTATCCGTTCCTCTCGTAAGAAACGCTCTTTCCCTCTTCCATTCTCCCAAACTCCTTCCTCCCACTCTCCTACCCGTCGTGTCTTGGCAGTTTCGAGAGAACCAGGACACAGAGAGGGAGAACGGTCTGCTGCATCCATCGACTGGCTCGAGCAAAAGGAAGGGAGGAGGAGAGTGGAGAAGGATGAGAGGAAGGTTTCTCTCTCGCTATATTGCGCCACGTCTTAAGACTATAGAGGCGAGCCGGTTCCGAGGAAGGAGCCTGCCAGATATTCACGCGTCATAAAGCAGTGGAACAGCCTCCACCTCGGCTCCTCGCTTTAACCTTACTCCTCCAGCACCCCCTATGCCCTCCTCTCCCTCATACTCAGGACCCCCCATCCCCATTTCTTCTCCCTCAAACCCCACCCTCCCCTTGCCAAAGTATATCGTAATGGCCATCGGGGAGTACGAGAGTGAAAAATGCACTCCGACGATTCGGGGCCCTGTAGAAGACTACCGTGTGCTCGATTTACTCGCGATTTCCGGTCTCAAAGTCTTTCGTGCCCGAGAAGTAGCGGAAGTGGAATGCACTTTTCTTACGGAGGAAAAGGTGCTCGTGGACGCTTCCCAGAGAGTTCGAAATTGAACAGCACGCGCGTTTCGTCGTAAATCGTTCTTCTTGCCACAAGCGATTTTTACGGAGTATTTAGTTAGACGGATCGTTGAAGCATCCGTGAAAGCGAAGTATAAAAATAAACGAGAACATTTGCTTTTAGAATTTCTCCTTCTCCTCGACGACGATTCCACTTTATCCCCTTTCCAGTGACAATCCCGTCCACATCCTTCGACAACGACTAGTCGTACAAACAACACCATCTGGGCACCGGGGTGGCTAGGCAGGATACAGAGAACACGTATGGGGTGCGCAACGGGGTAAGGATAACCCGTGTTACCGGCCTGTTGTGGCGTGTTCCTGCAACAGCCACCGCGTTATCAGATTGAAATGGTGTTCTCCGGAGGGGTCTGTAACATCGCGAAAAGCCGACTAAGCGTGCGGGTTTTCGAGTAACCGTTACAAGTGGAAAAATCTAACGACGTGGAAAAGAAGCTATACGGGAGAAAACCACGCGAATCTTTCTCGCAAGCTTCTTCGAGTCGTCGATGCTCTTCTCGCGAGTCATATAAGTTCAGAAAATTTCCATTCCTTTCTCATTCTTCTCGGCAACCCTTCCATCCAGCATTTTTCGCGGCACCGTGCATCGTCCCGAAAACTCTTATACCGTTATGAACGTTGGAACGGACAGTGCAGTGGCGCTTTTCATTAGCGCGAGGCCACGCAGGGGGGGCGGTGGTTCGATAACGAAATATCGCGACATGGAGAGAAAATCGATGGCAATTTTTCGAGGACGACAGAGCGCGCGAGCTCGGGGGCCTGGGGTATCATTCCGTTCGGCTCGTAATTAGAATCCACTAGAAATCCGGCGCGGAATATATACGTCGGCGTCGTGTCGTAGACGAGAAGCGCGTACCGTACGTTCGCGCTCATCGATCGTTCGACGGGGCAATATCGATTATATTGCGCGCGGCACGATGCGACGAGCGGCATCGACATGGCGCTTCTCCTCGTAGCGGGCCAATTCCATGAGCAATTATCGGAAGGTAACCAAACATCTAATAATCCCAGACAAAATCTATATTCGCCCACGGGCGCGTGCTTCCAACGCCGGTAGACATCCACTTTCAACCGTGCGGTCTCTCTTTCACTCTCTCACCCTCTCCCTCTCTCTCTTCCTCTCTCTCTCTCTCACCGTCTCTCTCTCCATTTCAGTATCGCGCTTACACTCTCCCGCTCGTTCTCTCTCTCTCCCTGCCAGTTCTACCTCAGTCACCCTCTTTCCCACCACCCCTCTGCACCCGCTTTCCATCATCGCCACTTGCTTCACCGGATGCCATATAATTTGCAATAACATAACGAGCTTGCCGTGCCACGCAATGACGTCGTTTACTCCGCCCGCTACTGAGCCGATGAGATTGGGTGCTACGATCGACTGCCGGAAGTCGGGCAGACGTTCCGTGTGCACGCGTCCCCCACGAAATATTCTCTTTCTTTTTACTAAGCTCGACTTCGCCTTGAAATTGAAACGATCGAAGGAAGCTACCCTATTCGAGGAGAAAATCCATACAGTAGAATATAACTAGAATGTAGGGTGTAGATGATGCTAGACCGTCGTTCGAAGAAAGTAGTCTTCGATAGATTTTCGATGGTTGCTTTAGAGGAGAGAATCGCCATTGTTGCGCAGCAAGGTTTGTAGTTGGAAAATTGAGACAACTTTTTGTAACAATATTCAGAACTCGCATCTTAAATTTCCATCGAACTACACGTTTCAGTTTCAACGATATAGTTTTTCTATCCTCTTGCCAATAGAGATCGAAGATATTCTCCCATTCGTTCTTCTTTCTCCTAATTACTTTATCTCACTTATATTCTACCGCAATGTTATGTTTCATTGCTTTCATCGAGCCTTGCATTTCAAAAGGCAAAACGCAAAACCCACTGACACAACCACAACAACGCGATCGTTATACTCCACGTATACTTACTTAATAAACATTACATTTTCTGTTAAATCGTAAACTTAACTAAACGAAACAATCGTGCGGATGAGTATCTTAATCGAACTAATTCACGAAATCATCCTTCACAGTGAAACAACCATTGCCGTAATACAGGTAGATAGTGGATACTTAAAAAAGTCAGCGACTAATCGCTGCGCGGTGCTTTATTATCGCGGGAAAAGAACTTAACCGCTAGAGGCTCTATTCTCATCCCGCAGTCGCGACGCGCGGCAGTAAATCTCGTAATAAATTCATCCTCGTAATTTATGTACGAGTGTTTTAAGCAGAAATTGCCGTGATAGAATTATCGCGCTTCTTTACCCGCGTTACGCGTACTAGGAAACACAGGTTCTCCTTTGCCGAGGAAGTTCTACTGTCATCTTCTTCGAAACACTCTTCCGATCGTCGCACCCACAATTTTACAAACATCCCCGTCATTCCGTCGAGCATACGGCCCATAACGAAATTTACGAATATCCCATTCTGCAGCTCAAACGTTCCTCCGATACCGTCGCCATAGAAATCCTTTGAGAGCGCACGCTCCTTTGATTCTGCCGTCTCTCGGTTTCTCCCGCTCGCTCCCGAAAATCATTCGCAAATTGGAGCGGCGCAGGAGTTTCGCACGGTTTCGCCGCCGCGAAAATTTTGCATCCGACAGAGTCTCCTCGGCGCCTCCGCTCCCGCCCCCTTTTTGCGGTCGCGCCGCCGCCGTTGCCGCCTCCACCGCCGTCGGTGCGCCCCCGCATTGCGACGCGGGAATACGAGGGACGACGACGACGACGACGACGACGACGACGACGACGACGTCGACGTCGACGTCGATGTCGATGCAAAAGTTGCGTCGTGTGGAAATTAAAGAGGGAGAGATCCGTCGTCTCGTCCGCCACTTCAAGTACGAAGTGCGCTACCCACGGGAAGGACGAATGCGATTGGTCGAGACGAGTGGGTCTCCGAGTTGGGAAGGTGGAGGGTGCCGGTCGTGCTTTTCCCTCGGCGCGGTGCGAATACTGTACCAACGCGGTCGAGGGCCGTCGAGTAGAGTCGATAAAAGTAACACGCCTATTGCTACCGTCTCTCCATTCCCCTCTACCCTATCGAAGCTTCGCGGATACCCGCGGAATCGAAAACTGAAAACGTTACGATGTCAATGGGGGCGTGCCGCGAGAGCTTGTCGGAACCCTGGCCATCTTCACCAGTCCATCCTTCGTGGTAAAAGGACCAGGGAAGAATCAATTATTATTATCGAAAGTAGATAACCGCGGGACGATGAGCTACGACGTAGGACGAAATCAAAGAGGAGTGGTCTCCAATCGAGTGGAGAACCTTAAATCCGGAATGCGCCCTTGCGATCGGTGTTACCGGCACTGTCGACGGATTTCGCGAATCACGATGAAAAAGATGGGGAGAGAATGCGGAAAAGGGGATTAAAGAGTCTCGCGCTCGCCGGCGAAGCGCGAAATGATTGTGGGGCCAGGAAGGGCTGAATAGTCATCGTCTCCCCGATGGGGTTAGCGCAAAAACCGGGCGGGCATTCGAAAAGAGGAGTTTCGTCATTTCTTTCGAGAAGGGCAGACGAGTCATCGATGGTGCACGGGGGCGGAGAAGCCCGCCGCCGATGCAATATACACCGTATGCAACTCCACTCTTCCAATGTGTGTGTGTGTGTGTGTGTGTGTGTTCCTGCGCGGAAGAGAGACTAGGCGCGTGTGTCTGCGCTGGGACGCTTGCACGGCACAGAGGGCGCGCGTTTCAGGTGAGCATGTGTGAGATCCACTCTCCCCCTCGCCAACATCACGCACTTGATGTCGCCCGCCTCCGTCGTCGTCGCCCAGTGGATGTCAATGACTCGGATGACTTCGTGAATATTCGTCGTCGGTAACAACGACGACGTCTACGACGACGACGGGGACCGCCACGACGACAGGGGAAAATCGATCGCGAACCAGACACCGAGACTCCCGCATAAAGTGTCGACGGTCTCACGGAAGTTCGAGATGTCGTAGGAAGGGCGCCAAATTTAAAGTGGGACGATTAAAGCGATCTTGCGTTTGTCGATGACGACGATCGAGATTTTTGATAAGATCAGGTTTATTTTAGAGGGCGATCGCGTGCATTGGTGAATTTTAAATGATATTTTTCTACGACCCCATTTCTCCTTGCTCCTGCTTGGATATTAGGAACGAAGTGAAATGATTTCTTCTGCCTTTCTTTTATAGGTATGCTGCAAGGGTGTTTTTTTGCTGTTCTCAAAGAGACGTCGAAAAGCGGAATACCAGACTGGTTGACCACCTCCGCGATCTCTTACGACCAGTGTCTGCTTCCTCCACATTCTCATCAACCCTCTCTTCTATTCTGCCGCCGACTAACACACGCGGACGGGGCTAAGTGCACCCCTATGCCCCTGCGAGGTATACCGCGTGCTCGCTAACTCGGAGACCGCGGGTATTTTCTACCTTGCATTCCGACGTTTCAATGTACAATTACGACGCGATGAAAACTTTCGCTCGAGAAATAAATAATCGAGTAACGAGGACTCACCGGCCGTGATACACGCCAATCTACTGCCACAAATTGATTCGTTACTCGTACTCACCTGTAACAAATAAAAGGAAATGTTAGTTATTATTTTCGGAGTGGTTCACATTTTATTTTTGCCTCTTCCATTAATTCGCTCGGAGAGAGAAATTTCGGGTAATCGATATCTAATGAGAGAATCGCGTGAATACACGCATACTCGGAATGCCAGAATGCGGAAACAGAATATTGATTACTATTTATGGCCCGCGCACTCGTCGATTTTTCGCTTCCTCGTTAATTTGTGTCGAGAGATATTTCGGATAGCCGATGCCGACTTCCTAGCCCCGAAATCGCGCTAATACCTCGCATTCGGATTACCACTATTCTTTGTAAGACGAGGCAGACGACGGAGATGCGATGGTGCGAACGCGAGGGTAGGTAAGGACTTTCTTTTAATTAATTTGGGAATTACCATGGGGGCCGGAAGAGCGTACTTCCTCCGCGCTCGTAATCCCATCGGAGTGCTGCGTTATGAACAACTTTTATAATTAAGCAATGAAGAAAACTTTCTCTTAAAATTCGTATCCGTGTTACTTACAGTCCGGACCATCTTCTAGAGACGAGCGTTCTTCTTAATTTACCATAATTTCATAATCGCAACGGAACGTAGGTAAGCGAAATTAGCACGTCCGCGAATAATGCGTCGAGGATCATATAAAGTGCACGGAAATCAAATCTAAAGTCTTTGAAACGAGAATACATTCGGTGGATAAATCATTTCTTTTCTACGTGAGAAGATACGTTTTAACGATAACCACGTGTATGGCAGACGCGTTGCATTACCCCGTGAAACGTAATATTTCGCGCGGATATAAATCTCTACTAATTACGAATCCCGTATCCAGATACAACGCGGCAGTGCAGTTTAACCGTCTCTCCCTTTGATAAATTATCGCTCGCTTGGAGAGTCCCGCTGGAAAGTGAATTAACGCGCGGGGGAGAGTCGCCGAATCGTCGAAACGAGGAAACTTTCGGAGAAGTAACCGGGAAGAATGCTATCGGGGCGTCCTTGCTTATTTCAAGTCATTTTACCTATGCCCGTGCCCCGCGCGTCCTCTGCCCTGGAAATCGAGAAAGCACCCCTTCCCACCTCTCCATCCTCCTACCACCCTTTCCAACCCCCGACGCGATTTCCAGCCTCGACTGCTTCCCCGGTATCGCCCGCCCGCTTTCTCCCACTCTCACGACCGAGGCGAAGATGGAGAAAAATTTGACGCATTTTAAAAGTTTCGCGTAAATGGAAGGAACTCCAGCGCCAGCTCCTGCCGCGCGTCCCCGGATAGAAAGTGTGTTATCAAGTTTCATCCTATGGTTATTTCATAACCGACTACGGTATAACTCGACACGTTCATGCATACCTTACGTCTAGGCGACTGTATCCACCGTCGGAGGCCATATAAACACTCTTTCGCTCGTGCGGCTTTGTACGCGATTTTTGTTCGGTTCGAAGCGAATACGAATTGGAGTAGTAATTATTTACTGCAACACGTAGGAGAATTTGGAGTAATGTGCGTGGCACGTGAATTATACCGCGAAATGCGAATCGACTAAGGCAAAGTCTCTACTTGATCCTTTGTAGCGAAACTCTCCTACTCGTAAAATAAACCTTAGGTGAAATAGTAAAGCGTATCGACGATGTTGATCGTCGAAAAGCCTTTCGGTGCTTCGGCGTTATCGCGGCGACATCGTTTTAGCGTCATTTTCTCCGACTTCCGGTGAGCCGGGCGACATTTTTACCTTCTTACGCGCGTGCCGTCAACCTTCATAAATTGAAAGATTGAGCTGCTGCTGCGCGTGACAGTTAATTAAACGAAAGGAAAGAACAACTTCCTCGCGACATTATGACGTGGCACGAGTCATGCGGTGCCTTTAATTTCCACCGACGACGACGAGGCAATTCGTTGTGGACGTTGCGCCTCGCTACTCGCGTTCCCCACGGTAAACGCGATCGATGATAGAAATAGCACATCGCGGAGAATATAAAACTCGAAGACCCTCTGGTACCATTTCAAGGATGCGAGAAAACTAAAGAGACACGCGAGTAATCCGACTTTCCCACGTGAGAGGTCGCGATTTCACGTGCCTCACGGGTCGAAGTTCCGTATTCGACGAGTAACACGCGATCCTTCTTCTTATACCTAAAGTTCGCGCTCGATTACGTTTCCGAAGCCATTTCCTCTTGAAGCCTGAAATGGTTTCATTGCCCGGTGGAAACGTCACGCGTCTTCGTTCTTCGCGGACCGCACAAAACTCTCCGGCCCGTTCCGCTTAAGTTCCCATTATGGAATTTAATCCGGGAAGAGTAGCCGCGCACCGGCTAAGTAGACTTTTGATTCGCCACGTAATCTGAATGTGCCCCGCCGCGTCTCGGGCGGTAGTGCTGCAGGTTTAACAGGGAGACCGGATGAAACGGTCGTAATTAGCTAATGAGACGGTCGTAGTCCGACGGAGCGGCTAAGATTACTGCGCGGTGCAATGGCGCGCTGCAATTAACAATTACGCAAGATTAGGCTGAACTTTCGTGCATTCCTCTTGAGTCGCGACGCGGTGGCCCCGACCCGCCTCCTCTCGCCAATTCGAGATGCCTTCTCCTATTCCACCCGCTCCTTCGTCCCAGCCCACTTTAACGCGAGACGAGGCAAGCCTAACGTCGGTTGGCATTTGATCATTTGCTTCGGTTACGATTACTCCGCTCAAAGGATACGTAAATGCTCCAATTTCCCGTCCAGAAACTCTCGTCCCTGGAGAATCAATGCCGCGGAACTGACGAAATTATCAGCCTTCACGTTGACGCGGATAAGAGGGAAGAAGTGACGCGTGACGTCGTGGGATAGAAAAAAAAAAAAAAAAATGATTGAAAGACTTCGACGAGTCCGTGGATAGATAAACGGAGAAAGATGGAGCCCGATCGAGAGGGTAGGAGAAGACCGAGGAAGAAGGAACGACGAAGATGAAGAAGAGTAGGGCGATACACCGGGCCGTTGGATCGATATCCCCGCGTCGTTATGTTTTTGCGGTCCGCTGATGGATGGCCCGGGCCAGATAACACGTCCAGATAAGGGCCCCCATCGGTTACGGAATTATCTCGAGTGCGTCGAGAGGAGGACGCTTTCGTCGCGCGCGTCGATCGGCTCGAGTCCTTCGCTCTCGACGGGGAGACCGAAGGCGAGCGATCGTTGGAAAAGTCGGCGGTTCGAGGAATCAAGAGAAAGGGACGGGAGAGAAAGGAGATGGAAGAGGAGGGGGCCGACAAAGATCAAGGGGGCAAAGGTGTAGCGAGAGTCACCGAGAAAGAGGGAAGCGACAGGGACGCGAGGGTATCATCTATCATCCGCCTGTTTACCGGCGAAACAGCCTGCAAATGCTATTCAATTTGCCTGATGGAAAGCCTTCCTTCCTTCCTTCCTCTCCTCGCTCGTGCGCGTTCCGTTTCACGTCGACATTCCTTGACTACTAAGTTTCCACGATGTTCCTTTTCTTCCTTCGACCTACGCCCCACCACGCCTTCTCCCCTTCCACCAAACGACGTGCCCTTTCACAAACCCTTACACTCGTCCTTTCCACCGCCACCGTGCGTGCTCCTTTTCACCCCCTCCTCCTCCCTTCTCAAGCACTCTCTCCTCCCACGATTCGTATCTTTCGTCGGTCGCTCTATTTCCTCGTCTCTTCGGTTCTCTTCCTTTTGCCCGTCACCCCCCTAGCCCCTCTCGCGACATCGCATTCCCATGTGCGTATTTGCTTTTCTCCTGAATTTCGCTGCCTCTCTCCTGTTTCTAATGCGTCCTCGAAAAGTGGCTCGTCGCCTGTGAGGCGACTTTAAAGCGTATGTTTGTAAGGTGTAGAGGGATGGAACGAGAGAAACGACGAGGGAGAAAGAAGGAGGGAAAAAGAAGGAGAGAGACATCTCGCCTAGGAGTTGGAAGGTCCGCTCTACTCGCTTATGTTAGAAGGAGATCGAGATCGGAAGAAAGAGAGCAGGAACTGAGGTGGGGACGAGAGCAGAAGGAAGGGAACGTCGTGAAGCAGGAAGCCAAGGGAGAAAGGAAGACCTTTACCTCTCGTCTTATATGAGAAAACCTTTTTCGCCATTCTACCGGTGCAAGCGGGGCGCACGTATGAGACGTATGGCGACAGGTATTTTAGGATGAATAGGTAGAAGGAAGTGAAATAGGATCGACGCCCCTTCGAACCCAGACGCCGGCGCCGCGGAAAGGAACTCGCAAAGTTCGGCGTAATTGAGCGCTTGTTTTTCTTTCCTTCGATTCAGCCAACGAGGGAAATTTTCTCGTTACCCCAATTTCACGGAAGAAATTTTAACGCGAACACCGCGAATTGCGCCTATTCTTTGTAAATTCGTCGGCAATTGCTTTTGCTACTATTTCCGCGTGGATTCGCTTATCGTTCCCCAAGGACACAAATCCGCCTCATCGGCTTCTCACCGCGATGTTTCGAGGCCGATCAAATTCCGAAGGACTCGAAGGAAGGATGGCATCAAAAGGGAGTGGATGTACCGTGGTAGACGTCCTTCTCGCTATAGGAAGAGGGTGGAAGGGGATAATCCACGCATCATATCTCACCGTTGACAAGCATTCATGACCCCGGGTAGCCTGAGCCCTCAATGGCGAACGACATCGCCAACAAACGCTCTTCTCCTCCATCTCCAGCCTCTCCTTTACTCTCTGCCTCTCTCGCGCGCTCTTCGTCTCTCAATCGCTCTTCCAACTTGAGCATAACGTCGTCCCGACCGGACCTCCTCTTCTCCGCCAGAATTTCAACTTGCAGTCGCGCTTCCCGCAAGCATCGAACTGTAGGAAATATACGAGCTTCTGGTGACATCGTCTGCGCGCGTCTCAGAATTCTACGAAGATCGACATCCGCACCTTTTTGAACCTACGTGAACGTTCGTGGAAAGTTCGAGGATATTCATGCTAGCCGATAAAGGGAAACGTAAGGAGAAATGTTCGAAAACAGAATTAGCCGGTGGTTGTTGCCACGATGTATCTCGTAAATCGCGGCAAAACACAATTTGATCGGAAAACGCGTGCCGATTCTCGAGTGAGCCAGCCGTGCGTGCGCGCGATAGCCAATTTCACAGTAAAATCACAACCGTTGGGGTGCGTCAACACGGAATTCTTCATTCATTAGGCTAGCGAATACTGGGAATTGCATTATTTACGGTTGCGTGGTGTCGTTTGGAAATATTAGTTGGATCGCATCCAGATAAACGTACTTATTAGTGGATAATTGCGCGCGTAAATTTGTTAGGCATTAATATTTGCGCGAGTGCAACGTATTATGGAATGTCAGAGGTAGGTACTTCACGCGGCGACGGCTGCCCACTCTCGCCCGACACGCCCGCTTATAACGAAATGTGAATTATGAGAGTGGATGGTAGCGCGCCATCGAAACGTCCGTTCGCTTTTATCGCGGCCAGCAGCGAATCCCGGCGACAGAATAATTAAGGCATTTGGAATCGATATAAAAAATAAATGTCAATCGGTTGCGCTTCGCGCGTGCCAGGACCCGACGTCAACGATACCCATGGGAATATATCGCGTTAAAGCGTAATTTTATTGAAAATCACACGCCTACGTAATAGCATTAATTTAAGAGAGAATTAATTCGCCAGGCGTCACATTAATTTAAAAGCGCTCGCCCGAAACGATTTGTTGGCCCACCGATCGACGGTACTTCGCGTCGAAAGCTGCCAAATTGAACCGCGATCGGGTCCGCTCTGGGCAAGCTCGCGTCGGGATTGAAGAGGAAGGGGAAGGGGGCAAGCGACCAAACGTGAAAACAACGCGAAAAAGGGAGAAAGGAAAGTGCTGATTTTTCATGTTCGCACCTCACCCCTCCTACCCCACTCACCCCTCGACTGGACGACCCGGACCGGGCACGTAAAAACGTAAACAAAAAACTCATTATCGCATTGTACCCCGGTGCCCATTGTCTTTGGTCGGGCGCCGATCGCGTGGGTAATGCGTGGGAATGCGCGGTGCGCTTGCGTCCGAGCGCGACGATGCGAAACGCGTAAAGTTGTCAACAATTGGCGGGGTCGATAATGACGCGTGAGCGCCGTACCTACCGATCTCGTCGCGCGATGTAATTTCCAGAAGAGGACCGAAGAGAAGAACGAAGAGGAGGAGGAGAAGACGCGCGAGGGACGGGCGCGCTCGAAGAGCTTGCACGGCGAGATTGATATTTGCAATAGTAATGAAGAGAAAATAGCGTCTCGAAACAATGTCGCCGACGATAAATTTGAGTTTGCTCTTTAATGGCGTCCTTTACGTAGGCGGGGCGCGTAAGTAAAGCCACGAGTATTGTTTCCCGCCACACCCCACCCCACCTCTCTCGCGGGCTTTTCGTCTCGCAAGTTTTACGACGGGACAAAGCGATATTGCATTTCCTCCCGGGGTAATGCGCAACGCAACCCGCGCGCTACGAGCGTGACATTAAAGGCAAGTTAAGCGGCGCGGCCTGTCGGTATAGCCAGTACGCCGGGTATTAATATTGTCGCCTTTAGGTTGATAAATAGTTTCGGGCGAACTTGCGCGTAGCGAAGCTTGCGGGGCTTGCTCGGACATCGCCGACGTTGTTAACAATACCGTAACGGTAGCCAACGCGTGTAGGACACCTAACGGGGCTTGCGACTACCACGGTGTTGGGATACGCTCGCCGAATATTTCGAATATCTTGATGCCACGCTCCATTATCACTTTTTCCAGGTCTCCCCGTGACGCGTTCGTAGTTTGCGCGACGATTGAAGTGTTTATCGTCATCCGTGGAATACTTTGGACAGCTGACTGTCGTGCGAGTTACACGCACCTCGCATGTACACATTCAAAGTGGAATCGTCCCAATCAAATATGACTAGGGTATTGCATATTTGCTTGCTAGAGCTCACTTGCTCGCGAAGCTATGTAAATTGACTCGTCGGCACGGCGAGGTACTTTGGAACCCGAAACGTTTCTTCTCCCGACTACCGGCATCCTTCGACCGCATTTAGTTACGCAAATTTAAAAAGGACGATAGACCGGAATTGTTCCGAGTGCGATATAATCGGAAGGTTAAAGTTTCACGGACAAAAAGCTCAGCTTGCAAGACGATACCGGGTAGTCCCCTGATGCCGAGCTCGCGAGTACTTACCCCGGAAGATTCGAACTCTTTCCCGATTAGCACCGCAGCCGGCGTCTTATCGGACGCCCATTATTACCGGTGATTCCAGCACGCCCAACTATTTCCGGTAACGTCGGCCAATTATACGGCACCACCTCGCGTAATACCAATTGAACGAGCCCTCGCGGGCCGCGAGCGAAGGGTGAAAGGGGTTAGAGGGGCGAAGATCCTTACGTTTTAATTATACGTCGCGCACCTAATCTTATCCGTGCGACTTCCGCGCACGGGCGTTTTCTTTCTCATTAGAGGGCCCGCGCGTAACGATACCGGTCTGGCACTTATCGTTTCATTATAGGATTCCGCGCGCGTTACCGTGACGATAATATTGCGCGACGCGCGGCCACGGGCGCCACGGGGGTATCCTTAGTCGGCACAGTAGATTCCGTAGGTATAAGCCGGTCTTAGAGACAATTCAATTAGCCGATATGATCCTGCAATGTGCGTGCACGTACGCAGAGCGCCGCAAGACCGCGTACAAGCCGATCCTAATCTCCGTCATGTACCTTAGCGCGTAAGTACATGAGAGCACCGCGGCATGTACATGTAAGTGGGGAGTAAGAGTGGGGTGGAGCGCTGTGTGTGCATGCGTGTCGGCATTTAGAGACGTCTGGGCTAAGTGCAGTTTTACCCCTAAGTCAAGATGTCGTTAGACTTCGATCGAGAGGACCTCGCGTGCCCGATAGCTTTGCTAAAACAATTAATGCGAGGGAATGATTGTGCTGTTCGGCCGTTCCCATTGATTGTTCGTTGAGACGAGGAGCGACGGAGTAGGTGACTATTTTAGACTCGAATTGTACGAAGAAACCTGTATAATTTAAAATAACACAGCGTTAACACTTTGAGTACCACGCTGATTTTCCATGGTCGGCCCGTGGCGCCACACGTTGCATTTTTCGTGTGTGTTTTCTTAATATATGATCTTTCAAGTGCTGTAAATTGCGATTAGTATGATCATTTCTTTAATGATTTTTCTGGTGGTCATTAGTGACCACCGTGGCGTCACAGGAGAAACCGTGGTCGGTCACATGTTACTATCATGACAGTCGAAGTGTTAATATGTTTGTCACAGTGGCAACTTGACGCGCGGGTTCGCGCGCAAAATACAAACATTTGATACGTCGAAGAATCGAAACGCAAGACCAATGTTCTCGTGCCCTTACGCGAGGACATCGAAAATAACCAGGAAGGCTCTTGAGCGAGAATCCATCGGTTATCTCATCGGCCACCCGTGTCGACGATGCAACAACCAGCACGCGGCGGCGGTGGCGGCTCCTTCATTTCAATTTCCTTAATTAAAGTTCCGCGCTCTTCGATCGCCCCGTCGCGGACCTTCACCTTCTTTCTCTTCCACCTCCACCTCCTACGAGACTTCTTACTGCGCTCCAGAACAGTCCGCGACAGGCCGCCGGGAGCGCTCGTACCCTTTAATGGCTGATACGCATTAATTGCTCGTTATGTCTACGACGATATCCACCGCCCTCCCGCGCGTCCACGATTCACCTAAGGATCCTCCAATCGTCGCCTTAATGCGAACTTACCTCGAGAACGATACCGCGGACTCGTTTCTACCTGCGCGCCGGTACCAATCGCTTTCGTTCGGATTCGTGGCCGTCGTTTTGCAAGAACTCTCTCGTTCGTTCCTTCTCGATTAGCGAAAATGGCACAACGAGCGGTAGTCGACCACTTCGCGTGGGTGGGAAAATTAAATATCTAGGTGTTTCGCGTCACGAGTATCATCGGCCGGGCGTTCAAAGCGGACGATGGTAAATCTACGAATTTATATCGTGAACTTTCTTCGGGCGAGCGAGCGAGAATCCGCATGTTTGGTCTTCCGTTGCTCAGCCACCATTAAATTCAGCCGGAGCAACAGATACTGCCCGATAGGTGTTGCGCGATTGAGCTATCAAACGAAGCTAGGCGAGGAAAATCTGGGGAGGTAAGTCCCAAGCACGTTCTGTCAATCTCACCCGACTGGACATTACTCTAGATATCCGAGGACACAAGTGATACGTCTACCGACGCCGTGCTACGTTCTCGTCGATTTTCCACTTACATATAAATAATAGCGGCATACGTGCTCGTGGAAATTGGAAAACCGAATACCCTGATTTACGTAAGAATCATTTTTTTTTTGCTTCGACGAGCGCTCGCGTCGCTCCACTACCAAAAGCAACCACCGTCGATAAATGGGACAATGAGAATTATTGACAATCGATGCGCGCCGAAGTGCATTGTACGAATTTATCGGGATATCTCGCAACGACATTAATTCACTCTGCGGAATTCAATTAATTCTCCTTAGAACGCGCTCGTGTCGATTGTATATGGCCACAGTTTCGAATCGTGCGAGTAAACTAGGTTTCCCGTCCGAATGGCGCAACGCGTCGAACAGACTGGAGCGCGGGCGTGAAACTTTGCGCTAAAATTTAACGCAATGTGGAATGCGATCGTCGGTGCGACACCGATGACTTTTCCAACCGACGACATTAATCACTACGTCAAAAGAGCCGCGCGTGGATGTGAGGGGAACGGTGCGGGTCGCGCGAGCGTGTGGATAGATCACACGCAGGCGCCCTCACTAGGATCCGCTCCGCGTGGTTACAATTACTCGACACGCACACGTAAACGCGATACTCCACGTTGACTCACATTGACTGCGGCGCGATGCGCACGTGTGGCCTCGCGATCTGCGGAACGATCGTCGAATTTTCGAACGCAACAGAGAGCGCGAGCTGATTTATCCGATACTATTTGTTTTTTTTTTTTTTTTCACCCACCCACCAGCTCGCGCGCGCGACACCACCCCGGCCTTGCGCGCGCACGAGTCAGATCCCTCCCGGCAATTTTTTTTATTTCTCGTTACGAACCGGAGGAAAAGCTCTCTATAGGCCGCGACGGGCGTTAGGTACCCGCGGGCCCAAGCGCCTATGGGCACGATCCTGCGCGCCAGCAGTTTTCCCCATCGGGAAATCTGCGGCAATTTTTCATTGCGCGACACGACAATGTATCTGCCTGCTGTGCGCGCTTCCTCTCTTTTTCTCTCTTCTCGCACTCTCCTACTCTCTCTTCCTTCCCTCTTTCGGCGGCTCTCCCCTCTCCCATTGGTTCTACTCGCCGCTTCTCACCGCACCACCGCCACCACCATCGAAAAAGTGTCCAGACCACTCTCCGCTCCTCTCCGCGCACTTTCTCTCACTCTCTCTCTCTCTCTTTCTCTCTCTTTCTCTCTTTCTCTTCCACCTCGCTTTACCTGGGGCGCACTCGCGCGAAGCTGCGAGAGAGCGCACTTTGTCGGCCGTGATAATGTTTTCATTATTCACTGGATTATACACGGCGCGTTGGCGGAAATCAGGTGGGACGGTATTATGCGCCACTATCGGACACGTCGAACCGGTGATTTACCGGCTTCGCGCCGAGGATAAAAAAAGAGCCTGGCCCAGGTCCGCCACGTTCTCGATATTTCGGAAGAGCGGGGGAGGAAGAGAGAGAGAGAGAGAGAGAGAGAGAGAGAGAGAGAGAGAGAGAGACAGAGAGAGAGAGAGAGAGCTCCGCTCGACGTCCGATAGTATCCGAGGAGTGGATCGTATTTTCACGACGCGGAAAATCGTGTCTCGTTTCCGTCGCCACTTCGCCTCACTCCGAGGGACTTTGCTCTTAACAGCGATTGGATGGTATTAAAGAATGATCGATGGCATGCTCGATAAGCGGGTCGTAAAGAGTGAAAAATAATTTAGTTTGGCGTTTCGGAGCAGAGCTTTCTCGGACGGAGGTACTACGAAGGATGCCTACGAACTCCGGGGGGGTTTAATTTAGCGCAAGTTCTAAAACAACAGTTTCCGCGACCGTTCGGAGTTGTCTGCGCGTGGAATAGGAATAAATACGGAGTCGGAGAAGAAATCAAAATGGTCGTGCGCCCTCGAGTATAGGGAGAATCCTTTGGTATCGGTTTATACTCTCGGATCAGCCATTGAAGCCGAAATAAGGCTGGAAGCGAAACATTTTCATCGCTTCGGCATACGCGGCTGCTACCGTCTAGAGAATCTCTTGAAAACACTCGATGGCGGCAACCACTTCGGGCCACGAAAAGTGGACCCGGCCATGTACCAAAGCGAAGGCCACCTGTTACTTGTTAAGCGAACTTACCCGCTGCATCGTGGATTACGCATCCACCGCCCTACCCGCCCGCTCTTCCCACCTCCGTCGAAGTTTAATTTTAATCAATAACTTTGGAACACGCAGGACCAGGAGGACCGGTGGAGAAACCACGAGACATGCCATTTTTATTCCCCATACATCTCCCGGAGAGAGCACGCAATTACGGACGAACCTTTATGGAGCGCCGTAACTTCCCGCGTAACCGGAAGCGATGGCACTTAATGAAATTTCCACGATCGATAGCAGCGACCCGTCCCGTCTGGGCTGAAAGCAATATCGCGACCACCGCGCTACGGACAACGCGCCGAGGCAATGTACTTTGCCAGGCGCACGATGCTGTTCCCGGGACCGATCGAGAATCTGTGGAGAAACGCTTGCTGCGCTTGGTCCAAAGATACTCTAGAAAAGCGATGCCTCTCGTGATTTCTTTCGGTTCACCGTCGGCCTGCGACCTAAGAGCCTTGGGTTAAAAAAATGCTCGGCTTGTGCTACTCGCAAGGAAGAAAAGCTTTCCAAGAAGAGTAGCGAGGATCGTTTAGAAATGCTGAGAAAATGGGCTAGGGTGTAGGAGAGATCGCGTGCAATAGCAGCTCTCTCGACTTCTTTCCAGCTCCCTTCTGCCTCTTCGTAGTCCCAACCTCGAAGACTTCACGGCACGCTCGGTTTTCATAGCGAAATAAGCCGCTTCGAGCGTCGACGGATAGTTGGATATACCGTTCGCCTACCAAAGGATTAGGGAAATCAGATTCGCTCCCGCGCGCGGCACGAAGCGTCCTGAGCGCTTGCGAGAGGACGAGAGGTCGGGGTTGCTCGTTCGTTCGCCGAATCTTCGCCACAGAATACCTTGGCACTATTTACCCCAGTCGAGAGAGATCGTGACGCGGATAGGCTTTCGTATGCTAACTGTATCCCTCGGCGCGGAAGCTCGATAGGCGCGCCCCGCTATAGCTGAAGTTACATTCTAAGCGATATATTGAGCTCTCGCGCGGGCAATATCCACGATGTGTTCACGATCCTATTCGTGTTTGTGATCGACGATTGAGAGACGGCGTTAAATAATGACGAGTAAAATAAAATGCACGTAAAATGCAAAATTCTACGCGGTGCTGTAGAGGAACAGTTTCTCCGCTGTAGTCATTGTTACACGTAAGTGGATGGATTTACGAACAATAACTTACAGAGAGTAATAACAAATCCTCGATAATTCACGAGACGTCGTAGTCTCCTAACAGCAAAATGACTACTCCGGTGGGTCACCAAGAGGGCTACGGTCTAGAGGTTTTCGATAGCTTTTCGATAACGTCGTAGATCACTCACCGACTACATTCTGAAACGTATCTCCTGGGTCGAGTCCGTTTTCGGAAATATCCCATTAGGCCGGGGTCGATGTTCAATGCTCCGGAATTTCGGGATACACTTCAGCCGATGGCTCCTCCGTCCAACGATTCGCTCATTCTCCTCCATCAACCCTGAGTCTCATAAGCACCCGACCGCAGCAATTTCCCGTTCCAGGGCGCAGGCACCTTCTTTCCCTTCTTACAATCTTTTTACTAGTAATCGCGCTTAGCTACCTGTCTCAATTTCTTTTCAACCTTTCCGCTATTTTTTGCGATTTCCTCTCAAGAGGACAGTCCAATTGGAGGACAAAAAAATCCAATCAAGATTAGGGTGGTCTCCTATTGCGAGGATGCTTGTTCAATTAGAGGAAAACTTCGGAAATTTTACGTCATTTTCGAGGGTCCGGCACCAAGCGCGTCCCCGTCGTCCGCCGCAATGCGTCTTTGAGCAATGTCCCGAATTCTCTCCCGTCCACCTAACTTCGCGTAACTCCCTCACGGTACCTTCGCGGCGGAAACTTGTTAAACGCAGGCTAACCGACTAGTTTTTATCAACCGCACGAATTTCTCTCGTAAGACGACCGACGAAATTCTCCGATCCTAATTAACGCGAAGAAAAAAAGGAAGGTCTCGGGACGAAACTCGTTACGTTTATTATCCTCCGTACGTTTATCTTAGTCTCGTTAAGCTTAACGTCCGAACCTATAACGAAGACTAGAACGAGGTAATCAAGAGCGTTGTAAACTTGAGATTTCAATTTCTCCATTGAACGTAGTAGTACCCACTATACTACCCTGTCCTGCCTCCTTTTTACGCTTCGCAAGAAATCCAATTGTTCTCTTCGAGGCGATTCGGCGTCATCGGTGCTTCCGCGTCCTTCGTCTTTATCCTCGTTCTCGCAAACGGAATAAATTCCGCGAAGGCACGCCCCGTGTAAACGCGGGGCAAAGCGAATCCACTTAGCGCGAGCGATAATTATTGCTTCGTAAAAGTCGCCGCGCCACCGCCCGTCACTTTTCGCGAGCAATTGAGAACGAGCGAGCGGCGAGCTCCAAGTGAGGGAGAAATAGAGTGAACGGGCGAAAAAAAGGACAAGAGAGGAGGTAGGGAAAAAGAGGAGAGAGTTCGAAGCGGGAAAAGTAATGCGCGAGCCATTGTGCGACGAGCAGAGGGGGTGGGTCGCCGAGTGACGACAACAAAAGGCCCTTGCTAAACGACAATGAGAAGGCGGCTTATTACCAGGCCCGTGGCATCGGTGCTTGCACCGTTGGTTAAAGGGATTTAGTTCACAAATGTGACCGATTCGCATTCGAGTGAAACGAAGGTCCCGCACACGTTTGACGTAGAAGTAGGGACCCCGAGGATTTCTGGTGGAATTGAGACGGAAGGATGGGAAGTGCGGCAAAGGTGCGCGTGAAAGGAGGTTCTCTCTGGAGGTGCGAGAAGAAGTGGACGCTTCGAAGCAGAAGGAAATCGAGAGGAGTCTGACGCGACCAGGGCGACGTCTTTAATCGCGTGTGAAGTGAACAAATACCGTTTGATTCTTCGACGTCCATTATTGGGAACGCTGGTAAGAACAAAAGAGTATAAAGTGACCGCGTGGTGGCTGGAGGTAAGAGAACGAGGTGGAATACTCGGCAGGAGGAGGAAGATCAGCGGAGCGTGAGACGAGCGGAAACCGGTGAAACTTTATTTCTCGAGTCTCGAAAATGTCCCAAGATTTTTTACCGTTAATTCGCTCCTCCGCCTCTTCTTCTCGAACCACGGGCTTTAGTTTGCCCGTTCTCTCTCCCCGCCTACGATTCTCTTCTTTATTTTTCTCCTTCCCCTCTTCCTTCGTCTCTCTTCCTCGAGCGGACGGCACCCACCGCTAGGCGAAGAAGAAACGAAGCCCCACCGAAGGGAGCACCTTCGAAGGATCGCGTGCTTTATTAATCGAAACGAACAAAGCGCGGATACTTTCTCAACTGTCGGTGGGCAAGCAGCCGCGAAACGCGTAATTTAAGAACGTCTGAAACGGCGAACGCTCCGTTTCTCACGACGTGGATGCACAGGTTGCACGCTTTCTCACCCGCGCTGCGAGACCACCAAGCGGCCGGGTATTATCCAAGCAATTGAATCCGCTCGTCAAGTACTCCGAGAATGAGACATTCGCGCCTTGCTTCCCCCTCGCACCTTTCTGCGTAACGTCTCGAACGAGGGGAGAAAGAGAGAGCAATTATTCGTAATATTATCACTCGACTATCTGCGCGGACTAAACTGTCATCAATCAACCGGGCTAACCGTTGTTTTCCTACGGCAAATGCATTTTACAATCTCGCGCTCGACGTTAAAGCTCATTTCGTTCCTCTTAACGCGACGATTAACGTCCTTCGTGGATATTCAACATTTACACTACGGAAACCATCTCCTCTTCCTTGGGCTCGAAACGGAAGCAATTAATCAAAGCGGATCTCATTCTCGATGTGAAAGTATCCTTCGATCAGTGAAAACGCACATCTTGAAAGGATCTATTAACAACAGGTAGAAAAAGGAAATTTTTGCCAAATTACCGTGCCTTTTACCCGACGATTAAACAAATGCTCGATAAGACGACAGCCGCTCGTTCACTCGCTCGGCCTACCTGCCTGCTAGCTCACACGTCACGTAGCAGCCGTTAGTACATTATTATCGTATCCAACCGAGCGATAGCTTAATCAGGGCTCTCGTGCCGACGCTAGACAGCCTTCTGAACCCGCCGCCAATTCGGGGGTAAAAATATTCGCGGCCTAATTACCTCGGCGCCTCCTTTCCCGCTCACAGTGAGAAACGCGAGGCAGCGTGGAAACCGCCCCTTCGCCCATTTTACTCGAAAATGTTAGGGTAAAGGGGCCCTCTACGATTTTAGTCCAAAGGAGTCCCTTGAATTACTCTCTCCTTCGATTACTCAGGTCAACAAAAGAAACATTTTTTGTTATTACCCTGGAAACAAGACTTGTTCTTCACTAAATCGAGAATGCCAATTCCAAAATGACGTTGTTACACCTTACTTACCAGTAAAACACAAAACTGAGGATATCTTGAAAACTCGAGCCGATTCGAACAAGTAGATTCAATTTTTGAAATCAACATCCTCGATTTAGTAGAGAACAAGTCACGTTTCTAGGGTAACAAAACCACTGTTGATCACTGTTATTTTTAGGTTGGAGGAGGACAGTCTTTGAGGAATCTTTGATCCTTCGGACGTTCACCTGCGAGTGAAGGATGATTTGTGCCTTCTCGCTTCGGGTAAACCGAAGTGTACTCGTGTAACCTAGGTACATCAGGTGAGGAACCGCAACCTCATAGAATGTTGTATTTTGTATAAAGGGACAGGAAGCCACGAAGGTACCGGTGTGATTCCCCGGTACACTTTATAATACACTTGAGAGCATATTCGGTGGTTGCATATGGTGGAACGGTGTTCGTCGAAGTTCGAGAGTCTCACAGGTACCTGGTTACAGGTTAATCGTCCGTTAAGAGACTTTGACCAGCGCGCAGTGCGAACTATCCCACCACTGCAAGAAGTTAGTAATTACCAATTATCCGCTACCGAAGGTAGTAATTGCACGGACTGAACGACCAAGGGGTGAAAGGAAAGGGGTGGCGGGAGGGACCAAGTGGGATGCAGATTTTCAGACGCCATTAACGTGCCTCGAAGTGATACGATGATTAAAACATAATTTCTAGAAGGTGTCCGAGAGTCTCCTGCCATGCGCAACCTCATCCCTGCCCGTCTGGGATATTCTCAACGGATTCCGTTTAATTAGATTAAAGACGGTATCCTGCCGCTTGAAGGGTCACGTTCAAACAAATTAATGTTTCTTAAGTCGACCTGAATTTTAAAAAAGGCGTAATAGAACGTTATGTGTTTAAGAGTAGAGGTATATCGTTACATTAGTAAATATTTTAAAATCCTTATACGTATAACGAAGCTGTCTTCTGATTATACACATTAAATGCATCAATATTGTTTGCCGATGCTTCTATAGACGATAGAAGTCGCGTTAACCCTTTGAGCGCTATGGATGCATATATGCGTCTAGCGAAAGCTATCGGTGTGGACTAAGGACGCATATATGAGTTTAGCCTAACAATAAGTTGCCGGCATGGACTGAAGGCGCATATTTGCGTTTGTCGATGTTTTCGATCACCTACATAGAAGAGTTACAATTACTTTTGTGTGAGATGAATACAAGTGCATGGTAAGGTAATAATTAATACTGAAAAATATCGCTCTTTAATTATTTAATATCGTGTAAAAGGATTACTTATTAACTTATTACTATTTGCGCCTTGAATAGTTAATCAACAGAGTTCAGTGTGGACCGCATAGGCCGCGAGCGTTCAGCACTCAAAGGGTTAACCAGCTTCCTAAAAATAATCAAGAAACGAATCGTGCACTCTTCCATCCACGTGAACTCTATCCCATTAACGCTCAGTTAATTCACCCCAAGCCCCAATTAAACGTCCGCGCGTACGTAATTCGCAAGATCGACCACCATCGCGGGAGAGGCTTCGTTAACGATTGTTATCGGAACGTTCGAATAATTCTCTATTTATCCACAGGTAGGGGGAGCCACGCCAAACGCGGAGAGAAATATTTCTCGGGCTACTGTTAATGAACGACCGTGCGATCGTCGTTGCGTTGCAGATGAACGAGGAGGATAGGATGAAACTCAAACGTAACTCCGTAGCTTCACACGTGGATTATAGTTGGAAAGGCTGTGTTTTCACGGCCAGAAGCTCCGTTATCTAAACTCCGTTGATAGCGTCGCTGGGGTTCGGGATCTGGAATGTTAGATTTAGACTGTGGAAAGAGAGGGCGCGGTGGGCGCGCGAGCAAGGATGGTAGGGGACGAAGTGGCCTGGCGAATGGAGAAAACGAACGAGGGAGAGAAAGATGAATAAACAGGGAGCGAGGATGGAGCGGAGGGTGAAAACGGGGAAAGTGAGTGGATGAATGAGTGAGAGTGAGAGGTGAAAGGACGGTGAGCGAGTGAGTGAGCGAATGAGAGAAGGAGAGACATGCGGGAGAGAGGGAAGGTGTCTAGGTACCCGCACGTAGCGCCGAATTCTGATGTTTGTACGCGTATGCAACCGGTTACCTAGAGAAACGTTTCTGGCGTGCGCATTCTATGCAGCCACCACGGTCGTACACGCACGGGGCTTTGTTTAAGCTGGTATTATTGCTGCGGAAATTGGGGTCTGACGCTGTTGATTCTCGGCGAACCGAGGGGTGAAGCGAGCTCGAAAGGCGAGAATCGACGCCGACGCGCCGAGTACTCGGCGACAGTTTGCTTTGTCGCTTTATCGCCCTGCTTACGTTCCTTCCCGCGAGAACCCCCGCTGGAAGACGATCCAACGAGGAAGCGGTCGAGCGGATAACTATCGAGTACTCATCGATCGAAGAAAAGCATCGAAAAGCGTTATCAGACCAATACAAGAAAACAATCGGATGGACTAAATGATAAAGGACAATATTGTTGCCTACATTTTCTGGAAGCTCCCGTTCAACAAAAATGTTAGTCGTGCACGGTAGCGGCCCACGATGGCTAAGAATCGTCGACGATTATCGATCTAACACTGGAACGTCGTCTAATGTACGAACCTAGAACCTGGGTAAAAATAAATTACCCGCGCGTTCTGTTTAGAAATTGAGAAGGAACGCATGAGAATATACTAATCAGCTACATTTAACACAAAAACGAACCGTAAGTGAGAGGTCGATGAAGCACGATATAACTCGGGGGATAAATGCGTTCCTCGCGAAAGGTATGCAAAAAAGATGTTGCTTGCGAAAAGCATCAGGAAAGACCGATCAGGCTTCGTTGGATTTGAAAACGGTAACGAGAGATCGGCAATATTCGCCACTTTTCTGATAATCTCGCAATATTCGAATTACCGTACAAAGAGTACGAGGTGATAGATTGCCCATAGCGCGAGAACGTAGCAGATGTCAGAGACCGAGCGCGGAGTCGTCTTACTACGAGTAAGCCATAGCAAACGCAGTGGTTCGTTGGAACACGAGCATGTTAGATTTTTTTTGCGTTTCGTCGGAACGGAATCTTCTTAACAATTTCTTCGTGCTCGCATTCCACGAGGGCGCGAGACCTACGGAACAGGGTGAAAATGAAGGGAGGTATCGAGCGAGGAGACGCCGTGCTAAAAAGCTAAGGAGGGCACCAAGAGCGGCCGAGAGGCGAGAAGAGAAGAGGAGAGGAGAGGAGCGAAGAGAAGATCGAAGGCGAAAGGGCGAGAGGGTGGGGAGGCGAGAGGAAGTCGTAGGCGCAAAGAGGAAAGGACGGTGAGAAGGTAAGGGGTTGAACTGCGGCGTGATTAAGTGTGTGTCAAAGCCCTATCCTACCCTACTACGCGAGCGTCACCCTTATTTCAACCCTGGCCTATCCTACGCGACACCAGTTCCCTTATATGCATAGCGCTTGTAGACGGTAGATGCTCTTCTTGCCACTAAGGTATCTATCTATCTCTACATACGTAGGCATACGTGTACCAACGACCGAAGTGCCGCTTCCGGTGCAGTAGATTCACCGCAAGGCTTCCGTGCCAGAATGTCCCGCAAGGATCGCGACTGCTTCGACGCCTTTTGTCCGCCATTTGTCGCGCGAAGCGTCACGAGACCACCCAAGCTGGATAATAATTCCAATTCAAACTTTCTGTACCTACCTATGATTAAAGGACGGAGTGGTGAAACGTAAAAGTCAGACGATTGTGGGATTTGTCGATAGAGCTTAACGTGTGAATCTAAGATGAACCGAAGTAAAAGAATGAAAATTTATAATACGCTTTAATGTATATTCGTTCTATTTTCTTACGACTACCTTGCTCTTTTTCATGCATTATTATTGCAGCCCGTGAGACTTCGGTGTTAAAAATACGCGCGTATTCTACAGTTCATTCGTATCGAGGGGAAAATTATTTACTCCGGATCACTTCCATCTACTCTCGAAGTTATTACCGCGAGGTAGTAAGGCGTTGAAAAATTAAAATATTCCATGGTACACGCACGGGGAAATTATCTCTTCCTGGCATCGAGTGTGGCAAATGGATCCAGGAGTGTTCTACTGGCGATATAAATTTTCAATATCGAGTAGCACTAGGGCAGAGAGAATCGAAATCCTCTCCATCGTATTAACAACTACAACTGGAGATAATGTATTTATGCATCGATGCTTGTACAACAACAGCGCGCAATAAGTGCGTGCCGGGGGTAAGCGCACAAAACGGAAACCGGTTTCACTCGGAGCACTTGGACTACGAGGGCTCCCTGCCTCGCGGGTAGTTCGTATTATTTGCCACCGCGGAGTGGCAGTTCTTCTAATTGGACTCGCGTATCCGCTAAATCTATACCGCACTTACCAACCCCCTTCCGTTCACGATCACAGAAGTAGGAGTAAAGAAAAGGAGCAAGATCCTTAAGCGACGAGTTTCGATCGCATACACCGCTGCAAGCACGCGTTTCGATCGTCGTTCGTGTATCACTTGATTCTCAAAAAACTAACGATGCTGGAACGCGCGCGGTAACTGCCTGCCATGGTCGCAAAAAACAAATATCAGATTAGCCGATGGCATGGAATGGCATTGCGGTCGGAAAACCTAGTTCGCTCGAGCCGAAACGATTCCACGTTCGATTCGAGGCATTGAATCGAAACGATCGGACGATCAGTGGGGGGAGAAAAAGGAAAATTCGCGAAACAGGCGAAGAGAAGGAGAGAAAAAAGGGAGAATCCGAAATCTCGGCGCGCCCGGATATTTCGATCCCGAATATCGTCCGCTTCCTTTTCTTTCCCCCTTTTCTCCTCGTTATTCGATCGCTTTTAAACCAATTCGCGCGATCGAACGTATCGAGAAGTTATATAAATTAACATCGCCCGCAGCGTGAAAGGAAGATACCACGGTAAAACGAATTCTACGCTCTCCCGCCGCCTGTCGACCGAGAACGTACCTTTAAATTACGATTTAATCCCCGGCCGCGCTCACTCGCTCACTCGCTTACGCGCAAAAGAATTCCCTTAACGAGCTAAAATCGACAAGGGCAAAGTGATGCCGCGGGTGATGCCCCGACGGCGAAGACACGCGCGCGTTCGCATGCCAACGCGCCGATAAATCGTTCCCCGCGACGTCCTCTCCCGGGTGCCCTAATTAGACGCAAACAGGGCACGTCGCAGTTACCGCGATCAAACGGAAGTTAATTCGTGCGCGCAAGGTAAGCGCGTGGATCCGCAAGAGCAACGTCGACGTATCCCTCCTCCTCGATCCTGGGAGGTGGGCGCACTCGCTCTCGTCGCGCGACTACTACCTGGCTTGCCTGGGTAGTATGCCTCACCGATTACCCTCGTCCTCCTGCCGACGAACGTAAACCCGGAAATGCAGCCATTAAATGCAGCCACGACGACACCGCCGCGCCGCAGGAACGCGAGGAACGGCTGAGTCGCGCCCACCGACGACCCCAGCCACCAGCGACAGCAGCCGTTTCATCCTCCTCGTGGTCGTCGTCGCGCGAGAACACCAGGATGAGGAAGACGACGATGCGGTCGTTGTCGTCTTCGCCAACGTCCAGGTCGACGACGTAGACATCGTCAATGGGATTGCCGGTGCGACGATAACCACCGTCGGCGTTATCCGTCGGCGAATCAAAATGCAGTTGCCAAGTCGTATCCTCCTTCTGGAGGTCCTCCCCTTAGCCGCAATTTCTACCCTTAGCCTGGAAATCGTACGCACAGGGTCGTAACAGCCCTAGCCACCACCGCGAGCATCGGCTTCTTCTCGAATCCGGTCTACGCTGGGGATGAGGGTGGTTTCAACCCCCTCTGCCACCCGCAGGCCCCAACCTCGGCACTCCTACCATCGTCAAGTTTGATCGTGGTGGCGGAGGTGGTAATATCGGTCCTACTGGGGCTGACGGTCGGTGCGGAGCTTGCTACCAGTTCGAGAGGACTATTATTTGAACGGTTATTGGTATGATAGCGCGTATCTGGCCGTCGTGCATCACGGGTCCAACTCTACGGTTGTCAGCCTGATTTCGGTGCCACCCTACCTCTCGTTCTCCTCTCGCTTCTTCTCGGGTTCTCCGTATTCATTGTAGATTCTCGCCCTCGTTCGTTCTTTCATCCGTCGGTGTTCCTAGTCCCCCTATTTCCTAGCTCGTCCTCTACGGACTCCTTCGTTGTACTCGTTCGCTCTACTTTATATTTTTCTCTTCCTCTCTTGTTTCCTTCCTCGTTGGTGTCCTGGATCTTCCGCCTTCGTTGCTTTTCCTCTGCCGCCTGTGTTTCCTTTGCCGATCTTGCTCGCTCTAATTTGTGTTTCTCTTCGTCGTCCCTCGTCCTTTGCTTTGCTTCGCTTTTCTCCTTCGCTCTGCTTTCCCTCATTCTCCTCTCTATCTCTCTCTCCCTCTCACTCCACCTCCTGGCCCTCTCCCTTCCGACGATGTTCGCGGTGTCCCCGCACCCTCGTACAACGCGCCGGCCAGCTACAGGCGCTGGCACGACTCGCCGCATAAATGTATGTTTCCAGGATTTCTGGTTGTCTGCCGAATGAATTATGGAGGCTCGACGACCAACGCCCGCCGCCACTGCCACCGCCACCGACAGCGACGCCGCCGCTCCCGTCATCGCCGCTCCTGCCGACGCGACGCCACCGACGCCCTTACCATTCCGTCCGAGATTGGGGATAGCGACGGCATGGACGTCGTGCACGGTGAAAAAGAAAAACGATCACCTACGAGCACCGTAATCGCGAGAGAATCGCATTTTCGAAAGTATTTTTGCAAAACTTGTTATCCAACGTTCCGATTTAATCGAACAGTTGATTAAGGGGAATTAATTTGTCGAAAGCTTCGGTAGTTCGCCATTCGCCCGGAAGATTCTTCCTCGAATTGACGAATATTTTATTGACTTTCCAAATAATGTTTACCGAGCCCGCGGCAATAAAGGGTTTATCAAGCGTAATTTAATCGCTTTCGATATCGCGCGATGAATACCGCCACGATACACGGACGATGAATTATCCAAAATTGTTTCCCTCGTCCCAGTAAGGCGCGACGCGAAATTTACAAGAGCAAGAAAATAAACTTTTCTCCTCACGTTCCACGAGTATGCGAGGGAGTTCATCTTTTACTCTTGTTCTCGGTGCCTTTACATCGAGTTTCTTGTTCGTAGGATAGAAGTGGGGAAGGAACGCTGCTTAAATAAAGTGGCGAAACTTTCTACCCGCTTGTTAACTTGCTCGCGGTAAGTTTCGCGTGGAAAGATCGATGACCTCGGCACGGTACATTAACGGGAATCTCGATCGCCACCATCGAGCGCAAATTAGCGATAGCCTACGGTAACGACTTCTGCAACGAAAGATATTCACGTGTAAGAAGGCGCAAGGAGGGAGGCCCGCTGATGCTAACGCCGACGCAGGTTACCTTTAAATACCTAAGCACGCGGAAGCAACGCTCTCGTGGATTATGTAAACCGCGCGCTTCCGGCATCCACGGTGGTCTTAATTCTTCGAAGGTTACCACCTAGAGCGTGCACCTTAGGTGCGGGTGCAAGGGAAAATGCAGGTGCGCCAACAGCAGCGAAGTGCGCGAAATTTGCAGGTTCTTCGCGATCGGTACGACCCGTCGATAAGAGAACCGGAAATCATCCCTATACCTTCTGGGACCACTTCCTCCTGGGCATTTCGGCCTTCTATGATAATGCGAACGTAAACTGTACGGTTTCATTGGCCGTAGCTTGTTCGATTTGTCGACGACGGGAAGTAGAATCTTCCTACTTTATCATTTATGCCCTCGTGGGCCTGTTCACAGCTGAGCCGATGAGAGTAGAGCGCGCAAGCGCGTAGATCGCATCCATATTGCACAGGGCAACGTTGGGCGAAAGTGGAGCGAGGGAAATGAAATGCACGGGGAGCTTCGTGAAAGTAAAAACGTGGCTGGAAATAATAATCTTCCTGAGTAATACCATTTAGGCTGCGATCGATATTCCGTAACTGACGTGTTTGCCCTTTTCGTCCGCCAATTTCGAGTGACGTGAAATTGTTGAAAGTTGACCGTTGACGTTGCGAAACGTTGGAATTACAAGTTGGAAGAGAGAAAATGGTAGATAGGCGGTAGCGCTTGGAACAGGGGTTGGGAAAAGGTGGCGGGCAGGGGTGAGGGTAGAGGGTGGCACAGTACACACTTATTGTCGAAGTAGTTGTTGCTTTCTGTCACAACAATTCGCGGAAATGGGGTCGATAGGAAAGGACGAGATGCTACAAACGGGGGCTACTGTTTGGAATGATCTCGACACGTGGATACGAGTGCCTTCTCGAGCGGCCCTTGCATCCTTGTTTTCACAGCATTTCCAGCCATTCGATGAAGAGGAGGGACTGATTAATCGAGTCGAACGTACCTCGACTGCGACTGGACAACACGCGAGAATATCGGCGGGGTCCGCAGCCCCAGCAATTGTAACTCACATTTGGAATATCACTTCAACGTTCTTCTCCATCTTGCTGCTACCACGATACAGGTCGTGACAATAATTTGTCAAATCGAAAATCTTACCCTAAACGAAAATTTATCCTACAGACTGTAATATACGACATGTATGCGTATCTAACTGACCGTGAGAGAAGAGAACCACAATATAGACGGTATTCCAATATCACGAAAATTGTAGGCACGAATAATGTTAAATGCAGTAAAGGGAAATAAAAAATGTCACAGTAGCCTGCTCACTTTTGCAGACAACAGCTTCGCGTTAAAGGTCATTACTTCCGCGTTAAACTTCTTAGTTTCCAATTAATTTACCAATTTACCCACTGTTGACAAGTTCCTCCCTGTAGTCGAGAAGATCGAACGAAATTGGAGGTGATCAGATCAATCGAATCGATCGATACCGTACGGACACTTAATAATACGGTACCGAAAACAGTGCTGCCGAAATGCAATGAAATTGCAGGAAAGCCGACTATTCGCGAATCCTTTGAGGGTGGCAAGGAACGCTTCTCGAGCCGTGAATAAATAAACAGTCTTCCACGGATTAAATGGAGTACCCACTTCCAGTCATGCCCAAGTACTCTAGGTCGGACGTCCCACCGAGTACTAACGAATTCGCGGTAAACACAGAAAACTGTTGGCAAATCTCTTCAACCCTCGGAATACCTTTCCGAAGGTCGAGGATTTAAAAAAGGCAAACCATCCTGCCGGTGGCCGGCGTTGTTTGATCGCAGAATCCGACGCTACTGATCTCGTTAACGAGGGCCCACCGTACACGTATGCGCGAATATCAGGGAAGATACGGTAATTTTTTTTACAGATTAGTCCGTCTGGACGGGTTTTAAGCAAGCTATCCCTCTAGGATTTCATTTTCATCCCCTTCTTTTCAATTTCTCTCTCCGACTCTCTCCCCCCTTCTTTCTTTCTCGTTACAGCACCGGTAAACGACGCGACAAACCCGACGAAACTTCGCAGGCGACATTTTCCTTTACTCCGCGAAAAGTATATCGTTTTCTTCCGGTGGCGAACGGAAACGTTTCTCGAATAATTTCAACACCATGCACCGTCCAAACCTGCGCATACTTATTCTCGCACATATCTATCTCCCCTCTCGTACACAGGTATCGGCATAACGAAGACTTTGCAATGCAGATTCGCCGCGCGTGCGGTTTAATTTAACGAACTCCTCTTTGTCCGTGCTTTTAGCCCGGCGCTTTGCCCCGAACATTTATGTTGCAATTACGTTTCGACAAAGTGACGGTGGTGACGTCGGGGTCCCCGAGAGTCGGTTAACTGGAAGAGGTGGCGGAATAATGGTGAGCATTTAAATAATAATTCTTAGGGGAAAGGACCTTTTTACGGGGTCTCCGTTCCAGGGTGGTGGCGAATCGCGCGGACACCATTTTCGGTTGCATTTTGCATAAGGTGAGAAACGACGTGGCGGGAGGGCAAGAGTCTTCCTCGGGATTAAGTGATAAAAAGGGAGGGACGAGGCTGAGAGCGAGCGAATAGACGCGGAGCGTGTGATTTAAAGCTGACGACGTAGGACGAGGTGAAGGAGGAGAAGGAAGCCGAAGGGAAAACGGAACGATGGTGGCGAGGTGAACCCGCCCCGCAAGAACAACCCCGTGAGGCTTGCCTTTCTCGTGGCAGCCAGAATTTCACGGATCTCTGGGCCGACGATCGACTTCCGAGACAAAGATCTTCGGTCTCCAGTGGAGGCGAAGCTGCCGCATTTACGTGAATTGCGGGAGAGAAGCGGGATCCGCCCGATTTCCGCATTTATCCTTTCCTGCCTCCTGCGTCCTTCTCCGCTCTCCTTCCAATACGCCAACCAAAAAGACGAGCACTCTCGTTTCCATCTCCTTCCGACTCTTCCTCGCCACTGCCTTTCTCCTCGTTTCCACGCGTCTCGTTATCCTTCGATCCCTTTCCATCTCTTTACCGTCGCTTCCTCTCCTTCCTCGCTGTCTTCCTTCTCCCGCCGACTCTTCGCCCGCGATTCTCCGACCATTCGTTACTTCCGTCCTTCCCTCGTGCCAGCGTGACGATTCACCTTCGCGCGCAATCCTCGATCGCCGTGATCCACTGATTGACTAATCAGATTCACCGCGTCTATCCCTCCCCCTCCTTCTTATTCCTCACCACCCTCTCCCACCTACGTGTTCTCCTTATCCGCTCGCTCGTCCTCCTGCGCGCGCACATCTTGCGGTACTTTCCGGCTGATTGAACGCGATTAGGTCGTTCCCGATAACTCGATTGAATTTGGATTTATGGATATTAGAAGGCAAGCGACGCGAGTAATGCAGATTAAAGACGGCGCGTGACGAACGAATATTTATCGTCCCGCGAATTCGTTCGTTCCTTACCACCGTCGGGGGTGTTCGTCTCAATTTGCGGCGTCCCGCGCGGGAGAACGTTATTTCTGCGGAATGTAATTTGGCGGTCGGCGTAGAATCAACACCGAGACCCGCTGGCGCGCGGCACAGTGAAAATGGAAAGAAGGTGACATATCATTCTTTGGGAATGGAATTTAATTAAATCCGTGCGCGTGAAGGGGGAGAGAGAGAGAACGAGTGAGATTTCAACTGAGGGAATTTACGGATCTTTTCCCGCTCAGCCGTTGGACAGGAACGCGGCACTCACCGATTATCACCGCGAAGTGCATACGCTTTCTGCGTAGAAGAAGCTTCGTTCCTCTTTCAAACGAGTCTTTAATCGTTCAGTATGACAATCCGACGCATTTATTTATACTTCGCCATACCTGCAGGTAGTGTCTCCTTACAAGCGAACTTAAAATGATTCAAGTTCATCATCGATCTTTTATTCACCACACATTTCTCTCTCCTACTTAGGGCCTCTGCTCTCGTTAAGTACACGCGGTAAAGACTATCGTCCTCTTAACGCGAAACCGAAATGGACCCGAAGGACTAACGGTACGTAGGATCTTTCAATTTGCCAGGCCTCTCCTCGTTAACCGCGCCAATATCGATCGGCACCGTTAAAGGGTGTTACAGTTCACGTGCTTGGCGACCCGGAGGTACCGCGTGGGTCTTTACTCGGGCCGATCCATTAACAGTTTTGTTGTCCGTCGACTCTTCCGAACCGCCGTTAAACCCTCTTCTTACCGAACCCACTTCGCCACCTCTCGCTCTTCTTTTTCCTCTCTTTTCCACTTCTTTCCGCCAGCTCCTACGTATCCCCTTTGAGCACCGATCCCGCGACCATCCATTTTCCCTCAAACGCACCGTGTAACGGACGCTTGGGAGAGGCATCCGCCGCTAAAGCAATTAGACGGACGGATATATTCGGTTTCCATCGTCGGGGTGGGCCCGCCGCGCGCCGATGGCGCGGAGAAAATGGGCGAGAGCGCCCATTTCGACGAAAGACGAAACCCCTAATGAAGTATCGTCTTCGGTTCCCCGGTGGGGTGGGTGAGAGCTGGAGTTCGAAACGATCTCTCCAGAGGTCACCCCTCTCTTCCTCTCTTTCTCTTCTCTTTCACAGGTCTCCTTCTTTTTACCGGAGACCTTGCTATTCTCGTCGGTCGGTGCTTCGCCGTGAAACGAAAGAGATATTAGATCGTATAATGAGTGTAACCTAGACAGCGGGTAACCGGAAGCTTTTGTTTCCACCGTTAGAGAATGTACGGTTAAATTTAATTCGGGATAATAAAGACGCCCTCTGTTCTTTCTCCAAACACGGAGAAACATCTTAGAATTTCTGGTTTTTTTCACTGCTTTCTTTTTCTCAAAAGAGACAATGGCAATTTATTGTACTCTGAGACGAAGTCTCCTGCAGCGTCCGACTTGTGTAAGCAGCAAATCATTGAGTACATAAGAACTCAGCAAGAGAAAGCATTACAAAGTACTCTAATTAAGTATGCACATCGGAAAGAAAAAGAAGAAACAAGTAGAAAGACTAATTATAGATAACAGTATTAAAACAGCTGCATATTATAAAAGTATCCAAAAGGCCTATTTTTGAAACTGGCTAGAGTCGCATAAGATCGGACGCCTTCTGACAGGGGCACTTCCCTAGGAAGGTAGATCTGCAGATCGTCTGCATAAACGTGGTACCTGCACTGGCATAGAACAGTTTGAAAATCGCCATACATAGGGTTCAACCTGATGGATGTCAAGTTTACCAAAAGCTTTTCGAGAAATCAAGAGAAACTACGGTCGTGGCTTTCCCCTCATCAATGGCACGCCGAAAATTTCAGCCATCCTAACAAGAGCAGTATGCGTGCTTACACTCTTGCGATAAACGGACTGAAGCGGACCTAGAATGTTACTGTCGTAAAGGGAGAAGGAGGGCGATGAGAAAGGGGGCGGTTGTAAATTACTGCGACTCGAGCTCCGCCGCTTCTGTGGAATTTTAAGGCAAATAGACGTTCTTGTATCCAGTCCGAGTGGAAAAGAGAGGATGGATACCAGAAACCGAGCTGAACGAATCAGTTGATCATCGCCCAAAACATACATGCTACCCCATGCGTACTAAAATGAAAAAACATCCTAGACAAATGTTTCTCTTCGATCCGAAACAAGAGCAACAATTATATCCTCTCCATTCTCTCAATCATACGACTCTACTAAAAAACCATCCCCCATGGCAATATGAAAATTCACGACAACGATAATAATGCGATCAAGTGGACTGAAGAAAGTTTACTACAACGATAATGTGATCGCTAATGCTACTCTTTGTCGAAAATCTGATGGACAGCCAGAGGGGTAGGTAGACCGCCCAAGAGTGACTCCCTTGAAGTCATTATAATCAAATTTGTCGATCCAACTTTAGGTGCGACCCGATGGAGTGGAGAATCACGAGAGAAAAAAGTGAAAGACGCTCCGACCGTCGTAGAGGCTTCGCCTGCGGCGAGACGTGCGCGATAAAAAAGCGAAAAAAGATCGGGAGGGGACAGAGGGAAATCAAGAGTAAGAGAGAAAGAGGAAGAGAGACGGAACTGGAGAGAAGACTTCCAGCGTATTTTTCCGTCTCGGCCGATGCGCTCGTCGAGGAAATTAGCGAATAAATCGTCGTGGCCAACGCCGACGTTTCGGGGGCGCCAAAAGTACGAAACGGCATTATCGTAACTTTAATTGACCGTGTCACCCTCGAAACCGCTCTTCCTCGTATCCCTACAGCCCCACCACTCGTAGCCCCTTGTCCACACCGATATTTGGACAAACCGGGGAAAACGAGGTACAATTAATAACCACTCGATGTTATCGCGGAAGCAATATTAATTTGTCATTGCTCGTTCAACCAAATTTTCCCGCGTCACGTGTACACGCGTATACGTACACGATTATACAGATATTACGTAGTGCACGCACGGTACATATTTATGCGTGTGTTTCACGGATCCTACTCGCGTAAGTATTCCTGATATCGAGGGCGTGGGGAAGGATGGATAGGATATGCGTTACGCCTCTATGGATCTCGATGGTTCGAAAAGAACCTGCGAACCATCGGATAAACGGTGCACGTTCCATACCATCGCTCCGTGGGCACCACTTTGCCCCACGCTGTAGGCGTGCCCGCTTGTTCGTATGTATTGGTAATTACTAAAGTAAACAAACTACTATGTTTGTTATCGCTTACGCCAGATTCGATAACGACCGTTCGATTGGCGCGCGTTTGTATAGCTACCTATCGTCGTTATCTACGAAAACAACAAGGGTTGGCGAACAAGTCGCACGCGTGTGCGCGGATGGTTGCCCGGTTACCGTCGTTCCTTCCACGAGGTCGAATCTAATTTATTTAATGTACACAGGCGCGCCGACGTGTATTCGATTAATCCATTTATATTTAACTTGTTAATTCGCGTAACGATTTCATACGATGCTACTTTGCATATTAGCGGGGGTGTGCGCGGGCGAGCGCGCGCAGCTTTTCCCCATTTAAATTTCAAATTTCTACTTCCCCTATTCTGCTCCGCTCGCGCGCGCGTTCTTCGTATATTGGTAAATTGTCCGTGATTCGGCCAACGCGTGACGTCTCATTCGGCGAAATTATAATCTAATATTTATGCCTTCGGCCTGATAAATAGTCGGGCGAAAAAAGAAAATGCGGCGAGATATTTTCGATGAGACGAGTGTCGATCGATAGGCTGGGTCGATGGACGAATCGAAGAAACAAAATCTCGGCGAGCTCGTAACGCGGAATTTCATGCATCGAAAGCTTTCGATAGTATCGCTCTTCCCAGATTGCACGGTAAAATCAATCGTAACAATCGTCGAGAATTCAGGAGCGAGACGTGGAGGCGAAATAAAAGACAAGTTCAATGTTGTTCGAGGATAGACGTTCCCACTTGCGGTAACAGACCGCATCCAATTGTTCCCGTAGTTTCAATCTGAAGATCGATTGTGGGAGCCGCCGACACTCCCAGGGGTAAGAGAGGCAAGAGAAAAAATGTCGGACGGTATTACTAAAAGAAAAAATAGCAATTCGCGTAAAATTGCCGAAATAAAGGATCTACGGGGAAACGTTTCATGGACTCTTGAATCAATTCGATTTCGATAATAAAGTTTCTTCGCGATTAATACAAACATACCTCATTCACCTCTCACGGATAAAGATAAAATCCTATCTCGACGTGAGCCCTTTAATTTCGATTCGTCGTTCCGAGAAATCACGATCGAAGCAAAAGGTACATTAATAAAGACACGAGTTTCTTCTTGGGGGAATAATCTCGAATCATCCTCATTCTCGGAATCTTAAGGGAATGGAACTTTTCTTTGTCCATTTCTACCGGGCTTTCTTCCCGCATCTGCATATCACGCAACTAATAACTCTCGACGGATCCGACGTTAATACCGGCGGAGGAACTTAAAGCGCGGCGAAACCTCCGACGCAGGTTTCATTCTAGTGAGCCCCCCTTGGCCCCTTCCGCTCTAAGAGCGCAATACGTTTTCAGATAAGGATCGGAGTCGACCCCCGCGATCTTGTGGTCTGTGGCACCGAAGCTCAATTGGCCGTGCCGCGGTAACCTCGGAATCATAGACAAGCGGCTTCTATTCCACCGTATCGAGAAAGATAGAAGAGCAAAGAGAGAGAAATGGAGAGAGGAATTTTCTTGCATAATCGCAGTTATTTTAACGCCGACAGACGTCTTGACATGTCAATGGGAGCACAAACCAATTTCATCCTCGCACTGGAATCCATTCCACTTCCTGCTATTTCCACGCCAAGCATTTTCACCCTTTCCCACGCACGCGCGTTACTTCAGTTGCGCTCGCTATCTTTCTATCTTCCTTACGTTTGTTTCTTACCGCTTCCTACGCCTTCTCATTCACCCGTGACCTCGGCTTTCAGTTTCCTGGTCTAGATAATCGGCAACCACGGAATAATCGTGACACGTCCATGAAACCATGACGGGGTTATTCCGAAAGACGATTGTTAAAAAATGAACAAATTGTCGCGACTACTCGTTGAAGCGATACTTCGTGAAACGTGCTATACCTCGTATACCAAAAAACCGTTTCGATATTTCTAAAAAGTATTTCTAACCGGGCAAGAGTATTCAACAGCCACGTAGATCAGTACCGAAGCTTATTATTAGCAAACTGAAGTATCTCATTCAATTTTATTCCAATAACTAAGAAACACCCACCCGAATGTTCGAAACCCGTTTCTACATTCGTTTACGAATTCGGAACGATCAACGAAGAGAATGCATTAGACTATATTCAAAGCATCCTCCCAACATCGATACCCGTGTTATTGCGAAACCAGCATCGAACGGTCCGCGGTGAAAATTGGCAGGCCGTTATCACCGAAGCCACCCGTTACACAGACGTCGTTCGACGCCATATTTTCCGTCTATCTGACGGCGGTGGCCCTCACCTGTGACATTAAACCGCGGTCGCATTATTCAGATTGCACTTAATATGTTTACCAAATTGGGCGAGATTATATCAGCCACTTGTACGTGCATAATACCCGTCTCTCACGGCAGCATGCACACCGGGGCGTGCATACCGTTCTGCCCCACCAAACGTGTACGTAACCCTACACACGCACACACACACGCACACACACACACACACAGAGCCAGAAGCACACGTCTACACCTAACCTACACTCACACGTTCAAATTATACACGGGAATATACGCGCGCAAAGGGGAGAGCAGCTTGCCTGCACGTGTCGCGTTCCGTTTCGCGCATTTGTACACCCTGCCGATGAGTGTACAACGCACGAGCACGTAGAAATTGGCGAGTGCTCGCTTGTCGCACGATCTCCCTCGATGCAACGTCCAATTGACGTAAAACGTGACTTAATGGCAGATGGAAGGACGAGCCGCGATTCACGAGATTGCTCGGTGAAGCGACGATATTGACGATTAATTCGTCAGACCTCCATGGAATCCAACGTGAAGATCCCGTCAAGATTCCGTACCCTAGATTATTTAGAATCGCGTGCCAGGGTAGTGCTCTTCTGTAAATAGGGAGTTGTCTTGCGACGAACGCATTAGCGGTGGGTAATAGGCTGTTCGAGTGCACGGGAGTACGGAACGGATACCGACGATTAACGCATCAATCAGACTCAGAAGGGATAATAGTTACTCGAGGATTAAGCTGGTACTGGCCAGTAGATTATCGCGTATCACTTTGTGGCTGTCGTGTGCTTGCATTTTGTCCGAGATGCACGCTGTGGTTGTAATATGATCGGGTATTGATACTGAAAAATATGTATTCGCGTGTGGTACCGATTATAATGCTATCGGTGAATCTTAATGAATTAAGAATTTTATGCTACCACGGGAGCACAAAGTGGCGTAGCGTGCCAACCACGTACAAAAAGCAAATTAGACGTAGAAGAAAAATATGAGCCACGCATACGACGATGCCAGGTGAAGAAGATTTTCGTTTTATGTTTGAATTCAAAGATCATTGTTTCAATTGTCAAGTTTCTTTTGCAATCCGTCGCGAACAAGCCTAGTATCTACAGTATGAACGATTAAGTTGTACACGAACGATAAATCCAATCATCTCACAAGCAAGAAGATCGATCGATTCGTCAAACTGTCCCGATCGACTACATGTATAAGCGACGTATTACAAACAATGTCATCGGTGATTTAATGGCCGGCAGCTCGATGCTCGCGTTTATCGAAGCCACAGATACCTGCAATTAATTCATCGGCATCGCTCAGAGAGCGAACTCAGATCGTGGCAGGCGCTCTTACGCTCTCGCTTCCCAAGCTGCTTACCTCGAGATCGTTAATAACGACGCGACGTTGAGACTCGACCCACGCCTTCCTGGTTCCCGCACTTCGATCTCCACGAGCTTTTCCTTTTGCAATTGTGGATATTTGTACAAAATAAGTCAAATTAAATTTACAGGATTCACGAATAAATCATCTTTTGTAATATCTAGCGATACTATTTTACTGTACCCCGTTATTATGTTCGTTCCGTTTATTAACGTATTTTACGAGTAGTTCCGCAATTGCACACAAATCGACTTCACATAATAGCTATGACTACTTTACATTCCCACGCTTACCATTACACTTTAATTTGAAAAAATTGCTTCTGCATATATTTAATGCCTTTCTCTCTAATCATGCGTGTTCTTTATCCCCACCTCCTTCTCTTTACCAGTAGTCCGCTACAAGTTCCGACCACGCGAGGAGACGTCCCGCAACAGCGGCCAGGGAGAAAAGCGTGCAATTAACTGGCGACGGGGCCGCACTTCTTTTCTGGCAGGAAGTCATTATCCGCCGTCAATTCGGACCTCTGCCAGGTAACGTTCAATTATGCTAATTCGACTCGGGCGAATATAATCGTCCATACGTTAGAGAGACGAGTCGCGACGCGGCGTCGTGGTACGCGTACATCGTAACGTGACACCCCCTCTTTTCGTAGTATCTTTTTTATCCTTCACTTTATCCGAACAGCCATAAAGAAAAATAATCTCGGCGACGATGCTTTCACTCGTACTTTTTCATTCGCATTTCCATTGCATCAATGTCAATTTCTCGGCCCATGTGACCTCACCTACTATGGAAAAAGCACGTCCAAATGGAACTAATTCACGGCACATCCGAATCCCTAGCGTAGAGGGGTGTAAGACATGTGTCTAACCGCCGACATTCGTAAAATGCTGACGGGCCTCTTCGAGGGATCGTGGAGATCTGTCCTGACAAGTAAGAGGAATTGGCGGAGGCAAGAATTGGCCTGGTTAAAATCGACTCACTTACATTAATCAAACCAAGTGACGTGAAAGAACGCGGCGGTCAAAGGGAGCCAAGGACAAAAGGGGCCCCGCAAGCTTAATCGCTCTCGATCGCGCACAGAGCAAAGGCGACAGACCGAACGACGAATAATGTGAACTCACGAAGAAGGGATTAATAAGGGCACTCGAAAAGAAACGAAAGTAAGAGAGGGTGAGGAACGGGCTGACAGATCCTTCGAAAGATTGCAGCTCATATTTTAGCCACCCCCAATGGAAGAGTTGTATTTCTTTTTCTCCAAGGGACCGATGGAATCTTCGGTTGGGAAAGGCCGACGTTAAAAGATCCTAAAATGGTCTCGCCTTGAAAATTGCCCGAAACGCGAGGAGCAAGCGGAGAAGAGTTCCTTTTAATGAGGTATAAAGGAGGACCGAAGGGCACTCGACGTCGGCGTCGCGTCGTCGAGGAACATTGAATTTGTATGACGCGAATTCCTCCTCCTCTTTCTCCACAAGTTCTCCACGGTGGAGTAGCCACGCGCCTACCCACTGCGACGAATTACCGCATTAAAATCGATTATTTTTCCCACAACAAGAAGGGGACTAAGTGGTCCAAACCAACCCCCGCCTGCTTGCGTCCCAATTCGACCCATTGAGCACATATCTCACGTTGATGTGAAGTACCTCTACAACTCGCACTCCCCTTACTCCTTCCTCAGTCGGTCTTTCGGTCCTCCTCTCGGGCGCTCCCCTACTTCCCTCCGCCTTCGCACCAGAAGGACTTTGCGAGGAGAAAATAATTTGGCAATAAGCCGAACGGCCGTTCGATTCGAGGACCAAGGTTCCTTTTGTAGTGTCGATCTACTCCGGTTTTTTCGCGCTTTTCATGCCACCACCTCCCTCTTCTTTTCTCTCTTCCTTTCTCACCCCATCTTGGCCCCTCTTTCTCTCTCCTCGTCTCTCTTTGGCCCTTTCAAGGGGAGAAATCGTAGCTGGGGTCGCGATCGTAGGACCTCTTTTTCAGCCCCACCCTTTTCCAGCCCCCACCCCCTTCCAACCTCGTAAGCCACAGTTTGGATTTCTTCCAACGGCCGCGCTGTTCCCTCTCCGTTCTCCTCGCCACCACCTCTTCTCTTTCCTCCTTCCACCCTCCTTTATGCGATTCTTCCTCCAACCCACCCTCTACTACCCAACTTCCCATATCATTAGAGTTCGATCAATTTTTCATCCAATTAGGGCCGCGCCGCGAAACGGCATAATGAGCGTAGTGGGTCAATGCATTCTCACGAGCGAGTGTAGCCAAATGTGGGGGTAGGTCGAGAACGGATGAAGTTGTGGCCTCGCGAGCGAGAGTTTCTCATTGAGCTGTTAAAGCGGAAACAGCTGTAGCTCATTCAACGCCTCGCCGCATTGTTTTGCATTTGAAGTGGAAGCAGCGGTCTATCTCGTTATGGCGCGCTTTTGCGAACCGATCCATCGATCGAAAGTTTCAATAACTATATGGGTCGATCACTGGAGGACCCTTGTCCCGATGCATCGAGCAGTGAAAAATGTCCCTAATGTGGAATAGCTATCGAATGTTGCCTGATTCAATTTGGCCAGTCAGAGAGCAAAAATAATCCTCGAAATTAGTCGAGGAGTACTTAGATTTATTTTTGTCAGATCCTGAGCCTTCTTTCGAATACCGAATCTGATTTGAAAGATTACATAAATTAAAATACGCTTCAAGGCCCATTTTAAATAATGTAGTAAAATCTTAAAATACAAATTCCATCGTAGCAATTTATAATTCACCCGCGTGAGCTCCCTGCAGCTCTTCAGCTTGCGTCGCCGATATAATTTCATAGGACGTTGAACTTTATTCGAGGGGAAAGCGTCATAGAGTGAGAAATTCCTCTTCGGACGAAATTATCGTGATAAATACGTATACGTGTCAATGCGTCGCTAATAGCCGCTCCACTGTAAAGTGGCCAGCACGACGGCCGACGAGACGCAGCGACGAAGCAAATATTCACATGTATTGTGCTTGCATAGTGGCGGAGTAAGTAAATTAATTAGTCCCTTGAAAAAGGGGACGAAGAAAAAAAAGGGAAGAGGAACTGATACAAAGGACGAGGTATAAACGGTGTAATGAATATTGGCCGTAGGTGCAGCGCAATCTTAGTTCATCTCTATTAGGGGAGCGCGTAATGACATTCCAAAGAGAGATTTCCACGGCACATTCTGCATCTAAAGTCTCTAGCAGTCCAAGTACGAAGCTATACGAATAACGAAAGTGCGCTCAGTTGAGAAATCGTAACACCAACGTAAAAGGAAAAAAAAGACGAGCGGAATAGATATCGTGAGAAAAATTCGACGGACGTTACTGCCCATACGATACCACGGATTTACATCGCGTAGGGAGAGAAAGAGAGAGAGAAAGTTGGAAAAAAGGAAAAAGACGTTGTTTACTCGACAACCGAAATTCCCAGCGACCCCGTTCGTTCGGCGAATGCGGTTGCAAAGTAAAATCCCGCTACCGCGGCACGTTTTCGTGCGCGGCTCCGTAGAAAGGGGCAGAAATTACTACCCCTGGGAAAGAAATCTCTGTTTCGCCTGCCGTAATGCGAAAGCCGTAGTCGAAGTGCCACGAATCCCCGCGCATCATTCTTCGCGAACAATTTTCATCGCGCGTAAAAGGCCGAAGGATTCTCCACCAGGCACGCGTGCGCGCCCCTAAAGTTACGGCGAACGATAATTTTCGCGAGGGCGTGAAGAATACGCGCGCCAGCCACGGCGAGCGGAGGAACGTTGGATGGCTAGGAAGAGTAAGAGGAGGGATGTTGGAGGGAAGAACGAAGATGGGGAAGGACGCGGAGAAGGTTGATGCATTTTAACCACCGGCTTTGCCCCGCGCTCTTCCTTTTTTTTACATTTATCTTCCTTTTTCGGTGGCGCCATTACGGGTGGCAGTGGTTGATAGCGCGCGCGGCACGAGCATTCGCGATGCTCGCATTTTCACGATATGTAATTGCCCGCGCACCTGTATTTAACGGGTTTTCAAGGTAACCCCCACGGCGCGGGCGCGGGTTCGTCCCAGCCACTGTTATTATTCACCGATGAGGGAACCGCGGGAGGGCTTTTTCTCCTGTTTTCCAAAGTGCCACGAGGTGTAACGGGCCACGAAACTCGGAGATTGTTCCGCTTCATTCGTTACAGTCGCCCGCCATAATTAAGCGGTTTCGCGCCAAATTTCTCATCTTCCGCTTTAGAGAGGAGCAATCGTATTACGAGGATGGCGAGTATGAGTATTTTTTTAAAAATCTTTCCTTCCTCCTGTAGGATGGGTTAGAATATAGCGAAAGAAAGGAAAGCAACATGCGCGTGTAAAGAAGGATGGAATAAGTCGATGGTAAGAAAGAGTCAAAGTCGAACGAAAGTCAAAACGAGATATAGCGAGACGGACGATTGACTCTCTGTGTCGTCTGCGTTTTGTATTTCTTCAAAACGTACCCCACTATCGTTTAACCTGCCATTTCTTTCGCGATCGACGATCCTACCCTCTACTTTTGCACGGTATCTACGAAACGATCTACCGACTTCTTCGACAACCCTCGCGCAAATTCAATTCACAAGCTTGATCATTTTCAGGGAAATGGACAACGGCGCGTCTGCGTCACGTGATTTTCCACCGTAGAAGCGCTCCCGCCATCAAGCACAATTTAGTATCGGCTCTCCCGGATGCGATAGTAGACGAGGAAGGAATACGAGCCCGAGCTCGCAGAAAAAAATGGGGTGGGTTGGAGGTGGGTCAGAGGCAATACGGGGGTGGTCGAACGGTGCCCCCGACGCGTCAGAAGCCCCGTTGGCCGAGCGAATGTTTTACGAACGAAAATGGAGGACGTCGTTTTACGAGATGTCGTTACCGAGGCCGCTAAACAAATTAGCCCCGTAAAAAGTGAGGTGCACCCGACGCCAGCCGTCGCTCGACGAGGAGACTCGAAGGGAACTGAGAGGAAAAGAAAGAGAAGGACGACGAATTTGAGGTGGTCGAACTCACGTGAGACGTGCCGCTCGAGACCCAAGCACGAAGGACGAAGGGCGAGAGACAGTGAATGGAGAAACAAAAGGGGGATGGTTTCGACATCCAGTGAGAAGAGGGGGTGCGAGAATGGAGACGGAAGGCAGGCCGAACCGAGGTGGTTACGTCTTTCACAAAGGGGCACCCCTTTGGCACCCGGTACGCCGCGATCATAAAAACGTGCCCGAGACACGCGCGCGTATACAACTATAATTACAGTGGGCGCCCTTCTGCGCTCATGGGAGTACCCGTGGACGCTCGAGCGCGCGCGAGTCCGGCTGAGAGAAGCGCGCGTACCGGTCGGCTCGACAACGAGGAGCGAGGCCGGATTTAAAAATTTCATATGCAGCCGCGAAATTAGTTCATCTAATCAGGAACGGCAGTTTTAATAACGCCCCACGTCGCGCACGACACGTCGCGCTGGCACGCTAACCGTACTTTATACCTGCAGGCCGTCCGAAGCGCACCACCTGCGCGCGATGGCCACGCGAAAAAGCTCCGAGGGAAAAGAGTTTTTCTGCTCGCGCGCTTCTACCCTCCACCCGTCTCGTACCCACTGGCCAAAGGTGCCACTCACGTTCCTCCTCTCGATCCTGCTTTTCAGGAGAGGCGCGTTGGCGCCGCCCTTCGAGCGTTATCGTCCGAGGACGGCTTCTATGATTCATAGGGACGATGGTACCTCACTGAGAGCGAAAGTCCGAGGAGGGAGAAAGTCCCTCGTAAAGTCACGCACCGACCCTCTTCCTTCCGAGCCATTTCCAATCGAAGCCTGCCCGCGTTGGAAAACATTTTACGCGCTCGTACCTCCGCCTCCTTCCAATTCGCCTCGTCCCCTACTTCCGTTTGGTAGGTTCCTCGAGCGGCGCCGGGAGGTCCGCGAAATGCTACCGATGAGTCAACGGGTCTCGAGACGACCACGGGGAAGAACGATTAAAGAATTTACGAGGGTGAGTTTAATCGCGCGTTATCCGCGTCGCGATCCGTCGCTCCGAATGCAGGACCATCTCCTAAACGTTAGAAGAGACGCCGATTACCGTGAGTAATAACTGAAGCGTTATTCGGTAAGCGTGATTCGCAGGCTTGCGATGCTCGTTAAACAGAAACAAATTGTTCGTGCGATTGTTCGTCCCTTTGCCATCGTCGAATTAATATTCCTTGAGAATGATTCGAGGGGGTTCGTCGAAGCGAAATGGTTACTTTCAACGAAACGGTCCGTTAAATCCCAGTGACGTACGACTATAAGCAAGATGAGAAGAATGGAAGAACGCAATCCTGTTTACCAAATCTTTTCATTGTATTTTGTTAACTCCAATGCAAAGCGCGATCCTAACTTAACTTTCGTGGCTCCGTACGTACATAACTGCAATAGTAATACTAACAGCTCCTGCAAATTTAGTCGAACCGGAAACCCGACGTTGATCTAGAAGAGCGGATGGGGAGGAGGAGAGAAGAGAGAGAGAGAGAGAAAAGCACGAGAAAATGGAAAAGGTGAAAGGGAATGGGGGAAAGGAGAAGACTGGCGCGAGAAAGGCAGTTTCGACGTCTCACGGCGTAATTTGTTTGCGACCGTGAGGCAGCCGAAGCGAGGGGTGAAATCTGAAGCGCGGGAAAAAGCCAGCTGAGCGAATTGAAATTTCAGAAATTACCCTCCGGCCTTCTCCGCCATCCCCCGTCGTACATTACCCATGGGAGAGGGGTGTGCGTCTTTGTGCCGGTTGTGATTTCGAGATAACACGATAATCCAACCGGACTTCCTCCTTCCGTTACGCCCGAGAACGGATACACGTGGGGCTACGCTCGAAACGATCGGCGGAGGATCTTCGGACCAGCGTAGCCCCGCGGTACGTAAATAAAAACGGACCGAAGGGCGGTAAAAGCTAGAGGGAGAGAGAGAGAGAGAGAGAGAGAGAGAGAGAGTGAGAGAGAGAGAAAAAAATACTCGCACGAGCCAGCGAATAATCCACGGTCGACCAAGGTGAACGCACGAGGAATACGATATCCGCTCCGATTCGTAAATACAGGGCGAACTAGGGGAAACGGTAAAGGTGCGAGAAGAGGGATGGAAAAGGGGGTTGGGGTCGACAGGGTCGAGGAAGGGGCGGTGGGTACGTTCCTGTCACAGTCAGGTCGAAATCCACTTACCTCCCTGAAACGCTCGCAATTAAGAGGTATGTGTAAGAGGGAGAGTGAGTCGGTTGAGTGCGAGGGTAGAAGGGTGGCTTGGGGGTGGGTCCGATTTTGCCGTCGCAATTATGCGTCATAATTATAAGGTGGATAATGACGTCCACTCGTCCGGAAGGTAGGAGGAGGAGATGCGGAGGAAGGATAGGAGGTGTGTAGGTGTGCTATTTTCCGCAGGTGCGAGTCCATAGGCGCCGCCCTCGAAATTACCCCCTTCTGGATGCACTCGACCAACCTTTAACCGTTCCCCGCTGCTGGCCTGTCTACGTGACCGGACAACCGTCCAGATAATACCACGGAATGGCGCTCCGTAACCCAGATCTCGCGTGTTGGTTCGCGTGCGTACACACGGAGCACGGGCGTGTGCGAGCGGACGCCGTACCACCGGCCACGAAGATAGAAAGTACACACGCGAAGCGGAGACTATGGACTGAGTGTTAATCGTGATACTGACTTTATTCGCGGATTCACGAGAGGATTCGCTTTAACCGCCGAGGTGGACCGACGATTAAGCGAGAAGGGATACGGGAGTTTCGCGAAGAGAACGCGCGAGCGGAGTGAGGGGGGTGGTAAGGACGTGAGGTAAAATGGAACTTCGGCATCCGCCAAATCCCGGATAAGTAAACTGACTAGGTGGATCGATGCAAGATTCATGCCACTCGCGATCTAGAAGGGCGGGAGGGGAGGGCACCGAATTCCAAGGGACTCTTAATCAATCTTAAATGGACGGACAGAGGAACGGACCGCAGAGCCCTCCCCCAACTCGCAAATTAATTGTCTGCCGGAGCCGCGCGAGTATATTCACCGGTTGTGGGTGTATGCATATACACGCGCTTACACGCGCGAAAAGGGGAAGAGGGGGGAGATTGGGGGGTGGATGCGAGAGGAGGTGGAGGTGGAGAACGATGGTGGCCAGAGGGTGAGGGAGGAGAAGGAGGCAGGAGCTACCCACCTGCCACTACTCAACTTCAAACTCAGCTAACCCCCGTCCTCAGTTCCCTCCCGTTCCCTCTCGCTTTCTCTCTCCTCCATCCATCCACCCACCCCCCAAGCCCCTTCTCCTGTTTCATTCTCCTCGCAGAAGCTCGTCGGCCTCTAGCCTCCCTCTAGACCCCACCACCCCTCTTTCCCAGTTTCCGCGTCTCCTCTCCTCCCCCCGACACCCCAAAGCACCCCTCAATTTAGCCCATCGGACTAATGGATTATTATACGCCTCCGCCTACATGAGAACGATCCCATTCTGGCGAGACCTGCCGTATCTTCCGCGGAGATACCTACTTTCGGATCGATTAACGACTCCGTTCCTACCTCTCATTCTCTCGCCTTCACCCGCTTCTCCCTCTCTCTTTCTCTCTCTCTCTCTCTCTCTCTCTCTCTTTCTCCATCGTGAGCTCGCTCGCGTCTACACGTACGCGCGTAACACGCCTCTCGCACTCCCTTCCCCAAGAGTGGGCATCGTTCGGCCAAAACCTCGAGGAGAATGATAGGGAGTGAGAGGTGGGCTGATAGATAGAGCGAACCCGATTACGAAGTAGTCCAATTTTCTGCGGCACTGGATACAAATTGAATTCCGTGTAGGATTAACGTTAACATCGACAGATTTCACGCGGCTGCCTCCGCCCCGGTTACGCTTTATTTCGAGGGGTGGCTAGGCCGCCACCTGTCACCCACTCTCGAGGACCCACCCCTCTAGATTATCCGCGATCCTTCAAAGATATGTAAATGCGATGAGTCTCGCAGACAGAATTTCTCTAATGACGTTCCACTGCATAGTCGATGTGCAGAATAAAATACCGTATTCAACTTTTCCGGTAGTCGGACTTGGCAAAAGCACGGTCCATAAGTAATATCGCTAAATTTCGCCAATGACTTTTCCATCGGTTACTCGATTCGTACGACGAAATACCGTATTTTATTTTTTTCGTTTGCCGCACTGAACTACGAAGTAAGCTTTTGAAATTCGGATTATAAAAACCAATGCGGGACCCCAATAACATCGTACGTTGAGAGTGTCCTTTCATCGTGCGTATTGAACAAATACATGCTGACTGTAAATATTCCTCGCTCTCCGGCAACGTCACGTATCACAGGTACGTGCCACCGAAAGTTGTAATGTCACGTATCGCGTTTACCGATATTAAAATATAAATCGAATAAGTCAGTGCGCGCTCACCCATATACGTGTTCTGTTTAAAGAAGACGGCAGCCGACCGGGAAAGGTTCGCGGGGTAGCTCAAATGCCTACCAACGATCTATCGCAACCAAGTAGTAGTTTAACTTACTAGGATGCTAGAGTAGAATATAACTAAATTCATGTATTCGTCGATACATTAATATTTAATAAGCCAACCGTGGTGCTACAGGGCGCATGTTTCAACCGAATTACCCATGCGTAAACGCGATAAATTATGTGTTCCAATAACGAGGCGGAAAAAGGGGAAGGGTGTAGAGCCGCTAGGAAAAGCGAAGATTTTATGGTGACCTGGCGTTGACTACTCGAGAGCCCACCATACTGGAGGACGCACTTATTTTCTGCAGGATATTTTATGCGATCCAATGGGGACGGGGTGGCTTAGAGCTCCGGTGCTTACGTAAACACAACTTGTCACCGTTACGAATGCATTTAAAAAGTGTTAGAAAAACTCACCGTACGCTACCCGTTATACATTTTCGTCCAAATTTACGTTGTACCGTAAGTACGAATTACAAGGTGTGCACAAGTTGAATAGCTAAACCGAGAAATGTGTCTATTCCTGCGTGGAGAAGTAAAATTGTAGCAATCGAAGATGCACAAATGAAAAGAAAAGTTTTCAACAATACGTCGCAGTGAGCCAAATGCGCGGCAGTACAAGGAATTGGGAAAATTAACTTACAACCGGCTAAATTCCGTGAGCGAAGGAAAAGACGGTGCGAGGCAAAGGAAAGCAGGAGGGTTGGGGCGAAGCAAAGGAGACGTAGGGAAAAAGAAAGACGTAAAGAGAAGAGCGAAAAAGGGGGGTTAGACATCCAAGAGAAAGGGAGACGCGTGGAAGAGGAGAAAGAAAGCAAAGTGGCGGCGACCGTTGAAATCGTTATTGAGCCTCTTCCCAGACTCTCGTCGCCCAGAATCGTCGACTACCATTTTCTTTAAGTTCCAGGAAGCTCGTTCGCTCTTCTCTCTCTTTGCCTTTCCCAGAGAAAACTTTCTTAATTCGAGCTTCGCCCCGGCCTCCCGCGCGCGACGGAATGCAACGACCTCCCGAGGATTCTACCCGCTGACTATTCCCAGTTTGAAGATATTCGTTAGATTCGGGTTAGTCGAAGTACTCGCGTTAGATAACTGACTGCGTCCACTGTGTGACGTTACGCTCTATACCCAAGGATTTTGCCTAATGCGAGACAGGCGAAAGTGATACCAACGAATGCGCGACTATAAGGAGTTACTCGAGTAGTATTAATCTGACTGTATGTTAATTGACCCCGCAAAGAGAAATAAGCGATAAAACTACGCGTGGAAAAATTGAAGGGGGCGAGTCAGATGTGTATTAAAAAAAATAATCTGCAATCGTGCAAGAGCTAGTGTGCATCGACAAAATCAATATTTATAGTTATTTTACTATCGTTTGGAAATCCTAGTTATCATTTTAAATCAATCTCATAATACTTCAAGGCAATAATCCGATACTCCGAATCGCCTCTTGCAGCTGGCTCGATCATTAAACGTTGGTTAGAGGTCGAAGTTCTCATTTTCAACATATCGTATAAATCTTGCAACAATTCGAAGCAATAATGCGATACTCCTCGCCTGTTCGCGGTGCGTGGCTCGATTATTAAACCGGTTCCGTTGAAATCGCGTCGCGGGCACGTTCCACGCTTTACTCTCCCCGTTCCGCTTCGCTCCGCGATTCAGATTTATGCGCGTACCTTATCGGCCAACGTAATTAAAACATTATCTCCCGTAGCTGCCTATCCGATCGCACGAAATGTTGCGCGCGGGTAAACACCGCTTATCTCGAAGAATCATCGGTATCCAGGTCCAAGCATCTTCGGACCGCGAGGGACTCGTTCGCAAGTAAATCGCGAACCGACCACCCTGCTAGGATTACGTTCACGTGTCGCGCCTGCCGCGCGACCGGCACACCACGAATTAACGGACATCGTCAAATTATCTGCAAATAAAAATCAAACCTCTCACAATTACTCGCGGAAAAAGAATCTTCCGCCACCCAAACCTCCGTTCTCACCGAGCAAGAAGAAACCACCCTTCGCGATTTCAGCCGAGTTATGGTGCCCGACGATGTCCCTCTTTGAGCAGGGACGAGACGGTCGCGCTCAAGACGGTATTGTCGGACTACGAAGTGCTCGCTAAGCTCGGCGCGAGGATGGACGAGGGGGTAAAAAAGAATTTTCGTTCGAAAGTACCTGAAATCCCGGACCGACCGCAGAGGAGATACCGAAAAGTACGATGAGGGTCTTCGCTCCTCCTCCTGCTCTCAGGCTGCGCTGCGACCGCTGTAGTACTCTTCCCACCTCCTCCCGTTCCTCGATCGTGTCCTTAAAGGATATCCTCTTATCCTCGTCAGGGGGTCTATATAGAGAGGTATAAGAACGTCCGTGGAACGGGGTGTGTCTTCCTTTCGAAGAAGAAGAGGCCATGCATCTCCTGGCTAATAGAGCCGGAGTGTTGCCCGCATGCCTCGGCGCGCTGCCTTCGATCAATTTATTATACTCACTTAAGCTCGCTACACCTTCTCTCGCCGCTCTCCTTTTGCACCTTTTACACTCTCTCCTTCCAACGACGTTTCTTCTCCTCTCCTTCCCCGCCACCGCCCCCAGAGATCCTCCCAGCGCTCAGTCTTAACTCGCCCGACTTCGTTGTCCTTACGAGCCCGCGTTGTCGCCATTACCGAGTGTGTCACTCCGTCCATACCTGCTGCCAAGCTTGCTTCCAACCCCACCCCATCGCTCGATCTCGTTAATCCGAGGACAAGGTGAATTTTATTGGTCAATAGGATTTCTCCACTCGCCACTCTCGTCTCGCTCTTCTTTCTCTTTCCTTCTACTTTTCCATTTTATCGCACGTTACCCAAAGGTACATCTCTTTCGATACAAGATACTTCGCAATTTTGGATATCCTGAAAAGGATCGAGGGTCTTCGTAGGATTTAAATTAATACGAGAAACTGTTAAGTACGAGGAGAGACCTGGAGAGGGTAGAGAAGATCGGTGAATGAAGAATAAAAGCGAGGAGGAGAGGAGTAAAGAGGCCACGAGGAGATGAAAGGAAAACGAGGGGTGGAAAGAGGGAGAGGGATTTGGAGAAGGAGTAGAGGAGAGAGCAGGGGAGTGAACGTCCTACGAACGATTATGATGCGGTGGTAGTTTGAAGTTCGCGTAATAACAGGCCTCGCGTACGCGTGCACGAGCGATGAGAATGCGCCTCGGGGCTCGAAGCGGTCGATCCTGAAGCTTCGATTAGTAGTTCCACCAGCTAGCGAGCCAGGTACGCCAGGTACCGGGGATAGGTTCAGTTACTATCTATAAAGTGCTAACGCTCCATTCCACCCTATTTCAGGTTCAAGTTCCGCTCTCGTTACGAGACAGGAGAGCGCGCGCGCGATGTGCAGTGCCCAATGTGTGGAACGTAAATTGTATTACGAGCGCGTGAAGGCGAAATACGGTAGTTGGAAATAATCGGATTAGGGTTATAGAACGTCGTCCCTCTACCGTCTAATCGTTTCCGAATGTCCGCTTCCATATGGGATATCGTGGGAGAAAAGTTCGTTAAGTAAGCCGTAAATTCTTACGCGCCGAATTATTGCGAAGATCGCGTCCGAAGATAAGATCGGCAAAAAGGAAGAGGCGCGAAATACAGTGGTTCGTGGTAATCGCGATAGATCCGAGCCACCGCGATTCTTCCGTCGATTCGTCCTTCGATACGCATTCTGGATAAGGTACCCTGGGATATCTCCGATGCATCGAAACACGAGGGCTTCGGGCGAAACTGATAAAGAAGTCATCAAATTTCGAGGCAACAAGGTTCGTCCCCCCTTTCTCCTCTCGGAGAAGATCGAGCCCACCGATTTAAAAGGGCTTCGCGTAACGAACACGCAATTATTACGATCGGCTCGCGATAAAGACACCGAAGAGACATCGGCGAGGTCGTCGCGCGGGTTCCTCGTTAAGCGGGCCAAAATGTGGATGCGCCTGAATATGCGGAACGTAGGTAGTCCGGGGTCTACCGGGGGCAGGCGCGTAAAACGCGAAACGTCAAACGGTTACGACAGGCCACCGGGGCTTTACGAGACTTTACGACGGTCGTACCGGTCGAGATTTGACGTAGGAGAATACGAGGGCCTCGGGGGTTTATCTCGGAGTCGCTGCAGTTTGCGACGGTCTCTCGCCACAGTCTCTTCTCTTTCTCCTCTCGCTCCTCTTCGTCCTTCGTCTCTTCTCTCTTTCTCTCGGCCCTCCTCTCTCTTCTCATCTTCCCACTCCTCCTCCTCCTCCTTAACGCTCCTTCGTGCTGCGGTGCCCAAACCACTCCCGGGTACCATCTCCGTCGTCTTCTTCCTCTTCTTCTTCTTGATCCTTCTTCCGCTCCTTCTTCGTCCTCTTTGCCGATAAATGCAAGGAGTGATAAAATTCATTGGCACCTGGTCGGCCTGGACCCTCGGGGCACCCACGCTGTCATACAGATTATGTGCAACGTCCGCGATCTTTCGAGGGTACATGTCTCCTCCGCGTTACCACACTTTTTCGCAAGCTCGTGATTAAAATTTCGATCTTCGCCGTGCAGGCTACCCTGCCTGCGAAAGGTGCAATGAAGAAACGTCGAGATAACTTCGAACGCATTGCGAGCGACTTAGTTTATGAAGTTTTACAATGTTACTTTTACGAGAAATGTCACGCTATACGCTCCACGTTACTACGCTTTTTTGCGAACGCGTGATTAAAATTTCGATCTTCCTCCGGCAAGCTTCTCTCGCTTCTGGAAATTGGGTGAAAAAAACGTTGCAGTGCTTGCGACCTTACTTTGCGAATCTTTATGACGCACCTCGAGAAGGAAATAAAAAGAAAAAAAATGCACTCCTTTATAAAAGTACTTAACGAGCTTACCAAAAAATCGAGAAGAAAACACTCTCATTTATCGATACGAGAGAAAACAATTCCCGTCTACTACAATTCCACTTCACCTTCGTGGAATTCCTCGGTTCGATTGGGTCGACGACTTTCGCTCTCCCACAATCAATACGAAGAACCGACGAGGAAGAACGCGTGGTAGGAGCTACACGGTGGCCGAGACATCCGCCCGTTTACAGAAAGATCCGACGGACGGGGGCTCTCTCCGAGGTGTCCTCAGTTTTCCTCTCTTCACGCCCAAGGGGAAAGAAATAAGAGAACGAGGGAAGAAGTAGAAGTCGAAGCTTCTTAAAGCGTGCGAGTGAAGCGAGAACTGCCGCGTCACCGGCTCGAAGACGTAAGAGTGGTTAAAGAGAGCAAGAGTGCGAGGAAACTAGAAGAACCGACGGACCAAGGAGAAGTAAGCGAGAAGGAGCGAGTGTACGCGCTCGAGAGTTTCTCGTGCCCTCGGTGGTGGCTCGCGAGCGAAGAGACCACGAGAGAAGTGGATGAGTCGAACGTTTATGGACGAAGGCCGCGTAGGATTGGGAGGGAAGAAGGAAGGAGTCGACGACGTCCCTCGCGGGCGACGAGCACGCGAAAGAATTCGCTTCGAAGAGAGAAAGCGAGGTGATAGAGCGAGATGCCGAGGTAGTCGAGCGAGAGAAACGAGGAAGCTGCAAAGATGGAGAGAGGAGAACGGAGCGAAAGGAAAGAGGATGCGGTTCAATGGAAATTTCAAGTTTTTCCCGTCCTCCTACTCGCGAGGAATAATTGGGGCCGGAAAGCTATTGACTCGTCCCCGAGAGTAAACGAACCGCGCGGGAGCACGGGAATGGGTTCGACGTGTATGAGAGGAGTGCCTGTGTTTTTCTCGCGACAAAAGGCAATCCTTAACGATTCTGACCCAGATAGAATCAGCATTTATCTCCAGGAGTGGAACCAATAATGGCCTTATTCTAGGGTGGTTTTTTTTCCTCTCGCTTCCGGGTGTCCTTCGATTTTCGTCACGCGACTGCTCCTTTTGACCGTCGAGAGCGATCAATAGTCAAGGTTCTTCGTAGGTGAGACCAATAACGGCATTATTCTAGGATGGTATCTTTCTTCGCTTCAGGGGCTCCTTCGATTTTACTCACCTACTCTCCCTTTGACCTTCAAGACCGATCGATAGTTCCGGGGGTAACCGATACCGTTGCAGGAAGTTTCAGAAGGGAAAAGGAAATTTTATCTTCGTAGGGGCCGTTACTCAATGGTAGCTTCTTCTTAGGTAGAGACAATTTGGAACGACACAGATGAAAGATTCGCGAATGCAAATCAAATGCTCTGGGTGCTCCGATGCTCCGTTCCGAAAAGTCGAAGTGCCGGATAAATTCGACGAAAGGAACGCCCGTCTCGAGCGATGAAAAGTAAGAGAAGAAATTTGCCAGACGAAGGAAGTTTACGTAAAAGCGGAAGTGCCCGAGGAGGCTGAGAAGACGTAATTTTTCTTACAGGGAATTGTGCGAATAAAAAACTTCGGCAGTCAGAATATACCCGAAACGACGGTACTCGAAAATACGGGAACTCTATTGGCCACGGCGCGGTTCTTATTTCATATCGGTCAGGATAACTTTTTAACCAGGTAGCTGTTTTTGACGAGTATTCTCATCGTGAGTAAAAAGTAGGTACAATTTGCTATATATGTTTAAGTTAAGCAAAAAAATAAACGTTCTCCGGCCTTCTCCGCTCTCTTTTACACCGTGGACATATAACTATACGTTCCGCGATGGCACGTCTCCCAAGATGAACCAAATTGAAAAATGTCTTCGCGCGATTTTACGCCCCGTCACCTGTACTTCTCCATCAGCGGCAGGACTCACATATTTTTTCCCTACCTCCTCCCTGCGAGTGATATTCTTCGAAGAAAAACTCGTGTGTACTCCTTGCACATAACGGCGCTCAAGCTCCCCTTATCGTAGCGAGAGAGCAACGAAAGTTCGCGCGCTTTTATCGAAAAGGGGGATGAACTTTCTTTGCGAGAGCGTGGGACTCCACCGGTGAAGCTTCTTATCCCACCACCCCTGGTTGACCTTCCTCCTTTTCGCAATTACCCCACTTGCGCCCCCCTTTTCGAAAATTTCGCGAAAACGAACGAACGTAATAAAAAGCAGCACGGAAAGCTCCTTGCCTGCTCGCACGTGGAACTTAACTCGGGATACCTCAATTTGCCAAAGCTCTTCGCTCGCGTTTAGCTACTTTACATAAGAACGATGTAAGTTCACGAGCCCCCAGGACCATCTTTAACGTAATGTCAATGTAGATCGGATGCGAATGCAAATTCACCTTGCCCGCAGTCTTTACCTCTTCCTCCATCCTCTTCTGCTCTCAGGTACCGAGTGAATCCACGTCGCTTCGGGCGGATCGCCTCGAATTCTCGAACGTCGATAATTCATCTCGATTTTCCTCCTTTTACCTCTCGTTCGCCTCATCGCCACTCGTTATCGGAAGTGCGACAGTTCGCACCTACACGATCCACTTCGGTTTATAACGTCCCCTTGTACCGTAGACTGGAATCTCACTCGGGGGCGAATCTCGACGCGGAAATAAAATTCCAGGATGGAATCTCCCAACGGTAAGAAAGAAATGCACGGGAACGTCGGGTTTAGCGGGGAACAATTTGATATCGGGCGTAGAGCGGAGAATGGAGGGGAAGACGAGAACGGGGCAACGCTTTCCGTGGTTATTCGGGCAGTAAATAAACCTGTCGGCCTTAAAACAATAAGAGCGTCTTGCGCGAGTGAGTAGATATCACTCCGCCGTTTTTCCGCCACTCCTCTCTCACCCTTCTCTGCAATTTCGCTCGGACGAAGTACGAGATGGAGGGTGGACGGGGAAAGGGGGAAAAAAGGCTCGCGCGAGCGAGATAGGAGAAAAGGAAGGCAGAAGGCGGGCACCTGCAATATTTGTCAGGGCCATCCCCGGCGACAAATTGAAATGACGTGTATGAGATGGAGTTGTCACGATCCTTGGCCGCCCCGGCCTTCCAGCGGCGGAACTCTCGCGCCCGGGAGAGAAGAAAAGAAAGAAGGAGGAAGCTGGGAAAATGAAGGAGAGCGTCTTCCCTCCGTGAGATGCGCCCGCGCGTTCAACCGCTCTCTCCTTCTCCAACTTTCGGGGCATCTCGACGGCCTCTGAGGGGCGGATGCGAAGTAATTCTATCGACTTGTCGCGAAAGCCACCGCGTCATTCGTCGATACGTTTCAATTGACGACTCGACGTCGAATGACGTAACGAGGGATCGATTTCCGAAGTAACCCTCGCGATACGGATTTAGCCGAGCGTTGCCAGCGCACTCCACGATCGGCGCAAAAAAAAAAGAGAACGTGTCTCAATGTTTTTATATTACTCCCCCATTCAATCTGTCTACCTCGCGAGGTATCTCATACAATTTTTCCCCTTCGCGGTTCACTCGATGTCGAGAACGGAGACTCGAGGGGAAAAAAATACCGCGGTCTTCCCAAAATGAAGTTCGTGACGCGCTTTAGCGACGATGTTTTGCAAGCTTTCGATGTAACATGCGTAATGTGCCCGATTGAATATACACGAGCAGGCGCGTCGGGGCAGAATGCGAAGAAATAAATTTGTCGAGCGGACGCGCTATTGCGATTTTACTCTCGTTCGAACGGTGGGCTTACGTTCGGCGCAACTCGTCCGACGCGTGCGAGCTACACCGTTCGAGGTTTTCCAGAAGCGTAAGAAAAAGAAGAGGACGCTCTTCGGCTATCCAGATAGCATTACGGATAAGCCCACGGCCCCGGGAAGCGTAATGCCCCGCCATTGTTATTCAGTTGGTTTCGCAGCTGAGCTAATGCGCCCAGATAAGAAGTATTTTATATGCACGAAGGTAGGATAAGTTCCGAACCGGTAGGTAGAAATAAACGTATACCGTTTTCGATTGCCCTTTAACTTCGTTTCGATGAATTGCCATGCCACCCTCGTTTACGGCGACTTAATAAACCGTTTTGGGCTGATTTACTGTGTCCCGCTTGGGGAATTTCCCTGGTGGAACACTCTTGCGAAATAATTTTTTATAATCTTAAAAAGGTAAATTTTATCGGGACGACGCGACGGTGACTTTCGAGAGGGTTTTTTTTCCTTTGAAAAAAACGCGGATCCTGAAATTTACGTACTCCGAAGATTTTTTACTTGCGAATCTTCTTTCCTCCGTTGAATATTTTATCGTACGATTTCCGGCCAGATACACCCGAATATTTCATGAAGAATGTGACCTTGAACCTTAAGAATTGTATCAATTCTTCGGGTACTGTTTTGGCCAGTAGGCAGTGGAGAATCCATCACAGCGACTAACTTGTGAATATCGCGCCGTCTGTATTGATGATTTGCTCCGAAAATGCACCGGAGTGAAAGTGTTAATACAAGCAAAGACCAGGAGCCGCTACAAGATGCATAGTGCCTCGTCCAATGGATAAGGTTTTAAAAACTAACACTCCGTATCACGTGACGATAGCTTCCCAAGGTCACCTCTTTGGCTCCTTATCTAGAGGCTGGAGGATTGGACCATGCCATTAATTATCGCCTGGCGCTCATTAATAATATCCGAAAAAGAGCGTGTATACGCCAGTGGCCCCGACGAAAGTTACTCTTTGTCCCAACTTCCGGTCTTTCGAGGCTTTTCACGGAAGCGCCCCACGCTTGCCAGGGAGTGTACGAAAGTTTGGCCGATCCTTCTCTTTGGAGGCTCGGCCTTCATCCAACCCCCTAGGCACTTTCGTCGACGGGCACCCCCCGATTCGTCGGCCAAACCGAAAACTTTCTCGCACGCTGACGAAAAATGGATGAATCTGACGAGGCTCTTTGCACCCGTGACCTAAGCATCCTCGCAGTCTGTCCTTAGTTCTTTTTTTTGTTTCCTTATTTCACTTTAACGATTCACGCGATTATCAGACTGTTTTTCAAGAATCTTCAAAATATCTTAAAGCATTTTACGTATCTGCGACAAGTGAAAATAGCGTACACAGAAAATTAGACGATCGTCGAATCATTGTCAAAAACAAAGACCATAGAGGTCACCTACTACGCGCGTTCCACCATCACGAATATTCCTCACTACCCATCGTATCCTCTGTGGAGCACACAACCGCGCACACAAGCCCCGCTTCGTATACGCTGCAACTGTCTAAGGCACTAACGAAAATTGTAGGCTTAGAACCTGGACCGCCCTGTCCCTAATTATATGCCATTACCTCGCTCGCATTCGTATGAGAGTTGTGTGTGCGCGTGGGCGTGTCATCGAGGCGTGCGTTCACCGTTGCGTCTACGAGAGAAGGCAAGTGTGTACGTGTGGGTGTGCTTGTGTGTACCGCGACGACCTCCGTACCTTCACGCGCGCACGTGCACGCGTTTAGGTTCACGGTTTGCGCTCGCGTGAATACACGCGAGCTTGCGGGTCGTAGCACTCCGGGAGTACTTATAGCTATAGGTCGAACCAGGGTATCTATTGTCCCCTAATGGCTGCTACTAGGATGGAAGTCGAAGTAGTACCAAGAAAGAGACCACTTCCTCTACCTGCGCACACGCGTGACTTCACGCATTTGCCACAGCCTGCTCGTCGAGGAGTTGTTCAGCCAAGTTCGACAGGTAGAAGATCGATTCAAGAACTCTTCTCGTACAACGACTGCGTTGAAATAAGTTTACTTTAAGAATTTTGATTCTGCTTTCGAAGGAATCGCGGTTGAGAATTTTCAGGAGAATGAGCAGAATGGAATTTGCCGCCTTCACGATGAGCTGTAATTGTCTATGGCGAGGGAAAGTAGCTAGCGCAAATTTAATTCAGATTTTACAGTAATTGCATTCTGCGTCGTGGAATATTTTATCGAATCCACCCAATTATACAGTGCACGCTTCTTCCACAGGGCGCGCGAATCAGTGCTTACTCAATGTCACAGAAATTTTCTAATTCTTAACGGGTACACAAGATTTGCCTCACAAAAGAATTTGCATGCGATCGAATAACGTTGAAAAACGTCGGTCGCGTGCAGATAAGCTTTCCATGGCAAATTCCATCACGATTACACACCAATTACATCTTACAATCGTCGAAATTTGAATGAGCTGAACTAGTCGCATGAAACTTTCGCGCTCGAGTGTTGTAATACGATAACAATAAGTACCTTGGAAAGAAGAGAGTTCGAGATCGGTAACGAATGCACGAGGTTGCCAAGATATAAGAACGACAACCCGTGATTGAATAATGGATTTAACTGGATCGTTGAAACTTTGATCTTGTAATGAAAATTACCAAAGTGTACTTCGCGGCGCACGTTGAGAGGGGTAGCAGGGGAGGTTATTTCACCTTCATCCCCTACCGCCCCCCAATCCATGCTTGCCATCGTCTAGGGACGTAATAACTTTATTATCGCGCACCGCGGAAACGGTGATTTTAATTTGTCACACCGACTGGGAGGCCGGGCTTCCAAAATCAATTACAAACTTCGTGGATAGTAACAGCGACATCGAGCGCGCGCTCCGACGCGATGCATAGCCCACTGTGTTCTAATTATTCATCAACCCAGTTGGATGGAGTCGTAACGAGCATTCCTCCTATTTCTTCGAGCGAGCGTCCTAACTTTTCTCGTCATTCTCGAAAAAGCAATCAACTGCGTGGCCCGCCCAATCTGCAAAATTCCTATCCCACCGTTTGACCTACGATTATGTGCTAACCGATCGGAATACAAGTTCTGTGGTATCTAAAGGATTATGTGATAATGCACCAGTTTGAGAGAGACCACTATAAATTTTATTAGCCCGACAGGAACAAAAACGGAACAGGAACGCGAAAGGAATATTTTAGGGTTACGTGGTAAACGTGCCTAAGCTGTATGTAAACTATGCGAAGCTCATCGGATAAACAACAAAGACGAAGGATTCACGTTGGTGGTGCTGGGACACGTATCTCGCCCTAGTGCAGCCTCAATATGCTAGAAAAAAAATAGCGACAAATCTCCGACGTGCAACGATGTACGAAAAATGAAAAGATATGGTCCTACGAATGGATAACGTTATTCAATTATATGCGCAACGCTCAAATGTGTTCTCCAGTTAAGAAGTCAAGTCCAAGACTGTCCTTAAATCATACTTACGCCACGCTTCCTGCTCTCATTAATGTTTACGCAATTTCGCACCATGTGCACGCGATCTTTCATCGAGATCGCCTGCTGGGGCACCGGTATTTCTCCAGGTAGCTAAGAAAAGCACGCTCAACTCTCCTTTTCACTTTCTCTCTCTCTCTACGACTTTTTACCTTCATTTCACTCACCGCAACGAACAGCAACTCGCCCGCATAAGCTTCTCTCGAGAAAGTGGACCGCACGGGCAAATATTCGCGCAGGGGGACTAAGCGACATTAGTCCTGGCAAGAAATAAGGACGTACTCGCAAGACTCGCGGAAAATTTTCGGTGATCCGCTCGTGCTCCCATCGCGAAACCATTTCAGTGCTTCTTCGTTTTCTGCACGTAATCTGCGCATACATTGGACGAGCGACTCGCACGCGTGAAGAAGCTCGGAGGGAGAAAGGGTAGGGGAAAGAAAAAGTTCGTGGATGGTACCCGCAGACGAAAGTGGATCAGGACTTGTTGTCTAGCGTGTGGAAGAATGAAGAAGAGGGGAAGAAGAGAGGAAGAGGAGGAGGTTGGTTTCGAGTTCGCGGTTAACCCGAAAGCACCCGTTCTCGCGACATATAAAACTCACAGTGAATCCAGGGGGGTCCCTCCCCACGTAACCACCGGCTGCAATTCTTGCCTGCATTTCTAGAACGTAAAAGAAATTGGAGAAGGGCCACGTCTGGAGGGATTCGTACGTTCACCTCAAAATTCCATTCCCTCCTCTCCTCCCGGCTTAATCTTTCCACCGAAAAATCTTGCGTCCCTCTTCGCGACGCTAAGCACACCAAATTTCCCCAAGTGGACGTTAAAGAAGGTGAAATATCGGGAGGTTACGGTAGATCGGAAGTATGCGTGAAAAATGCTGCGACAGAAAGTGAAGTCCACCCCACCCCCACCCCTCTCTGTCTCTCTCCCTCACTCTATTTTTCTCTCCGTCTCACTCTCTTTTTTCCCTCTCTCTCACTCTTTCTCTCTCTCTTTTTCTCTCTCTCTTTTTCTCTCTCTCTCTTTCGCTAGCTTTTATTACGGCGTCCTTTATGGGGCATTGGATTTCGTAAAGCGAGACGGAAAAATTCCCGTGATTCCGTTATCGTTGCGATGCATTCTACAAACAGTTATTCCGCGAGAATGCATCGAAATGCAGGACCGAGCGTTTTTAGCCAGTCGTATAAATTCGGGGCCACTCTCCGAGTTTGCGTTTAATCTAACGAGAGCTCGTACTTGTGCTATACACATTCCTCCGCTTTTGCGTTTTCGAATAGGTACGCAAGGGAAATAAGACCTTCCGCGTTTCCGATGTTATACAAGCAACTAATAAAGTACACCTATCTACAGGGTAAACCCCTGTCGGATCTACAATGCCCTACGTACTTTTAGAACATTTCACAAACATCGTTCCACGAGAGGAAGGTAATTCAGTCGGAAATTTGCAGTTGAACTAAGCAACGTACAATTTGTCACGAATGCCAATGAACGTATCTGAGGGGCACATGTGGTATTGCAAATGAACATGTGCGAGCAGCTCGGCGAATCGTAATGTCCAAAATACGAGGAAATTTCTCACCTACGAAACAACTCCCTTGGATTATAATAGCATTAGATAACGTTACGCGAACTATCGGCACGCGGGCACGGTGAAATGCTTCGTAATCCGAAGTAATCATAGATTTAAAGCCTTGCGAAATCCTGGAAGCTTCGGTGTAAGAGGATCCTCGCCAAGATCGATCGCGAATACTTTCCAGAAAAAGATCTCAATGGAAAAGTTGAAGTATATACGTGGGGTCTTTCTCGGCAAAAGAGCGACGCGACAATCGTGACGTGAATACAAAAGTAGCACGATACAATGGCAGGAGTGAAGCTTTCTACGAACTTGCCAGTAGCTGTTCTCCGCGACGTAGGATTTCGCACGATCGATAGAGACACGGGTAAAGTGAAAAATTTTTAGAGTCAATTCACATAGACAGGCGGTAATGGCACGAGACCAACTCGAAGTGAATTTAAAATAAAATAATTCTCATCGGACACGTTTCATGGGACTCTCATCCGAAATGATCCAATCGTCTTTCTTCCATAATATTCCCTTCCTGTCGAAATACACGAAATTGAATACTGATAATAGTCATGGTATGCAGCTCGAGAGTGTTCGAGCAGTAAAAATATTCATATTTCTCGTGGTTAAGATTTGATCGTTCGGCACGGTACATACACGTATTTGTCTTTCGCCCTGCCTAAAAAGCGAAGCGTTTCGCGAGTTTCATTTAATCGTTTATAGATGGCTCCTTGAATATCCAATAATAGTCATGCAAAACTACCCTATACGCTTTAAAGCCCCGGGTTCGCCCTGTACATCCTCGACCTCGAAGTACGATCGAGCCTAAAGTCAAAACGTCGAACATCGCGGGGTTACCACTGCAGAATCATCCTTGAACCTGTTCAACCTGACGCACGGAGTTAGAGCAACGAGTACGAGAACCCTCGGAGAAAACGAAACGTGGCTTATCTTTTAACGACCGGCTTTACGAGCGATTCGTGGCCGGGAACTTCGCCTCTCGTGCAGAACCGCGATCGCGTAATTACCGCGGCTGTATATCCCCCTATCGACATTTATTATTTCCTGGCCGCGACGGTCCCCGCGGTCCGCGTGCTCACGGAAGCCTGTAAATCACGGTGGCATGGACGCGAGCGGGCTTTGAGGGCACCGAAACGATCGGAATTACACACGCGGAGAGATAAAAATTTGTATCCCTCCTTCTATCATTACGGCGAAATGTCCGCGTTTGCATTTGGGGAGGCCGAGAATGCGACGGTCGTGTTCTCTTAGAAAATTTCGGGGGAGGTGGTAGAGAAGGAGGAAGAACTGACGTTGCGAGGATACGTTATGAATCGTACCAGCAACTGCAAGGTAGACGTAGCCAGTTTGGATACAAACGTGTATTCGACACAATACGAATTCGTTGCAACGGACGACGCGCGGCCAAATTTTATTCACTAAGTTTTTTATTTGAGCGTTGCTCGTTACTAAGCATCGAAGTAATCTTCGTCTGAATAGTTAATCGTTTTCATTATATCCACTTCACCGGACTATCCTCTCACTAGGACACCTATCCCTACCATTAAGTATTTTCGCGCGAGATTCCCATTTTGCGACACGTCAAGTTTTATTAAGGCACGCGGGGATGGGGTGAGAAGAAAGTGTTGCCCGCTCGCGGAACGCTTCAATTTCCTAATGCACCTTGCCAAGGGTAATCCTTGCCCAACCCTCTCTACGCGAGTTGTTTTCCAAATCGTTCGTCAAGCGACTTCCGGCGAGGCATGCGCGCAGGCATTGTCTGCGTTCGAAGTGGCGCGTAATCGAGGCGTAACGGCCTGTGAATGCAACCCGCGCACAAACAGACACGCGCGCGTTCACACGCGCCGCGTGCAGAAAGGCAGAGGACGAGCAGCACAAGTCCCGCGAGTTTCTACGACGGAAGATGCGCTCGCGGTAGCATCTTTCGAGTGGTGGAAATGGCGGCGTGCACGCTTGCATAATTTACGACGCGACTTTAACGACTATTTTCAGTGTTTCTCCGCTTTTTACTTCCCTCGCAACGACTCCCCCGACTCACGTCCCCACCTTTCCGCGATAGCTCGCCGCCTCCGTTTCCTTTGTCGCTCCTCCTTCGTTCTCGCTCCCTTCCGCTTCTTTCTCGTCCCGCGCGAAAACGAAACACGGACGATTTCGACGTGGAGTGGGCTCCAAAGACGAATCTCCGAGGGAATTCAGGGTTCGTATCTGTCGTGCGAGCTATCTGGGATTTCGCGTCGTTAAGCCGAGATTGAGAAAGGTTCTCGAGAGTCGTAAATAAGGAGACGAGGGAGGATCTTTTTGGTCCATCCGTAATCAGCCCCCTTTGCGTTTTCGATACTTTCGAAAACTGTATCGGTTTCGTTTGGAACGAAGACTCTGTGTTTCGAGGAAGCGGAGCGTCAACGATGCATTTATCGAAACGACAGAACGGCCATTGTAAAAATTACACATCTAGGTACATCTAATTGTTAACAGAGCTTTCTAAGCCTCCCTCTGCTGCACCCTCGATGCTTATTCATTGGCGTCGAAACCGCCTATCGATATCTCGAAATATTCGGCCCAGGTATTGGTAGTTTCCTTAAAGCCCTTTTCCAAGGACTCGTACACCTCTAGACCCGCAGATCTACCACTCCAAAGTCGAGTGAGCGCGAACGCGAAGAGGCATAATTTCGAATGAAATTTTATTCGCCCATCCAGCGCGTAACAACGATACCCGTTGTGTTTCCCTGGAGCCCCTCTTAACTTAACGCCGGGATATTTGTCACTGGACGCGAGAACAAAAGAGCAACTGTTAAGGGCGTTCTCGACCCCTCCTCCCCGCGTCCTCGCCTTTCTCCACTTTTCTCTGCTTTTCTCCTCCAACGTGCACCGCTCCACTTTCAGTTCTCACCTCGCGGTACGTACGTACGAACTCGCGCCAAAAAGTACGAGAAGGGAACTGCAGGCATTGTCAGACTTTTGCTTACAGCCGCCGCGCGCGAAGTCACGAGAACGGGGTCGAGGGAGGAGTGGCGGAAAGGAAAAAATTTATGAAACCTAAATTTACCGTCGTAAATCTCTTTCCTTCTTTCTCTCTCCCTCTCTCTCTCTCTCTTCTCTCTTTCTGAGAGTCCCTCAAAGGCGAATATTCCACGATTATCCGGGAATCCTCGCTCCCGACGTCCAGGAAAAACGGAATGGCCGAACGAAGCGGATAGGCTCGATGGCACAGCGGGGAGAGAAATTTTTTCAGGTCGTTCCGGAAACCAATAATGCTGCGCCGCGCGTATCGGATACCGCGCGGCCATTCGCGGACGTCGGAGTATCGCGCGCCGATAAAAGCGTTTCGAATTAAAGCCCGGCTCGACTGGCATTGCGATTAACGCGCGATCGCTTCTCTCCCACTGCCGGATCGCTAGAACTCGGGGAGAAAAATATCCTTTAGCGCAAAGGAAACTAATAAAGTAGGAAAGCAACGTGCTTCGAGTAGAAGGAGTAAAGGGCGAAAACGGGGGAGAGAGAGAGAGAGAGAGAGAGAGAGAGGGAGGGAGAGAAAGAGAGAAGAAAAAGAAAGGGAAGAGAGATATTCGAGAAGTTCGGTTATGCGCTATTCCCAGACCGAGCGGCGAAAAACAAACCGATGCTTTTTTGCCGACTGGCCGTGGAAAATCGGTGAAAAATATGTGTGCGCCACTGTAGCACTCACACGCGCGCATTTTGTCACGCTCGACCTCCGCCGCGATTGCGATTAGCGATCCACCCCTCTATCCTCCTCCCAAACTCTCTCACCCCCGTGCGCTTCATCAGTCATCGATTGTTCGCGCGCGAAAGTTAATTGAACTTTGATTTCGACCAGTAACTAGAATCTCTGGCGGGACATGGGGCCGGCAATTGACTTGCATTAGGTTTTATACCGCGCTCGCTCGCGTCCGAACGTTTTTACTCGCTTCCATCGTTCGCCCTTTCATCGAGCGTGATTTCTCGCGTTCGCACCTTCGCGCTTCCCGCGAAACATTCGATGCGGGGCCGCAAGTCGGAGTTCGACCTGTTCCGACTATAATACGCGCGTGACAAGTGTAATCGATTCTTAAGCCAGACCTACCCTAGCAAGAGTCTACGTTGTGCGGTGAAGCAAGAATTCGAAGCGAATATTTTTGCCGAAAATTCATAAATTTTGATACGCAAATATTTTCGACATTCTTACGGTGTTTGTGCTTAAAGCCGCGCATAGACTACCAAAAATGTATGTTATACGTTGAATCTAGAATTTGACGCGAACATTTTTGCCGAAATTTCCCAGTTTTGTTTCTACGTGAATATTAACTTCGTGATGGGTTGGTGCTCAAGACTTTCGTGCATCGTTGACAAACGACGATCGAGAATAGATACGGAGCTGTCGTCCAAGGAGAGACGGGTCCATCCTAGAATTATGTTGTCGCGCAAATCTTTTGGATGTTTGTAAAAAAAACCTACTACGAGAATCACTTAAAGCTCAAACACATAAAATGGCGCATTATTCCACATACGCGAATACATGGACAAGAGAATGAGATATATCGAACTTTGTACGACCGGAAGCGTGTCCACTATTTACAATTAAATTGAAAAATTCGCTCTAATTAACGCTTTTACTCACTCCAATCTTTCGCGTGACTTCACCCGTTAGCGCCTCCAGCTTTCTTTGCGAATTATCGGATGCGCGCAAGTAGAAGTCCTTATTATTCGCGCGTGTCGCGTGTAATCGATCGTCGATACGAGCTCGGCGCGAGCGGAATCGCCAGAATCATTCGAGCAATCGCGAATCGTTGGATTAAGTTACATTAGGCATCGTCACGCGTCGCTAAGCTCGCGTGTTTTTCACCCTTTCCGCTTTCGATCGCTCGTGCGTGACTTCTCGCATTAGCGGGCTCGCTCAGGAATCCAAGCGACGTTTATTACTCGCTGTGAATACTCACGAAGAGGCGTTAGTCGACGCACCGATCGCGAATATCAAATGAATCGGGGACATCGATCGGTAATTAAAAGTTCTGCTACGAGTAGGGAGTCGAATGAATGGCGAGGCGCGTGATGTCCGGCCCGAGCGATATCGCATCTCACGCGCCACTTAAACGTCGATTTAAATCGTCTCGATCTCGTTCGGAATGATTGAAATCCACCTAGGCGGATAGGGTTTCCACCCCATTGTCCGTCCTGACAATAAGGATGGAAAAACACGATGGAGAGAAACTCGCCTAATTGAATGACGAAAGGTTATCATCCTTGGCACGAGATATGTCGGGGACCGTTGACGGGGATCAATTAATCGTCCGAGGCGTCTAACAATAAGTGGGATGTGTACGATTCCTTGGATTCGATTGATTCGATCAAGATAATTCAAATCGAGTCTCTCTCGTGGACGAGACGAGTGCTTCTTGCGAGAAATGATAGCTGCTTTATCGATTTTCGCGAATGTACCCTTACAACGAGTTGGAAACGAAACGAAATGAAACGACGAAATGAAAATGGCATAAAATAGAAGTGCCATTCTTATTTTCTCTCGTGCGAAATGATCGCCCGCTGAAAATCATTGCCCATTTCTTTCCCTATTTGCGTAAGTGTTTTTTGCAGCGCGCACGGACACTGGAAGGAACTACCTCGACCGCGGAATAAAATATAGAAAGAAAGGATCCGTAAAATAGAAATGTCATTCTTCGGCGAGCAGAAGGACGCGGTAGTTCCTTAAAGCGACCGAGCACGAGCGCGAGGACTTCGCGTCCTTTGCCCGTCTTTCGTCGTCGTCCTTTCAACTTCCTGTTGGTGAATCCCCCGTCTCCGAGCGTCCTCGCGAGCGACTCATTCCACTTCCGCTCGGCCACCTTATCGACGATTCCATTGTTCCAAAAATCCTGCCTTCTTCGTCGTTCTCTCTCCACCCTCCTGCTACCCTATCCAGGGCAAACCCCTCCTGTGCCAAGCCACGGTGAGAAAGTTGGACCCGGAGAAAACTCTCTAGTCCGGATCCGAATAAATACGCGCATAGTCTTCGGCGCTTGGACGTGTGGTGGTGCGCGCGTTTCCGTGAAGGTGTTTTCTTGGGAGGTGTGCGCGGCATCGGATGTATGCCCGTAGTTGGTGTCGGTTCGAGCCAGGAATAAAGATCGGGCGTGGAGCGTAGCGCCATTTTCCCACCGCCCCTTCATACTACTCGGTAATCGAAAAAGTACGAGGCAGGCGCTCCGCTCGCATAATGAGGCGCGAACGTGTAAATTTCGCGGATTGCTGCCTGCACGCTTTGGCAATATTCCACCGTGGAAGGGGGGTCGGTTCGTATAAAGTGCCAGTTTTTTACCCAGAAGTGTTAAAACCCCTTATACAAAAATAGCCCATAAACGTTAATTTCTTTTAGGGCTTCCTTACTCTTCGGGCTTGCCGAACTACCTACGCGATATTACTCGAGATGTGCAACGTGACCTGCATTGCCCATGGAACGGTTGGTGCTGGTGGATTCGATATTTGAATATTTCTCGATGTCGAATAGCACGAACTTCACATCGCCCGCCTTGAGAGGTAATCACGTATGCATATTATTGACCATCGCATTAGGCTCCATTGAAGCACCACGCTTAAAAATTTCAAATACTCTTTTTCGTAAAACGATTGAGAGTTATTTCTACTATTTTATATCGTACCTCTCTTTTCAATGGACATTCCGAGTGTTATTGTTGCACGTGTGTTACTCCACGCGTTTCTCGCGAATTTTCAAGAATTTTCTCGCGTTGCGCCATCGCTGTCATTACATTCGTCTCGCGTTACAATCGTCGTTCATTTTACACGCAGCGACCTACGGCTCTGTAATGGGCTATTTTCCGTGGTAATACGGCGCTGAAAGGGAGCATTGGGAAATCGCAAGTAGCCGTGGGCCAGCATAGGCTATATAGTTTGCACGCAAACGTGGGCCCTGTTTACCAAACAACCTGTCAAAGCTTTGCCCGCCTAATTTTCTACGAGCGGTTAAACCAACAATGTAGTGCCGCCCCGCTCGGGTTCACGAGAATGCGTACGTGCGTGCGTGCGAGTCCAAACGAAAGAGAAGGCGAGAGGACCAGAGAAGAGAGAGATAGAGAGGGTTCACGGTGGAGGAAAGAGGAATGGGAGGACGAAAGTGAACGAAAGAGGGAGAGTCCGAACCTCGGCTGCTTTTCAATTCACTTCGCTACCTGTGCTCGAATTTAGGAACAGGCACCGGGTCTCGTTATTACGCGCCGGTAAAGCCTCGGCCTCCCCAACGGCAATTAACGTGCGAGAAAGCCCGACGAAGAGAAGACCGAGGGGCACGAAATCCTAGGCGGAGGAGAGCATCTTTGGCGAGCAGGCAGACCGTGAAATTTCGCGTGTAACGATCACGTTGCAAACAATTATTCTCGTCGGTTTGTGAAAAACGTTTGATCGACGTTCCTTCGAAATATCGCGAGAACAGAACACGTCCCTTGTCGAGGTAAAAAGAGAAAAGCGCAAATTGCATTTTTGAAAAAGCAACTCTACGTCGAGGAGACATTTTGCAAAGTTTCACGATGCATAATATCGGAACTTAAAAAATATGCGTCCAGAAAGTACGCCATTGGATCGTTCCGCGTCACGGCCCGTAATTTAAACAGGGCCCACGTCCACCCTCCTCGTCCTACTTCTCGCTTATATCCTCTTTCCTGTCGTCGTTAACGACAAGATCGTCATTAATTTCGGCTCCGAACTATCTTGTCTCCGTAGCTTCGCGCAGTTCGTTACCTCGCCGGGCGAGAGCGCGTTTCGGCTCGAAATGCAGTTCGGCACGCCGCAGCGCGGCAGTGGGAAGGGAAAAACGGGGAGACAGTGTCGGTTGCAAAACATCCCTTAACGAATGACGATACCTCTCCGGCGTCAGAGGTGGATTAAGACTGCCTCCATCAGTCTGCCGAACGCCGACAAAAAGATAGGAAATGATGGATGAGCACCTCGCGGTACGCTTTTGGCGAGAAACACGAAGAAGAGGACGATATGGGGTAGGAGCGTGCTTTTTTCCTCATCCCCTCCCTCTGCGTGCGTTTCTTACGACAAAATCTTTTAATCGACGTGCTCGAAGAATATACGAGCCCTGTTTTCGACGGGCGAGCGCGTGACTACGAAAAAGACGAAGAGTCGAGGAGGGCGAACAATGAAGCTCGCGGATGAATACCAGGCATCTTCCTTCGTCCCTCGAAATGATTTAAGGTCGTCGACGGGTGCGCGAATCTCCCGCGCGCGTCCCTCTCCGCGCGCTGTGCCGCCGTCGAGCTCACAAAAGGCCGCAAAGGCGCGCGCGCTCACGCAACAGAGGCACCGCAAAGGTTCCCACCAAACGATGAAAGCCGAATTCACGTTGAACTCGGAAAAGCCACGCGGGTAAGCCCGCCGCCAGACGTCCCGCGCCGTTAAATTTCCGTCTCTTTACCGCATGTTTAGTGGCGCGTCCTCCTTCTCATCCTCCACCTCTTGCTTTTCTTCCTTTTACTAAAATTTCCAGTATTGTTCGTCCCTTTTGCCGGTGTCCCTCCTATCCATCTGGGCTTCCCGTCTTCTCCCTGTCGTTCCTACCGAACGCTACTCGCTTTGAATTCACGTCGGGGGATGCCAAAGAAGAATCGGGAGAAAGGACGAGAAAGGGAGAAAGACGAGAAGCGCGAAAAGAAAAAGATGAAGAGGAGAGCGAAAAGAAAGTGGAGTATCTCCGCTCGTGCGCGAAACCTTTCTTCAAAGAGTGCTCCATTATTCGGCTCGGAAAATCCGAGGGAAGCTCGAGCATCCAGCGAGATAATCGAATTCTTACTATCCCCTCGCCTTCTTCATCTTCAGAGGGGTGGGTGGTAACCTTGTGACCATTGCCGATCTCAATTCCTAATCCTCCGCGCGCATACATATTTATATGAATTTTAAAGCCCACTCGTCTCGCGTTCGATTTCACGCGTTCCGTGCACCTGGATACGCTCGCGATATTCACTGAATGAGAGAGATTTACGGGATAATCTTCAACCGTCGCGCGAAAGAAATTTCGAGCAAAATAATTATGCGACGTGGCATCCCGCCCGCGGTGAAATGTTGGAGGAGAGTATTCGCGGGACTTGAGGGACGAAATGTGCGATTAAATGAAATGAAGTCGGCCGAGTACGCGAGGCCGAGCGCCAATAATAATTTATGTATATCTGCCCACGCGCGCTGATTAAAGTCGGGTGGACCCGGGCAAGGAGAAAAAATCCAGGAAGATCGTAAAAGCGTGGACTTTTAATAAAGTTCGGCCGAGCTTGGCTCGATTTCACAGCCGCTCATATTGCGCGAGACCCCGGGGCGTCGCGATATCGTAATTAGCGCGGCCAAGTGTCAAAAGTTACCGAGTCCGTGTCAGACCTTTTTCCTAAGGTGCTTTCCGATATGAAATTATCGATGGAAACATGCTTGCGCGGGGGTAGAGACTCCTTATTGCTCACCCCGTCCCCGATCTTTGAATAATTTCAACTTTTTTATTCCCTCTGGGTATGGCCAGGACGCTTCTTAAGCGTGTCCCGCGCTTAACGCTTTCATTTGCAACGCGAATTTTCAAAAGTTCTTTTCTTTATAGCCAGACAACCTGTCGACGCCTATCGATCGTGTCTTCGATGTACACGACTACCCTCCAATTTACCCTGATTTATCGTAACTGCAGATTGTGCGTAGAATACGGATTGAAAGAATGTGCGAATATGTGGTCTCGCGTGGACATAAGTCAAATTTGTACACGAGAAAAGGAGCGTAATATTCCCTTAATCGAATTTGCTTTCACGGATTTCGATCTCGCGTACCTTTGTCCGAGCACGAAATTTCTCAATTTCCTTCTGCTTTTTTTTGCGCAAAGCACGCGTACGCGAACGCAGAGAGAATCGATTAGCCTCACCTTCGTTAACAGAAGTTTCTCAGTCGGGTGCGGAACGTTTCATCCGCCGTTTAAAGTTCGTAATACCAGGGGGGCAGGAAGCGGAGTGGGTGATCGCTCTCACCCCTGACCATCCTCCGGCCGTCCTCTTTCTTATGCAATCTCGGAACCGTAAAGTTAATGTCCTCTTTTTCACTGGCGCGCTGTAGGGCACGGGGGCAGAACGGTAAGGTAAGTAGAACATAAGACAGGCACGGGTCGGGATCGTTACGTGTCACGTAATTCTGGAGGTTCTAAGAAGCCGTTTTTCTCCACCCTCCCATCCCTTCGCATCTTCCACCATCCACCTTTTTTCCACGTACAAGCGCGAGACTAATGCGGGATTGATGTCTCGCACTATTAAAAATGTATCACGCGGGGCTAGCTCGCGCCCCCGGGTGGGTGGGCCTTTAGAATTACAATTAAGTGTGCAATTTATTCGGCGCGTTATTTCCACATAAATTTCGCCACTCCGGAGTGCCGCGCGCGAGCACCCACGGGGGAACGGGGAAGACGGTTAAATTAATGTGTCTGCCCGCGGTGGCCGGCACCTCGAAATACATGAATTTTCGGGAAAATTTTTACACCCGGGCATCTTACCGAACAGCACGCTGAAACACCTTTGTGAGCGCTGAATAACTTTATTATGGGAGACCATGAAATTTATGGTCGTTGGAAAAAAGTACGTTTGCCGATTTCATTCCGATATCATAATCATCGCGGAGTCTCGTTGAAAAAAATAACGTGTTTTTCATAGGTTAATCCGTTTACGGAACGGACACATATTTTACTCACAGTATTTCCTGGAGCACCGACGAGTTCGTCAAAATCAATGACCTTCTCGCTCAAAAAGAACGCAACTCTGCAGCTTACACGGCGGACGCATATTTTACTTACAATATGTCGTAAAGCGCCAACGTGTTCCGTTGATTAGATTACTCTCACGGCACCCATCTAGTTACCTCTTGACGACTGCGTTAGGAACAGTCACTTGCCAAGCATCTCCTAAGCGCCTTCCTACGGGATACGGAGGGTGCGCTTCGAGCGAAGAGAGCAGAAGGTAGCGCAAGGCTGTGAGTAGTACTTACCTGAAACAAAAGAGAAAAGAATCTGTTGTTATTTACCCGAATTCGTAAAATTACGGAGAGGTCGCTTGCCGAGGATTGCAGCTCGAACGAATGTTCTCCCCCTTTCTCTCTCATGCACAATTCCACTCTCTCTCTCTTTCTCTCTCCTTGCCTCTTTCTCTCTTTCTTTTTCTCTCACTCCCTACCCCGTGTCATAATGAAAATTCCACGAGAGCGACCCGTCGGTTGGGATCGCTGTGAGTGTTGCAACTGGTTCGTCGTTTCTATCTGGGAATTCGTTAGGACTCTCTTCCTTTTTCTTCCTGCCGAAAAAACCTCAACGGAAAAAGCGGAAGAGGAAAGGAACCGGAGAAGCGCAGGGAGAGGACGTAAGAGGAGGAAAGTGAGTCGAAGGAAGGAGGTTGAGCGAGAAGGAGGGAGACGAGAGGCAAGAGAAACTATTGGACCGTGCGGATGACGAGGCGAGAACGGGAGAGTAAGAGGAGGAGAAGGAGGAGGTACACGCGGACTATCGTGGTCGTCTTCCTCCTCCTCGAGGACGGAAGAGTTCCTCGTTCTTCCTCCGATGAAATTAAGCGAGTTAGGACGCTCGTCTGCGCGCGAATTTTCTCGGACCACCCCTCTCTTTTTGCCACCCCCTACCTTCTCTTTTCTCCACTCACCCTCGTCTCACCCCGAGGCACCGAGACGCCCCGGACAAATACGAATTCATTGTCGCATTAAGCGAAACGTTTGCACGAGTCCCCGTGGTGGGAAAAGATCCTTTCCCGTTTCCACCCCCGTGTTCCAACTCCCTCACCTCTTTCGTCTCCGACGACGACGCGAAACGCTGAGCAAACCGATGTCTCTCAGAGCCCGGTTCTCACTCTCGTCGAGATTTCTTGATTTCGAATACTTTTTATTATTACTCCTTTCACCACGGAGGAATATCCCGGAAACGATAACGTACCCTTAGCGACAAGCGTAGTCTTCCATGGAGATTTTAAGAATTCATTGCCTCGCTTGTTTGAGAATTCCGGGTAAATTCAACGATGCTAATGAAGATTGGTTACCGTATGTGTTTTTCTGCACTCGAATGTAATGGAGTCTGGTTTTTGGTACACGTGGAAAAATCCATCCGTAAGTTTCGTAATCGAAATAAAGAGAAGGCGACGGTGTCAGCCCCACAAAGTTTCAGTCCAATATAGAATCAGGATCGTATTTCGATTGGGCCGATAGGAAATCATAGCTCGTATACGATAAACAGAGAGGACTCGAAATATATCCATTCGGTAATGGAATCATTTGTATTCATTTGTTCGTTCCTCTGGGAATGACAGTGGATAGGTAGGTGGATGCATCGATACACTGAGTCCCCCTGCGGCTACAAAATCGGAAATGCATTTCGGTAAACTCGAAAACAAAACTTTACGACGGCATTTCCGCGCCGTTCGACAAAATTCGAGATTGCTCGCTCGTGAACAACGCAATTGCACGCGGAAAGAATCATCGGTCGAATACTTTTGCGATCGATCCTCGAGCTTGGCGACGCCTCCGAAATCACGGGATTATGACCAGTGTTCTACGTCGGCATCGCGGCATCGGTTGAAAAGCTTGTGTCTTTTAAATAACAAATCGAACGTTCCTAAAAAATTGGACCACCCACGGTTTCAATTTGAAGCGCAATCGTAACAATTGCCGCGAAATTCAATACAATTTGTCGAGAAAAGTGAAATTGAAAATAAAATAGGGCGTTCCTAACGAAAAGCGAAAGAACGTTAAAATTTACCGATATTAAGTTTCGAATATTAAAATTCTGTATGGACAAGCCAGCTATTCTATGATTCAAGCGTATGCTCTCTTTTATGAAGCCGATCACAGCAGCGCGGACGCTCGCAGTTCTATCCAGTGCGCATAGAAGTGCAATTGCAAAATGTAATTACCCTTGTAGGCGCAGATGGTACCGTGCCCCCAAATATTATTTCACCAAAGCGTAAAACACCAGAATATTCCTGTCGGAGCAAAATGTTATTTACATATAAAATGCCGGATTGTCGGTTAGAGGCAAAATTCCCCTTTTTCGACTTTTCACGTGCGCCAAAAAGAATTCTTCGGTAATAGGCGCGTCATACGTGCGAAACGTGAATTTAAGATACTTATGAAAAACGAATAAGGAAAATTCGCATGGCACTTTTCCGCGATAAAAAAACGCGATAAAGGCAGAAAATCGTATTCATAAACAAAATGTCAAAGACAGAATTTTCTCCTCTCAACTTCCTTCGTTCCATAAAAAAAAATCCTGTTGCTCAATAGACATATCATTCGTCCCAACGACGCAAAATTGGAAATACATTGGAGAAACGAGTAGGGAAAAATTCGTCTGTGACATTTGGAAGAAACGGTGAAAGCAGAGAATCAACGTTATACACTCGCGACCCTGTGTCGCCCGCAAACTCGCATGCCATGCCGACGTCGACGACCACGGCGACGACGCGTGGTCGGTTACTCAAGTCCAATTTCCGTTCGGACGGGACGAGGGGAAGGACCGGCCTTATCGTTCTGTCTAAACGTCCGTCGCAACCTTTCGGCGCTAGTTCGCCTCACCGCTATTTGGCGAGCTTCCCCGAGTAAGCTCAAAGCGGACCGAGCTTATCTCACGGTGGAATCGTGTCATTTAAAGCGCATCGATCCGCCGATGGTTTCGCAAATGGCGCAAAACTCCCGACGTCCACGAAAAATGCGCTCTCACCGGACCCGAAACGCGGCTCCTCGCCTTTCCAACTCGAACAAAAACAACCACCGGATTTTCGATTCTCGTGCTCCTGCCTACGAGACCGAGTTTCGCCCCGAGAGGCGCCGAGAATCCTGGCCGATCTTAACAAGGACTCGGTGTCCTTTCAAGTGCTCCCCACCGCTTACTCCACCGAGCCAAGTATCTTTTTCCAACCTTCCTTCCACGTTCGTTCTAACAGTGAAATCCTTTCTCTCCCATTTCGTATCTCTTGGAGCCGATCCCTTTTCCGCGGCTACGTTTACTTAAGTAACATGCTTCGCCCTCAGCGCTCTTGGACGCTAACTTGTTAGAACTGTCCCTGGCTATGCAAGAAGCTCGTAACGCCTTATTCCATCTACTCCCGAATATTCTACTTACGGCGAATCTCACTTTGTTTATTCTTTCGTCCTGACGGTTAGGTAGGATTCGAGGAAAATAAAAGTCGCAACTTTATTACTTGAAATATGCCCAACGAGTAGGTAAGAGAATAATTATCGCTCGTGATACTATTTATCTCGCACTTACCATTCATACAGGATAGACAGGGGCATTTAATTAACGAAGGAAGGATATGGAATACAAAGGGAAGATGATCGACTACGATCGTCCACGGTACCGCCTCTGAGCGTTTCAATACCAGCGGAAATCGTAAAAGTGTTAAAAGGGGCTTCCAGGGGCTGACTACCCTAAGTACACAGGGGTAGGTATTCACTCCGACTGCTGGGCACAAGGGACTCTATGTACGCAATTAGAAAGTGTCTTGTGTCCCCAATGCTCCGAGATTTCTAGCCTTCGCCTTTCAAACAGCGCTCGTAAGCTCGCAAGCTTCGCATCTCGGTGGACTAAATCGTGGGCATCCGTGGGGAAACCCCTGCGGGCTTAAACTATAATTCGCAAGGTTTCCGAGGTACTTCGAGAAACGTTCGATTCGTCCTGGGCAGTGAAAATAGACGATTATCGACCGCGTGCCCACATGTTACGGATAAATTCTTATCGTTCGATAAGAGAGAAACACAAAGTTTCAGCCTATACGATAATAGACGAGCGAGCCCAGACGATGGAGTCGGACCGATCATAAGGCTAATTTTATAAATACGCCGCAAACCTAGGCAGCTTACCAAGGCGAAGCATCGACGTCGCACATCCTGTGCTATTCTTTCGTACAAATTTGACCTCCTTACATCCTCGATTCGCGCGGATTAAACCAAGTGGGCGGGCGTCTCGATTTTGCAAACGCCAGTGCCTTTCAAAAACGCGCGCCGGCCGAAAATTACGCACAATAACGAATCCCACGCGTAATTATCATGTAACTTGGTTGGCCTATTGTGCATCCGGCAACGTGAAAGATTAATTCGCTTACCGTGCTCGCCGCATTCCATTGTTTTGGATTAGCCCGCCCGTCTCCACCCCCTCTGCTACCATCCTCGACCCAACCCCTCCCCAGCTCCGACTCCTCCAACGCCATGAATTTATTCATACACGGCGGCGGTCGCCGCGAACCTTATTCCACAGGGAGCACCGAAAATATACGATTCCGCCTTGAAATATCGCAGCGCGTGCAGTTGGCATTTATAGTGTTAACGAGACCGGCTTAACTTCCGTCATTAAAAAATAATTGAAAAGGACGCGCGCAGCGGTGCGGCCGATATCTATCCGATATTTTCCGAACACACGAGGCGAAAGGAAAATCGTTCGACATTAATAATAAAAACGAAAGCTCGTGAACTTTCATGGCTCAATTTCTCGACGTATCACCGCGGACCGTAACTGAGAAAATGATTCTTCCTCATACTGTATCCCATCGCGTTATAAAAGTGTGCCGAGCGCTCTCGTCCTACGGCCGTAAATATTTCTCTTGCGGGGCCGTAAGCGGATGTACGCGTCTCGCGAGAGTATCGATATTTGCGAGAGGTCGACCAAAGGCTCTCGCTCCTCCTCCGTCGGCCACCCGCGCGGAATCTTATCCCGCGGGATGGCGGACAAAGATTCGAGTCAGTTTACTGTTATGCCGTGGCGGCCCACGGGGAGAAGGAAAGGCGGGAGGAAAAAGAACGCCCGATGCCTAGATTTTCCTTCTCCTCGTACACCTAATCTCGATGGCGGAGGACTCTCGGTCCAAGGACACCAGTCGCCTCAGGCGTGCACTCCAAAATCTCTCGACGTACTCCCGTAAAATTTCCAGACGGTAACGAGAAAGATCGCTGAAGCACCGAGCAAAGGAACTTCCCCGCGTGCTCCACGCGAGGAGCACAAAATTTGGAAATTCCTCGTAAACACGAGCACTCGCCTCGCCGAACAAAGTTTCGCAAGAAGACTTCGCGACAGGACCGAGGAATATTTATTATGGAGAGATCGTGACGTCGGACAGGGGTAAGTTAATGCGATCCGTGGTTTCACTCACCCCGAGGAAGAGTACGGGGGTACGTAATTAATTTGTTTTTTATCTCCTAATGACCCTCGTCGATCGAGCGGAGTTTTCGCGTCCGTAGCTGTTCCGCAAGGACGTCTTCATAATGCGGAAGGGGTGTGGCCGGTAAACTGTTTGATAAAAAAATCACGTGGGCTAATGACGAGCGGAGGAGCTTGCTATCCGCAAAAGGGCAGGGCGGAGCTGACGCAAAAACTCTAATGAAATTTACATAATAGTGCGAGAGCCTCCGAGGCGCCATTCGTCACGCTCCGTCATCCAGGGCTTTCCATCTCGTTCTCGTCGTTCAGTCGATCGCTTCTCATTCCCTACGTCACCCTTCGACTTCTTCCACCTCACCCTCTCCTACCTTTAGCGCCGCTTGGCGTAATTCGATATCGGTTTTCCTCCGCGCGATTCCACTCGCGACGTGAAATCAAGGTGCAATCGTGTCACTTGTTTATTTTCATAAATTTCCATTTCACGTGTCCCCGAGACAAGTTAGTCTGATAATGTAATCAATAAGATTCGGGAGTCGGCCGATTCTCATAGCCGACTAGTGCGTTGGGTCTGAGGATAACGTGGACTTCGTGGCGAAGAAAATACTTTGAAGATATCTTTAATTAACAATTAGAATACCGCAAAAATAAATTCTAATTAATCCTGTCTGTCCAAGCCACGATCCCGTCGTCCATCGCTACCGAATAACAATAATAATCAATTCTATATAACAATCGACCCTAGACGACGAGCTATACGACAAACGCGCGCGAATATTCGAAAACAGCATTCGTAGTTTCAACGAAGTGAACGTAGAAAAACATTTTCCAGAGATGTGGGATTAAATCCATGATAATAATTAAAAAGCAATGAAAGATTTATTGAGAGAACGAAGAACACGTAACACAAATAGAAAGGAAAGGTTAAAACCACCCCGTGTTTGCCCTGGTTTTATCCACAAGCTCGGCGCACCCATTTAGACCACAGACAGGTAAGGCGCCTCTCCTCCGAGACGTATCGGTAATCAAAACGTCGTCGCGTCGGTAACGAAAACTATCTATCAGTGATTATGAATGCTTGTCAGGAGTGAAGAAAAATCTAGGAGCAAAATGAATCGCTGCACACTTATTATGAACCGAGGGCAAACGAATCGAACGTAAAATTATTCGAGAGCGGAGTCGACTACGTATGTAACCATGACGGTGACGTTTATTTCTCATACCGTTCGGGTCTGTGGGCACACAGGTTTACCGCGTGCACGCACACGCGCGCACACAGAGTGACCCAGATCCAAAGAGTCGTTCGACTCGTCTCCCCCTTCCATAATTTAATTCACCTGAGGAATAAATGTGAATCACGGGGTACGTACCCCATTCTACCACCGGTCGCTCGCTACATTCGGCGGGAGGGGTGCGCGAAGGGGTAGTCGGAGGGGCTTAAATCGAATCGCAAATCGTCCGACGCAAATAAAAATGGAGATTCGCTCTCGTCGTTGCGTCCCCCATATTCGATCACCCCCCCTCTCCCTCTCTCGTCCGGCGACCTGCACCACTACTATCACTACCCCCCTCACCTCCGCTCTTTTTTCAAACCAAGGGAAAAAATACGCAACGCTCTTTTACTTTTTCGGAGAACTCGTCGAGGAGCCTTTGTGATTACGGATACGTAAATCCCGCGGGGTGAAAAGGCGTATTTTCGAAACTTTTTTAATTTCAGCTTCCTTTTAGTTTCGCTGCTGAGTAGAAAGAGAAAGGGGGTGAAAGAGAGAGAGAGAGAGAGAGAGAGAGAGAGAGAAACGGGGTGTGAGGTTGCGCGAAAGCGTGCAAGTGAAAAAGGGAGAAATGGAGAGAACGTGCGTACTGTCACGTTCGCGATTTCATTTTAAGAACGCGCAAGTGAAAATATAGCGGCCGGTTAATCTCCGACGGGAGTTGTTTTTCTTCCTTCGCTTTTCGGTAAGAGCTCGAAAGTGTTTTCTCGCCCGAGCGACGTGACGCGCGATATACAAAACACGCGCTCAAAAGTTCGGTGAAGGAAGAGGAAGAAGAGACGGAGGAAGCGGGACGCGTTCGATTATCCGCATAAAATTCGTCGTATTGAAAATCTCGCGAAATTTCACCGGCGAGCGTGCGAGTCGGCGAAGGGTAGAGATCGATGCGAAGTGCGAAGGGAATTCGCATTCTCGTCTTCGTTTACCTTATCGGTTATAATTACAATTCTGTATCCCAACTCCGGTGAGATCGTTAGTTTTTCAGAAGCGTTTCGCGGTCTCTCGCTGTAATTCCTTAATATAGACGTCGCTCGTCTCCTTCCCTCCTTCCTCTTTGCTTTCCGCGCGTCCTCTGCAGGCGAGCCAAACCTCGCAGCCTCTCGCTCACGCGCCATCGGAGAGAGGACCGAGAGAGGGAGCTAATAAATTCATAATTCAATATTGACTCGGGGATTGTCTCCGCCCTTGCCTCCGCGGGTAATTCCTCGCGGGTTTGCCAAGCTTTTAAACAATTAGCTGCGAAAACAATTACTATGTCGCACTACGGACACACCGTAGAAACCCCTTTTGCCTGGTGCGTCTTTTCATAGCTTGGGATGAGGGAGGGGGTGGCTCTCGCCCCGACGCCGTTGGGGGCGCAGGGTTTTCTTAACGCCCCGACTTCGCGGGACCGGAGAAAGGTGGAGGAGGGGGGATGGAAAAGAAGGATGAAGAGGAGCAAGAAGAAGCGGCTGGGTGGCAGGAAGAAAGGACCCGAGACGCCGTTACGTCGCACTTTCGGCGTAAGCCCAAGACAAATATTTATCGGGTGACATTATCGGAATTTGCCCCATTCCTCCTCGGCTTTCCCGTGCCGAAGAGCGTCCCATTGTAAACCTCGTCCTGCGGAGCTACGCGTTCGCCATTTATCGACAATCGATCGCGTTATACTTTTCTCTAGTACGATATTGGAACGGCCTTAATGAATACGCCCCGCGCTTTTCCTATCCTACGCGGAAACGTTCGTTTCGCGAAACGACCCATCCGCCGCGCAGCGCAAACGCTCGCCAAGAGAGGAACAGTACGTTTCAACCGTGGGATTGTAGAAATGCGCGTTTTTTCGTCCCGTGCGTTAGAGAATTTAATTGTAAAAAAAAGACGTTGCGCGTTAGCCACACGCGAGGTGGAAAAAGTTTACTCGCGGAAATATCGAATCGCTTACCATCGGGCGAAGGCATACGTACGAATTGCTTGCTAGAGAAAATCTTGCCTTCGCCATCGATCACCCGGGATTTTTCGTCGTGGAAGAGAATTTACAACATTGGCGGATCAAGTTTCTTATGTTGGATCGAATAACTCGTGATTAAGTCGCACTGAAAATATTAACGTTAAGCGACAATTTATCTCCTCTTCGGCGAAATTGTGTGGTCGAGAAAGTGACACGAGGATCCTCTCGAAAACTTCCCGTTCCGCAATGTACACTTAGGTTGAGAGAACGAATCTATTTGAGTTTATCGATCTTCCCGGGACGCCCCACGCCTCAACACGAGTCCCGTTGAAGGGCCCCGCCACGTACCTTGAACGACCTTGTTTCGGTTCTCCGCCGAATACGTTAATTAATTGGAACCCTTCTCGTTCATTAACAAATAGTATCCTGGGCCATTGCTACGCGAAGCGCTTCGTTACAACGAGCATCCGTTATTTTTCTGGGGCGATACGCCGGTACCGGTGGTATAAATTAATTAAATTTGCAGGGGTACGTTTAAAAACATCCGCGAGAGAGAGAGAGAGAGTGAGAGAGAGGAGTGGGGCCTTCAGTGAGGTAGAGACCCGCTTCGGACGAGACTCTGATTAGCGGGCGCCACCGCGGCACGCACGATAAATTATTCTCGGCTCTCTCCGCGTTTGATTTAAAATTATTGCTCCTGTTTGTTCCGGGATTACCGGGCGCAACGTATTACTCTTCCGCGCGCAACCCAGTCCCACCGGTTACGTGCGTCGCTAAGCCGGGTAATTGTTTAACTGCAATATGCAGCGTCAATACAGAGAATCGCCCCGTTTCATCTCCTCGGGCTTCACCTTCTACCAGCGGCCACCGACGAGTAAAAAAAATTGCTTATTTCTCGCCATTTGCCGCACCGGTTAAACCGAGAGTGAGCGGTCTATTCGGATTTATAGTGACGTGTTTTCGTTAATAAACTCACCACACGTGCGGAATCATAAAGAGTAACTGGAGCATAGTTTTAAGCGTTAAAGAGGCCCCAATAGAATATTCAGGGAATAAACAACGGATCGGGGTGGACGAGAGGTGGAAAATTTCCCGACGATTATTTTTAACGATTCCAACGCGATCGTATTCCGGGCAAATAAATCGTCTCACTGTTAATACAATGGACCCGGCACGTTGTTTATTTTGAAAAAATATTCGCAAAACGGTCGATCGCGTCTCGCGTACGAGCGAGCTTATGCGCGTAAATATGAAAGGGTGGAAGGAGGTTCGGCGAAGGAGCATTAATTCCTAAGATTATTAAAATTCTCGATAATCGCAGGGGATAGTAGAAGATCGTGTGGCGTCATAAATATCGCGACCTTACGCGGGGACGGATAAAATGACGCGACGCTTAAACCCGAGCCGTTCGACGTGTCACGTTTGAGCATCAGTCTCTCGTCCCGTACCCCAGCTCCGCCATTTTATTTTTTCATTTTTATATCGTCAGCCCGTAACAAATGCCCTTTTTCTGGGTGACGGGGTCATTTTCATGACGTCGGATAGCACGGGTAGGATGAGAAAGTGAAATTCCAAAGGCCGGTCCCCCGATCTGCCATTAATCACGGCTGAGTAATGAGTTTTATCTACAAATAATTAGTATCGACGTGCAGAGGTGATGTATCACCTTCGATATAACGTGTCAGCTGTATATATGCGGTGACTTCGCCGACTACCGATCCCCTTCCACCCCTTTGCTGTCCTATGTATTTCCGTAATACCCCATGGACACCTAATTTTGACGCGTTAGCCACAAGAGCCACGAGATACACGATATCTAATCACACGCCTACCGACCCCGATCATTTTAAGGATATAATGGCTTCGTGCAACGGGCCATTGGATTTTAGCAACGGCATCCCATCGACACAGTGGTAATACCGTCTTAATACTTAATACGCGTAATAGTAACGCCGCGATGCAAATGTCTAACGTTAGATTTTAAAACCGAATTCAGCACCTAATCTTAAGAGAAGAGAACGGATTCTCGAGTTCAACCATTCCGTCGCCCTTCGTTGAGGAATTTTTAACTCGTCACGTTAGTCGCTACGAGGATGAATAAACTTTCGAGTCCAAACACTGCGCGTCCCCAAAGGTAATAAAAAAAAGCACAAGGTAAGCAAACTAATTCCCTTTGAGTCGGGATTCGAGAAAAAAAAATTACCTTGCCTAGGGTCCCAGTCGCAAGTGCATCTATGACTTTGTCTATTTTCGCCGCAATTTTTTCAGTGAGAAAAACTCACCGGATGACGAAAATGCTCATTTATTTCTTAAATATGTCTCGTCTCGTCCTGTAGCCTTAATCGCTCGGAGTTTAATCCGCACTAAAATATCTCTCTCCGTTTTTTTTCGTCTCTCTCTTTCTCTCTCTCTCTCCCTCTCGATCTCCCGCATACTTTCTCTCGTTCTCGGTGGGCGCGCGCGGAGCAACGGGCAAAGTTGTAAGTAGCGCTTTCGGCCGTTTGATTGCATTAGCCCGTTCAACCGAGTTTGGAGGCGCGGTGGAGCTGCCGTATCCGCCGGAACGCCGGAGTTCCCTCCGTCCACCTGCCTCCTCTTCCTTCTTCTCCACCTCTCGCGAGTCCCTCTTTATCGCGCACCATCGCGCACTACAGACTAATCGCCCGATGTCGCTCCTTTCACGATATTCCTACGGCAAATGTCCTTCTCTCGGTGCATCAGGTCCGAGCACGAGGGCGAGCGTCACGATTTTTCGAAATTACGACGCTTTCGTCCGACTGCAATTTTTATCGAGTGAATGTTTACCCGATACTCCGAGGGTGATAGAGTCATTATGCTCGTTTTACATATTTTACAAAGGGAAATTTAAGTACCGAAATTTATATTTTCTGCGACTCGATATCAAGGATGCTTGATACGTACGTATCCTGATATTGCAAATTATTGAAATGTCGAATAATCTCCTGTGGAATCCAGTCGTTCATTCCTTACGCAGTGTCAGCCAACTTTACACGGGGCAATGAAATGCAATACGTTTCCTTGTATTCGACAGGAAAGTTTGAAGAAGAATCCGTGAGAAACAATATTGTCGACAACCTCTGATAAATAGTGGATCGTATCGACGGTATCTCGTTTAGTGACGTTGATGAGAACGAAGAGACCTCCGTTTACAAAGATACAACTTTACAAAGAAATATGAAAATATATGGATGGCCGAGTGAGCTCCGCGAATGGAGCTGCGTTACAGTTCGGAGGAAAGTATGAAAACAAGTTGGATAAGTTCGATGGACGTCGAATGGAAAATGTCGTGGAAGAATCGTCAAACTATAATGTACAGATACATCCGAAGGAGGAACTGTGGCGGAGAACCCCTTTAAGAGTTGAAAAAAAAATAAGAAAAGCAAGAAATAAATCCACGACGCGGTTACATTTTCCAGAGGACTTCGTTCGATCGGAATAATTTAAAATCCCCCACTAAAACGAAACCTGGAAAGGATCTGGTCTACCTTCCAAGGACGAGCATCCCAAACGGAGGACCTCGCAGGGGGGGAATGGCAAGTCGCATGACCAACCTGTTTCCGCTGGTTAATCACGGGAACGTTAGGTCCACGCCCGGAAAGTTGAAATTACGAAAGCAAGAAACACGAAACCCAGAAGCATAAATTCAACTGTATATCCCCTAGGAGGGGAAACTTCGGGGGAACTCGACAATCTCGCAAGAAGAAGTTCTCCATAATCTCGGGATTCTAAGTGCATCGCAGGAGTCACCAGCGCCGGGACGCGCCGCTAGAATCGCGACAAGAAATCCGACGAACGACGTGGACTGGAGAAAGTCCGAGTTAAAGCGCGCGCTCGAGGAAAAAGGAGAGAAGGGACGAGGGCTGTTGGTTACGAGGGGGGTGAAGAGCGCCGCGGGAGTGGCGAAGCAGCCGAGAGGGGAAGAGAAACGCAGGTCGAGGAGAGGAAGAGGATCGAGCGTGCGGATATAATGCCGTAAAGAGGGTTGCAGATGGTGTCATTGGGAGCTTTTTATTCGCGTGTCCGACACGTCCGCGTTTTCTTCTTTACGAGCGTTTCTTGCCGCTCGCCGCGTCTCATCGAGAGACAAGCCGAGGACAGTCGGCGTTGTCGTTGGCGTCGGCGTCGTCGAGCTACGTGCTCGTGTACTCATTGTCGCGTAAGTGAGTACGAAGCGGTTACTCGATTCGGTGCCGAAGGGGATTTACGACCGTTTGATCGATACTGGGAACGTGAAAGAGAACCGCCAACCTCTCCCAGAAGGGACGGCCCCGTCAGAAAAGTTTCCGAGGTTTTCCGAGGTGGAAAGGGTTTGACAGTTGGAGTCGCTCGAACGAGCCCTGGATCCGCGACGCTTTTCCTCTTCTCTTTCGTTCCTTCTCTTTTCACCGATCTCCTCGTACTTTTCGTTCTTCTTCTCTCCTCTCGACGCTTAGCGTGCCTTCCGACACCCTCGCCAAGCCATGAGTTTGACCGCGACTTCTCCGAGGAGGCAAGGAGCCTTTGGTTCTCCGAGATCGATAGGATTGTTCGCGAGTTACGTCGTTCGTGGCAGTGATATCGACATTGAGGATTCGCAATGCGTTAAGGTACCTACGCATTTCTTTTGGTTAGAGAAAATCGTCACTGTGGATTTTGTTGATAATTAACCTGTTAAAAGCCGAGTGGATGTTCTATCATTCGTCAAGTAGCCTTAACGAAATGTTGACCGGTGAGAACGAGGCGTGTATGTCAGGAATGAACAAGTCGTACCAATCGAGAGCATCGCTATGTCGAAATAAAACGTTCCGTCCAAAGTGGACGCATCTTTCGGTCCTACTATGTTTTTCGTTGGACGCAACAATACGTCTCTTCCGGTTAATAGGTTAAGATGTTCGTTATCGAAGCAATTGTCTGCGCTTAATGACAGAGTCTCGAAGAATGGCCCAACGGAAAGCTACTAGCCAGTAGCCTACGTAAACTCGCGGAAATACATCTTTGACGGCGAAGATTACCGTTTCAAAAGGACGATATCCAGTTAATTAAATCAAGCTCTCCCTCCTCGCCTTTGGAAGAGACAGTCCCGTCAGTGTCTTTGTCCTCGTAGGATCCTCGCTCAGCTAAGGTTCTTTTTTTCCTCCCCTTCCTTTGGGGGCCACGAAGCGCGCACACATCCGATAAAAGTATCCACAAAGAAAGAAAACTGCCGTCCACGGAATGAAGCGGTAGGAGTGATCCTTTCAAAGAAACCGAAACTTCGACTCCACCTGTGATCTCCCCGAGTCGGCCGAGTGGAAGTCTTCTGTAATTGGGATTACTTCCGTCGAACAGGATGCTCTGTCTGCCCCGGTCCACTAAATTCCTCCTCTACGGCGAGCCAACGGCTAGTCGAATCATGGAATTGATCGCGAACAGAGGCTAGTGAGGCGCGACTACTCGGACATGTCTAGTCGGACGATATTTTTAGTTATCGGTATTCTCGCGATATTTCTATGACGCATGTGTTAGTATTACCGAAGAATTCTATTTTGACTTGCCGTAGGAGAGCGAGAGTTAACGATAACCAATCTATGGTAGAAGCATATCGAACCCTTTTGCGCATCTATATGATCTTCTTATTCCTACATTTTATTCGCAGAATCGAACGATTTTCATAAATTAAGAGAACCGCTCGGAGATTAATGATTCAAGATACAAGTCATTACGTGTACCGATGTACGAACGAAGTGCATTTTACGAAAGCAACGGGGCACGCGCATCGTCAAGTGAACAATTTAGGAAGTCGAGGACAGGTTACGCGGACACGGAACGTCGAGAGGAGCGCGAATGAACCGTAGCAATAGTGTCGAGATAATCAAGGGTTATCAGGCGAGTGAATAAAAATGTCAGAAGCAAGAAGGTGCGCCACCACCGTAAACAAGCGGGCACCGTGCCGATCCGCGCGTACGGAAGGGACCACAGGTGTCCGATACTCATCTGTGCCTCCTTGCTCTTGCCGTTGTCGGCGACGAAGAGCCAACGAAAAGGCGAAACGGGGAAGAGAGTTAAAAAAGAGAAAGGAAAAGGACGCGGAGAAAAAGCACGAAGAAAAAGGAAGCCGCACGGTCGAGTAAAAAATGCAGTATTCGTCGGATAAAGGGACTTTTTCTGTAGAACGATAAAGCGAACGGCGCGTCCCGTAAAACTCAACGCAATATTTGTTTGGCCACGAGCACTTTGTATTGTTTACGAGTGATGCCACTGCTGGTGCGTGCGAGGTGCCGGACTCTCCCATCCCCCGGTCTCAGACGCCTAACAGCGGGGTGCCCCAGGCTTCACTTCGGCGTTTGGTACGAGCCGTGAAAGTGAGCGGGTCCGGGCGTGTGCGCGCGCGCGCGCTTAGGCCCCCGTGACTTCATTACGAAGAGATACCCCGTCGGAGGGAATAAAAAGAGAGAACCCACTCCGTGGAACACAGTGGGACACGAAGGAATCGTCACATTCGTTTCGGAGATTCCACCCGCGTGTCTACCCTTACGCGTATAATGCGAACTTGTCGACGAATAAAAATCCACCTCTTAATTATAGCGACCTCGTGACGACTGTATCCCGTAAAGAACAAAGTGCTGATGCACCACCCTCCTACATTCTCTCCTACCACCTTTATAAATACCATCAATCGCCGCGCATTAATCATTACGCGCGCACGTACGCTTGGAATAATTAGGATGCCACGATGGACACCATTTGTAAAGCCGTTATTGCGGAGAAGCGGGGCTGGAATGGGAGAGAGAATCGGGGGCGGAGCCCAGTTCTAATCTGCTTTTCCTGTTAATTTAAATGACGTCGGGCGATGCGTGAAACCGCTTCGAATGCGTGATCATTGATGTGGGCATTCTTCCTTTCGGCTTGGAGCGAACCCGAAGCGGACGGCCGGTGACCCGATAAAGCGGAGTGATCAATTCGCAAGCGCGCGAGCGCGCTTACGTCATCGGGGCGGCGGCGTCGGTATCACTCCGTAAATCATTAAAATGGTCCGCGGGCTTGTGGTACCCGTCGAACGTACTTTGCCACTCGGGAACACGCATCCTGATTACACTGCGTTCTAATTATCTTGATAGGAGGCTACGGCGAATATGAGATTGTGGTTTATGCTAACGGCGACGGTGTCCGTGACACTTCCGATCGGTGCACCGTCGAAGTGAATCAAGCGACCGACAGGATCGTCGTGGGAACCGTGACGAGGAATTGTCTCCTGCCGATGTAACGTTGGCTCGAGAATCGTCAAGGGTAACGGGATTTCTACGGATGAATCTGGGTAGCGATGCGACGACAGGTAGGCGGGTAGCGCTTGAAGTCGTAACGTGATTCGATGTAACAGAGAGATAGAGGACAGGCTTTTGAAATTACCTCGAAAAGATGTGGGGAGTTTGACCATACGTAGAACCTTAAACTTGAAGATTTTGTTTATACGTAGAAGGAAGGTTAAACCACAAGTTTTACAGGATAATGAAAAAATATTTTCGCGGTAAATACCGACCAATGTAACATATGCGAATAGAATGTTTACCAGTAACGTTTTGTTATTGCGCTAATTTGAATTTTATTGGAATAATCGTGTTTTCACGCCCTGGTAAGAATTCCGCGTGGGAAAACTGATTTTGGGGAGAGTCGGATTAATCGGCAATGACACTTCTAGCGCGACAGGGTAAATTTCCACCATGTTCTTTCTTTCTTTTTCTTTCTCTCGCTTTCTCTTTGACAGATTTTAACCCATCGAGACTGCATATCGATCCGAAGCGACTTACGTGCCCGCACCGTGATACATGTACGAAAAGAGAGAGCCCGGGTGCGCAAAACAGAGTGCGCCCGTGGAGCCCACGTGCGTGCAAAACAGGCAACATCGTTCTAATATATTCTCATTAGCCGGTGTTTTAATTAGAGCGCTCATTAATGCCTGCCACGATGCGGCCCGACTCTCCCGCGTGCCCCTTCGCTCACTCACTCCCTCCCTCTCCACCCTTTCGCCCCTTCTCTCTTCTTTTCTCTCTTCTCTGGCATTTCTCCTCACCTCTCTTTCCCTCGCTCAAGCCCAACGTTCTTTCTCATTCTATTCTATTTCGCGTCCCACCGCGATTTCTACGTTTTTCTCCCTCGTTCGCGCGTTCCTCTCCGCTTTTCCTCGATCTCCGTACGCTCGAACGTTTCCACGAAGCGATCAGAATTAATATCCACACAGTCAATTCCTATCGAATATTCTTACTTATTGTTAGTCGCCACGAGCAGACGCATGCTACGATTTACACTTTATTTCCTGTAATACGGATTGTTTATATGGGAGCTGTACTTCCGACGAAACGGTAATTAACTTCGGCCCTCATTCGCGCGAATCGTTAATCGCCGAAGGAGGATCAGCAAGTTTCCAATTTTCCAAGGCCCAGTGTGCAATGCGATTAACAGAAAGGAACGCATCAGATTATCAAGACAGTGATGAGAATGCAAGGAAGTTGAGGAATCATCGTCGAGAGCGGTCTTGGTTCGTCGACGGATCCGGATTTTAAATGAAAAATTTTGATCGCAGGTATATGTCAAATCCCGAAATTTCTCGCTAGCTCTTCTTTCGTAAAGAGATGATAATCGAAAGAACGAAGAAGAATTGAAGAAAAGCGTCCTTACGATTTGACGTAGCACGATTGTGAAAAGTGCGCCGAATATCATTTCCATCTGCCAATACCACCCTTCCTTCGGGGCTGTCGAGTTTTTAAGCACGGGCTTTTTCGTGCAACTCTATACGGTCACGAATTTCGTTCTTCTTATGAGGCAGACAGATATTAAGGACCTTTTCGACACATATTAGACTGCTCGACCGTGAATCACGGCACTGAGCTCGAATCAGCTCGTAGGAGGAACCTACGTCTCGTCGTCTTCCTCTTTTTACCCGGGTAAGAATATTTTATGCAAACTCGATGCTCCCCTCGCAAGAAGCCATTCCTCCGGGCGGCAGGTTGAACGAACGGAATTTAATCAAATTTTCGAAAACAACGAGAGCACCCCACCGTACCGCCCTCGACATCGACAATTAATCGATCGCGGCAACATTCGTGTGTAGATTGACGCGCTGGATTTCTCCTCGACATCCTCGGGAAATGTAAAATATTTCAATCGCCAACGATGAATATTGTATAGGTTACGCGAATTTTCATTATGGAATTTTCTCTTATCGCTTCCGCAATTATCTTTGCACTCCTGCGCTTCGGACGGAGTTTTAAATCGGCGATAAGAATAACGTTGATCTAGACAATTCATTCGTTGGACAGTAATAAGGATGAATTCAATTATCGAAAACATTAAGGGGTACTAGTTTAATTATGGAATTTTTACGAATTAGCTTAATGGAAGATGAAGAACCTCGATCGGTAGAAGACGTCAGGGCAATGAAACTCGAACACGCTAAGCTTCGCGATTTTATATTCTTATAATCGAATCGCAACGTTGGAACGTCAAGATTCAACTGACCTAAATTCGACTTTTGGACAGTAGGGAACTACTTTACGTGATATTGTGATGGTGATTAAATCGGGAAGTGGGTGAATGAATATTCCGCGACGCAGTCCAGCAACTGACGGCTCGTTAGGTGTAAGTTGGAAAATGGAGAAAGAGGATGCAGTGATTTCCAATTAATTTTTCCAAGCGGAAATCGATATGTGCACCGCGAACGAGTCGCCCTCGTCATGGTGAGTTATATTCTGAATCACGATTCGTTATCGGATTTATATTCGCTTTTGCATATTTAACGAGGTCTTTGCGCTTCTAAAAAAAGATTCGTGACAAATCCCTTGAAACATAGTGACGAGAGTGACCAAACGGTAATAGCGAAAAGTCACATATCCTCGAAAATTCTTTTCTATTCGACATTCGAAAGAGTGGAGAAGAATGGTTGGATTTGGCTCTCGTGAAAAATTTTGATTACGAAGAATCATAAAATCAAATATAATGAAATTTATTCTCCAATTTGCCTCAAGGCATAGGATTCAATGTCCATTACCGAGAATTTATAAACTATTGGTTATCTATCATATTTCATAAACTATGTACACTAAAAATAGTGGATGTTGGTTAAACCATAATCACTCGGGAAAGAAAATTATTTTACATCACCTTCAAGAATTAGCGTTTTTTTTTTTTGTACAACCGTCGATCGTTGTTCAATTCGATAACGCTTTCACGCATTTGCCACAATTTTTCACAATCCAGGACAAAGAATGCACAACTAACCTCTCAAGGTGTACAATTCTACCTACGTGAAATTTTGCAAACAACCACTAAACACAAATCAGTTCTGGCTAGACCATACCAACCCTCGCGGATCGTTACTTCATAAAAATCCAGCAACACCAGAAAAACATCAACCACCGTTACTCAAGCCCTTTGGAAAGAACCCAGGCATCCCTGGATCCTGGTCCGTTGGATTAAGCAGTCATCGAGCATTGAGTTAAAAGATATAAACGCCCCATTCGCTGCTATCCACGCGATTTGTCCTCCGACTCGCTTTGCGCGCTTAGCGCATACGCTGGGCAGTTCGACTCTCGTCGTCGTGGTCGTGCGCCCTAAATCAAGGGTAGTTGACGGACGCAGGACAGTCTGCGTGGAACTTGCGGGTCACCTGTCCACGTAGGCTATCCCGGCAGTTAAATCATCGCCTCCCCTCTCTCCTTTCCCTCCGCGCGGTTCGCCCCTTCTCGTTGTCCTTCCCCTCTTTACCTCCCTGGTCAGCCGATCCTCCACCCTGGAAATACAGATACACGCACTCGCACACTCGCGCACCTAGCGCTCACGCGGCAACGTCGAAGTGCCGCCCTTCTCTTCTCTCCTTCCATCCTGAGGAACGGAACGGAACGGGAGCTGCTTTTGATTTAGCGGAATATGCTGGTGGCACTGACGACTCGCTCCCATTACCCACCCTTCTCCTCCTCCTCCACGTTCTCATTCTCTCTCACCCCCTTCTTCTCTCTGCGATCCTCACTTCTCCGACCTTCCTCCCTCTTTCTCTCACCCCCTTCTCGCGTTTCTCACCGTTCGGCGAACGCGTCCAACGAACGGTCCAGGGACCCGTAGGAACGTGCCCACGATGACTCAGGCCTCTAATTAATGGTCCCGCTCATTTCGTCGGCAACGGATAGGTGCGAAAAATTATGCCCTTTTGAATACAGATGAACTTTCGCGGGAACCGCTAGCCGTGTCCCGTGTCTTTTCTCCCTCCCTCCTCTCGCCTCGCATCCTCCAAGGACTCTCGCAGACTCGTCGCTCCTCGTTTTTCTCTGCGCCCGTTCGAAGGAGCACTTTCGCGTGTCACGATCGATCACCCCCTTTAGTCGGCCTGATAATGATTTAATGGCGCACGACGAAAAAGTCGTCTCCGAATTTCAACCATGGAAGGTAAAATACGCGTCTAATTGGGGTGAGATGGGGATGGGGACTTGGACTCGATTAACGCGAGCCCTTCGTTTTTCGGCTTCGAGTTATTTATCGTCTCGCATATGTACTTAAGAGGGGGAAATGCGATACTCTTACAAGATCCGAATAAGATTCGTGAAAGGTTTGTTCACCTAATCGAATAGGAGTAACGAGAAAATTTCGGAAGAATCTCCTTTTACTCGTCATTTTGCAGAAACACGTAGGAAGGAACGTTCCTACGTCATCTATGAAAAACATATCGCGGAAGGATCGTCATTCGCCGTGGAGCGAGACGGAAATAAGTGGCGGTGCCTGGGGTTATTTATCGTCTCGCATATGTACTTAAGAGGGGGAAATGCGATACTCTCACAAGATCCGAATAAGATTCGTGAAAAGTTTGTTCACTTAATCGAATAGGAGTAACGACAGAATTTCGGAAGAGTCTCCTTTTACTCGTAATTTTGCAAAAACACGTAGGATGGAACGTTCCTACGTCTCTCTGAAAAACATCTCGCGGAAGGATCGTCATTCGCCGTGGAGCGAGGAGGAAATAAGTGGCGGTGCCTGGCGGGAAATAAGAAGACCTCCTCGAGGATAACAAACAGCGAAAAGTGGTGACTCGCTTGCGGAAAGGAGAGGAACCGTCGAGGGAGAGAGGGTTGGAGGGGTGGTAGGGCGGGACATTGCCGCAATTCCCATTCAAATTAATGCAAACGGCCTCGGCGGCTCTCCTGGCCGAAGGGGAGGCCCACATTTTTTCCCCTTCGTGCCGGTGCAATGATGAACATTTGCGTCACGCCGTTTCTCCCTGCCGCCACCGCCACCGGAGAGACGAAGCGAGTCCGTTCGTTTCGCCCACGTGAAGGTATCCCGAAAAGGATCTCGTTCCTCGTGGGATCTTTGCATAACGCGAAAATGAAGGGAGAGAAGGTACGCCCGTGAGAGCACCAGGGGCCGTTTCCAAATCGTCCACGAGATCTCTATATTCCGGGGAAGATATCGTAACGTGGATACCTCGTGAGAGTTAAAATGTCACTTTGCGAGAAGGGGGCGGATCTCTGGTCGCGTGTTTTCGTATTTACATAGCCCACTTAGGTGAAATTCTTACGGCTTCTTGTTACGAGAAAGGAGAAAAATTAATTTCATTGCGAAACGGACGAGGGATTTTTTTTGGAACGACGAAGAAGGGACGATTAGACCCGTGCGTTTCCATGTGATATAAGCGAATAGATAATGGGAAAAAAATCTGGAGAGATCCCAGCGGCCACTGCGAGCCTAGGATCGATTGCAGACTAACAGACGCATCGACCGCGCGGTTCTTACGAGAGGAATTTTTTCATCACCATGATGCGTATTGCAATATGTCGAAAGGTGGGAGCGTTAGTTGGCATACCGAAAATACGTGGATCCAACGCCACCGTCGACCACGCTCCGTTGCTCGATGACGTCAGGCTGGGCAGTCACAATGGGGATCGCGCGGAACGCGTTTCTTTTTTCCAATGTCTCCTTCTATTTTTCTTTCTTTTTTTCACCACCATCCGTTTCTGTCCGCTCGTCGTGGCGTGTGCCTTTCGCTCGCCGCGCGCTCTCGCTCGATGCCCAGGCAAACGAGATAAAGGGTGATGGAAATTTAGAAAAGTGAGGGGGCCAGGAGACGAAACAAGGGACGAGGAGAACTTGCATTCGTTCGAGGAGGTTCGACAGATGGCGACGAAGCGTTTCAAATGTATTTATCGCTTAACGTAGACGACAGTTGACCAACTGGAATCCTTAGGTCGCAATGTACGACGATAACTAAAGTCGAAATCCATCGAGATCAAAGCGCCGGCTAGCTCTAATTTCATTCGATTCCGAGCACGAATTTCAGGCTCGCGCGATACTCGTCGCGCTATTTGCATTACGTAATTTCGATTGCGATCGCATTATCCGCCATTCTTCATATAGAAAAAGCGGGCCGTGGGAAACGAGCCCGGTCCGACGAAGCACGCGAGAATCCACATTGGAAACCAAATGAAACGATTTTCCGCTTGGGTGGCCCAGGTGCGGACATTTTCCCCTAACCCGAAAATCTCTTTGAATTCCACCCCCTTCAATCGTGATCACCTCGTTGGTACGTGAACCTCGATGACTGATCCAGGAGCGATGTCTCTGGTGAAACAAAGGTACGCGGGATCAGGCAAGCTCGACTGTCTGGCCGTTCCTTTGTCCCCTTCCGTTTAGTCTATTCGTTTGTGCCTAGTCCTCTCCCAATCCTGCGCGTCCACTCCGGTCTCGAGCTGTCCGTTCGTGCATCCATCTTTCTCCTGGTCCTTTCCTACCGCGCGCTCTATTGTCGCGGTTAACCGCCTGCTTATTTATTTACCTTCGTCCGTGGAAACGCGCGCGACACGTGGCCGAACGTAAAGCCCACCCGAACACGAAGATTCCCGTGGCGCGGGCTAGGACGTCCGCGGATCCAGTCGCCTCGTCAATTTTGAGAAGCGATAAAAGCGATCGTAAACATTGTCGGAGATTAAGCACGGCTACCGGAGGTTTATGCTTTCGAGCTGCGGGTAAGCTGTTCGATATACGAAATATATTACCGTGTACTCCCACGTAACGGTAAGGTGAAAAGCTTTTCGAAGAATATAAGACGCCAGGATCATCGGCGTTCCGTTGGATAATGGCGAACGATTTTCCGTGACGGGCTCTTCGGCGAAAAACAGTATTTTGCAAATTTAGCCGTATCGATGATAATACGCGGGCGGAAACTCGAGCAAGCCCGGCGAATTTGCCGGGACCGAGACAGAACGAAGGATAATTAAAAAGGAGGACGGATAATCATACGCGTAATCCTATATTGCGTATCGTTGCGCGTATTTTGGACGGCGATATAACTTGTACGAATGGCGCGCTGATGGAACGCATTTTGATATTTTTTAATGCGAAATGTTATTAAATTACTGGGAAGTGGGAACGGCGTCGGGTAAGATATCGCGAAAGAGCATACATAACACCGATGAAACAACCGGGTGGGAGAGGGGGGTTACCGTTAAAAGTGTGGAAACGAATTCGAGGAGGAATCATCGGCGCGTAGGGGCGATGGAGAGGATGGAAATTTAATTAAAATTGTACACCTCCCACTCGATATATGTATTTTCTATAATTATCATTCGCTTCCCTACACGCGTGCTCCGGATGCTTCGCTCGGCCATCGTTACCGAGCAACCCGAATTGTGGCATTTAATTATAGGACAAAAAAACAAAATCGAGTATGCATAATTGATTGTCATTTTTGCAACCCACGACACTCTCCCCGGCGCGGCGCTCTCGCGATTCGATAAATTAGTCCGCGGGACGTACTACGAAGCTGCTCGCTCGCTGATTCGATCGTGTCCCCGTCGCGTCGGCGGGCGCGCTCGCGCGTGTGGGAAGATAGGCACGTATACCCGGCCTCAAAATAATTACCAAATATTTGAGCGACACACAGTTGTCAAATGATCACGAAACACCGAAGCGCATCGTCGTTTCGGCTCTTTTCCAATCTCGATTCGATCCACGCCCGCTCGCACCGCAGTGGCTCGCGCAGCTGACATTTTTGTTAAAGGATTCATTGGTTCCAAAACCAATTAATCTTTTGCCAGTTCGGCTGCTGTTCGCTTCGCCGATCGGTCCACACACGGGCTAATAGTTATGATTTGTGAAAATCAATGTCCGCAATATTAACGGAACTTACTCGTCCCTTGGTGATAATCTCTATTTAATGCTTCGACGTGTCGAGCGATTAAACGACAATTGTGCTGGTGATTGTGAAACTGGTCTAAGTCAGAAAAATGTGGTTCACAAATTTCAATCGTATAGGTGACAACAACGCTACGTAAATAGAAAAATGAATTTTTTCGAAATTATTGACTTAGACCACTTTCACAATCGCCGGTACGATTGTTAATGAACTACGGAAAGATAATATGTTTCACGCTCGTGGGTTACACGACGAATCTCGAAAGCAGCTCGCAATTCTCCGTCGAGGAGAGCGGACCGGCTGGGAAAGAATAAAGCGGAAATCGCGAAAACGCTGAAGATTAATGAGAAGATCCAGGGAACTTAAACGAAGTTGTTCTTTGAAAGGCTTCGTCTGAAAGACGCGCGGCCGTCATGCGCCACGGTGCTGTACAAAGCGAGCTCGCGCTAGTCGCAGGACAAGATAAATAGGACAAAAGTTGCATTCGCGAATGCTCGCGCGGATCGTTACTTATATTTACGCCACGTCCTCCTCCTCCTCCTCTTTCCTTCGCGCTTTTCCGCGCCGAGCAGGCAAAATAACGAAAGACCTCGGGATATATATAATATCGCTGGCGCCCAAGCGAGTGCTCGCTAATTTCCCTAATTTCGGTAATAAATTGTCTCGCGAAAAAAATTCCCAGAGGGATTGTAAAGGTATTAACTTCTTCCCTGAACTCGGGCTTCTCTCGCTCCGACCACCCTTTATCTTTCGCCTTCTCACCCCTTTCCAACAAGCCTACGCGACTTTCTATCCTTTCCTGGCTTATACATATGTAGAACGTTTTCTGGCACCGGGGTTAGAAGAAAGTAAAGATGCGCTCTAGAAGTGACTTGGGCACGGAGACAGGAGAATGTGCTCTCGTGCCAGCGATGTTTTTCTAAAGAATAAAAGCCGGAGGCAATGTGCGTTGAAAATGATAAAAGTGCAAGTCATCGGGAAGGTAAAAGATGCAACCACAGTCCTTTCTTCCACCAGCTCCTTCCGTTGGGATTTTATAGAAATTAAATTTCTAATTATCCTCCGTATGAATCTCCCCCTGTTTGTCGACGTGTCTGAAGCAAGCGTTTCAATCCTTCTGTTCGCAGTAGCCGGTACAATGCTAAAAAGTCGGACGAAAAAAATTCGCTTTAATAATTCCTCTCTTTTGTTCCAGGATCTCGGGTTTTTCGATATTTTTCCGTTTCTTCTCGCGAGTAGCATTTGGACGGTAATGTAAAAATTTTAACGCGATGTTTTATACGGTGAGTAATTTTGCACGAGACGCAAATGTTCCCCATTATGTGGCAGTCCTTCGGAATGTTGCGAAAAACGGATAGATTTTTCATTCCACGTTTTACGCAGCTTCGTTTGCTTCGTGGCTGACGACGAGGGCGCATATTTTTCTTCGCATACCGTCCTATTGTCGCCACATTCTACGAACGTAACGCGCCATAATTCGCACACCCCAAACCTCCAGCCGGACTAACGAATTGCGCGTTAAAAGTCGGCGCGCGGGACACGAGAAAACCAGTTGACAGGACGAATACTCGGTAGTGACGCGAGTGTTCTCCTTTACGAATTTAACGAAGGAGTTACCCCTTTGGAGCGACCGAAGGAATTATTTTTGCCTTTTAAATAAGTCGAATACGACGTGAGGAAAATTCTCGCAATTCCATCACCTCGCGAAATTTACTTGGAATTACAAACATTCTTGCGACGAAAATTTCCGAATATTTCTCTGTTACACGCAACGCGGCAGGCACATATTTTATACATGCCCCCTAGTCTGCCACTCCTATCGAACGAACTATGAATTATTCGGAAAACAATAGTTTAGGGAGTGGAGGGGAGCGAGCGAATGCATAAAGCGCCGCACGAAGCAGACCCCGCACTCAACCTGTCACGCCAAATGCAAAAGCACGATAATGGACATGGAAAATTCGGCGAGAGCGCGTCGAGAGCGGGAAGCTCGGAGGGATCGTGAAAATTTAATCGAATATCGAAGATGCTTCGGGAACATTTCGTCGAATTTACCGGATGCGGAGAGAAATTTTGACGGGGGATGGGGGATAAGGTGGTGAAGAAGTGGGAGGGAGCCTATGGAGAAGCGACCTACTTATCGAACCGAGAAGAGTTTGGCGTTTCTCGTCGGAGGGCGCTGGGACGAGCGTTACGCTCCTGCTCGCGGTATAATCGCGATGCAGCTTCAATCGGAACAAGTAGGCGCGAGTGGGATGGAGAGAAGAAGAGGAAGAAGTAGAGGAAGAAAGGGAGAATAAGCGCGGAAGGATAGAAGAGCGAGAATCGACGAAGAAGAAGCAGTCGACTTAGCCCGGCATCACGAGTGGATGAGGAATTAACCACGGTCTAATTAACGAAGGCTTTCATCCGACTTTCCTCCGGTAGCTTTTCCGAATTAATTTCCTTTCGTAGCGCAGCCCGAAATCTTCGTTCCTCGGGATATGGCCTGGCTACAGCTCGGTATTACAGGTAGTGGGTAGAGATGCGCATGGAAGGTATGAAGTTGGAGGACGAAGAGTCACGAGGAACGGTGAAGAAAAGGGAGGCGACGAGTAATACGGAGGACCCTTCCGCCACATTGGCGTCGAAGCGGTGAGATAAGAAACGTCATTTCCACGGGACAATGAGCGTGTCATTATCTGGCATATACGAAACGAGCGAACCGCAAATATAATCGAGTACCCATGCCTCCTCCATTCCCGAGCGGTGGAGAAGAATGGAGGAAATTTCGTTTACTCGAGCGAGCGATAAAGTCGGGCGCGTGGTGACCCAAACGAAAGAGCTATCGTTTCCTCGCCTACTAGCACTGAGACGAAGGAAGAGACGCCTCCTTAGCCGAAACGCCTTACAAGAGAGTCGCAATCGATCCCAGGTAATTATCGAACTCTCTCGTTCGAGTGAACGATCACGGTGGAGCTCGAGAACCGGGAGAAAAGGACGAAGCGCGTTATGAGTTGGAATAGCAGGACGAACGACTCTCGCAATATAGCGTCGACCCCCACGGACTCGCGATAAACACGTGAAAAATTCATTTTACAATTACGATGAGCGCCATAAATAAAGCGGCGGGAGCATATTTACTGCTCGGCTCCTCCTCGCTCGCGCGCGCGCGTCCGTTCCAAGCAGGCGGTCGTACCGCGATCGCGGCAGAAGGATGTGCGCGAGTGAACATCCTTCCTCTCGCGAACGCCAAGGATATCCTTGTGGATCCATGGGCGCTGGGTTATCCTTCACGGACGCGTCGGATGATTTCTCATTAGATTTTTGATCGTTCGCGCCGCGGCATTAATTCGTGCGCCAGGCGGCAATTTATGGAAGTCCTCTCCAAGACTGGACGGGGAAAGAAATCGACGAACGGAGGGCGCCCGCGCGACCTCCACCTCTGAGACGAACGCGGATTCTCGTTTGTAATCGCTACGGGTGCCCGATTACCGAACGGCAACGTGACGCCGCAAGTCTTCGATCGCTCTCACGTGAAAAACGAGTGCCTCGTGCACTCCCGCCTGCGTATCGAGACGTTACTCGGAAGCGGAGTAAGCTCCATTCGCGATACGAGCGCAATTGTGTATATTTTTTTTTACGGGATATAACAGTGTGATCGATACCCGTAATATTATTAATGCAAGAGGAATGATATTGGATCGGTCTTCGGGGGAGATGTTATGAAACGAATGGGTGAACGAAAGTAACGTGATAATAAAGAAAATGAAGGATTTAAATAGCAAGGAGCGAAAGAAATATCGAGAAACACGAGTATTTGCGCGAAGTCTAGCAACGAGGATGGATTCATTCGCGTCGAGCACCAGTGCTAATCCTTCCAACGAACTCCACTGGATACCGTACGCAAAATACCGTTTGTAAACTAACTGGATGTTTAGTAGCTTAGGATTAGGACCCCAATCGTTCCAACGAGTGGAGCTCGATAGCGTTCACAAAATATCGAATTATCGAGTTGAGAATTAACCCGACATTTGACTTAGGAAACCTCACGAAAGCACTAACCGTGAACAATACCACGGCACGCGGCTGCGGTGCCAACCTCGCAGCACTTTGATCGAAGCCTCATAAGCTCTCGAGGCAATTAACGAATCGACCTAGGAGAGAATCGGGAGCTTATCGACAAAGGTGTCGTGGCGGGTACTCGCGAGGTGCCGATAGCGCGAAACTTCTCGGCCGATCGGAACACGTGTGCACTCAAAGGCGATACTTCCGTTTCCCGATACAAAGGGGATAAAGGCGCGAGCAGACAACCCAGTCGGTTTCACAGAGGTACGATTGCATCCCAGCTATTAGACGGAAGAAGAAGGACTCAGCCGGACAGGCGTTACGCTCGACGCATTCGCGCGAGCGTTCCGAGCGGAATGGCGCTGCCTACAAGTGGTCAAAGGCTGTCATCCTAGGCAAGTGTTACCTACCTGTCATCACCAGGTATTCGTTAGTTTCGAGCAACGAGACGTAATCCAACGTCGCTCCGAGCCCTGCGGATATGCCCAACGAGATTTTGCCCCGATCGCCTCTGCTCGACGATTAAATCCTCGAAGGAAGGGCTATTGTGGACCGAAGGGACGCGACGCAAGAGAATGGAGGGTAATGAGATTGCGAATAAGCGTAACTCTCGTTCTAAATACTCAAACTGGAATTCCCAATACACGGTAGATTTATAAAAAGATAATGGCTGATCATTGTACTCCATAACTACTGGTAATCGTAAATGTCTTTTTAGCTTCTAACAGAATTTCAACACGCAGGTACGATTAAGTTGTATGATCATTCAAGCTTGGTACAGCACATTATTAATTGATTAACAAGAACATTAACAGGTCGTTGACATTAGGTCGTCAACACTAGGTCCTGAACCTGGTAATAAGTACAATACAATTCTGTGTGCTGTTATCAATGAATAACATTCGCATCATACCCGCGGGCACTCAGTACACCACCACCATACACAAAAGGCCAAAAGCTCGCGCTGGCACTAATTCAGACTAGATTTTAAGCGAAATGGGCGTAAATTGCGAAATAATAATCGATGAAGAATTGTTAAGAAGTGCTGCGAGAACATCGCCTGTATAACAAAACGTAACAATTGGTCCGTGATGTCAACTCTGAGAGGGATTCGCTATTCACACGGTAATTCTGAATAGTAAGGTTAACTCGAATAGTATACTTACTTATAAGCAATAACTCTATACAGTTTGTAACCATATACAAAAATAAAATAATCTGCTTTTTATGTCAAAAATAATACAATCCATAATAGGTTATAATAGACCTGAACAAAATTGTTAGGCTTTAATATACATATCGGTGGCGTTACGCGATACGCCGCGCGCTCACAAGGGTTCATACATAAATATATGAACACATGTATAAATAATGAATCATAATTGAATAACTAAATAAATAATTGCGGAACGCGATTGCACAGGGGCTACGGTCCTTTTTTGGAGAGGTTGTTTTGTGAGTTTCCAATTTGCCAATTTGCTGTTATATAATGTTAATTGGCACTGGCCAATTATTATTCTTTATTATTTTCCATATTCGTCAATGTTTCGAGCTCGACTTACTCTGAGTCTAACCCACACCGACAGTTTGGCTTTCTTTTCCTCTCTCTCTCCCTCCGGTCATCATCCATCCTTCGCTGTCCCTCTTAACGTGCCATCGCTTGTATCGCGTTCTTATGCTAACAAGTTGTTGCCCGTTCTTTAGACTATCCGTACTAAACTGCGTTCAGTTCCTACAAACGCTATTTTATGTAAACAATTTACAATAATTCATTTGTTGAATTCGACAAGAACGGAATCTGTGCGTTTGGATATTTATCATTTGGGAACAAGGTACTTCTCACAACCTACTAATCTCACTACAATAAAATACATTATCAGTAACCAAGAGTCTATAATCGAAATATCAATGATCCTATTGGGGGTGAAGAAATGCTCAACAGACGGTAATAGGATCAAATAACGAAGTGACCTAACGCACATTCGAACAAATATCCTCGGTGCCCAAGACACCGGTGAAGAAGGATATCCGACCAATGCAGTGGAACCCGCACGATCCGTCATATATCTCGGACGCGAATGAAATCGTTATCATTACAAGGCACATTAATCGGCAAGCTGGGCGCTCGCCGACGCGATGCGGAAAAGCAACGCGCGGCTCCTGAATTATTCAGTGCACCGTGTAGGCACTCATCTCCCGATCGAATCATATGCATCGACACACGGGCCGCGGGATCTCGCCGGAAACGGATCGCAATCGCGTAGCCTTCGCAGAGGGGCTGATTATCATTCCGTTAAATCGAGTTAATTTGCGTAGCTATCGAATACTCCCACCACCCTTCGAAACAGTAGTAGGACTAAAACAAGCACGAGTTCTAGTCTAGAGGAGAGCGGGATGGGCGTGGAATAAACGGGTTTCGGGGTAGCGTGCGCTCGCGCGCGCGTGTACTTCTACGTTAACACACGCGTGAGCTTCCGCGGTGTAGGGTAGACGAGGAGCTATCGTCGAATCACCGTGGGTGGGTCACGGCATTGTGCGATTGATTTTAGACACGTCAATGCGAGCCTGGGTAACGGTGTCGGTGCTGGAGCGAGAGACCCCCTTTGCTGAGGGTAGGGGGTGGTAAAAGGGGTGGACCGACGCTGAATCGACGCTGGACAGAGAAGAGAGAAGGAGGTGGGGGCGCGTTGCTGCCGCCACCTCCGCCTCAGCCGGCTCCAACGTCGCCGTCACCCTCGTCGCTCCACGGCGCATTACAATGGCGGTCGACAGTAGGCTTTGTCGTTAATTAATTCGCAAATGCAATATTAATGGTAAGTAATCAGCCGCGTGCTGCACGCCCGTGGAAATCACCTATTACAATTACTAATTACACGGAGCTCCGCCGGCGAGAGTCCAAGCTGGTTAGCGATCTAAATGACGGCACGTATGCATGCGTCGCTCGCGGTACCAGGCGGAAGCGGGCTGTCCATTTCCTTCACTCGGAACATTTGTGTTCTTTGTACGTCCGTGGAGATTGGAACGAGAAGATAATCCGTGGTAATGCCAGGATTGGCAAAAATTAATATTAATCTCGTATTCGCGAATTGTACGGTTCGAGTCACGGTAAGATGTTAATAGACCGTGAAATCGTGTAGAATGCAGATGTATGGAAATCTAGATGTATTTTTCCGTGATGTTATAATCGTTGAAAAACAGATTTATATCTATTTTCCTATCGAGTAAAGAGTGAGTAGCTAGCCAAAAACTAGGAAAATCTCTATCCAATGGGGCCACAGTGGCAAACTTGGGGTTAGAGTATAGAAATTAGGTTGGTCAACTCGTAACAATGTATTAACGAGTAGGTTAGCAGGATGAGATAATATGCAAGCGTGGTAGCACGAGATTAGCAAAAATTAATGAGGATGTCGTAATAACAATGTATACAAATTAATCGTAACGAGATGTTAATGGTCCGTGAATTTCGAGAGAATATAGACGTTACGGATATTTAATTGTCTCTGAGCTGTTTACGATATTATTCACGGAAGACAGAATATTCAACAGGGTCAGTTACAAGTGTATCACGAGCTTCGTTGTAAATACATAAATCAATTATCGGGTTCTATACTCAATTCGTTTCCAAGAAAGTTCCTTATTATCGCGCGTATTCTATTATTGGATACATCGTTTGCACGAAGACCGTAGAATCGTCACTCTTGCTAATCATTCGAACCGATAGAACGAGAAAACACTCGTACTCCAGGTAGACACGGAAACCCACCGAAAACGGATATTAATAGCTTTACCGCGAATTGCACCGATTAGTCGCAGCGGCGCGTTAACGGACCACGAGATCACGTACAAATGCAGGGACCATAAGTCTCGAGTTATTTGTGAGCCATTCATGGTTACACCTAGCGTTCGCTCCACCTACACATATCTACAACAGCGGACCGAAACACTTAACGTTTCCAGACCAACGCGTATGATCAATAAGCGCTCGCCATAAGCCTGGACGCAATTAAGGCAATTAGCGGGTTTTAACTAGTTCGTTTCGGAGAAGATTTCTGGTTATTACCAGAAGATGGGGGAGAGGGACCTTTTGCGGAAGGTACCTCTAATTCTACCATTAGAAGCATCAAGCCCGCGCAAGCTTCTGTAGGTGGGGCGCCGGGCGGAAGACCCAATCGGAGCTTTTTCAGTATCCGAGGACGCAGCCTTTGTCAATTCCCTGGGGGCTTTCCAACCTCCTCCACCTCCATCGACAGTCTGAGCTTAATGCCGGCTTTGAAGCGTTTCGGCGTTTGATGGGTTTGACGATGTCGTAATACGGCACGGTAACAGACACTTAACTCACCACCTACCGCCGCTTTTCCACAGTTGCGATCTCAAGCCCGTCCGCCCTACCTCGTACCGCTCCCACCACCCGACCTCTGCTCAAGGGATCGAGCGCATTATGAGTTAAACAGGCCGATGGGATCCGTTTGTACTCTGCCTAAGCACTCGTTCCACCGATACCCGGCGGCGCTTTGTGAGATTGACCAATTCGCTAATGAGGCGCGCAGTAATGCCCGTTGCGTTAAAACCGCCACTCGCCTTTATCCAGACGAGCTCCTCCTCGCTCAGCTCTTTATCCTCTCGTTCGCTCGTCTTTCCGCCCCTTATAAGTACTCGACGATGACCAATGCTTTTCGCGCAAGCCCTCCGGCGTACTCTCGTTCTCTCGCTTCGCTTCTCCTTCTTCTCCTCGCCGTCTCTTCCACCGATTTCACCCTCCTCCTCGGCCCTCCCTCCTCCCGTCTTCCTCATTCGCGAATCCTCTAATTTCGATGGAACAAGTGCCGGAGATCCGAGGATTTATGGCCCGGCCGTCGAAACGCCCGTGATCTGTTTACACGGGGAAGAAAGATTGCCCATCGGCCAGAAATTGAATTAACCCATTAGCTGCCGCGGTCAGCTGAATCCGCTAAGTGAAGCGTGCACCGGAATCGGAGGAGAAGGAGGAAGGAGAGGAACGTGAGAAAGACGCAGGAAGACCTTTCACTTTGGCGAATAAAATTCGCGAGTACGTTTATTGCGGGTAGCGTGGAAATTTTGTTAATTAGCACGCGAAGGAGTAGGAGCGCGCATTTGCTTCACCACTGATTTCCATTCTCCTCCGGGGGCTTTTACTCTCACCTTCGATCGGTTCGTTGCTCCCTCATTTTCTCATTCTCCCTCACTCGTTCGCTCATCCATTCTATCCCTCTTCGTCTCTTCCCAGGTTCCACCCAGGGTGCCGTATACACGACGAAACACGAGGGGTGGACAAAGCAACAGTCCTGTATAGGGCGCCTGCTCTTCTGTCTAGGTGGTGCCGCATAGAATTCTACGTAGGTTCAAAGATGATGACGGTATCGCTGGTATACATCGGCCTCGCCCTTGGCCTCCGTCGAAGGAGCTGACGAGGAGAGAAAAGGGAATGGTCTGGTAGGGAGTAGGCAGCGGGGGGTGCAAAGCCGGAAACACGGGGACCGCTCCCGGATATTGAAAATACCTTGAGAGCCTCTGGGCACACAAGCTCTCCTACACCGTCTCACACGTGGTATTCCATTCGCACGACTTGCCACGAAAAGGGAGAATCAGTAGGAGCAGGGTGAGAAGCTAGTAGCTACGGAAACGGAGAACTGAGAGCAAAGAGGCGGGAGATCGAGCGAAGCGTAGAGTGAATTAGTGCACGGGATGCTTGTCGAAAATAATTTCAGGTGGTGTGTTATATCGAACTTTTTCGTGACTATTGAAACAGATTGTCAATCTCTGCTAAATCGTTAACCGCTTTAGCACGATTAATTTAAATCCACGTCGACGAAGGAATAGCTTCGAGAGCAATGAAATTAATCGAGTGAATTCGCGGATAGTCACTCGTAGAAAATATTTTCGGGCGGGAGAGGTAGTAGTAATGGTAGTTAGGGCCCGTTTGTCACATTTTCATTAAATCCTTAACTTTTTTAACGCTGGCAGTTCAAATTAACATTGAATAAAGAATCTTTTCGAGAACGATGAGGATCGAAATTCAATCGAACCTATACCGTGGCTAACAAGCGCGATAATAATCGTACAGATGGGATCCTGCGGGCAGCGGTGAAAATCATTCGCCATACGTCGATATGGACCGGCTCGATGAATTCTCATGTTCGTGCCCCAGAATTAGAAGCTATCCTCCCGATGTTCCTGACTGGTCTCGGTATTGCGCACAATCGGACTTACGAACTTCGGGACGAGAAACTTCGACTACGGGGAACGATGAGTTCCGATATTGAAACGTTCTCCTGTCGATAGGAACCACGAGATATCAATGAAAAGTACAAATTCCGCGGGACGGAAGTTACGATGAAATTCTTCATCGTCGCATACGTTAATCGAAGGGACGATCCAACGTGAACGGGAATAATAACGAACGCGAATTTCACATCTCTCTCGGTCACATTGGAATACTGGTACAACGAGTAATGGGCATACTTTACTTTTAAGTCGCGAAGAGTTTAACTCCGGGAGAGGCTGTCCTCGGTATCGGACGGTGAAATTGGAAATTCTATTAGGACGTTAACTTAATCATTCGTGACACCTCCCATGCTCATCCGACACTTTCCTACCAACGGGGACAACGGGGCTGAGACCCCTCGCGAATGGAGCCAAATTGAATCACCGCTCGATTCTCGACCCTTCGCACTTTAACCTCCTGGCCCTTCCGGGGATCGAACGCTCGGCTTATTAGTCCCGGAATTAAGCATAACATTAAGCACGATCGCGTCGGAACTCGTTCGTAAACGATACCCTTTTCTCACACGATGCAGATTTCTTTTTAGGCACGGCCGAAAGGGAAGTAACTTATGCACTCGCCTTTACGAAGTCTTCGGCTGTGTATATGTATCCGTGTGTGTTTCTTCAATTTCAGAAAAACTGCTGAACAGATCTGGACGATTTTTCGCAGAAAAATCAAGTATAGCTTGTACAGTGACATTTGATTCATGAACCGTAAATGAAAATTGTAAAGTCAACAACCTCGGAAGGCGAGAAATGCATGAAAACTCTATTCACTTGGCAAAGCTTAGCCACCTAATTACAATAAATATCGCTGAAATATAAGAATGAGAAAACGTATGAAAACAAAAAACCTACCACACCCTATTATTTTCTCTTTTCTCCGCAGGATACGAACACGTGTGTTTTGCTGCTGTGAATAATTAACGATTCCTGCTAAATGAACGAATTGAAAATTGTTCTCCCGAACAATTTTTTTCGAAGAACAACTTGAGTGACACTTGTCACACTATGGAGGTGGAAGCACTAAAAAAATATTGGCTGTACGCTTCGACAGGGACATCCAACAGTACTTGCTTTTTAACCTCTACGGTTCCACGAAGCTTTGCGTATCGTCAGCTTTAACAGCTTCGCAGTGGCATCCATTTAAATCCTTCATGAATTTATACCACAAATATCACGAACCTAAACCAAACAAAATTCGGGATATACGCGTAAATATACATTAGAAAAGTACCTGCAATATTTAAAAACTTTTCCTTGAACCCCCTGGGCGAGCACGAACTGCGAACTCTACTTGCGTCTACAGCAGAATGTTTCACTTCACCGGTGATCGCGAAGAGCGTGCACCTACCAATCTGGAGAGAGTTGGCGCTTGAGCAAAACGAAAGCGCAGGAGATTCTGTCTCCGATTTTATTTTTCTGTTCTCTCTTTCTCTCTATCTCTTTCTCTCCGTCTGTCGTTCTTTTGCCTGTGTTGCTGTTGTTATAGGAGGCCGGAGTGCCGGTGATCGTGCGTGATTCGTCGGATGATGTTGTATCCCTGCTGTAGCCTGCCTTGCTCTCCATCGTTTGCGGATAAATTAAAAAGCACGCCGGGAACGCGCCATCGCCGCTTCTAATTGCAGGTGGATCGCGAACGAGCTCACTTCGTCACTCTCCGTCCTGGCGAAAAATAATTGGGGCTCTGCCTGGCGACGCAGCGCAGCGGCAGCGGTTGCGACGGGATTTTGCATGTGAAATGTAAGCGCCCCGTAAATTTTTATTTTGTTGACGACAACAGGCTAACCGGGATATTATCAATGACGCGTCGAGAACTGGGGCACCCATGGCGCTTTTCACGCATGCTCATCGTAGGCACAACAAAGCGAGCTGTAATGAATCGAAACTTCGACGTATGCTTCTCCATAGAGAAATATCGCGTATTTTTGAATCACCTTTAACCCTTTAACTGCTAAAGGCGTCTATATACGCCTTCACAAGTCCATCAGTATATACGAAAGGCGTATATGTACGCCCTCACAAATCCATCGATATATACGAAAGGCGTAAATATACGCCCTCTGTATTTTTTTACTATAACACCTTTATTACTGTTTTACCGATTGATTCAACATGGAATTTATAGTTCTTTATATTTAATTACCGATTTTTATTGAAGGAATGCACAAATTAAGTTAAATAAATTAAAATAGCTTAAAAAGTTACTTAAGATAAATAAAAAAAATGAATGTTTTTAATTTATTTGCCATTATTATTTTTTAAACCCTAAGAATGGTATCAAATCTCCGGATACTATTTTGGTCACTAGTCAGTGGACAATCAGTCGCAGCGACTGACATGCGAAAAACGCGCCGTCGAAATTGATGGATTCGTCCGAGAGCGCGCCGCAGTCAAAGGGTTAATGACAGATTACAAATATTAAAAATATCATTCAAAAAGCAAAATTCCGAAATACCTACTTATTGGGACACTTCAAAGAATGAGTACAATTCAAACGAAGCGAAAGAAACAGCGTAGGCATATTCTTTTTGTCACAAGTGATTATTTAATCTCTTCCTCGCTACCCAACCACGTCCGAAAATAGTGCTGGGGAACAACGATCGCTTATTATCCCGTGGACGCTCGTTCCGTGCGACATATCCCACGAGGAAAAAGCGTTCTCGAACAACTCTAAATTACGCGGTCAAGCGTGCAATATTCACACTCGAAAACGAGTCTCCGTTAAGATAACGCGAGGAGTAAGGAGAAGGGGCCCGGTCCAGGCCAGCCCGCAGGTAACGTACCGAAAACCAGCCCACGCACTATCTTTATTTCTTCCGTTCTCACGTACGTGGTGTGCTCAAGCGGGGAGAGTGAAAGAAAAAAAGAATCCGCTTATCCTGGACGAAGGACGGCGCGGGGGAGCAGTGCCGAAAGATCGTCTCGGAGATCGGGAACGATTTCGATTCCGGTAACGAGGGTGAAAAAAGGATTATCGAGCGATCCACTCGAGGAGAGAGCGGAAAGGGACGAGGGCAGAACGTCGCGAAATATCTTTGGTCCGTTTGTTTGCGGAGTAATTGGATCACCCTCTAGATCACGACCCGCTCGCCGCACCGGGTCCAATATTCTACCAGTCCGGGCAGAACATTAACCGGGAGAGACACGACTCTGCAATTACAAGATGCTGTCTCCTTTCCAGCCCCCAACCTCCACCCTACCAACCCTTCTGGAGTCGCCAGAGAAGCCTGGCAACCTCCCGCACGACTTCTCGCTCTTCTTATCGAAGTATTTACGTATCGATTCCGTTATCGAGTCGCGTTTTCCCTCGGCGAGGACGATCTCTCGCCTCGACCTTTACCTCGTCCCGCTCCCGGGGTGAACGAGCGAACGACCTCGGAAACGACGACGACTACTACTACCACCACCACGAGGAGGAGTACGAGGAAGACAAGCGTCGATTTTACGTACAACTACTATCGAGTCTGACGGTGCGGTAGTGGTCCGCACTGCGAGAGAGAAAGGTAGATGAGATGGGTATGGAGGAAGGGGAAGATAAATCTCGTCTCTACCCGCCGATCGTTAATTACTCTCGCGCTTAGGCGGGAAATCAGTTTCGAATAAATCATTATGTACCTACCCTCTCTGACCAACCCTCCCTCCGGTGCCCTCCCCCCGGCGGGCTCGTTTCTTACGCTTAGGTGGAAAGGCTAAGCGTCGAGATTTACGCGACTCTGCGTGCAGTCTCTTGGCGCGGGAAAGGGAAACGGATGGAAAAGAGTATAGGAGGTGGAGGAAGAGGAAGAGGGCGAGTCCACGAAGAGACCTTCACGCAGGAAAATTCCGGTCGTGGCTTTTTCAATATCTGAGTGGTGGAGAATGGTCGAGAAGCAGAGGACAGGATGTAATTTGAAGTAAGAAGTGGATAGAATGTTCCGGATATTATTGCATTCGCGTGTAGATTTAAATGTAACAGTTTACCGGGTTCAAAACAGTACTATTCGTGTCGATAAATAAAAGCAATTTGAAGAACGTGTTTATATAATTTAGAAGACAGCTGGCCGCTCAACGGCGCAATTCTTCCCGAAAACGCGTACTCCTAACGTACCAGCTCAAACAGCAGAGGAATCGATCGCGACGTCCAATCGATTAAACTGGAAATTCGAATAAAAATGCTCTTCCAGACCGTTCGCGTAAAACGAAGGGTCGGCATTTCGCGTCCCAGCCTCGCGGTACGCGGCATTGTCCGCGCGACCTTCTTCTTCCCTCGCACGAAAGCGAAACAAACAAAAAAGGGGAAAAGAAAGGAGGAGAAGAAAAGTGGGAGTCTCGCGATCGCGTGTAGCGAACTCGGCGATGGAGGGAATCAAGGGACCAGGAGCGAGAGAGAAAGAGACTCGAACAAAGGAGAATGGCCCGAGTAAGAGGAAGAATGGAAGAGAGTCGAGGCAGAAGCTTTCGAAATGTGACCCACTTTCGCGCGGTGATCTCACGGCACATTGGTGCCGATGTAAACTGCCGGCGGCGTGTATTTTCCGCGGCGATTTTTCACCACCCCCTCCAACCCCTTCGTGAGCCCTCGCGCCCCCACCAGGAGAGGATGAAGCACCTCGAAAGCTGCCGAACGAATGAACCCCCTGTGTCCTCCTTCCCGCGTACGTGTATCGAGCACCGAATTAACGAGGCACGCAGGTAGCCACAACTCGCCGCAAGCGTCTCTATTACGAGTCGCTGCGGTTTGCCTCCTATGTGCGCCGGTCTCACGCACGTGCATCGATAACCCGGGCCCGCGCGTGTAACGAATGTTTGCACGTGCGTGCAATTTTCGGCGCGATATAGGTACGATCCAGGAGAGGGTCCGCGGTTGCATTCCCTCCTCTCGAAAGCTTCAGATCCGAGAGAGTGGACAACGAAGATCCCACCGAGAAATCGAACAATCGAGGCTCGTTCGATCGTTCGCGACATCGATCGACGGTGGATGATTCCACGCGCCTGCGGACTCGCGTCTCGAATTCAGACGACCGCCTGTATTCGGTAAACAAGAGGATATCGGAAAAAGCTCGTCGAAGTTGCGCACTCTCCAGAATTCAGCAGGGGCCTCGAATTTATTCAAAAAATTTCTCGAGCGCGAGCGAGCCCCGAAGTTAGCGGCTCACTTCGTAATTCCGTGGGACGCTAAATTTTTCACTCCTTTCTCGTTCCACGAGTAATTCACGCCGGTTTTCGTAGTCGCGACACGTAGGCGGCGGCGTGAAACGGTCAAGGGAGGCCAGTGACAGGAACGATATCGTCCTACGGGTAAAGTGATATTTATGAAAAGCATTTCGCCGTCGAGTCATGGAGTGTCTCTTCTCGGGAGTGCCACTACGAAGGAGAAGGCCAAAAAATTTTAACCGTCGCTCTCGCCCTGCGAAGGGTCCACGGGAGCTCACGCGATAATCGACCCTCCCACCAAGCCACCATCCACTCCTTCTCCCTTTCTCTCGCTCTCTCTTGTCCTCTCCTCCTCGACAAAGTACCCCTTAGCGAAACCGCGTCGATGGCCCGACGAATTCTCCTCGATCGCTCCTTATCTCCGGACCCGTGCTCAAGATCAGACCGCAGAAAAAGGAGGAGCGCAATCCCTCGAGAAAGGATCGGGCCGAGAGAGAATTTAAGAAACAAAATGAGGAGGTCCCGGGAGCACGATCTCACCGGGGTAGCCGAGCGAGAGGGGGTCATTTGTTTTTCCATCTACTTCGACGCGACCGACGACGACGCCAGTCGGTGAGATCGGCAAACACCGGAGAGGATCGCATAACGCGAGGAGCTGGAGGTGGAAGGAGGGGAAAAATGGGTGGAATAAGGAAAACGCGAGAGCGAGAGGCAAGAAGAGGAAGATGATTGCCTTTCCAGGTGGAACGAAACGGGGGACGAAAGGAGACCGAGATAAAGAAGCTTTGTGTTTCACAACAGTTTCTGCTCCGAGCCGGGCGAACAACGTGGCCTTTACCCTTTCCGTTTGTAAGTAACAAGCGTCTCCTTTCCTCGCCCTTTCTGGTTACACGCCCCTTTTCACCCTCTACTCCCACCCCTATCCGTTTTCTTTCGTTCGTCACTGCGCGCCACCCTTCGCGTACGACGATATTCCACTCCCTCCACTTCACCAGCTTTCTTTCTCTCTACCGTGGTCCCTGCATCGTACGCACTCCACCAAGGACCCGTCAACCCCTGTTTGGCGGGCGTCATCCACGAGAATATATACCCACCACCCGCGCAATAACGTCTTCGATGATATCTAACGTTAGGACTGTCAGGACCCCTGCGGGGCCAAAGGGGAGTATTCTCCGTGCGCGATTTCGTTCTTCCAGTGCTCGTTTCTCCCCGAAGAAAATCAGAGAGATAAAGAAAGAGGAGGCTCGTGTACAATAACAGGTAGGGGCGAGGACCCCGTAATAAAAGAAAATTTCGGACATTAAAATCCAACGGATCTTGGGCCCGGGAGCCTGGCGAATCTCACCGACACGGATTGTCTTTGGTATCTTGATGCGAGGACGCGTAGCTTTTGAGAAGAGTGGCCTTTCGACGTTTCACCGAAGAACTAGGGTCAGAAGGTTTCAAAATACGGAATGTAATCCCCGTGTTCTTCTTAAGGTTAAAAGGCGAAGCTCAACATTTTTCGTGGGACGCTGCGCGATCGAGAAAAATTCTTGCCAAGAATATTCCATATATGAAGATAATCAGAGGCACTTCGGCCAATGGGGAAACAATTTCGAAATGCGAATGCGGAGAAATCTCGAAAAATTCTCGGAAATCCCTTCGAGGGAAACAAAGCGGCGAGGAAAAAGAATTCGAAAGTCTTCCCGCGAGAGAGAAAATCTAAATTCAAATACGTTGAATTTGCCGGTATGTGGGTTACAAGGGACAATGATTGCGGAAGCAGGGTGTCTACTTGTGCGCGTCAACGAACGTCCAGGACCTCCTCTCCGTCCTCTTTGCCGCGCGCGCGCGCGCTCGTCGTTATGAATATTGAAAGGGAAACGGGCGCAAAACGGCGCTCGTTAAGCACGCTAGTTTTTTCGTCCTTCGTAAACGAACGAATTTGTTTTCCGCGGCGCGAGTGCGTCCGCGCGCATGAATAATGGATGCCCGCCAGAGACATTTGGCTCTTCGGTTTCCCAAACCCCTTCCCCACCCTCCCTCCTCCGCCGTTTCGTCGTTCACCCCTTTCTCTCCGACGACCTCCTACCACCCCCCTCTCGCACTCGGCCACATACCCCCAAAATTTTCTCCTACCCTCGAAAAGAGGAAACCGTTCGTCCTGCCGAAGTTACGCACCTGCGCCGCCTAGTCGGCAGGTGTTTTAGACGGATCGACGACTAGACGGGTGGACCAAACGACGAATGGAGCGCTCGATCGAACGAATCATTGGGGCAACGAACGGACGGACAGATGGATGGTCACGTCGAACGCGGAGGGCCGATACCGGGGAAACGCAGCATGCGTTCGCGGGTGCCGGCCGTTGACACCAATAGAGATAACCAATCGAAAGCGATTCGACGTTCGCACCGGGGAGCTCGATTGCAAATAATCGATCCGATGCTCGTCCTCGTGTTCGACCAGTTCTCCTCTCGTTAGGCTACAGCGCGTAGCGTCGAGTCTGGGATTATCGATTAAAACGCGCACGCGTTCGTTTTAAACTCACCTTAAGTGCACCCGGGGTGCAGGTGGAAATATCGAAAAGCAATAACAGCTCGTTCGATGGAATCGTTTTGCACGATTACAGAGAGGAGAGGGGGCGAAATTGAGACGACCTTTGGCGCTTGAATCGAATCTTGAGAAAACTTCGAAGTTTCACTTTTGTAATCTTTCCAGTGGTGATCCTAGAGGGTGCGGTTTCTGCGAGTATAGAAGCGCGAGGGAGAGAGTGGACGATCCGGTTAAACTTTAATTCTCCACCGGAGGGACTGTCGCAAGATTGTCCTTTAATTTTTATTATAAGCGCCGCGCGGGAGAAGAGCGTGCATTATTCGTAGAAAGCGTCTAAATTCACTTTAGCAAGGAGGAAATCGAATTTGACGTTGGCAACTCACCGTATCCAGCTTCCTCTCTCACCGGCCACGCTTGCGCCCTCCATCTTCGGATCTACGTCCTCTACGCGCGCGACACGTCCCTGCCACGGTACCGAGTGATTTTTACTGAATAAAGGAAAAGTAGGTCTCGAAAAATTACCGGAGTCTCGTGACGAGGACAGGAAAGTTTCGTGCGACCCGCTCGACGTGTACGTGCCAGATCGGTGGAAAGGAGAGCGATGACGCGACGGAGATACACGTACTTGCTCGAGCTAAATTGCGACGTCGTGCCACCGATCGCGCACCAGGGAGAAGGGACAGTTTCGCGTGCAACCTGCCCGCTGGTACCGGCCCGGATTTAATCCCCTACGCGATTCCGAGACGAAAATCACTCACATGTCAGAGGCTTGGTCTATACCCTACTCGTGAATTTTCTTAGGTGGAAATATCCTTGCCACGAAAATCACGAATACTCTCGGTGGTAGGACGTAAATTGCTCAAATTCGTAAGAAAGAAATCACGATGAATATAAACTAAGCCGATGCGAGGCATGATTTAAGGTAAGACAGAAAACGGATGAAATTTTCATCCTTTCTCCATAAGCCCAAGTAACCTTCCAATCGCGTACCGCAAGTCGTCTTATTACGGTATAATCTCGGTTTCTCGCTTCGCGAACAATTTTCACTGACGTCTGTTTATGAACGAAGAACAAAATTTAATCCGCAAAAGATTGGAAATGTTCATGCCCGACTTACACATTCTTCTGCCCACTTCAAAATCTGATCGCACGATCCCTCACCTTCCTCCTCCCTTCGCAGCCCGCAAAGTCACGCCCAATAAACGCTTCGGGACGAACTCGTCCACGATCACAAAGAGACCAGTATCGGGAGCGACGCGGCGGTCTGTTTCATGTGGATACTGGTGGGCGTCGGCTATACACTCTTGCACATTCGCGTAAAACACTCGTGGCACGACGCGCGCACTTTCAGGACCACACGAGTGGGGAAGCGCGCGAGCGATCGCGCCACCACGAGGGGCGTCGATTTCAGGTCGCACCCCCGTGCGCCGTCGTTCCTCAGTATTTTAATAAAAGATCCTTTGATCGTGCCGCGAGCACGGCCTTTTCGATAATGAAGCGGCCCGATCGGTGGATTAGGCGCGAACCGCGTAAACGAACCGTTCCATTAGCTCCCCGGTTCCATTTCGCGTTCAAGCGCCTACGAGTGTCCCACGGACAATCGCGCCCGCTCCAAACTGGCCGCGCGCTCGCCGCACGATGGAATTCAACGTTTTACGAGTTAATTGTCGCGCACTTATCGATTAACGTCGATTCCAGCCCTGTTAACGGCCCGCTGCCGCGATAAGTGCTTCCGGTTAGCGGGGCGTGAAATCGCGACGCGTCTCACCCACGCGGAAGTCGTGCGACAAACGAATTAAACGGATCGCTTTATCTCGGAGATTTTACTCGAGCGTTCGTCCCTCGTCCATGGGGTCCACCGAGTAGTAGAGAAATTTACTCGTTCGTGCATGATCCGCGTTTTTCGTAAATTCTGAAATCAAATCACACGGGAACCGAAACGTCTTTCGTAATGGCCCAGACGCGGAACGAACGGTCCCCTTCGGGGAACTTTCAGTCCGAGCCTCGAGTCTCGAGCCTCGAGCCCTGGACAGTAGTCCCACTGCAGTCCGAATCGCTTTCTTCTGATTCCCGTACGTGCCCGGAAACGCGGAAGAGCGCGTCGTGAGACGCTATTTTTTTTTCCTTTTTCTCTTTTTTTTTCCCCCTCTCGCTTCCTCCTCGCCGGCATCCTATTCGCCGCCCTTCGCGCCGCTATCTTCCGTTGGCACCGAAAAGACCGAGACGCGACGGTCTCACGTCGCTCGTTCAGAATCGGGCACGAGCATTCCCCCGAGAGGGTCGTCCTAGATTTCATCGATACTGCCATTACTGCAATTTTAGTGCCAGATATATAATTTTATACATCCTCCTCCGACTTTTCTCCAGCCACGTAAGGAAAGGCACGACGGTCTTGACACGGATAATTACCTCGGAAGTATGCCAACCCCACCCTTTCCGCGTTTTCCATTGATCACGGGGAAGCTCGCTACCTCGTGCATTTTAAATCGTCGGAGAAACGGCAGAAAGAGAAATACCCAGGCGGTCTGAGGGTGACGCGCGGTACCTCTGCGGCACAGCGTGCGGAGATTGAATCGCTCCAGTTACCGCTAAAAACCGAAAAACCAAGTTTACCGTCAGACCTGAAATCTCCGTGCGGACTTATAATCCTTAAAGCGGAACTGCGGGCGGAAAGTAAGAGGAATTTAACTCAGTCGTACGTAATACCGGCGCGGAATTATCCAACGACCCGTCTCGCCTCTCCATCTCGCCCCCGTCTTCTCCCGGTAGCTTCGAAAACATATTTTTCAGTTTTTTCTAGCGGACCGCATTCCTCTTCCCTCCTGGCAGGGTCCGTCGCGCTTCACGGAGGAACGAAACTTTCTGCTGCGAGGAGCGTGCACCTTCCGCTTCACGAGTCTCCTTCCTCGAATCCTCGTTGTTCGTCGGAGTGGGAAGACGCGTCATTTCGAACAACCGCAAAAGGTTTCTCATTCTCCCCCGATCTCGATAACCCACGAAGTACTCGATTTCTCACGAAACGATTAACTCGGCGCGGCAATTGTCCTCGCGCGTATTTAATGCACAAACGAAAGCTTGAACCTTACGTTGGAGACTGGACGGGGGTATAAAGCACGGCAAGATCGGCACTATACCCCTGCCACGCTCAGTGCTGCAAGAAAAGCAAGATCGCAACTGGAACGCGTGGTAACTTGCCTTTCGCGCCAAACAATAAGTACATTCGGTAACGATAATCTGCTTGGACCAATCCGTGGGGACCCTAGATCGAGAAAACGTTACGAACGAGAATGCCTCGTCCCGCTCGAAATCCTCTATGCTCCCTGGCACTCGACGAAGGATACTTCTCGCGGTGAGATCAAAGCATCGTCGCGCGCGCTCCGAGAGTCTGGAAGGATAGCAAAGATAGAATTCTGATCGTTCGTCGGCCCCTTCTCGAATCGATGAGGAATTAATCGATGCTCGGGACAAGGTTGCCGTAAAGCACGCCGCTTGATTTCTAGAAAAAATGATAAAAGCTCCGGGACTACGGGGCCCGGGCTCGGTTCTGCCGAGCCACGCGGGGACTGATTAAAGACCTTGCATTACGACGTAGCTGGAGATAAATACAAGTACCAGTATCGTTTGTTCCTACTATGGCGAAGCGATAGTCCACGGCCATAGTAACGTAGTCCCCGCGAGTTTATTCGTAGGTCGAAGTCGTTAAGTGCACTTCGAGGCGGATAATTGCACGGTGGTGCGCATAAATTTCGTAGGATAGTCGACGGCATCCGACGGTCACTCTCCGTCTCTCTTTCTCTCACTCTCTCCCACTGCCACGTCTTTCCTCGTTCCTCCTATTGCTCTATGCATCCTGGCAACACTACCGAGTGACTCCGCAGCCCGTGTATCCGCGTGCGGGTACCGAGATTAACGAACGCTCACTTTCCACCCGCGAGACTGATAATTCCCCGTGAGTTTTCGCCTTCGCACCTGCGCGCGAGCACGTTTGATCTCATCTGCCGCGTAAGCTCGTGGAAGCTTACGCGCGTCACTTAATCCGGCGCCCCCCTTGAACGTATCAAACGCCTGGCACCTCTCCGCGAGATTGTTTTGTTATTACACGGGAGGAAGGGCTGGCGACGACGCGCGGACAATGGGCAAGCCTGGGGAACTAATAACTTGAATTTTCGTTTCGCCGGTGGGTGCGTGGTCGTTTGATCTCGGGCGCGTTCGGCGCGCGCGTGGAAATGACGCGCTTCGCGCGTAAACCGGTCCGCGCTTAAAAGTATCAAACGACCCTAAACCACGAGAGCGCGTTACTTTGTCACGCGTCTGGACCGAGCTCGTCGGGTCCGAAGGACGGCGTCCTTTACGTTGTTAAATTGGTAAAGTTTCGTGCGTCGCGCGGTGTCAGGAGCAATCGCGTCCGAAGCTATTTTCGAACGATTAGATTAAATAATTTGTTTTGCAGGAGTCGGCGCGTCGCCGGGTGAAGTTTCGTTAAGCGAAAGGTTATAGCTATATCGGCGGGACCTTTACCGTTGTAAGAGGTTCCGCGACATTTTCCAGTCTCATTCGATCGGCCCGAAATATCACGGCCCGATTTAATGCGCGCTATCACGAACCCCCCGAGCTGCACCGTCCACGTCCTACTTCATGCGAAAAGTTTAATGTTTTTATAACCAGCCGCATCGGACGTGCATCGGGCTACCGAGCGCGTAATTCGAAAGAGAATTCGTGGCGGACGGAGAAAAATGTCAGTCGGTGTTACAGCGCGGAAAAAAGCTTTTCATCGAATTTCCCTTCCGACCGAGCTCGTTCGACGCTCGCTCACCGCTTGACCCCCCGACTCGCGCTCTCTCGTCCACTCCGGCACGGTATTCCGGTCAGAATTTTAATTCGATTGCGATTAAATGTGTTTCGAGATGGAACACCGGGACGACGTACAAGCGAGGAACGGAGGAGGAACGAGAGGAGGGTTGGAGAGGAACCGACGATATCGGACGACCGGAGGACCTTTTTGTTTCATGGAAATCCGACAGCGGCATCTTCCAACTTCATCCCCGAAATATCTCGGCTGACCCCAAAAACCCGAGGAAACACCACTGACCGTTTTCCTCGGACGCTCTCTCTTCCCTCTCTCTCTCTTTTGCCCCTTCCTCTCGCCCTTCACATGCACTCTATATTCCATATTACGTTCAATCCGAACGAGGAATGCAGATATCCCAGGGAGTCTCTCTCATATCGGTTTTACGATTTTTACGATAGCTTTCATTACACGCTTCGGGTACGCCCGCGCCATCGCTACAACGAACGGAGAATTTCAACCGTTCCACGCGGATAGCCCGACGCTACGGGAGCGGCGCGAGGCGAAACGAGCGCATCGAAATTTTCAAAATACTTTCGGTCACTGCGCGTTTGTTGCGCGGAATGTAAGCGCGCCGCTACGTGCTACCCTCTCTCCATTCGACCCCGCTCACCGCGCCGACTTAAACGGCCACTGAATAATTGCGTATTCCACGCGGTAATAATCGTTCGCTCTATTCGGCTAAAACGCGGGACGACGCGCAATCCCCCGTGGAAATTTTTTGGATTATTCTTCCTTTTTTTTTTTTTGGTTTTCCAACCGGAGAACCGCCTGGGAAAACGGCGGCGTCGCCGCGTCGAGGACTCGCGCAATTTATAGGCAAATGCAAAACGAGGGTCTCGCCAGAGGGAGGAGGAAAAAAAATATGTGGAAACAGCGCGCAATCGGTAGGTAGGAAGGTGGAGAGGATACCACGCGACTGTCCACTTTCCAATTACCCGTCACGCGCGCTACCTCCCTCTCGTAAAATCGCGCCGCTCGCCGTCCAGGTGAAGCATTTAATTCGCGGTGGCGTCCCGCTAAATTAAGTACGACGAGTTACACGTACCGCGGGGGTACGCTCGATGTAAGCGTTTCAATGGTCCGCTCGCGGCCGATTCATCCGGGCGACATGAGAGAACACGTGCCATATATTCGAGCGCGTAATTACAATGTCGATAATGCGGTGGATAAATCGAGCGAGGGGGAGCCAAGGTCAAAATAAATCACTTTCTCCGCCCTATAGTGGCGGATAATTGAGAGCAAAGTTTCGACCAGGGTGAACCAGGTGAGGGGGAGGTGGTGAATCGATCTCGCGCTCGCGCTTAATGCGAATCTGACACGTGCTAAATTCCTATTACGAGGTGGTCGATCGCTTTCGAAAAAAGTTATCTTATGCTGAATTTCGTTTCGCGAGGTGGCGTTGAAATACTTTTTGAGAGGATGTGGGTAGAAGGGAGGTAAGAGACGCGTGTCTTTTTTTTATGTCGTCACCCGGCGACCGAAGTGTCGTTTAACGTTTCGTATCGGAAGAATTATTTCGAAGAAGATCAAAGTTGTGAATCCAAGCGAATCTCCTGGAGGCGGTGGTAACCGTTAAAATGAATTACATAAAAATGCCACGTCGCAGTATCTTTTTACGATAGTGCGTCCGCGGTCCTCTAGTACCGTGGTCGGGTATTAAGAGGACTCCGGGACTCACCGCAGGAGACTTCTATCGTATTCTCTTCTATGCTCTTTTTGCAAAAGTTGCGCCCCCCTCGCTTTTCCATTGCCCTCCTCGAATCGATCAGCAAGGAATTTCAACGTGGAGACGCGCGTTCGAAAACGGAACCACGATGTTTGGTATCCGAAGGAGAGCGAGCAGTTCCAAAATTTCGCTCATATTTTATGCGAAATATCTCGTTTCGCATCTCATTAGAACGGCTTTACATCGGAGGGGAATTTCTATCTTGCTCCTGCGATTATTCATGGAACATCGGGTTACGCTCCACTCGCGGGTACTACCCCGGGAGCTTCTTTGGAGCTGCAAATTCGAGGATATCGATTTTAGAATGACATTAACCTACAATTTGAAATCCCATACGTTATCGGGTAGTGCACGCGATATTCGACCCACCTCTTCCTTGTACTCGCCCCGTAATTCACCGCTTTTTCCAATAAATTCTATTCACCTCACCTAGCGCAAACGAAGCACACGTTGAAAATGAACAATCTTGAATCTTTCCCGGTTGCTTTTACAAATTTCCCCGGTTACGGATTATTCCCTCCATTTTCGATCTCTCGAAAACAATCGCGAGACTCTCGAAATCGAAGAAAGGCACGTTGCATAATCGGCAGGCACGCGAAAGCCTCGCAGCCGCGATCGCTCAAATTGATACAAAATTGTCCGTCGACTTTAACGAGAATCAGTAGGAAGTGCAACTGACATCCTCGTTGTAGACTAAGGGTGATTACGTGACGAGTACCCGCGGCGGAGTAATTGCTGGTTCTGGAACTCGTGTCCATTTTAGTAGGCACGGTGAATGCGTGCGTGCATCGCTCGGTGCGGGCTACTCGCTTGCGCGCCCACTCGCTCCTCCAGCCAAGCTCTATATGCATTCGAGCGTGCCCTCGTGCGTGCCTGGGTTCGTGCGTGCACGCGTGCTCGGCCGATTCGCGTAGCGAGCGCCCGCGTTTGTTCGGTGTCGCGATCGGATAACAAGAATCTAGATAACGCAATCGTATACACTGTCGACACTCGCCACAACCCTCCGGGCTATTACAGAGCGCGGTGGCGTGCCCATTGTATTCGTCCAAGCGCTTTCCACGATTGTTTCTCGCGCGACCGATTTTCTCAAGATTTATGCGCCGACCCTTCCTACGCTTGCTCCTCCCGAGGCTTGCGCTTCCTCGCTCCGACACGCTTCCGAGTTCGAGGCATTTGCCCCCGAGTAATAATCGCTATTAAGGTAATAGAAGCACTTGCACGCGCTCTTTATCGCTTCGAGCTACGCGAGTTTTGTCAGTTGAACATTTTCCGGGCCCAGAATCTCTTTCCAGTGGCAAACGTTAAAGCGACCTTTTTAATACTCTCGCAGCTTTCCACGCTGCCTCGTTACGTTTACTTCTCGGTGAAATCTCCTCGAAGCATCACGAGACGATCGCTTCTTCCCACTCTTCTATTCCTCTCCCTTTCTCGAGATATTCTCAGTATAAATTCGGTTAAGCATCAGGAATGTTCCCCGATGTCTTTACCGCGGAGCTCGTGTCAGAAGGTTCCTCTCACCTTCTCTTCCTCCGTCTCTCTACAGTCTTACGGAAGATCCCGCGAATGATACGAAGCGATCAGAACGCGACGAGCGCCCGCGACTTCCAGCCCGCCCCTAATTACCGTCGCCGAATATTCCCAAATTAACGTGGAACTTACTTCGGTAGCTCGGAGGTGGACGACAGGATCCGCGAGGGAAAAAGGAACGTAGTGGTGCCCTCGTGATCGAAGTCGTGGAGGACGCACGGCACCTCGCGTGTAAATATTCGCGTCGACTCTTCCTTCCCTTTTCCTCGTCCGATAGAGCGCGAGGACGGGCGCGATATTCGCGCGCGCGCTATCGAAAAAGAAAGTGAAGCGAGCGGGAGGTGAGAGGAGAGGGAAACGAGGCGAAGCGTAATAAGATGCAAGGCATGCCGCGCCGTTTCGCCTGGACCTCGGTATATGCGTGTATATGTGGGAATATATGCGGAGGGGCGCACGCGAATCTCGCCGGATATCAGTATGCACGTCGAGCCACCGCCCGATCATAATTAGCATTTAATTAATTCGACTAATGTGCGAAACACGTTTATATTTACGACGAGGTAAGCCCGGCAGCTCCGACGAGTCCTCGCGTTCTCCCCTCGACCGTTTCACATTTTCGCTCCTTCTCTCCTTTTCTCGGCGCAGCTCCCCTCCGCGAGTTTCGTATTTTTTCTTTAATTCAACCCCTTCCCATCTTCGTCGGGCGGAAAGGATGCTTCGAACGGGACGAGAGGGCACGCACAAGTAGACCCATCGTGGGCGCGACCTATGGATACCTTCGATTGGTCAGGTGATCGATTTACGAGGCGTGGTCCCAGGTAGAATCCGCGAGTAGATTTACCGAATGGTCAGTAAACATCGAGATCTAGTTCCACTAGGTTCCTGGGAATTTTGAGAAATACGGCGAACGAAAGTACGAGAATGCCTAATGCAGAGATCCTCTTCTTACCCCACGATAACAGTTTCTCGAGAGAGATTCAATCGACTCCCATATTCCCTTCCCACCGAACACTTCCATTCTACCGATCCTTGGATCCAAGCGCGAAATCGCAAGAAATCTCAGCAACGATTCCACCGACTCGTCTATCACGGTCTAGTCTGCTTCTCCGCTCTTCTTCTCTCCTCGCGTCGAACGGACTAGCTCCGAGAAAAAAGTCGAAGAGGCGTCGTCCTTCGCCTCTCGCAGATGTCGGCAGGCTCGAGGAAGTGACCGCAACCGGATACCACCAACCGTGGCGTCTCCCCCGATTCGACCTCCTCGATCTCGAGCCCGGGGTACCGGCTCATCTGTAGAAACTCGAAAAAGAAATTCTCCAGGCCCTAGAGAGACGCGTCCGAGCGAGTACGTGGCGCGAAGATCAAGAGGCCGTGAGGCGTGCGCGAGCGCGCGAAGGAACCTGCCCGGAGCGGATCGTGCTTGGAACGAAGTGAGCACAGTCAGCGAGGAGCAATCGCTCGGGAGCGAGCGACCAGCGACGCGCATCAACGTGTAACCAGCAACAGTACCATCGCCACCGCACCACCACGGCATCGCACGATCGCCTTCCTCCTTCAGCACCACCACCAATGTCCAAAGAATTGCTGCAAAAGTAGCGCGGGTAGATTGTTCTTTTTTCTCTGCGAGAAGCAGAGAAGAAGAAGAGAAGGCACGAGGAGAAGAGAAGAAGAAGAAACGTGGTGTACCTGGATACCTCGCGCCCTTCTCGGCCTACCGCACCACGTTGCCTCTTTCCTCTTCGCTAGAGATGATTCTCTCTTTCTTTCCTTCTCATCTTCTCTCTCTCTTTCCTTCTTTCAGTCCCTCGTCGAACCGATCCAACCCTCTCGCTTTCGCGAGCAAGCGAGCCGGCGCGCGGTGCGTGTTGAGTGGTCTCGCCTCGCCCTTGCTCTCTTCCCTCCACCCTCCTACCTTCTCTCTCGTATCCCTCTTCCACCCTCTCGCTCTACCCTTTTATAAGGACGCAGGAAACCTGTTTATCCTTACGTCTCGCGATGGGATGCCGCGATCTGGCGGCCGAGAGGAGGCTGCAGACACCCGTCCTCCAACACGCTGCCGTGCGCGCGCTGTGTCGGGGCCGTTGCTCACCGAAATACCGCTCTCGTCTCCTCCCGCTTCTCTCTTCAGCCTTCCTCCCCATCCCGATCCTCCTTCCATCGCGTTCACCATCGTTCTCGCTTCTCGTCTTCCTCCCCGTCCCGCTTGTCTTCTTCCCTTCGTCCTCCTGCTCCATCTCCCGGCCGCGCTCCGCTCGGCCACCTCATTAAGGCGCGCCTTAGTGGCAAACTTTTCGCCCTTAAACCTACCCGTCGAATATTTCGCGGTGAGCACGGTAGAGGGGGGGAGATGGAAGGAGAGCCCGTCCTCGTTACGTGCCTCTCCCTCTATCGCGAGCACGGGGTGTCTCGGACGCGAGAACTTTCTGAATTATGCGGCCTTGAGAGAATCACCTCGTTCCACGGAGGTCGCGCTTCTCAAGGGTTATGTAATTTAAACTCGCGAATACTCTGTAGCGGCGCCTACGATAGATTCCACGGGGCGCGGTGAGACGGGCTGGTTAGGTTAGAGGTTGAGTTAGGCGCCGTTGGATTTCGGTATTCTTCGGCAAAATGTCGAGAGGCGGGGTGTCGTACTTGCGCCCGAGCAAAAATACGAATCGGGATGAATGTGTAATAAGTTTTTAAATTCTCTTTATGAATTACTTATTTAATATCTCCAAGTGTCAATCTCGTCTATGTCTGCTCACACTTAGACATTCCACTATCAAATCTTCAATGGACCGATCGATTTTATCACTCCGACTTATTCTCTCGTTACTTCTATCGTTTTATCCCTCGTTGCGACGAGGTACCCACGATCTCGCTTTAATCGTAGTAAATAGGTTAGCGGAAAAAGCCGTGGCCCCGCGACCTCCGTGTATCCACATTTCAATCCTCTCGATCATCGGAATGCCGTCAATTCCGATCGGTAGGTTCCACGAATAACGATCTAACTCACCCGCTTTCATCTCTCTCTCCTAGATCCTTTAACGAGACGAGAATGCAGCTTGCGGCGGTATCTACCAACGGTGGAATCCGACGTAGCACGCGAGCTTCGCCGGTGAAGAGCCTCCTATGAGGATCGGCGCGATGAGCGAAAGAAAAAAGCGAGATAGAGATAACAAAGAGACGAGGTGGAAGAGGCAAAAGCACCAGTGGCAAAGCGGAGGAGAGAGCCCTACCTCCGGTGATTCCACGACAGCGAGAAGAACGCGTTCTAAAACGAAATTGGCAAGAGAGGAAGCTTAAGAAGCCGACGGTGGTGGAGAGACAAAGGAAAGCGCGGGAAGCCACTGGTATGGGCGGCGTGGTAAGAGAATGGAGAGAAGGAGACGGAGTGGAAGGGGAGGATGACCAGAGGAGGTTCGAAGGAATAAGAAAAGCCGTCGCCCTGTCTGGACGAGCGCGAATTCCAGCGCGTCGCGATCTGGTTGCTTAGAAACGAGCCTCGTGGGCTAGCCGACCACGTCGAAGATGGTAAGATGCCACGCGGAAGAAGTAAACGTCGAAGTGTAAGAAGATGGTTTGGCCTTCGCGGGCTCTCGTCATTCGTTCTACGCGCATTGACTGCAAATCGGCGTAGGTAATTGCAAGATTATGCGACACGATGAAAAAAGAAGATGCACTCGTTGAATGTAACGTCACACAGCTAGTCGAGAGCAAAGTGATATTACAGAGTGAATGCGGGTCAGTGACATTCGTCTGGTCCTCCTCCAACGGCGTATCGAAACTATTTATACGTAATTGCGATATCACGCGATAAGATGAAGATAGATTTGATGGGAGAAAAGTAGTGTCGAAGTAACGTTACGAAGTGAGCGAGGACCAACAGTATTTGCGCGATCATCGTCGAACAGCAACCCGAAACTATTTATACTTATCGTGATTGGAACGTTTAGAAATAGATTGCGGACGTGCCGGATAACCAAAGAATATATCCCACCGTGGAGTTGAAATCGAAATGTAAAGTCAAGATAAAAGTAAAAAAAGAAATGTAAAATTGGCAAGATTGTGTATTCAATTGCGACTGCCAATATTGCATAACGTATTCTAAATCGTCTTTGTCGTCGGTAGCAGGATCGGGAGAACAAAAAGGGAACGGATTATTCGACTCTTTTCATTTCACGAGATAGCCGGCGCCAATGACGTCGACTGAGATGGCGGCTTGCGCGCCGATGATAAATCGATTGAAAATAATCGACACGATTTTCGCACGCATACATAAAACATTTCATTGGGGCGCGACCGAGTTTTCATTCGGCGCAAAGTATATATCATTACGATATACGGAAAGTGATAAAATCTATTGAGTACATTAATTCTAGTTTAATGGAATATAAATCCGCGAATGACAGCTATAATCGACAGCTCGGTTATGAAGCGCACCGCGAGGGAAGAAATCGACGGACGAGACTGAAACTGCGGCAGATCCATAAATACGATATCATAAATAAACATCATGAATAATTTATTTCGTCGAAGTAAATAGGCGGCCCGCCGATTCGGCCAACGGCTCCGACACTAAAACGATCATGGCACCCCATCGATATTTTCCCGTCGCGAGATACGAGCGGAAAATCGTCATTAACCGTGGTGGCTGGACGGCCGCGCGCGCAGCCTGCGCAGAAAATAACGGAGTCGAGAGTGAAAAGGACACGACGATATTATCGGACATGCCTGACAAATGTTTTCCTCCTTCGCGCCGAGAACCGCGTCTGAAAAGTCCTCCCTTGAGAGACGATCGCCGATCGGGTCCGCCAACAGAAGGATCGTTCCGCTTTAAGTTCCGCCTTGGTAACCTAAGGATTTCGCATCGATGCTCACCCCGTCGTTTCGTCCCGTCTTCCTAGTTCCCTTTGCTAATCAATTTTCTTCTTGCGGCGACCGCGGTCAATTGTTTGCTAAGTTCAAACAACCCGCACTTTGCGATCGGAATAAGAAGACAAATCTAACAGAGACCCCAGTCGATTTCTTTCTTGCGGCGACCGGTATCAAATTTAAATAACCCGTCCGCACAAATGAAATAAGAAGATAATAGGTAATAGGAAGAACTAGTAGATGCGGTCGTAGGAACTCTGTGCACGGGTTCAGAATTAATGCGGATTATCAATCGAGTCTATGTCATTCGAAGAAAACAGCATCCGATTCTCATTTTCACTCGTGGCTATACACGCGTCAGACGGGAATGCAATTTCGTCCTGGGAGTAACTCTAGCACATTTCCCTTTGGAAATTCTAGTTAAACGGATCGGTACATTACGAACATTATAAATTCGTAATGACTAGCTGCAAATGCGGCTCGCATTAGCCGAAAAGCAAAGCGCGTTAAAAAGCTGACGTAAGCGGACCTACTCTCCTTCTCGTGCTTCTAGCTTCTCTAAAACAAACACCGGATTCCTTCTGTGCACGGGGCTCGGGTTACAAGGCGCAGCTTCATACTGTGCTTGGTAACACACTTTCCACGCGCGAGAAGAAGAGCCCGTTCTACAAACTTCATCCTTCTTCTCCTCGCACCGCGACGTCTTCTTTATTCTCCTTGATTTTGCCTACTACGGGTGGAGAAGAGCAAGATCTCCGGAGCGCAGGAAGTAGAAGCGAACCGCGCATTACTTCTATAATCATTGCCACTCGCCCCCGTAGTTCCTCCGAGGAATCAATTATTCCTGGGATCATTAATAAAACGGCGGAATCTCGAGCGCGATAGAAATCGTTCGCTCGCTCGGCGCGACGGGATAGAGTGCCGACTCTCTCTGCACGGAGTCGAGTAAGGTACAGTTTCGTCGGTCGGATGAGCACGGCGGGCCGAGCGAATATGGAATCAGAAAAGGAGAAGGAGAAGCAGAGAGTGAAACAGAATCCTGGAAGGTAGGGAGAGGCAAGGTAAAGGACGAAGCGAGATGGAGAACGGAAAGAAGACTCTGGGTCTCTTTCCACCGAGAGAAGGAGAGAAGAGTGGAGAGTGAAGGAAGAGAGAATAGAAGGACGAACGGAGAAGGAGATGGGGTCTAACTTCGTGGAGTCTTTGCCTTCCTTTGCCGATTCCCATCCCTTTCGCGCGCTACACGTCGGTCGGAGAGGAAGTGGGCCACCGCGCTTTATTTCCTCCCATTCGCTCCCCCTTCCTTCTACCCCGGTTTTCGTCGGCCACCCCTTCGTTCTCCATCCCTCTAAGCTTCCACTTTCTGCTACGGAGGCTTCCCAGTTACCAGAGGAGCACCGTAAGAGGGAACTTCTGCTAAATTAATTTCCAACGATTTACATATGTCGCCCGCTATCGTTATGATAACAATACGCTCGCCAGCCTGGGCTCACCACACGCGCACGCGCGCCTCCCTGACTCTCTTCTCCACCTAAGAGGATTTACCTCTCGATAGGTGGTAGTTTTGGCATAGGGAAAATCGATTTGGCGGATCCATTCAAGCCACTCGATTCGGTTCCCCCGAGTACTCGCTCACCGCGACCGATAACTTTCCGCGGATGAACGGGGCGGACGCCCGTAATTTCTTCGTAAACGGGGCCCACCTAGGCGGAACGTTTTACGCAAACTTCGCGACGCCCTCTCGTCCGCCCGCGCATCCTCCTCGTTTCATTAGGCGTATTGTTATCTTCGCCCTCGCGTGTAATCGCCGGTAAAACGGATAAGCGCGTTAGGTTAAAAAGAAAATTTCGTAGCGTTAAATAGGACGTCCGATAATGGCCGTTCGCCTCGTTCCTTTTCCTTTTTAACGACGTCGAGAAACAGGCTCGAATTCCGTCCCATCCGTTTTATTCCATTCTATCGCATAATTGTACGGCCATTTTCCAAATTACGCGTCCGATAACCCGACGGCGCGCCCAAGCGCAGTAGGGTCAGATAGTCGCGGCGCGCACATCGCATGGGGCTACTTTATTAACGGTAAGTCGAGAGGAGGAGAAAGAAAAAGAGGAGACAGATCGCGTGCAATTCTCACATTCGTCGCGGACAGGTCATTTATTCCGAAGTTCCTCGGAGAATTATCGCGTTTCAAAATTAAAGGGAAGACTATCCCGAGAGAGAGGGACGAATGGAGAAAGGGGTGGTAGAGCGAGGATGAGAGAATGCGAAACCCGTATAAAATTTCAGAAGAATCGTACGCGTCGCTAAGCGTGTTCTGGCCTTTCTTGTCATTAACGGAGATCATCGGGCGATCGTGAATCGCTTAATAGCCGAAATCTATAATATCGCATTCGCCAATCGTCCAAATAAACCGGGGATAATAATTCGTGAACCCGTCAACGATATCGCACGAATCTGTTTATTCCCCGTTTGTCGACTATCGTTGCGCGCGTGTACCCCGCTCGAAATCAGCCGGGGCGCGTAATCCTCGGCGAGTTTTCTCCGTTCTATTTATTCAATTTATTTTTCCATTCCGCTTTGGGGCAATTTTCCCAGGACTCGATCCCTTTCGAGAGGACCGGGACGTCACCTCTTCTTTCTCCGCTTCGAACCTCCCGCGCGTCGGGGAGCCGGCGCTTTTGAATGGACCGATTGCCAATTGGCCGAGGTCTACCTGCAATTGATAGAGGCTACAGTTGAATGGAACGTGCGGGGGTGTATCGAAGGGCTCCCCAATGACAATAGGTGGCTGGACGTGGAATAAACGAGCGCGCTGCTGTCGCTCATTGTCTCTCCCTTCTTGCGGCCGCGACTCTTTCCTTCCCCTCCTCTCGTCCTTCTCCACCACCTTTACTTCACCATCCTCGCGCTTCGAAGCCTATGCGCTTACCTGCCGCTCGGCTTTTTCTCTCGTGCGCAAGCGGCCCGGCGAAAACGAGCTCTTGTCCCTACTTAGCCCGCAATACGTCTGTCCGCATGCACCGGCCTTAAGGCGAGCGCGCTCCACGACACCCTATAACATAATCAGTCCGCAATGTATTTATCGGACCTTCCAGGCACAATGCCCATTGTCCGACGGGCGCTGGTTCTCGCGCCTCGCGAGAGCCCCGCGGCGGCTCCTCCTTACCGAGAAGGAACACAAGGATGCCGCTGACGTAATCGCGCGCAAACGGAATTCATAAGTGTCCTCGATGACGTTTTGCTCGCTTTTCTGCGTCCTCGCGTCCCCGTTCTCGAATTTTGGGTCAACTTCGAGGTCGAGCGCCGTCGCTGAGCGATATTGTAAATTTTTCGGATTCGAGGAGGTCAAGGGTCTGGACGAAGCGCTCGGTTGGGATGGCATTCGTAAGAGTCGCCACAGTCCTTTTCCTTCTCCTTTGGCGGTCAACTGATCTGCTTCTCTCGTCGCACAGGAATTATTTCGTTCTTCCATGAGAATTCTCCAGATTTATCCAAACGGTCCAGAGACCGTACCGCCCCTCGTACCTCGCATAGCGAATGAAATTGCGACAGCTATCGAAAGATCGACGTTGGAAAATGGAATTTTTCTCTAGGCTAAATACTATCGCTCGAGAGGATTAACGAAAGAAACGAGGAAGAATCCGTTCTTCGAGGACCCGAGGAATAAAACGTTCTCGGATACAGGACGTCCAACGATCACACCCGAGAGGAATAACGACGGTGAGAATCTAAAAAGAGATAGATTCGAGGTGAATCGACTTCCGCGAAATCACTCGGTGTCACCCCGGATCGAACTCCGTGGGCCCCGCGAAAGGAAAGGACGTGGAGAATTCGGTCTCGTTTCACGCCCTCGGCATATTCCAGGGATATCGAAGTTTCCGCAGGAACGCTCGCTTCCGTGAGATATGAGTTCGCGAACTGTCGCCGGCGTCATCCACCCAGGAGTCGCCCTCCTGGTCTACGCTCTTCAGCTTGCCACCACCTCCACTCTAACCTCCACCTCCTCGAGAAAATAAAATCTGCCAGATTTCGGGAGCCTCCAGACGGTACGAGAGGCGGAAACTGGAGGTAGTGGAAAGATGCGCGCGATGTCCGTGGCTCGCATATTGCGTCCACCCCTGAGGACGAGGGAGGGGACGGAGCGAGAAAAATAGTCCCTTTACATTGGAGGCTTTTGTCTCTCCCCCGTGTCGCTTCTTCTCTCTGTCTCTCTCTCTCTCTCTCTCTCTCTCTCTCTCTCTCTCTCTCTCTCTCTCTCTGCTCTCGCCACTCAGTCTCCACCTACGACGAGAACGACGACGGCTGGCCGATACGTTCGAGCGCATTCGACTCATCGATTCGACTGCTCGCCGCTTTTGCCGCGATTCTCCCATTTCGAACCTCCTCGAATTCGTTCGAGCCCGTTCCGAGAACATAGGAGAATCATCCGGAAAAATCCTTTGGCTGCCGAGAGAACTGAGTGAAGGAGGCAGTGAGAGGCTTGAAAGCGAAGTGTTCGCGAGTCGAGGAAGAACGAGCCGGACCAGAAGGACGCGAACCACGTTGAGATAAATAGGAGCCTCGTAAAAAGCACAAACGCGCTACGACGACGGAATCGTACGAATATCTTCGTTTGAAAGGAGAACGCACGGTGTGAGGTGGCACTTGAGAGCGCGGAGGATTTGTTTTTATTGTACAGCATGCAAATGGCGTGCGCGGAACACCGCCCGCGGGGATGCCCGCGCCCCGCGAGTGCCAGCCGTGTCTTTGCTCCCGCTTTTCTCCTCTCGCGTGCCACGCTTTCTCAAATGGGCGCAGTCATAAACTGGATTGTAAAGGCGAGGAGTAACTCTTCCTCACCCGAAGGATTCTAAAGTAATGCTAAATTCTTCGAGACCCTGTGCACGCCGCGGTAAGAGGAGGGAACGAATTGTGCGAGCGGGACGGTAACTCCTTTACGGCGTTACGCTTCGCTGAGGAGAATTATCGGTAGAGCGATCATCACCGGGGAACCGATGAACACCGAGGAAAATCTCGTTTCTCCCGGCTTTCCGGATGCGTTAGCAAGAAAGGAAACTGGCCGGAAGACGAATATTTACGAGTTGCGGGAGAGCAACGTGTGATGCGCGTCGAAAGAAAGATAAATGTGTTTTAACCTCTTACCCGGAGGATTGATTTTTTTCGATGCGCGAAAAAAGATCGGATTCGAAACTTCCGGGAGGAAAGCATTTCTTCGTGCCCGGTGAAAACATGGCGGGTAAGTAACCCAGCTACTTGCTAATTCGGTCACTTTTTGAAGGACCATGAAAATTCGGTATTTTATATGTTTCTCCGTGCATAGGTATCCTCGAAAAAATTGTGAATCGCTAGTGTCCCCAAGTGCACGTGAAACATGTCTGCGAATGCGGGAGCATGAACTTCACTTTGTATACTCCGAGGTTAAACGCGACTTCTCTCGAAAAGACATCCGAATAAATCTTCCTTAGATGTCTTCCCTCCTCAAATTATTATAAATAGATGCACCTTTCGGCTAATACCTTGAAAGTACTGCGGGCTGCCATCTTTATGCCTTCCAGAAAGGAGCTGGCTTCACTCCGCTGAGCACAATTTCTCTCTTGAGCTTAAATCGAGCACTCCGCGAGTCGGGGACAGCACTGTTTCATGCAACGGCACTCATCGTCCTTGTAACCGGTGGAATTTTTAAGGTAAGCAATTTACATTCTCGATGATAGACTGCGCGGGGTTCATTCGTGAGAGTAAATTTAAATTTTCCGTAAGCGTAAACTGAAGAAGCTGCAATATGAAAGTCATCCGGAACCGGTGCTTGGAGGAAGGTCTTCACAACTATCGCTAAGACACTTGGTTGAAGGAGGGTTATCGACCTTGAAGGTTCCGGCGTGAGACGAGCCGAAGGAAGAGAATCTTCGAGAAGGAACAAATGCAGGCGGGGTCGAAGTGCATCGCGTGACAAACACGTTTCATGCGCGTCGGTACTTTGCTAAGCGAGCGAGCAGCCCGGGGGAGGCGATTCGTCGTCAACCAAAGCGTAAACTGCATTTCGGGGTCTCTAGATTCGCTCGCCGGCGAAACCATTTTTCCAGCCGATCGATATATCACGGAGCATCGCGTTCGCCCTCTCGCGACACTCCACCCTCAAATACCCACGCGCGGGAGTAGGAGCGGGTGCGAGGTCCAACGTTTTCGCTGGATCGGCCAAAACGCCTCGCCCGGGCAGGAGAACGTCCGCGGTACGCGCAAGAATTCCTCGCCTACTTTATAGGTACTATCGACCTCGCTTGACGTAAGAGTCCGCCCTCGGCGATAATTTCGACGTTTCTCTCGCTTTTAACTTCTCGCGCGCGGCTGATTCACCCCAGCTTCTTGCTCGCGGGCGAGCAAGAGCGAGTTCTCGGACGCTCGGCCGCGGAAATTATGGAACGGCGAGCGAAGGATGAAATCGTTTCCGACCGAGCTCGACTAGCTCTTCCCGAAAGCGGAGAAATTGAGTTTGGACCGAAGGAGGTGGAGACGAAGAAGGGAGAAAGAAAAAGGAAAGAAGAGGAAAGGCATCGGTCGATGAATTCGGTGAATCAAGAGAGGGCCGCATTAAATTCGCGTAGTTGCGGGCTCGAGCGCGGTGACCCAATTTCCTCGATTTTTTTTTTCCCCACGATGCACGATGTCTGGGCAAAAGCTGAAACTAAAAGTACCTCCTCTCCATGCGGAGAGAACTCGTGGGCAAGGTGAAGCACCAGCACGTTGCGTAATCCAGCGAGCAAATAAATAAGCGCTCGAGGGCACTCGCTAAAGCCATAAATTCTAAAATCTTGGCGACCGGCAAACACCTCGGTTCTTCCACCGCGCACGCTTTCTCGGCCCGAGTTAACGCTCGTCGTGATCCTCTCTCGGTCTCGGCTTCTCGTTTTTCTCTCTCCTTTCCTTCCTCGTGGCCGTTTCCACTCCCGCTGGTCCAAGGACTCCGGAATATCGGAACAACGATCCCACGAAGCACGAATTATGGAGCATCGTGTACGCGTACGGTGATTTGCGGATGAATGTGCAGGATATTACTCTTTCCCTCTTCATTCCACCTCGGTACCGCGCGCAGGCGTGCACTCGCCGAAGCGAGAAACACGGGGGTGTAAATAATTATATTTCTCCGCTTAGTTTTATGTGCAAGAGTAAAAAACATACACATTGAAAATCATTGGAGACCTTCCGACTTAGGAGATTTCCAGAAACGCGGTATAAGCAATCTAACCACCGAAAGCTTCTAACCCAGAAGTAAACAACCTCACGGCGCACGTATTGTATCCTACCATAAATCACGAGATTTTGCATTATCGTTCAGCAGCAGAAGGTCTTTTCTTAGACGGTCCAAGAGTCCCTACGAATCCGACGAGCAGAATAAAAACTGTTCTCCTAATTCTATTCAACTTCAACCTGTCGACGCCTCTCTCTTAACTTCATTTAATTTCCAACCCACCTCTTACACACGATCCCTTTCCTAAGCCTATCAACTACCGAATACACGTTGGATCGAAACTCCTCGCTGAAAGAAAGTCCTACGCGTGTGAGAAAGGTCCACGCGTGAGCTCGCGTCCTCGTAGATCCATTTCCGAAGTGGCCTCACACGTGGACCCCACCAAGGAGCGTCCGCGCGCGCACGTGAATCCCATCGTCCGAGCGCATACCAGACGTACGCACGAGGGGGTGCATTCACCTGTACCTGCAGGCTCCGCGTGGAACGCAAACACGCGCGTGGGCGCATTCACATGCACTCGCGGGCACTGTCGCCTCGGTACTTACCGCGTCCACTACTACCGAATCCGCGCGCATTCACGAGCGCCCGCGCGCACGCGCGACCTCACAACTGCATTCACACGCCGAGACGGGAGAGGACGCGCAGGATCGCGTGGGTGGACGAGGCACGTACACGCGAGAGGCTGAATTCATTTGTATGCGCGCACGAACGGAGAGGGGGCGAGAGAAGAAGAAGAAGAAGAAGAGAAAGAAGAGCGAGGGAAAGAGAAAGAAGAGGAGAGGGTTACACCTTGGTGTAGCGAGGCGTGCGAGCAGGATGCTGCCTGGTGCAGTTGTTGGTCGCGCTGCCTGTGTGCCTGGCTTGCTGCTGGTGGTGCCGCTGCTGTTGCCGCGTGGAAGAGCCAGGCATGTTTGCCGACAACAAATAAACGAAAATAAAGTAGCTACTCCGGAGCTCCGGCAGAGAGATCGGCTTCAATTTATACAACTCAGGGTTCGGACTTAATCTGGGAGACAGATTTACACCCACGGACCATGAGATGGGTGGGGAGAAGGCGGAGAAGGCGGAGAAGAGAAAAAGAAGAAGGGAAGAGTAGGTGGAGAGGGAATAAGAGAGGGAGCGAAGAAGGATACATCGATGTTTACCCGCGTCTTCTTCCTATTCGACTTTTTCGCGGCGCGCGCGGCCGCGGAAGGGAGTTTCGATGCCGAAATTCGACGTCGCAACAACGAAGACTAATTATCCTCGTGCTCCTTCAACGGCGAAACCCTAGAAGAATTATAGAGGCACGAATTTTGAATTCTCGAGTCCCGATAAACGAGGCTCCTTTCTCAGCCCCTCTCTCTCTCTCTCTCTCCCTCTCTGGTCGCATAAACGAAAGAGGCCACGAGCGCATTGCGATTCACCGCTCAAATATCTCGGGGCGCAAACCAGCGATTTCCTTTATTCATGAAATTGCCATTCGATTGTATTCCTTCGAGAGGATAACGCGAAGGCGTTTCTTTCGCGTGCTTCCATTCCTCGCGAGTGAACGAGAGAGAGGGAGAGAGATGATGGGGAATAAATTAGAGAGGCATTGCCTTAAGACCATTGTTTCCAGGACGATATCGATCAGCCTGTAAATTCGTACGACAAGTGCGCTTAATCTCGTACGTATCGAATGACAACCGCGCTCGATCTTCGAAACGGCGACGGGGGTTGTTGGGTTGGGATGGTGGGGTAGTAAGAAGCAAGAAGGAGCGAGGCTGCCGCGCACTCTCGGCGAAACGTGACTCCGCGGAAACGTTAGGTATGCATCGGGTGCGCCGGTGTCGATGGCGAACGATCGCGTCGATATTCGTCGACGTTCGAGTAGTTTAACATTGACAAGCAAGTTACAGGCGTTATTCGAGAACGGCATGGTGCACTCGATATGGGTAAACGGCGCTCTCGACGATCCTCCTCGTCGTCCGCCCACCCGCTTCCATTCGAGAAGCGTCCGCGAGCAGGGACGCGCGCGCGCGCGCGCGAATCGTGTTGTTATCCCAACAGCCATGTTTCGCGTCTGGATAAACTGGTGTAATGGATAAACCACTATAAACACACGTTGTCACCGAGGTTCTCACGAACCTCGGTCTTTGTTCGTTCCACGGATATCCTCTACACCCCGTCTCAGTTTCCCTCGCCACATCGTTCTCCTCTCGCGAGACGCGCACGAGGACATCTTTCTCGCTTTGCTCGGAGGTCACGTGCGCGCGCGCGCGCGCGAGGCGAGCTGACGTTATCTCCACGTTTGTTTACTCTGCGCCACGGTCCTCCGCGCGAAAGCTTCCAGCGAAGTTGCATATTAATAAAAGTTTCGGCAAATTAGTTTAGTTTCCCGGAGTTTAGCCGCTCATTCGGCGGCTCGCGGTGTAAACTTGCGGGAAGGTAGAGTAGGCTACCTTCGCGCTCTCAGCTTCTTCGTTGGCTTCGCGGCAAATTATCGCGGACCGTCCTGCGAAACGAGAACATAGAAACGGAAGGATTTCGATGCCACGGTTAGATAGAGTCGAAGAAATGCCTCTCAACGGTTCGAGGAGCGATGCTTTCTTGAGAGTCGCTCACGGTAAAATTAAGTTTCGCCGAAGTAAAGCGTAGAAATCGTTACCTTCGAATTCGGTCATCGAAGCGACCTGCGACGATCACAAACTAATAAACACCAGCCGTCGACTGTCGATTCGCTTACGACCCCGAAATACCACGTGTTAACACCGTCACCGCTCGGACGTAATTAACCCGGAGCCTCGACATTTCGCTTCGACCACGATGCAGTTAAAAAAAAAAACAAGATAACGCGAGATAAATTCAACTCTCTTTCGCGCGGATTAGAACTATCCGTGAGCGGGTGTCGTCGCTCAGCCCCCGAAGAGGCATTAACGAAATAACAGGCGGCGCGGCATCGAGCTTATCGTCGACGTCAGCGATGAAAACGACCGGCGCGCATTACGGAAACGGTAGTTGGAAGATTTATCGCGCGACCTATCGATCTCGAGCTCTCTCGCGGGTTCGCCCGCTGCCGAAATGCATCGCGCCGGTCCCCGATATATCCGCGCGGAAATACATCCAACAAATATATCCCCCGAAGGCATTTCCTCCTCCCTCAGTTCCTCTCCCTTTCGCTCGTTCTCTCTCGTTCCACTCTGCGGCATGACGTCCGGACACCGACGAGGGACATAAGTCCCGGTATGACTTTGCGAAGATGCTACCGCCATTCTGTCATCGTATTTTCATCGCACCTCCGCCCGCCCGCGGAACGTCCGCGCCATGTTTCATCCCCGTCCGTGATGGATGCGGTACAAATGTGTTCATACGTCTTAACTCGAGTCGGGGTTTCTTGGGATCACCGGAGTGACCAGTGAAGCGGAGAGACGCGATGGCGAGAGAGTGGAAGGTCGAGTCGGAGATGGGAGGAAGGGAGGCGAGGGCATATCCGAAGGTGGTGGGTCGAAGGGGAATGGGCGGGTGGGAGAGAATTGCGCCTGGATTGTGTTCCCACTTCCTCGCCCAAAGGCGAACTTGTAACCATATATCAAGCCGAGTTCTGTCTCTCTTCTCGGCCGTGGCCCGAGCTACCGAGTCCGCCCTCCGCAAACTCCCTAACTTACGTGGGTACTTACGTGTACTCTCGAAGGTTCGCTACGACCTTCCGTATGAATACGAATGTACCCTGTCCCCGTGGCCGAGCGTGTCTCGCAGTCGGAGCTGCTACGAGGGAATCTTTTTGCGCCCTGGAGGACGACGGTGGAGGAGAGAGAAGGAGGAGGAGATGCGAGAGAACGGAAGATCCGAATCTGCGGCCAAGGAGGGAAATCGAAGTCCGAGTAATCGAAGTTAAACCCGGAATTCCATTCTAGGATCGAGATAAAGAGGCAAATTGGAGAATGCTACGCAGGTGGATCCGTTTCCAAAGGTTTACAAGGGTGCTCCCTCGAATCTGTCGAAGGACGTGTAAACTTCCTCTAATAAAATTCCACGGGGGTAGCGCGAGAAGAAAGGTACGGTGAATCGTGGAAAGCCGGAAATTGGAAAGGATCTCCATGCGCGAGTGTCTCTCAACGAGGGACGTAGCTTCCGAGGGTGGAACGACAAAACCCCCTCGGTCGGATAATGTGATTAATGGGACTAAACGTTTCTCTCCGACCTCCTTTCATCCTCCGCGGAACTCCTCCGGCAAGAAACGTTTGACCCATGGAGCCGTCGGCAACGACTGTCACTGCATCGATGTGAACGTTGAACGAGGGCGGGTTCTTCGAGGACCGGGAAGTCCTCTTTCCTCCCTTTATACGATCCTCTTATCGAACGAGCGGTGGCTCTTCATCGCTGCTGACATGGTCAGCGTTTTCAGTTAATAGCCCGCGCAGATACGACGCTACGCGAAAAGGTGGAAACGCGATATCGCGAGACGTACGGTCTTCCACGACGACGGTGCTTCCTTCCTCGGCACCTATCAGGCCACTCACTCTTCCTTCTGCGTCGCGTCGATTTTTCTTCCGATTCGTGCCATTCCTCGAAAGTAGGCTGCCGAGGGTCCAAAACTACCGGAAGAGGAAATTATCCAGAGAATTGTCAAAAATGAAGAATACGAAAGTCAAACGAACGGATATACTCTCGGGTTAGAAAAGTTACCATAGACCTTCGATTAGATTGTTCTCGGGACATCCCTTAACGGACCCTCGAATAATCAACTTCTGTTTGTTGTCGAACCTCGTGCGGTTTTGCGAATCAAAGCATCGACCCTGAAGCGATCCGTATCTAACCTGCGAAACGAAGTAGCTTTCGTAATTCGTTTCCCTCGCTCGGAAACTCGGGCACAGCGCTAATGTGGAAGATCGTGCCCTTCCGAGAGCTCCCAAAGGAGGAGACTTGGGAGAAGATGAGACGGAGGGAAGAGTGACAAGAGAGGAAGAGAGCGAGAGCACGTTGGAGGCCTCCCTCCGTTGCTTACCCAGCTGCTTCCTTGATTTTGCTACCTTCGCTTTTCATATTTCGCTACGTAAACTAGACAGTGCTAGGTGTACTAACGAGGGACTCCACGTACTCGTGCTGCCACTGCTACCAGGCCACGGTACAAACGTCAGCCGGCGCAATTTCAATGCTCGCGCGTAAACTGAAGAACCTTGAAGTACGTAACTACCGTGCCACATACACGGATGCGCATCACGGGATGCAGGAGGAGCATGATCAGAGAGAGGGTCGAGAGGTATGGGAGAGAGAGAGAGAGAGGGCTAGGAGTGGAAAAAGAAAGAGAGAAGGGGTGAGAGCGTGGGTAATATCAAAGACGGAGAAGGAAGGCGACCTCTTTATGCGGAGTACATATTGACTGCTTCTCTCAGCGTGTAAGCACGAGTTCAAAATTCGTCTCACGTGGGATAACGTCGTGCAATAGACGACACTTCGAGGCGAAGAATACCGGAGACAGCTACGATAAATCATCGAACAACGGTTACAGTGGGACAATGCTCATTGTTAAATGCTCGCATCGAGATAGGAGCTTAGGAGAGTGCCTAATCGCGTCTAAGTCCCCGATGGATCCCATTAAGCACTCTATCGCTCGTTTAGACACCTTGTCATCGACGGAATTTCTACGATTATTGCAGATGGGAATGTACCTACTCTGTCTCTCGCCTCCTGCCGCCTGGTCCTAACCATTTGCTAAGGTCTCGCTAAACCTGGGCCATTAGAAGCGCTCTCTTCGTCATTGTAAACGCTATTAATGTTGGAACCTACGTAGCTCGACGTCCAGGACAGTTTCTATTGGCGCATAACTCCCTTCTCGCAGATGTTAGCCTCGTAATACCGCAACTCGCGTGAAACAGTCCGAGCCGCTCTTTTCCTCGAAGGTTTTACGAACCAGCTCGCATTATGGAGTAAGCAGTCGGGGTAGACAATGTAGTACTTGGCAGGGATACCCCTTTTAAATTTCAGCCCTGGAACTACTAAAGTCAGAAAAGCTTGGGGGGACCATCGAAAAAATAAATAAATAACTGCCAAAGACAATTCCACGGGTAGGAAAGCCGTCCCGTTACACTTTCACAAACTCCTTAAGCGACGACGAAGACACTCCGATATAGAAATCTTCTCTCGAGGAATTTCAATGTCCACCCACTGTCCATTACCAGTGCTCGTGTCCTACACCCACGCTGAAAGAATGAAGTTGTCCTATTCTACGAGGCTACTGTAACAAAAACTCCGGTGCCGGAGGAAGTCTGCTCCAACTACCAATCAGGCCGTGGATTGGAGTAGACTCCCTTCTGATAGTGTGATCCCTGCGTTTTGCTTACGAGGACCGTACATAGGAGAGAATCTCTAAGACAAGACGCGAGGGCGGCAGGGGATGGAAGCCTGACGGGGGGCAGGGAGCACCGTCGTTGTGCCACCCGAGTGCTCTTCCACGACTCGTCGGCTCGTGTGCGCGCATCTGCACCCACCGCCTCCGAACGTCCCCGACGACGTATACTCCGGTCCCCGGCGGGCACGCGAGGGCCGCGTAAAATAATAACGCGAATAACACTGCGCACGCGCGCGCATCGGTCGCGATATTCGCGTGGACGGCGAGACGAGCGCAACCAGCCGCATTTAATGCGCCGAGCGAGCGAGCCGGTGCTAAATTATTCCGACATACGGACGAAAGGAACGTCCGCGAGTTTCTTTGAGGTCGCCGCGCGGTCGCGCGCACCGCGACGTAAATTAATAAAACACATTTCGTTCCTTCGCCGCGGACGTTCTCGGCAAGAGTCTTCGCGCGCACCGTATTAACCTCCTGCTTAAAGGAATCTCATCCCCCTCGGTATTCCGCCTTTGCGGCGAGCGCGTTCGAAGCGTTTTGTAGCTCGTCTAGTCCTGCCGTCTGATTCTCTTCGGATAGGTCCGCGCCTCGTCACTCGAGGAGATCAGTGGATCCTAAATCGGTGAGCGAATTTTCAAAATTCGTAGGTACCCTGAAAGCGAACCTCGGAACGAGGGGATGATAGGACGAAGGAATAAGGGGGAATGCAGAAGGCACGAGGCTAGAGGAAATTTGTAACTTCGATCAATTGACTCGTGATAAAGATAGAGGTACCGCGAGTGAAGTTCAAACCAACGCGCATGTTCCAGGCGTTTTGTACCTCGTCCAATGTTACCCCGTGATTCAACCTGAGTAGGAGCCATGTGCCTAGTCATTCGAGAAACTTAATGCATTCCAAGTCGGTGAGAGAATCCTCAAGGTTCGTAAATATCCTGCAAGCGACATCCAGAACGAGGAAACGACAGCGTAAAGGAATAAATTCGCATGCGTACGGGGTGGGATTAGAGAAATTTTGTAGGATGTCGGAGTTTCGATCGCCCTGCTCGTGGTGGAGATTAAGGATCCGCGCGTAAAGTTTTCGAGGCCCTTGCGCGACCAGTCAACGCGCTCGCAGGAGGCTCGAAGAAAAAGCTTTCATTAAAGTTTTCCATCGTTTTCGACGAACTTTCCCGCGTCTGGTTGCCCGACGACGTAACGCCAACTCTCTCGGTGGCCATCCGTCATAACCTTCCATACTCTTCGCGCCCAGGTACCTTTCTCTCTCTCTCTCTCTCTCTCTCTCTCTCTCTCTCTCTCGGTCTTCCTCCTTCCGTCCCCGAGACGAAAAGTAGTAACGCTTCCGGCAGAACTCTCTTGCGAATCTAGCGGATGACCCTACCTCTTCGTTCTCGGTGCCACCCCTACACCTCCCCGCCACTATCCAGCCAGGATCTTCAGGTGCAGTCGCAGCTGCTCCTCGAGAATGAAAGAGCGAATGCAAAGTTCCCCGATGCGAGACGCTTTCCGCGCACTAAGGACAGTCCACGGCTCGGAGTTCCTTTCTTTTCCCACCCGTTCCGCGGACACGCTTCTCCCGCTCGTCCCACGCGAGAAAATCCGTCGTGCCACGCGCCCGGAACGAACACTTTTCAACCACCCGGCGTACCACCTTCGTCCACGACACCCTTCTTCTTCTCTTCCTCTTCCGCTTCTAGAGGAGAGCGTCTTGCTGGCCTGCGACCGTCTTCGGAGAGTAAGGGCGACGCCCTGGACCAGGGTCGAGCGCACCGGCGGCAGCCTCGTTCCGGTTTAACTTTCTGTAAATCCCTTTTCCCACTATCCGTGGACCGTGTATACCCACGGTCTCCAAGAACGTTGAAAAATTAACTCGCGTCGTAGCGGGCAACGCCACCGGCCCCAACGATATGCAAGACACAAAGGCGCGGTACTTGAGGAATTCTTGTACTGTTTCATTTCGTCCTGCTGCGACTCGACGATGCTTTCCGCGGGAGAGAGCCAAAGGAAGGAAGAGGACGAAGAAGGAAAGAAGTGGTAAGAAGCGCTGGACGATGCCAACGAGTTTCTCTATTTCTTCAAAATTGTTACGTCTTGAGAGTGCTCTCGCGAGCGATGCGGTCGTAAGGAAAGAAGGGGAATCGTAGATAAAAATATTGTGCAAGGAGCACTAGTGTATTAAATATCGCGAATGATCGACAATTAATGGACACGCGTGCTCCACTATGAGAATACGCAACGAACCGCGAGAATAATCTGTATCCAGTCTGTTAAATCTCCTTTGCGCCTGGCGTCGGTAAAAGCAAGATAAGAGAAGAGCAATTGCGTAGTAACGACATTATAACCCCCGACACTGTTCTTCGGCATTCTTTCATAAATACGATCCGTGCAAACGTGACCTTTAAATTTGAACCGAGGTAAGAAATTAATGGGCCCCGAGTATTGCGCCCTACACCGCGGCACGTAAATTCTCGCGGACTCGATATGGATGGGCTACTTTACGTTGAAATCGCAGCTTTGCTTTCCGACTCTTGATTCGTCGCGCTATTATGAGCGCGCTTCGAGGGCATGTTTACGTCGAAGGGGTCGCATAAAGTACGGCACCAATACGCGTGCAACTTACGCGCAACTATATCGGTTGCCGTATAGCAGCAAAGACATCAACGCCATTACGGCTTGCCGCAGCAACATAAACTCCGTAAACATGTCCTAGGGACTTTTTTCCCCCTGGCCCTCTCATCGCCGCGATATTAGTGTCGCTGGCGCTGCATAAACACGCTCTAACTCGGCCATTAGCTCGTTGTTTACACTGTTGCATAAGTTTCCGATCCCTTTTCCGCTTGGCGCGGAATTACGGGATACGTGGCAGGGCCTAGGCATCGCCTACGTTGGATAGAATCCAGAGCTGATCGATCGGAATATCTTTCTATTTAGCAGATGTTTTCAAGATCATAAGTGCCAAGCAGGTGAATTTCCGTCTGGCGGTCTTAAAAGTGCAGACGCTCTCGATATAATATTTACATTTTGCTACCTGCGCGTCCAATCTAGATGGAGTGCTCAAATTAGTCATACGACTCTGAATACTGAATTCCTTATGACCAGCATCGAGAAAAAATTCAAAGATAAGATAAATAGCAACCGATCGGCATGTTACCCCTCTCCACGAATTTATATCGAGTTGAGTAAATGTTAATTAAACACAGAGTTACGACATCTACGTCAGTGTCGCGCTCCAGACCGTTACGAAACGATAACGATACGCAGCTATTTGATCACCGACCAACCACGATCGTACACTAACGGTGCATGCTAATTCGTAGCCCTAGGCAAATTCGTAGCGAGTGGCTCTTCTTCGGTTCCCCCACTCTTAGGGAAAATCGAAGGAAGAGGAGAGGAGGGAGGGGGTAAGTTTTGTGAACACGTGCGGAGCGGAATGAATGAAAACGATCGACGAATCGATCAGTTTGTAAAGACGTATCGCATCGTGAAATTAATCAAATTGTTGGGTTGCGTACAAATTACGTACTCGTCAACCAAGACACACACTCTCAAAGCCATCGAGAACGAGGAGAAGCCTACGACCGTTCATTAAAAATAAAATTGCGCCATACCTTGGGGGTGGAGCGACACGAAGAAATACACGGGTGTGGAACCGTCGAATGCGCGAACGAGAAGAATAAAAAGGACAGCGTCCCGTGGAAAAGCTCTTGGCTAGAAATGACAAAGGGGTTGGAAGGGAGCGACGGTCCGGTAATAAGATAGTAAATGTCGTGTAAGAGTAATCGAATCGAGCGGGGCCGCGAGAAGGATCGGTAGCACGAACGAGGGAAAAGACCGAAGGTGGTACATCGGCACCGAGAGGTTAAGGAAGAGGAAAAGAAGGAGGATGTGGAGGACCAAAGGGTGAATCGAACGAGGGGCGAGAGGTGGGTTACGTAGTGATTGGAGCTCGAGCCGGAAGTGAGCGAGGAAGGAGGAGGTAACTAATAGCCATCAGTTCCACTTTCTCTCTCTCTCTCTTTCTTTCTTTCTTTCTTTCTCTATTTCCCTTTGTCACCCTCTCTCCTTCGAACCCGACCGCTGACCAACGTCCGCGCCGTGTCCTCGCTTTCTTTCCGCATTTCTTACTTTACCTTCCCGCCTTGTCTCGTCCCAGCGATACCTTCTCATTCCGAGTGGCGCCCCTTCCCCCCAGCCAGACGACACGAAATAATTCGAACGTTTCTTTTCGCATCGCTCCGTTTCTCACTTATCTCGACATTGATACAATTACGGTTCGCGGAGGGGTTAGCGCTCGGAGTCCTTGAGCACCGTGCTCTCGCCTCTCCCGTGAGATTTACGATTGTCGCCGATAGCTACAGATGTATCCACGCGCTATCCTGCCTGCCACGGTCAAGTACCGTCTGCACCTTGATACGAGCGTCGACGGTTATTGGCGGGATAATTTACGGACCGATCGAACCCGTGAACCCGAGCCGTTAGTTCAGCGCATTCCGATCGTTGCGCGTCCGATGACCGTTGAGAGACGGGATCGTGAGAGAATTGAATTCTGCAGGTGGATTTACCTTGACCCGTACGTACGGCCGAGGGCAAAATTCCACGGTGGGGCGCATCTCTCGGTTCTCAAAGAGAAAGAAAGGAAAGAAGCACGAGGATCGCACCGGCTAATTATCGAGCGACTCCTGCAACAAGGAGACTCCCTCTCGAAATTTATTTAGTCCACGGTAAAAGCCATTTCCACCGTTACTCTTCGCGAATACGCCACCTTCCCACGGGCGCGAACCACCTCCATCTCGCACGAACCACCTCCATCTCGCACGACGGCCCGAGGCGCCTTATTTCCACCTGGTCCTTCCATTTCTCACTTATCGCGCGACTGCGCGAGGGACGCGATGCAATTCCAATCGAACTAGTCTTGCTCCCCCGTGTTCACAGGGACGTTTACAAACCCGCCTGCAACGTCGTTACGTTCCCTTCGCGCGCCGTTGCCTCGCGCGACGCATTCGAACGAATCGCAAGTGGCTTGCGATGCAAAGGAGAAGAGAGGAGCGCGAAGCGTGCCGAAGGGATCGCACCACGGTTTCTTGTACTCGGTCTCGTAGTCGCCTCCATTCGCTCGCGTTGCCGTTACTCGCGGCGGGATACCGCGAAGATGAGCACGCGGAGAATGAGAACGAGAGGGCGGAGGAGAAGACGGAGAGAGAAGGTAGAGGAGGATGGAAGATGGAAGACGCACACGCGATTGAACGAGCATGAGAGAGAGGGAGAGCTCGACCGAAGAGGAACGAAAACACGCGCGTTAATGAAGCTTACAGTACCTCTACACGCGCGTCCAGATCCTCGCGAGCTCTGCACCTGCCGCTTGTGTCGCAAGCGCCTCTCGCAACACCTTCCGCGATAACGTTGCCGATCGACCGTCCAGGTCCTTCGAGGCCTCCTTCGCAGCCTCTTCCTTCTTCCACCCTCTTACCATCTTCTTCTCTTTCGTCCTCTCGCCGAGGATACCGTGTCCCTACGTAGGTACGTTACCCTACGTGGCATCGGGCTTCTCGGAAGAGGGCTCGTTTCTCGCACAGCCCGGAGAGAAGAGATTAATAGTCCCTGGACTAGAGAGACGAGAGAGAGAAGAGCGCCGCTCGAAGGACTTCCGACGGTGGATGCGTTCGACACGTACGGGGCTCGGGCGAGCAACATCGGTCGATGATTAAGCGACCGGTGGAGAGAAGGTGATTAAAGGTGAGCTTCGCCTAAGTGAGAGAGAGAGAGAGAAAGAGAGAGAAACGGAGGAGCTTGGAGAGAATCGGGAAGGAAAGTCAGATCCTTCAGGTGGAGGATCTTCTTACGTTCGTGAGAACTCCGATTTCGATTGACCGTTCGTCGATGTTCGCTGGATTCGAGGAAAGAAACTCTTTGATGGAAGATCGAACCGAGAGAGTATCTCGGTGTAATAACATGAGAATTACCAGAGTACGGCGCAACGTGGTGGATTTTACCCGTGGAATAATCGCGTTTAGAAAATCTTTCCGAAGATTTCTGGAACTAACAATCGCGTATTATTATTTCCCTTGATTCGCGAGTAGGTCCTTCCCCTCGGACAATAAACTTTTCTTTATTATAATCCTTGATTACGAATGACCAAAAGTAATGTAATTCTCCTGTAATGTTTCTCCACCTTCTCGCGATACCTTCCGTGTACGTTTAATTCCTTGGAGTCTTCCACGCACGCGTGGGCCACGATGCATCGCATAGCGAGACTTTTATCTTTTACAATCGCCGGTAACAACTTTCCCCCGGTTGGAAGGCCTGCGTATGGGCGCCGCAAAGGTGCCGTGCACAATCGGATAATCGCACGTGGTTGCTAACCGTGCCTACCTATGCAGCACCGGGCGAACCTTAATCGCTCTATCTGGGAAAAAAATTTTCATCGAGATCGGCGCGATACTCACGCGGAAACCGCCCCGCGAGTTGAGGAGAGAACAAGCGCATGCCCGATGCAGTAGCAGACGAGAGGAACGCGCGCTGCCCGCTCGACTTCGGAGCCGCTTAACTTTACGACGTTACATCACGCTACACCCTCCCTACAGGAGGATCGTTTTGCCAAGGCTCGTTCGCTCGGCGTCCACGAGATCCAACAATATCAGCCGAGAGAAATGCTTTCCGAGACCTGTCGGCATTTCCTCGGAAATATAAAACTACGAAAAAGGAAAGCACCGATAGGAAAGCGGCCGAGTTTGATAAAGAACCGGGAGTGATAACGGTTGACCCTCGTCGGGTCAGGACTCTCCGACTGACGGAGAATTTTACTAACTTTGCAAGGTCGAGAGAAATCCCCGACGAAATGTGAAAATGCAAAAGTACGGCCAACTCGGATGAATGAAGCGTATAATATAAGCAATCGATTGCACCTGTACCGGGATTCTGTAACTCTCAGTAACGACAAATGTCGCTATCGTTATTCATCAATATCGATGATTATCGCAAAAGATTATTCGCTAACTAGAAGTCATCGACAACTTTCGATAATCTAAATCGTTACATTCCGAAAAGCATCGAAGCCAGCAAATTTTGGACAATTCTGTACTGAGGTAACGATGTTTAGTTACATAATATAATTATACCCTAACCCTAACCTTTTGCGATAATCATCGATATCGATGGATAACGATAGCAATATTTGTCGTTACGGAGTTACAGAATCCCTGTACTGAATAAAATCCCATTTCTTTCATACTCTTTCGGTTGCTCCGAGACGCCAGGGAAAAAATCAAGTACCCTTCGAAACTCGCGATTCTCGCACCTTGAACGAAGTAAACGCGCACCCTCCGACAGGGTGGCGAAAGGACCTCCTGCCGACCAAATTGCACGGATCTCGCGATCGACCATTTTGATGGGAAAGATACTGTAGTATAGGCGGGAATGCGAGAATCGCGCCAATTAGATTGGAATTCGTCCGTCGGATTGCGTGGTGGGCACAAAGGACGAGATTCCGTGAGCGCGTCACCGTGAGGGGTTCGGCGACTTCGTCTTTCCTCTCGCGCGCATCTCTTCTCGCGCCCGTCTTCTTATCCGAAATTCTCATCTACACGGCGATCCCGAGTGAGTTAAGCTCACGGACTTATCAGCGCGGTAACGCCGGCAGGCTTAAGGAGGGCACGCCAGAGACCAGGACGACGCTCGGGACGAAATAAAATTTCGCGACGTCGACGCGCGCATTCCGCCGTTACGCCTTGGACAGCCCAGCGCGTTCCTTCGCGATGTAAGGTTTATGGTGGCACCGTGCGTGATCGAGTGGGAATGTTCGACAGTACGAAATGAGTCCGGCACGTAAGCCGAAGCGTGAAGAGGAGTAAGAAGGGCTCGGTCAGTCGTGAACAGGGTGCATCATCGACCGGATTCGCGTTTTCGTTGCTCGAGGAATCTTAAATTCAATTAGATTCGATCCAGGGTGTACTCTTTCGAGATGCTAATTTTCCAGGCATTCGGTGATTAGAACTGTACACGAGATCTCACGTGACTAGGGGAGGTACTAGATAGGATTAGCCTATCGTGACTCCTATCTCCGTTATCAAGGAAATTATTAATTAAAGGTTTCCAGTCCGTCGTTTGTCGACGGAAGAATATCGCGTAGGTATAGACCGAATGCGAGCACGTGTAAATAAATGGATACTTGCTTACCTGCTGCCCCCCCCCTCCTGCCCTGTCGAAAAAAATTCGAAATTTCCTACATATCGAATAAATATGTCGTCGAATTTTGTCTCGTTCCGTATGTACGTAGAAATCGCCCGCGTCACAAACTCTGGAGTTCGTTTACCCCGGTAAGACAAGTGACACGTAAATTACTCGTTTACAATTACAAGTGCTCGTGTAGCGTACACTGTAAAATTATGAGCGTAAAAAAGGCGCAACCTCCTACGGGAGAAACTCGCAGGAGCGAAAAGCATCGGTGGTCCTGGACGCGCTCGTCCAAATTCGGTGGCAATCGGACCACGACGACGTTCCGCGAGCGCATCTCTCCACCGGTGAACTCGAGCGATAACGCTCACGAAAATGTCCCGCCGATCGTGTAACGAGGAAACGAAAAGGCAAGCTGTCACCGGTACGACGTCCCACCCGCCGTGAAATCGTAGCGAGGAGCATTTGTTGCCTCGAAGCGTGTCGAGCGCTCGTAGATCACTCAACTCACCTCGCGCCACTTCCAATTCCGAAGAGAGATATATATGTGTATATATATATATATACATATACATATACCTATCCACGTGAACACCCGCGTGGTATGAACGTGTGAGCGCACACGCCTGTTCACGAGCGCAAGAACGATTCGCTTAACGTAGAACGCATACACGCCCGCGACCAAGTGCACCCTGGCCGTACTAAATCGCGATCTCCGACATGCGTGTCAGCGTTGCGGATAGTTCGTGCGTAAAACCAGTCGCAAATATTCGCCAGGTGAGAGAAACGTGGACGCAGCACGATAGCGGGGTGCTTGGTCCCTCTACGCGCGGCCGCTAATTAATTTTCCGATTCCTATTCCGCTGCACCTCCAGCGCACTGTTTCCTGAGGAGATCTACGGGTTTAATTTACGAGGGTGAGCTTTCGTCCCGGTGGTCACGATGTAATTGTCGGCACCACCTTCTTTTCGTATTTCCTTCCTGCGCCGGTCCCTTCCCGCAAAACGATCCGAGGGCGAGCCTTCAATTAAGGATCAAGAGCGAGGCAAATGGTCCAACGCTCTTTGGAATTGTTAGACGTTTCCGGTGAGAAAGAGACAGGGATTTTTCAGGAAGCGAAAGCATCCTCGTGTCGTAGAGAACTCTCGAGAAGACGATGCTGCTGGGGGCATCGTTTCTCGCCTACACGCGCGACTCCGACGAGAGGAAAAGAAATTTCCAGCAGCTAGTTCTCATTACGTGCGAGCCGTCACGACCGAGAAGAAGAGCAGCCGTCTTTAAGCTAAGAGTGCGAAACTTTTCTCGCGGTTTCTTACGGATGAAAAGCAGAACGGCGGTGTCCTGCGAGAACGAGGGAGGAGAGGGCGAAGGAAGATTGAAGGTGACGGCTGGAGCGCAAAAGTTCCAAGGGAGGGCAGGTTATTTTCTCCCGCTTCGTTCCAGCAGAGGACTGGGCGAACCGAAATCATCCAAAATTCGCCATGTATCGCTCACGCGTATCGCCAACTCATCATTCGGCATTTGTCATATCGTTATCCCTTGTTTACGTCCCTGTTGTGGAGTATCTCGTAAGAATTTAAAAATTCCAAATTTCAAAGCACTCTCCACTCGCGCCGCAAAGGCGATTTTTGTTCGTTACCTAAGAGAGATAGTTTAACTATCCCCGCCTCGTGCACTCTAGGTGGCTTAATTAGCGTCAGTTTTCAAGTACGATAAGTCTCGGTAGGTCGCGCCAGTCCGCACCGGTACACAATTGCAGTTCGAAGGGAGTTCGGAGCGTAATTGTCTCGCAAAACTGGTACCGCTAGGTCCCGAAGTTTCCACGATACAGGGATATGCCTTTTAGCGAATTACGAAGGCACGGGGATACGTCGACTCGCTCGAGATTACTCGACCCTGCCGGAAGTCGACCACCGGCGGACCCGCGAAACGGATAAACTTTTGAATCCAACTTCAGATGCCACGAGGTGTAAAACGGCATTGGAGTCTGACAATTTTTCTCTATAGAACACCCGTGTCAGCACATTTCTTAAAAACAAAAGACACGCGCTGGTCACATGGCGCTTGCAAGCAGTGTTGTCAGGTGTGCCGATTTATCGCCAATTGGCCGATTTAAAGGGGACTAGTGGCGTCAATATTTTCATTTTGTCCACCGGCGATAAATTCGGCGACTTTACATTTTATTCACCTATTTACACTAACATATGTAGGTTATGAATCCAGTTGCTAGAACATAGATAATTAATGAATTGAATAAATGTAAACGGTAAAGATGCATATACATTAAAAAATTACCATTCTCTTATAAAAGGAATTTAGCCTAACGTAGTTCTAGGACAGTACTGGGCAAGTGCTGCTCTCGGTGCTTTTCAAGGCCACCGCTGGCCACCGCCGAACGGAGGAGAAATGTCCCCCTCCATCTACCTAACGCGCTGTACGGCGTCTTTTGTTTATCGGCCTGCACGTGCCATATCCCGAAGCCACATCGTAGTATCTATGCATGAACGAGTGTACACGTGTACATCCTAAATAAGCACGATGCAATAGGTAAGTGGAAGGGGAAATTTCTCCTCCGTTCGGCGGTGGCCTTGAAGAACACCGAGACCAGCATTTGCCCAGGCCTGTTCTAGGATATGGTGGCGATAGTTCGTGCCATAAATTATGTATACGCGTGAAAAAAAAGAGGTTTTAATCTGCAACCTATATGGTCTCACATATCAGTTTACGCTAGATTTGTACGTTCGCTGTCTTATTGTAGGATAGGACGCAGCCGAACTTGTCATGAGAAGATAGACAAGAGGCGCGTGTCAACTGCTAATAAAGAAACGTAAATTATGAGTTCTGAGACGATACACTTGTGATAATTGGCATAGCTCCCTCCTTCAACCAAATTATTCTTTCTGATATTCCGAGTGCGTATATAAACTGGTGCGATAGTCGAGTAGGTACGTCAGCGACTGATTAAACGGATACTACAAAGCGACAATGAAACTTCTGTTGAAATCAACTGTGCTCTTGGTATTTTTTGCCATAATGTCAGTTATACGCGGAGTGGAAAGTGCCTGCCCAGCACCGTGCCTCGAAGGCTATGTAAGAATAAATGGTATCTGTAAACGCCTCGAAAATTACGTAAGTAATCATTTTTTTAATTATTCAAGGACATGATGTTTCGACTTCGTATATACAAGGTGTCCCACCTAACTTGACCATGTTAAATGTCTTAATTATCGTTTATTGTTGAGAAAAAAGTAAAGGAAAAAAAGTATTTGGTTCAAGGAGGTAAATATTGTCATATGAAACATATTGTTCTCAAAGTAATTTTTTCAATGTGTCAAGGTTATCGAAGTTTTTCTAAATGAAACGACATATTTTATGACGTTAGCTGCGGGTAAGGCGAATCCGCTGAGCGATAATAATATCACCTTAGGGTGATCTCGAGTACAGAAAATTCATAAAAATTACATCATTGTATGTTTATGTAGATGTATCTGCAAACGGTCGAGCTGGCAAGACGAAGCTCATGGGCCATACTCTCACCCGTACTTTAGCAGTGTTTGGACTTTAAATGCAATCTGTACGTATACATTAGGTATGCATGTTTATGTCCACGCATGTTTATCGAGCGCTTCTAAAGTACGAGCGCTACTAAAGTACACATGAGAGTAAGGCCCTTAGTTTTGAGAGAAAAATACATATAATGAATTCGTTCGTCGAAATGAGCTTGATAGGTTTATCCATTTCTTCGTCTTCCTCGTGCTTTCGTCGAGGCTTGGTAAACGAAACCTGGCGCAACGTGGAGTGTTGTAATATTTTTGATAATATTTTTATTTTCAGGATTAAAATTTATCATAAGATGATGATGATGATGATTAACCGTCGTGGCTACCGTTGTCACTTCTCCGTCCATAAAGAAGACGCGTATACTAATGAAGAAGGATTTTCGAATTGACCATTATCCGACGTATAAAATTTCTTAAACGCATTAAACTTCTAAAATATTTCTCTTTATTTCAACCTTTCACGCTATTTGTCCTCGTGTTTTACGTAAATCGAACTTGTCTGCTGTTTCTATTAGGACTATCGAATAGATTCCGATTTTATGACATTCAAATATGCGGATATCCAAATGCGTTAATATTGAGATCTTGAAATTCGAGTATTATTTATTCAATATTCGAATCTCATTTACCGATCCGGATTTTTGCCTATACATTAGGAGTATTCACAAATTTATATATTTGTTAGCGTCAATGATTTTTGAAATCAAATCAATGACATAATACGTCTGTAGCGAAACGAATGGAATACTTAATTCTATATTTAACAATATTCTTTTTCACTAATTCGCGTGTATGTATTCAAATATCAACAATAGTGATTGTAAGCCCCTATGTATGCGGACAGTTGAAGCCGAATACCTAGGAATATTCGAATAATTTGGAATTAATTATCCGACGTGTAATTATGCGAATTCTCTGGATATTTAAATATTCGGATTTTAGCAGCTCTAGTTTCTACACATAAGCCTCTGTTTTTAATTTGGCGATTTTGGTTGACTTCTTACAGCAAATGCGGTGATTCTTGTTCCTATAATGCTAGCAATATTGCTTGCAAGCAACACCAGCGTTTCTGATATTCTGCGAAATAGTACAGCACATCAGCCGAAAGATACCGTATAATCTTATCTTTCTTCTTTCTTTTCGTCTTATGTATCTAGACGTATAATAACCCTACGTTAGATAAGTTTTATTTTTTATCCTACACACCTTGAAAATATTCCTTGGTCCTCGTCTGCGTAGGTAAGCGCGAGGTCGATCGACTAGGAAGGAACCGGATAATAAATCGTATATTTAGCACGTGATGTGAGATCTTATCGTTCCCGAAGCCGCGACCCGGAGGTGAGCCGACATTATCTCGTAAACGGGCGCCAGTCACGGATCTTCCGCTTCCGACGAGAAAAGGGGAGGTAGGCTCTTATCCTTTTTATCGGGATGCGGATCGACAAGATCCTGCGAATCGTTCGCCCCTTTTCGTGCCGCGCGTTTTTGCACGGAGAAGATTCCACGGAAAACAATGCGCCCTTGGAAAAAGGCATCTATGTAAACCCTAGTAAAATACTGAATTCGTGGCGTAAAGAATCCGCGGTAACGACCGGGATGGAGAAACGTTGAAGTGCAACAAACTTTCCACCAACATTGGCGCTCGAATTCGGTCGATTAAGCGAAGAAGCACTTCACCTCGCGGCAATAATTTTTCTCTTCATTTACTTATCAACGTATTACGTCTCAACGAGTTACAAAGGGGCCTCGCGTTTCAATTAACGCTCCTTCTTCAAAAATTTCATTCTCCGTCCCGGGTCGAGATTATCCTCGATATTTCAGTCTGCGCGCTTAATCGATCCTCATTACATCGATGTTTGCCGCTAAGTAAAGTTCCATCGCGTGCGACGTGCCCCTTAAAGGCGGCTCACGATTATCCGTAGTGGTTCGCGATCTTGCGGTAAGCTAAGTAAGAACGATGCTCTACGAGAAACGTAGGAGTAACAGACTCTTGCCGCGCGCGTACAAGCGCAGTCGTACGGGCTAGGAGAGGCGGATGGACAAAACGGGCGAGATCTATTATTAAAATTCATTATCGCGATGATGGAGGGTAGGAAGGGGACCGGAGAACGAGGAATTTCGTGGAAAGGCACGAAGACTCGCGAGCGGGTGGAAAGGAGCGAGGGGTGAGAGCTACGCCGCGCGATTAAGGTGACGCTTTCGATAACAACGCGTCGCATGCTGTGGAGTGTTAACCCTGCATATTCTGCACCCTCATAATAAATTCCGAGTCCGGGTTAACCGCCCTCGCCGCTTCCCTCTCAGTTTACCTTACCTTCTACCCCATCTCTCACCACTCTCCTCTCTCCTCTCTCTCTCTCTCTCTCTCTCTGTCTCTCTCTCTCTGGCTTGGCCCGTCACCGCCCTCACCCCCTCACCACCCTCCGTCTCTTTCTCTCGATACCACTCTCCTCATTTCCTCCTCCCTCGATCTTTCTCCTTTCTCTCTCTCCCTCTCCTTCCACCCCGTAACGGTTGGAGTGGGAGGTGGAGGAGGACGGTAGACGGGAGGGGTGACGGGAAGGTTATACCTTTAATTAGCGGCTCGGCTGAACTTTTTGGCGGATAGATAAGAATATATTTACTGCGTTCACCCGCTCTGCCCGCCCGCCCGCTCGCTCGCTCGCCGCCCTTCCCGCTCCCAGCTCGGGAAGTAAGTAAGCGAGGCTAACCACTGCTCTTCGGCTTCGGTCTCGGCAGTATCTTATCCCTTACTGCGGGCCTCGGTGCTGGGCAAGAGATACGGTCAAAACCGACCGGGTTAGGGATGGCTACGAGTCGATGCCGAAAGCGAGATAGAACTCGCACGAAAATTGCATCGACCTTTTTTCCGAGAACGTCGAAGGTGAAATTAAAGAATCGTGGAAGAAGGAAAGGGGCCGATTCACTCGTAGAGCCTCTTCCAAGCCGCGCTTCGCATTTCCATTCGCGAGCCTGGAAAATGAATTCTCCTCTTACGAGTCTAGGATGAAGATTCTGAAGTCCCATGGAGGGAGGATAGTTGGTGGATCGCCGGTGATTTGCTCGTCCGCGGAAGCGGTCGAGGCTTTTCGTAGAGGAGGGTGGCGCGCCAGCTTTCGAAGGTTAAAAATACGTTAAACGCCCGCCGGGGCTCCCGACGCGTTATCTTCACCACGGCTAATTGATAACGCCGTCGAGATTAGCTTTGCTCAAGCCAATTTAGGTAGTCAGATGCGCAGATTAAGGGCGAGGTGCAAAAGAAATCGCCCGCTCCTACGACGCGACGGTGCAAATTTACTGCCGGTTGGCATGAAAGCCGATCTCTCTCCTCCTCACCTTCCACTCTCCTACAATCGCCCGCCTCCTCCCTCCCCAACACCTCGCTCCATCTTCCGTACACACCGGCAGCTTTACCCTCAGTTCCCGCGCTGCTCTCTTCGCTACCTCTCGCTCCCGCGCACGCTCCTTTTTAATCTCCCTGTCCGCGCGCGCGGTATCGAGCGAAGGAAGAGGAAGGCGGAGGCTAGAATTAACGCGGGGCACACGAGGGGTGCGACTCGTCGCTCGACCTCTCGTGTTCCTCCCTTTCTCTCTCCCTCTCTCTCTCTCTCTCTCTCTCTTTGCTTCTCTTCCGTTCTTTTGCTTCACGTTCTTTCTCCCCCTCCAACCCTCCATCTTTCTCTCCACCCGTTCTTTAGAGATTGGGAGGACAAACGACGCGGTACGGCGATCGATCTCTCGAATCGGAGAGCCCCGGAATGCCGATACCACTTCGCATGTTCACACCGGTTTCGTAATCTGCGCGAGGCTCGATAACAAGGACGTGCAGGAGGCGAGGCAGAAGCGGCGAGCCGAAAGCCAGAGGCATCGCCAAGGATACGAGAGGGTGAGGAGGGGAGAAGAAATTAAGTACCGATCGAAAGCATCGTGTGCTATCGGGAGGCGGCCCCGGGCGAGCGCGGCACTCTCGCATTCGTCGAAAGGGGTCGAAATATAAATATACGGAAATGCATGGGCCAAGAGGGTCGTCGGGGACGGGGCGCGCGGTAGGAAAGGTAAGAGGAGATCGAACGACAGAAAGAAGGAGAGAGGAGAATTCGAAGAAGAGAAGCCCGATGGGCCCTGATCTTTGACCCCGAGCGGGCACGGGTCCTCTGCGAAATTCGCAGCCACGACCCTCTCTCCTTCCCGAAGAATCGCGCGCTGGAAAGTAAACTTGGAGAAACACATAAGTCGAAAGTTTCAAGGAACTGTACAATTTTGTCCGATCCTTCGACGGAGCTACTCTCTCGCCAGAGAAATCGACCAACGCGTGACTCCGTTATTTTTCCATAAAGCGCAACGCTCGTTATTCAAATGACGAACCGCCCGGTGGAGTTTGCCATCGAGTCGACGAGGTTAAATAATAAATCTAACGATAATGGAACGATTTCACGATCGCGCGTATCATCCGTGGCTCATTGAAAAATCCATGCGATCTCGTATCCACGGACGCGAATGTAATTCACGGACTGGTCTGAAAGAAGTCGCGGCAAGCTGCCAATCGCATTACGAGACCGGTATTCGATGCACCAGCGAACACAAGCACGTCGAAGAACAAAGATGCAAATTGACGATTCATGCCCAATTAAATCGACCTCTCTCTGTTTCGACATTCTTCGCTAGTTACACGTCCCGCGAAACACCGTCTCCTTACTTTCTTCTCAATCATTCCGAAGGACATGGTCCACGCGAGAAAGAGCGCCGAGTGAGATAATGCGCGCGTTGCATCAAAGAGAAGAACCAGTTTCCTCGTGGTACCACGTTCGCGGACCAAACGCGTCGTTTCTCTTTACTCGCCCGCTCGTCGATTCCGGACGCGCGCGGCGCCGCCCCGATGGAGTTTCCTTCTCCATCGTTGCACGCGAGTAAGCGAGCGAGTGAACGGGCGAACGGACAGACGGACGGACACGAGTGACGCTGCTGCTGCTGCTCCTGGTGCTGCCACTTGCACACGCACATGCGTTCACGGATTCTGAGCTTCACGTACGCGCTCGTATTCCTCTACGCTTCTGTATGTTACGCGAGGATCGTCCCGGAGTGCCTCCACCTTTTGTACCCACCGCCGCGAAAGTGGACCCGGGGTAAGCAAGCGACGCAAAAACATCGCGACTTTATGTCTCAATACGCGCGAGTGCACGAGAGCGAGAAGTCTCGAGTCGGTCCCCCTCGTCGCCGGGTGGAGAAAAAAAATGAGGAGGGGAACGCTGGAGAGATAGAGAGAGAGAGAGAGAGAGAGGATGAGAGGAAGCGAAGGGTAAAAGAGAGGAGAATAAGAACGTGATTGCGGAAAGAGGAACGAGATATCAGAAGTGGAACCGGTACGGCCAGAATGAAGAGAGAATGAGAGAGAGAGAGAGAGAGGGGCCAAGGACCCTTCCAAGTTTTTTGCAGTGATAAGCACCCGTGCAACGTAACTAATTGATAATTGAGTCGAAACCTCAGATTGCCCGTCGAGAAGACGTTTGCAGGTACGAGTAAAAATTCCCCGGCGCCAAGAACGATTTTAAAGACGCGGTAACTTCCTGCTCGTCATTTCCAGAATGCCGGTGACTCGCGAGGCGGAAAGATAAATCTGGTCCAGGCCTGTCGTCCTCGCAAGGTTGCAGTGCTCTCGAATACATAGGAATTACTCTTCTTTTTCTTTTTTCATTAATTCATTCGACCGTGTAACGAGGGGTGTAAATTCGAGCTACGTAGAGAGCAAGGAAACACGATCTACCCTGGGAAAGGGAAGGGGGGGCTGGCGCATTTCGAAGCGCGTGCACGAGAGAAGAGGAATGTTTGAAAATGGACGTTAAACAAACGATCGAAACAAATGCGGCTATGGAGCACCAATGTGCAATCTATCCGGTAAAAATACAAATGCGGGGAATGGCTATCCACCGCCATTGGATTCAAACGCGAATTGCGGAGCGAAGAGTAGGCGCGCGCGCGCGCGCGCGGGAAGGTATGAATTCCCAAGTGGGCGCTAAACTAATAAATTTTTTTTCACGATGCAAACGCCTCGACCCACGCGCATGGTACACCCACTTAACCAGCCGCGTCACCGCGAAAGACCGGGCTCGTACATCCAAAAACTCGCTGCTGTTAATCAATATCATTGTTGAGCGCGTTTGCGATTCGAGTAACGCATCGCTGGCCACGTATACGCGGCCTGGTGCACCCTCCGGTGCGGCACTCGCGCGGTTCCGCACGCGCGTGCACCGACTCGTCCCGTGACCCCGGCGAACCGGGACTTCCAGGCGAGTTCTTCACGCCGCGGGCAATACGGTACCACGCGATGTTCCGGTAATAACCATTAATTCGCACGATCGATTGGTAAGTCGCGCCTAGATCGAAACGAGCGAAGCTAGAAAATTTTCATCTCCCGGATAGGATGTCGAATCGACGAGGAAAATCTCATTGGTGAGGAAAAGAAAACGATTCAGGTAGATACGCTTGAAATGAGAATGAAGCGAAAGCTGCAATCTACTCGCACTCTGGAATTCGTTTAATACAGGTGGGACGAGGACGAGTATCCAGGGAGGGTAACGGGAGAGGAGGGACGAAGAAATATTCGTATGATTGGATGTGCGTGCAAAAGCATAACGAGAATAATTAATGAAAGATCTCGGAAACGGGGGAAAATACTGGTCGCAAAATATCTCGTAATATTTGCCGCCCGAGTGTCGGTTTCGTTACCTCCACCAAGTGAAAACGTTCGATCCGGCGAATATCCTCGAGAGTTTTAATTACCCCGGTACCCCTTGGCGAGCGCCGTAAGGCCGCATAAAGGCTCGCGAAAAGCCACGCTCTGGGCCACGAAGGATGCAAATGCTCCTCCGTTTCGGTACCGGTTGAATCCGATCGCCTAATTAGCGGAGGACAGTGGTACCTCCTTGTATTGTCCGATGTCTTGGGCCACGAGCATGTAAATTAAGGATATACCGCGTGCGTGGCTTAGTTGGAGCCTCCTGGTCCGGATCGAAAGTCCGAGCCACGAGGTTCGTGCGAGACGCCTCGTGAACTCGCACGCCCTTCGAGAAACCGTCGGCGTCCGTCCCTGATGGAATTCACATGGGAATGCGGCCGGACGCCGGAAACGAAAATCGAATTCCTCGTGAATCGTCGTGAAATGGTGCAACGCGCGCGTACGGGCTGCACCCACTCGAAGAGATTCGAAGGGAACGCGCGTCGTGAACGGTGCCGGTCAGCAGGGCATGCAAATGCACCCCCCGCCAGCCGCACCCCGCCTGCGTTCCGTTGCGAGTTCAATGCGATCGCTTAATTAGCGAGGAGTCCTTCCTCCTTTTCCCTCCTCCTTCCACGCTGTCTTCCACCCGATCGTTCCTCTTCCTTTCTCCGAGCCTGCCCGTTTATCGCGTCCCTCTTCTTCCCTTCCAATCGGCCTCTCTCCACTTCCACCTTCTCCTACCGAGAGAGGAATTTCGCGGCAGGGAACGCGCACCCTTCAGCGAGGTCAGCCATTCTCGAGACTTTAACCGATCGGCTCTACACCAAGCTCTTTGGACATTAGTGAAAAGCTCGCGAGCATTGAAGAGGCTTAAGAAAAAAGGATGTTTTTTAAATCGTGAAACCGATTAGCCGATTCCAGCGGCAAGACGACGAAAAGATAAAAGGTGGATGATTAAGAAAATATTTTTCGAACCGCGCTGTGTCGGACGGTATTTGATTTCCTTCGCTCGAATGGCGCGTTAATATCCTACGACGTGTTTTCACGCGTTTCCGCGTACCTGCCACTCGACTTTTGCATCGTACCACAGGATCCATTCGTGTCTACTTACTTCACTTGTTCTCGCTCGTCTCGATGTACTTGCTCTCGTTCGGCCCGTGAAAACGCGAGAGGTCGAGAAAGCTCGTAAGAAAAGAAATATCTCAAACCCCTTTCTCTCGAACGGTCTTCTCGCTTTCGGCGAACGAAGGCATCGTTATCCCTCGATAAATCGAGTCGATGCGACGAGGAGGTTCGGGTGGTCTAAACCAGTTTCGAAATTCAAAAGAATCCCTTCCCTCGTCAGGTGGAACAACAAAGAAAGCGCCGTTTCATCGCCGCCGAGATCCCGTTGCTCATCTTCGCCGAAGGTCGTCCAACCTCTGGCAGTATCCAAGCACGTTTTCACTCTCGGCGAGGATCACTCTCCCTCTCGTTTGGGCGCGTGAATAAAATCGAGGGCAAACGTAAGGTCCTTACTTTCGATCTCACCATCACGGCTTTATCTCCTCGCGCGCCTCGTGCGCCAAGGCTCCTCTGCTCTCTCGTCCCGCGCCACCTTCTCCGTCACTCCTCCCGGCCACGCTTCAGCCGCATACCGTGAGACGCTTCATTACCTCGTCCTATGGGTATATTACGGAAACTCGTTCGCGAGTGGGCCGAGCGATTACGTGCGAGGATGAGAAGCTCTTGTAGGACGCGGCGCGGTTTCGCGGATACGCGCGCTCTCGTCTTCGCTCACTTCGGGGAGCACGAGAGAAGGGTGGAGAAGAGAATCTCGCTTCCAACGAGTATCCTAAGCCTGGAGAGGGAGGAGGGTTGAAAAGGGATGGCCAAAAGGAGAGCGGCGCGCCTCCGGAGGCAGAAGGGGGTGGCCTAACCCCCTCTGCGCCACTGCGAGCCACCGCGGGGATAAGTCGCGGATCGGAGTGATAAACGACTCGGGCGTTATTAATTGCGGCCTCCATTAACTGATGAGTCCCTCTACCCTTCTCCTCGCCCTTCCTCCTCCTCGTCGAACCCTCCCCTCTTCCTCCAACCCATGCGCCCCCATGGCTGCCCGCGCGCGCGAGGGCGGCTCGTTTCATTCGAGCACTTTCCGCTCCTACCTCCTTCGTCTTCCTCTTCGAATTCGTCCTCGTCTTACTTCACCCTCTCTCGCGTCTCCTGTTATCCTCCGCGAGGATACGAACGTCTATACGCTTCCATCCAACCCTCGCGTTGCATAGCTCGTCCCTTTCCGTTTGGAGGACGGGCTTTTCGCAAGGAAGAAGGTAACCCATTCGCTCGCGAGAGGGGCTCCGACGCGTTCCGCAACGGGCGAAAGCTTACTCGCGATGCTCCGCAAATGAGCCGAGAGCAGCTTCCTGATTTTTACAGGCCCCCTAATGAATCGTCCCTCTCGTCCTTCGGTCTGACCGCGCGGACTCGATTTATCGCGGCGGATCCTGACGCGCACGCGCGCTCTCCTAGGTGCAAGCGACAGAGGGTGAGTAATCGGTAACTCGTGATAAAGCGAATCGTCCTCGTACCTCGGTGTCGCTATCTCTCATCCTACGAGAGTCTCGCGCGCGCCGCGTGCGAATTAATATTTAATTAGTATTTTTATCCTCCCGTTCGCGTCCTTGCCGGAGACGCGATTAATGGGGATCTCCTCGCTTTGCGACGAAGTTCGGAGGTAATGGTAATTAATGAAGGTATTCTTTGGTTCGGAGTAATTAGTCGTTTCGATTCGCTGGAATCTCCGGTGGTCAAAGAACGCGCCGAATATTTCTCATTCTCTAAAAGCTGACGAACGTAGGAGGTACGATGATTATCATCGTTTTTCCATGAAGAGTGGACTAAACGAGTATCTTCCTATGAAACGTATTACCTGGATACACTTATTCTTTGCATTATCGCTTTGATGCCATTTCCAGCATCAAAGAGACAATCGCCCTGGCCCGAGTTCACCGGGTATTACGTTCTCCAATGAAGAACGTTTCTTTCTAAGCCACGTTCAATTACTCGCTCTCGTCTCCGAACGAAAAGACACAAAGATACTTTTCACTCTTCTCGGTGAAAGAACACGGACGTTTATTATTAAACGAGAGAAATAAGGGACAAATAACTCATTCGCCGCCAGCGTATACCCATTACGTGGACGAAAACGCATGGCGCCCGGATAGAAGGAAGGTAAAGTAATAAACCCGCTCTCTGCAATAATCGCGTCGGCTCTATCACGTATTTCTTCACAGGGAGCCGTGCGGGATCGGAGCGGTACCGAACGACGGGAATATCGCAAATGATCCTAAGGGATCCCGGCGATCCCTCAGTTGTGCCAACGTTGCAAATGAGAACCGGCTCGATTTTTGTGTCGTGTCTCTTAATTAATTGCCTCTTGGTACCGAGCGTGCGCGGGCCGTAAACGTTGCTGGATGGTGCTGCTGCTCGTCGTCGTAGCACGGTAGAGATGGAAAATCATAATCCGCGGAGGAAGCTTTATTATTTCTGTTGGCGGAAGCGGCGCGCGGATCAACGTGCTTTTACATCGCGTCGAGCTCATTATTGCACGCGCGACTACCCACGGCAAATAAATCCACCGGGCCGATTTTTACGATGTTTATTTTACGATATCTGTTTTTGCGAAATATCAAAACCGGCCGCGCCTCGTTCGTTTTGCTGGGCACTTCGCTTCGGGGGTGTGGTGGAGAGGAGAGTGTCGGTCGGTTTTTGAGCACCGATGGGTTTTTCCGGTCGGGGCTTTCCACGCCGGGGCAAGAATTTCATTAACGATATAATTCTGACGTTTACCCGTGCACGAGCGGAGGTTATTATTTTGAGAGGAGCGTGGGAGGAAGTGGCGCCGTGCATTTCCATGGAGCGATGCTCATTATCGTCGCCAGGAGTGCGTAAATAAATTCGCGTAATTTTTTGGTAAATCTATTCCGCGATATTTATCTCCGTCGAATCGTTATCTCGACGGGAGCGATGGAGCGTGACGCGACGCAGTGGTGGCCCGTGAAAATCGGGATTTTTGCTAAATGGACCCGTCGCGCGTCGCTCGCAAAGTTTGAACATCTCGTTGCGGATAATTTGTAAATGTAATGCCCCGCGTTACGGCGAATATTTCGAAAATACGAATAGAGTCGCGTGAAGTTCCACGTACGGTATTTCCCGAATTTTCGCGAACGCATTTGCCGACCTCGCGTCTCGACGCCCCTAAAAACGATAAATATCGTTTCCGGCGACGACGTCGTCGCAAAGAAACTTCCCAATCAACTTTCTCGCCGAACTAAAAATATCGTTAATAACAACGTAATTCCAATATCGTGTCCTACGAACGGTAAGCTGCCGATCCGAAGGACCCAAGTCGTTCCAAGTACGATGCTTCCTCTTTGAAACTTTAAGCGATACTTATTCGAACTGTAGTTTGTAACTACGGAGCAGTTTGCGGGTAATGCGTAATACCACTTGGCCCAACTTCACACAATATCGAAGCAATCGTTCGATCTTCGGGCCACCCCACCGAGACCTCGTGAGAGAGGTGGAGCGATTAATTTATATTTCATTGAGTCGCCGGGCGATTGAGTAACTCCCGCACGAATGCGAGCGGTTAACAGGAGCTGAGATCGCGAGGGAAGTTAAAAAGCCGCGGGCGCGGAGAAAATGTGATATCGTTCGCCAATAAATTCAACTACGTCCCGAATGTTTCCACGTTACGGACGTTTTGTGGTGCGCGAGATCCGATCGACGTCGCGGTGAGAACAACTCGATTAAGGTAGTTTCCTTCGATCGAGTGAGAGGGAAGAAGAGTCGAGGACGATCGGTGACACGCCGCGCCGAGAGGAGAATGCCGACGCGAAACATCGCGGAGAAATTACCGAAACGATTTCATTGCGTTTCCACGGCTCACGGGAATTCGCGCAGAAAGGACGAGAGGATGAACGACGACGTGGGTCGGCTCCAAGGAAGGAAGGAGAAAGGAGAGGAAGAAGAAGAAGCAAAAGAAGCGGAAGAAGAGGACGAGGAGGAAGGAGAAGAAGGACGAGGAGCGAAGGAAAGACGGGAGGAGAAAGATGAAAAGACGAGGGAGCGAAGGCAGGAGGTACGAAAACAAAGAGCAATCATAACGATGGTAATCTCTGCGGTTGACGTACAATTACCTTCGTCAAGGCGCCTTGGAAAATAACCAATTTCAGAAGTGTTTATTGCAGCCGGCCTCGCGCTTCATTGTTCGCACCGTTAATGAGAGAGAGGAAGAGAGAAGGCGCAACGACGGCTGGGAGGAGGATCGGAGAGGAAAAACTTTGGAGAAGAGAGTATGATGAAAGGAGAGGATCCGGGATGAAACTCGACTGGAGAGAGGAAGAGAAGCTTCGAGAGAGAGAGCTGTATTACTTTTTAATTTTAATTGTACCCACGAGCCAACGCCACGCTGCCTTCCGTTGCATTCCGTCTCTGGAAAAGGAAGGGAAGAAAATGCATCGCTTTTGTATCAGGAGGGGAGAGACCGATGAAGATATTCGAATTATTCGCGAGGAACCTTCCTACGCGACACGTCCGAGCCACCTCGTTCAGGAATCTCGGATATTGTGCTCGCTAATCGAATCGTCCAATTACCGCCCCCTTATTCTTCATCCACGAGAACTTCAACCGTCGCGCGTTTCCTCTCGCCTTCTCGCGCTTTTCACTTTTTCCATGTCTTTCTCGATAAAGCGCCTCCAGCTCGATCTTTTCCAACGACGACGCCGACGCCGATGTCGACGTCGATGCCTTCTACTTTTCGCATGACTGAGCCCTGTAGTCAGTCGGAATTTGCTCATAATAAATCGCTCGGTATTATAAAGGCGTCACGCGTCGCTTCAATCGGACCAACACCTTCCGCCAGCGTGCGCATCGGATGTCTCACGGCGCGAGGATCTCGAGGAGTGAGCGCGTGAAAGCTGAACTAGCGTTAAAGCGCGATATTTATCCTAACGCGGATTGAAAATCACGCTCGCACGGAATTAAAATATTCCACTTGCGAGGCGACTCGATATTTATTTAGACTCGCTCGTTCCGCCATTTAATGATACAATTTCCATTCCCCGATTGAAATTCAATAATGCAACGCGCGGGAAAATTGCCACCATTATGGACGATTGAATTTAATTTAATAAACGAGCATTAGAACCGACTGCAGGAATCAATTGGCATCGATTCCCCAATGAAATTCTGCTACAATTGAAAATTCTCTATAAATTGGATAATCGCGTTGAATAATCGTTCCGGCGAGAAACGGTATCTTTGATTTGTAAAAGAGGGTAGAAAATTGTTGTTTCAACTGTATTTCAATTGTATTTCACCGCGTGCTAAATCACCGAGAATCCTTTGAAATTGCTCGATTACGCGCGAAACCTAAACGAAGCGAAGAATCGAGGGACCCTTCGAAATCCTTTCGTCTAACTTATGTCCGTATTCATAGTCGTTCCTTATTTTAAAGATGAACGAAGCCTCCATGAAGGCTCAAGGAATCTCGTGAGTACCCTTGAAATAAGGAAGTCAATAAGGCTCCTAGTTCGGTCAAGGAAGGTTTATGAAATGTGGAATAAGGAATAAGGGATCCTTATTCCTGAAGGAACGATTATAAATACGGATGTTAGCCAGGTATTTTTCAAGAAATCGCTATTGTATCGATACGATTAGTCACTGAGGAGAAAGCGCGAGGGCGCTTGCTCCTCTCATCTCGGTACGGAGGACCGCGCGCGCGCTCACGTTCGAGCGATTTAAAACTTTTCTGTTTGCGCTCTATGCGCGCCGCGCGGCGAAACTTTTGCACGGCCTCGAGGACGGCATACTTTGCATTCGACGCTCATGCGGAGCCGTTTCTCGGGGCCGAAGGCACTCGCAGGCGGAAGGAGGCGAGGGAGGTTCGACGAAACAAAGAAGGAGACGTGGGGCGCGAGAGGAGGCCGCGCAGGTTTGTCGAGAGAACCTCAATGCCTCCGAACCTCCTCCTCCTTCTATCAGGCCCGCGAGAAATTATTTGCCCCTCGGATTCCCGGAAGTCCGAGCAGCGAAATCGAAGATGAAAACTCCTCGATACGCGATGCTCGTAAATATCGGCATCGAGTCCGAGCCGGCGCGTTTTGCCGGTGAAAGTGTCCTCTCCGTGAAAGAGGGCCACTCAGGGCTCTTAACGCATTGCGCAACGTAAAATGAAAGTATTTTTTTTTTCTCCTTGCTTTTTTTTCTCGAGGATCTTTGCCGCTTAATTGGGAGAGTGGAATCGCGCGATGAGACATGAAGTTACTATACGATCTCACCGAGACGCGAGAACTATACGTGTATTGTCACGGGTATGAAGAATATTCCATAGGGAAAGTTACGATATATTGACAAAGGTCTAACCGCCGATTCGACATTAACGATCGATTAATGGCCGTGAGCGTGGTGCGATATGCAATTGTAACGAGCAAACGCATTAAAGCGCATTAACCTATAAATTATCATTACGCGGCCCTGTAGTGACAATAAACGTATGCCCTTGGACAAATGTGTGAATAAGCGTGCGTGTAAAGTTTGCAGTAATGATATCCGCGCGACGTAGATAAAGAAGAGTGATTCATTCGGATGATATTTTTCCACCGTAGTATTCCCCCCCTTCTTCGTCGTCCCCGATGTAATTTTGAAAGGCCATTGATAAGACGCGCGCCGATCCACGGAACAAATAATTTCCCTCTCCCCGCCGCGTGTCCCTGGTTTAAGAAGAAACACTCGACATAATTTATCGTATGCATTTTTCTTCCGCTCGTAACAATGCATCCTGAGAAATTCACCGAAGAAGTCTGAGATATTACCAATGTCCAGCCTGTATTACTCGAGAGAAAGAAAGGAGATAAGAGAAACGTCGAAACGAGTCATTACGCTCTCCTTTATCACTCGTCCCCCGGCACAAAGAGCCTGAAGAATTTTTGATCGTGACTTCCTCTGCTCCCGAGGAACGTCCAATTCGATTTAATAAGAACCAGCGATTCCGCGGAAGAAAGGAGGAGACGCGAAACGAAGGATCGAAAGGCCTTTAGCGCGGATTAACCGCGATGTTTGCAATTCGTCAAATTGATCGAAGTTGAACGCGGATGGTCTTTCAACGCGAGGAGTATCCAATGTAAAACACTCACACGTTGCATACTCGCGCTCCGTCCACTCATCGACGACCGCGTTAATTCCAACTTTTTTACCTTTCGGCACAACCGGAGGCGGGTGAATTACTTCGGGTTAGTAGCACATTGGCGCGCCTTCCAACATTCTCGCGCCTCGAAGGTCGTCCTCGATAGGTTCTCCCTCGGCGGGGTAGTCGCCGAGTGGGTATAAATTATTTTGCCGGGAAATGATCCGCTCGTGGTGCCCGGCACGCCAATATCACGAGGCAGAGGAGGCAGAGAAGAGAAGAGAAGTGGGCGAAGGAGAGGCGACGGGGGCGGAAGGGCTCGGAGGCCGCGGTGAAGGCAGGTGAGGGAGGACGAGGCAACGGAGAGGTGGGAGAGAATAACGCAAAAGGGAATAAAAAGAGGCGGAGGGCGAGTACCGAGAATCCAACACCGGTTGGCCGCCAGAGGCAGGAACAGACGATCCAGGAGTGGCAGGAGATGGAGTGTGAAACATCGGCCCATCCTTCCTGGCCTTCCTCTACAGTCTACGACGTTGAGGCTATCGCCTCGCGCGCGCACGTATAAAGTGTGCAACGCGGGTTCCGAGGTCGGCGGTGCGAGCCAGACGAAATACGAGATCCGATGGTGGCGGTCGATAGAAAACATGAGAGTTAGAATATCATCCCTGGGATGCACGACCGAATTTGGGAGAGGGGAACAAAGGAGTCGACGCGCGAACACAGTGCCGTAGATCGCGTACGAACAAGCTCGAACGGTTCTCCCGAACAAGCTCATTGTATATTATAAATGTTAAATGTCAAGCTGATCGGCAATGCAAAACAGACCTGTCCACGGATGCAAGATTAAGCGTACTTCCGAGCGTATCGCTTATTAATTATCCCGACGAATTATCATCGAGTACACTCCGTTCATGCGTTGCAAATTGCAAATATAAAGTCGTCCAAAATGCAAAAGCAACCTGCACCAGTGTACCCACACGATTAAGCGTATTTCCAAGTGTACGTACATCGCGCGAATCGTTCCAACGAATTGATATCGAAAACACGCTGATTGCTTCTGCGAGAAGACTTCCGGTGAAGTACTTCGTGAACGCGAGTAGTCCGATATTAAGAGAAAAATCGTCCCGTCGTCGCGGACTGCCGAAAACTCGGACTCGCCTCCCCGAGCCTGATAATGGACCGATCGTCGTCATGAATCTTCCTTTATGGTCTCCAAACTTCTCGGGCACGGTATATAACATCTCTATCCCTCTCTCTCTCTCTCATTCTCTTGCTTCTCTCGTCTCTACTTTCTCTCTCAGTCTGTGAACCCACGTTACGCGCGTTCGTCGCGACACGGTGCTCGCGTGTGTTGGTCCGCTCGTGCCTACGTGCATTTATGTAAGTGCAGTCGTGGGGACGAAGAGAGGCTGAGAGGTCGAAGGGAGGGGAAGAGAGGAGGCGAGGCGAAGGTGGGCGAGAGGGAGGTACATATTGGAGATACGGAGATACATAGGATAATGTATACCAACCATATCGGTAGGTACCTACTGGCCCACTATGTAGGCCACGTGCACTCGTGGGCCATGCATCTTCGGTAAATACCTCCGGACCAAGGGAAGGCGGCATTGGCGTCGGATATAAAGTAAAAATTTTTGCCGCGACAGCGAGTCGCCGGTGTGTGTTGGAAATTACGTGTTAACTTAAGAAGGCTCCGGGCGTGGTGCACCTGGCGTCATAGATAGGGAGAGATGCGAGCCATTGGAACGAACGTGTGGCGAGGACGGTGAGAAGGGCGTACTCGATTATCGAACCTTACGAGGTGCTCCTGTGACGGACGCTGCACGCTCGAAAGAAAGCCCCCTGCTTCTTAGTTCGCCGTGTTACGCAATAAGGAGAGTCACGCGAGTGGAAGACACTTGGAGCTGCGAAACTCGAATGGAGTATCGTAGGATGACAGAGATTCGCTTGACAAAAGCAACGTTTTCGGGAAAGGGGACAAAAAGCAGTTTATATTCATACCGCGCGTAGCCACAAGTCTGGTTTGTCGAAATGGCACGTATATGGATTTTTCCTACGCGCGGGGTAGTAAATTCTGATTTGTAGATTCAATCGAAAATTACGTCGCCCGTGATATCGTCGACTGGCACGAACACGGCAACGTGGAAATTCGTGGGCCAAGTAGAAAGAGTCCCGGTCCAGTAGAAAATAGCGAAGCATCATCGAGTGCGCCGACGGACGATCCGTTAATTACACCGAATACTGTTGTTCCATGCGTATGAAATTCTTTTGCCGCTCGAAGCGCGGCTCCGCGTAAACGTTTTTATTGCCGGGTAGGCACTGAAACAAAGCGACGTCGAAAGCGCTAATACCCGGCTGGAAATCCGACAACAAAGCGGGCGACCAAAGGTGAAGGAGAGGCGAGGAGGGAGGAGGAGAAGGGAGGCGAGCCCAGCAACGTGCGGTGACTGGAATGCTCGATAATAATTCAATAACCAGTTATTTATCGGTAATTCGACGGCCGTTCCAATATCGCCAGGTGAGCGAAGGGTGGACGCTGCAGGAAGGTGGGAAGGAAAGGGAGGGCAAGAGTGAGTGAGTGAGTGAGTGAGTGATAGAGAGAGAGTGAGAGTTAGAGAAAGAGAGAGAGAGAGAGAGAGAAGTGAAAGAGAGAGGGAGCAAAAGACAGCAAAAGAGAGCGAGGAAGGGCGAGAAGGAGAGCGAGAAAAGGAAGGAGAGTCGGCGGGAGAGCAAAAGGAGAAGGAGCAGGGAAGTCTCGTAGCTTGGAGAAATCGAGAAATGTGGGACGTGGGGTGCCATTAATTTGGCAGCCGTTGTTCGACTCGCCCACTGGACCTCTCGTCTCTCCCTCCCTTCGACGGTCTTAGCCTACGTCCGAATTCCTCGACTAACGTTGGAACTGCACACGGCGTAATATAAGTCTCTGCCTCTCAACCCCTCTCGTCGTCACCCTCCCCTTCTCTTCTTCATCTCTTCTTCTCTTCTTCTCCCTTCCGCGTCCTCCACCGAGTGTTCTTTCCCCGCTTTCTCTCCCTTTCTCGCGTCTTCTTCTTCTCCTTCGACTTCTCCTCGCTCCCTCTCTCCTCGCCCCATTCCCATTCTCGACTCTTTATTGCTTCTATCAACGTGCCCTGCTTGATTTATACATCTATATGTTCTGTTCCGCTCTGCTCCGCTAAGGTAGGCCGAGGAGGGGGATGGTACGCGGTCTTGTGTACCGCACATATGCGCCTCTCTTCCCTCTCTTACCCCCTGTACGCTTCCCCTGCGTAGGATCGACCACGAATCCGCACAGCAAGAGACCCACCTTTAACGGCCACCTTTAACGGGCACAGGGTGGATATAATATTATCGCCTCGGATAAGTAGTCGCGCAGGATCGTGCATGTCCCGAGCCCTCGTGTATTGTACGCGTGGAGATACGCTTTACGCGTCAGCGACGAGTAGAAATCATTTTTATGCGCGGAGCTGTCGGGATCGCTCGTGTGCGATTGAATCGAATGCGTCCTCGTATTCCACCGTGCGCCGACGCGAATGTACGAGATGCAAAAGGGAAGAACTTTCCTTCCATCTCGGATCCGTGAAATCCAGCGAACCGCGGCGAAAGGATTACAGGGTAATTGTGGTGAATTTATAGCGAGAAGGTTCTCCTCAATTTTGTCTTCACCGGAATAATGAAAACCGAGGGGGGCACAACGCGCGAGAAGAATCTCCCTCGCGACTCGGTCTAGCATTTTAATTAATAACCGAAGTATCCGAAGATCAATTTTACCCGTAGCTCGCGAGAATGGCGATCCGTGTCGACGATCCTAGCGCCCACTTAAGCGACACTTAGGACCCGTGCCCACATCGAACGAGAAGCGGAGGGACGCGACCCTATTAGATGCTGGGTCGAGTAGGGATCTCGCATTTGTCTCGAGTAGAGAGGATCATTTGTATTCGACCGCGATCGGTTAAAGAGAGAGTAGGAAGAGGATCGCGCTCTCTTATCGAGCCTGATTACATGCCAATTGGATCAAGAATAATAACTCCGACGGTGGCCCACCTACAAATTCTCTCTTCCGATCTCTCTCGCCTCTGGCCTGACGCGATTTCTAACGGGAATTAAGAAAGAAACGAGAATTCGCCCGGCGCGCCGTGGCCATCGGGGCGTAACGAGCGGGCCGATTTCCACCGGAGCGACCCACCACCAACCAACCCCCTTCCTGGCCGAGCCGTGCCGTTTCCACTGATTAAATGGAAGATTAAGCGCTCGCGGGGCACCGAAGCTCGAATAGGCGTGACCTCGTACGTTCCTCTCGCTTGCTGGAGTTGCTGGCCCCTTTTTTTTCATCTCCACCCTCCTTTCACCCCTTTTTATTTTCGATCCGAGTAGGCTCCGTCGCGGCGCGTGGGTAGGCTCGTTTCCCGTGGCTTCGCGTGTTTAATCCCTTAAGCACGATTCGCATGTAAGCCCGTGAAGAGCGTCGCGGGGAAACGGATCGGTGTCAAGGCAAATACGAGTTGTTAAATGCGTCCTGCGCAGCCACGCGGTCCGATAACAGCCAACTACTCGTGTTCGATACGCGTTACGTGCCGCGTTTCGTTCGGGAGCGGCAGGTAGGTAAAGCGATGAGGACTCGGCCCTTCGTTCCTTTCGCGTCGCCCTTCGTCCACTTCCACTTCGGGTGTCCTTTTTGGCCTCGACGTCTTGCGAAGTGTCGGCTACACCTTTTTACACGCGGGACGCATTAATCCACGTAATGCATCACACGTTCGTTCCATAAATTTCAAGAGCGAAGGATACGGTGTTATCGCGCTACGCAGTAGCGTGCGAGCATCCCTTCCTCTCTTACTTCCTTTTTTCTTTCTAGCTATTTCGCTTTTTCCATTTTTCCTCCGCGCGCACTTGGAACGTTGGAGCAACGTTTATAATTTTAAGGCTAATTCGTGTCTAAAAAGCCGGGGAGTGAAATTGGAAGAATTAAGATTGTCGAAACACTTTGAGATACGTAGTTGTTAATAATAGAACAGGACCTTCTAACGAGATAATAGCAACATTCTGCTGTCTAACGTGTGTAGCTGACAGGAAATTAGTCGTACGCACCAAGTAAAGTGCGTGCAAGAGGGTCGAAAGAGAGAACGAGAGAAAGAGGGAGATACGCACCTCGCACTCAACAGTACAGACCTGGGGACGTGCACCTGATGATCGGATTACGAAGGATCAAAGACTCCGCTTAAAATGCTTTGATCTCGAACGTTGCTTAATTATCGACGGCATCCTGCAACGTCGTATATTCGTTCCGCCTGATAATCATACGGTAGCAATAAGGTACGCATTACAAGCTAGAAATTAAAATCGCAACTTACTTTTCTAATCATCGATCGTAATTACTTAATACACAGTACCGTTGTAAGACCAATTGCGAATTCGTTCTGTAAAACAAATGGTCAACCCGGACGATGATTAAAACTGCGAGCAAAACTAAAACTACCGTTTCTACTGCAGCCTGGTGAACAATTCTATACAACTTTCTCGCGTCCAATTCAATTCCGTGCAACCGAGTAGACCCATCTTAAACGCTCGCACGCCCCTTGAAATTAAGAGTAGGAGAAATGCGCGCGTTTTTAATTACCGCGCGCACGAGAGTAACGTTGGCCGGGCCGCTTACCCTTAATTCACGACTGTCGCCGAAAACATTATTTTCTTAGGGTCCCGACGGTTCTCCCTCCCGTGCGCATAAAGCACGCGCGTTCTGCGGTCGAATTCCTCGAAAGGGACGGCGCTCTCGGCCGTGCGAGTGTGCGTGCCACGTCATATGAGACCTGCCTTTGGGAACACGGTATGATATGTTTAATAGCAGGATCACCAGACCGGTCTCTTCTCTCTCTTCCTCTCTCTCTCGTACTCCCTTCGTTCCCTTCGGTGCCTTCGTCTCCCTCTGCGCACCGCGATCTTCTCACTCCCTTCGCGGGCCCTTGCGGTTATTAATGGCACCGTCTCCGAGCGGTCACCACCCAGCGCAAGAACCAGAGATGGCACTGATACTATTTCATGCTTTATTTATTTACACGCGACTCGACTCACGATCCCCCCGATAGCGGCCACGACACGGATTTATGAAGTGCGACGCGAAAAGAAGACCTTCCGTCCACGGAGGAAGGTCTCCTCCACCCTATCTCCGACTATCGGCGTATATCGATACCGATGGAATTTACACGAGGCCATCTATCGATTCGCTAAAGGACTCTTTATCGCGGAATAATTTACGAGACGGCGCGAGACTCGTGTTAAAGGCGTGTCATGCAAATAACGTAGTAGGGAAAAAGCAGAAACCACTGACCGATCTAGTTGTCGACTGGAGATACTCGATCGATTTAAATCCGATAATTCGGCTACTCACCTGGAACAGAAAGAGAACGGCATTTGTATTACAATTGCGCTTACATTTCTATTGTGTCGAGTGGATCGATTCGAAGGGGTAAATTCGTGTGTAAATTAAACGCAAAATATTCCGGAAATGAGACGTCGGCGTCGGCGTTGTCGCCGTCGGAGCACGCGATTCTCGCCTGTCTCTCTAGTTAAGTCGAGCATAACTGTCAGCAAGTCTCCGTGCACTCACACAATGAATACGGAGAACGGTATATAGCTGACCTTATTCATGGTTTCCCGCAGGAACCCGCAAACTTGATGTTCTTGTGGCGTCCACGAGGGGAAGATCCTAAAGCTATATATCGGTTATCCTAAAGCAAACTTCGGTGAGGCCGGCCGCATCGTGTAAGAAAGGGGGCGCAAGAATTCGTCTGACTAGGCCTAACGATCGTAAAAAGACCGTAATGAGCTGGGACCTCGATTAGCTTAGCTTAACGATTTTTCACGCAAATATTGTCTAAATATAAATAATTTATATAAGTATAAATAATTCGCATAAAAGTTGAGCTACTATTACCTACATTAATTTCATTATAAAAAACACGTTGAAACAAATTACAACGAGCACCTTCGATGAATTTTCAAAAGTTTCTCAAAGTCTCCTACCATTCTCGGCCTTGATGTCACACCTCCCAAAGAATCTCACTTCGCTCGAATGGCGCCAAATCCAACTAAGAGCAACTTAACGATCTAAGGTAAACGATCGGCCATAGCATCTCCCAGCTCGAAATTCCGTTCGGTCAGAAGATGGATCAACGGATCCCGGGATCCGGTACATTAACCGGCCACAAAGCGTACAGCATCGCGGCGCGAATCGCTCGTAAACCGTACAAACGTCGTTCGCGACGCTCCGTTTCTACGAGCATCTAACTCCGCTTAACTATCGCGTTTAAATGACATTCTTTACTTTCCGTCCGCAATTCGAATGCACCGGCGCGCTCCACGGAACTGCAGGTCATTAAGGTGGGAATTTTCTGCCGAGATCAATTCCGTATACCGATGTACCGTGGAATGAGAAAGAAAAGGGCGCAACGGGCCGACCTTAAAAATAGCGCCACTTCGTGCCTCTCCCCTGCAATCTCGCCACTTTTATTCTCCAGCGAATCGACCGAGAGGGTGGAGAAGACGCGCGTCACGCTCCGTCGCGAAATTAGTTGTTCCGCGCCTAGGAATAAATCGAAGTGATCGATTTCATCTCGAGAATGGGCGCACTTAACGGGCTTAAATGGTATCTCGCGTTAACGACGCTCGCGTTAAACGCACCGCTACCGATAAATGGAAACACGCGGGGTAAGAGAAGCGCAGGAGGGATGAAAGGATGGATCGAAGGCGCGGGGGCGAGGCCAGTGCGCGCGATGAAAGAAAATGCTGAGACAGCCGGATGTTTAAGAGCTACTTCTCTCTCCACGGCCCCGGTTTAAAGTAGAAATCAAATCCGTAATGGCTCCATTCCAGGCTCGAGCCGACCAGTCCGCTCCTTGCGGGAGATGGCCGATTTTATCGTAATAAATCGGTAGCTATGCGCGATGGACCGGCCAAGATCCATCCTATTAAATTAGCTCCTGGCAGATACGAGCACGAGGGCGGAATCGCACGGGGGTCAGCAGAAAACCAGTGACCTCCACAGACTCGCGAGTCACGGGTGTAATACTCGAATATCAAGTTACTCGTCCATGCAGAATACAACCTCATCGACCTCGACAGTCGTGTCGTCGCCTACGCTAATTTTTACACGAAAAATCTCCACGTTTGACAATTTAATCCAAAGATAAGAGCACGAGATTATACGAAACAATTGAAAATATCGACCACCTTCGTTCGACGAGATTTCATAGGAAGCATTTCATCGTATCCACCCGTGTACCACGTGACGAGTGAAACGCGTATCTGCCAAGTTGAAAAAAAGGCTTCCGCGAAAAATGCAGGAATACGACGAGGGATCGATGAAGTATGAAAGCAATCGTGGACCGTAAGACGCGATTCGTCCAACCCTCAATATCGTATAGGGCTGCGTTATCTCCCTACGGATCGGTAGCTACGCGATAGGCAGTACAGCTACCGGTTATGTCACGGCACGCTCGGATACCCCTAGAATCGAGTCGATCTATACGGAGTAACCCGCAGGCTTCGCTCGGGGAAGCGGCGGACGGAGGAACACTGGTGGCAAAGAAATAGGACGAAGGACGTAGGGGGAGGCGGTAACACCGAGTGCCAATAATATCTTCATGGCACGTCGTGCGGGAAGATATACTCTCGGATCCGAGTACATCCGAGGGTTCGATAGGCGAGGGTATAGTCCGTTCAGCGAGAATGTCTGCTCGTCTAGGGTCTCGCCAATCCTGGAGAAACGATAGGGGATACGTGTCGTGGGAGTCACGTATTTTCATTTCTCGTATTAAAATGCGCGTCCACGGTTAAGTAGCCCGGCATAGATTGCGTTTACGTTGAGACGATAAACATGGGGCTCGGCGCAACGTCCTACTGCATTCGCCATGCCGTGAGTAAATTTGCTCACGAGCCACCTTCCCGTGAAAATCTCGAATGAACCACGTCTACCGCGAGGACTTGGGTGACTGAATCGCGCGTACTTTAAGCGAAGGGAGCTGTTTGGGGGAATAATATTGTCTCGAGAGGTTTTTAATTATTCGAGGGAGGATATCAAGGCTCCCTTGTCTAATACTTATATTATTAAACTTAAGTTCCTTGCAATAAAAGCATCCCCACCCCCCACCACGTAGATCGCAACCGACAACATAAACAAAGAAGCCAGCCCTACTTACAGAGCCTCCGGTTGTTTGCCCCGACCGACGTTACAAAGTGAATCGGGCGCACCCGTTGTTGCTGTGTACTTACTCTGCAAATTATTGTCTAACGTGTTGGTGCGCGTGCATGTGGATGCTCTTACCACTAAGGTACTCTATCATCGGCGCTCCTATGTAAACGTAGTCGGGCGCATAAGGAGCACCGGCGATTCGTCGAGAGACAATTCCACGAGATCACCCGGATTAGGATGCATTATCGAAGTGACGAGTTCCGGTCCGACCACGATGAATACAACCCGCTGTTCTTCAGCTCCGCAGGAAAATTAACAGGAAAATTACCTTATCGACACTTTCGCCAATTCGTTCTCTATCAAGCGCGCGCGCGGTGGTCTACGTAAGTACGTCGAACGGAATGCAAAGAGAAAAAATAAATAAAAGAGTACAAGGGCTGTCGAGCTATCCGATAAAAAGCGAGTAGATACGCCCAGGGAGTTTCGCACGCACCGGCGCACGCGATTCGCCGTAACATTGTGTCAGGTACTAATTACGACGGAGAGAAAAACCGCCTGGGGTCGCGATCCCGACGTCCAACTTGGCTCGTGAAGGTGGAGCAACGCGTCGCACGAGCTACTCACAAGCTGCGTGCGTGACGCGGAGAAGCGAATCGGAGGCGCGAGTAGAGCTTTGCTAGTAGGGTGCACGTTGGCTCGCAAGCTGGTGCGTAAGGTCCGCGCGGTTTGTCGAGAGGAAATGGAGAGAAGGGAGGGAGTAGGGTGGCTTCGGACAAGGGAATGATATCCCTTGCACCCCTGGCATTGTGGTCGTGTAATTATGTCGTGATTTATAATGATGGCGGCAGTCGCCGTTGCGCGATTCATCTACCAAATGAAATGCCCGAACCTTGTCACGGTGAGTTCGTCACACGATGGAATCGCCATTCCGCTTGGCCTTTGTACGCGCGAGTGCCTCCCGATGGAAACCGTGGCTCTACTGGCGCTCGGAGAGATCGAATCGATTCGAGATCACGTGGAAAGATCGTGACCGATACCACGCATTGAATATGTTTCGCTCGTGGTCCAGTTACTGAAGTTCCTCGCGTGGCATCCGATGGCCACGGAGGAGGAAATCGTCGGAGGCCCTGAAACGGGATGTGTGAGCTCGAAATTCTCTCGAGTGGACGTCGAGGATTTTGTTTATCGATAAGTTATCGCGGTTCGGGATACGCCGTCGTAAGGAACGCGGTATCATCCGGAGGCAGGTACAAAAGCGTGCAAGCGAGTTTCAGAGTCTCCTCGAATCCCTAGTAAGTTTGGAAGTTATGTCGCTACTGCGACAAGTCACTTGCAGCTTACTCGCGAGTGTGGCGACGATGATGTAGAAACAGTTTCCGCATCGCGGAAGCGGTGGTCTTTGAGTAGACTACCGGGACGAAAATTATTCATATTCGACGGGTACTCTTTCGCTCGCCTCGATTAAGCCGTACGAGCATCTACCGGGAAATTCATCACCCGAGATGTTCGTCATTACTAAAAATGAATTTCCATCAAACGTAATAGCGCCCTGAGCGTAGCTCTCAAATTCCGAGCAGGTTATAATTAGTCGATCTTTGTACACCGCTCCGTAAAAAATTCATTTTTATGTCCCGCTACGTCAAAGATAATTTTACGAGGAAGTTTGAAACGATACGACTAATTTGCCGTATGATTTCAATTCAATTAGAGAACCGTGAACGTCGCGTTTTATTCCACGAGACAATTTCGCGAAACTCCTTTCGAACACGACTACTATTCGATTCGGGTGCCCCCGCGCCCCAAGATGGTACCCAAAAATTGTGTCTCGGGAAGGACCGGTAGATCTGCTTTAAATCCGATAAGGAAGCAAACGCGGTATTCGGAGGGTGTCCAAGGGGAGATAAAGCGACACGAAGATCGAAATAAAAACCTCGCCCTTTGTCAAATCGCGCTTTCCACTGCAGCTGCAGCTGACCATCGATCACAAGTGGGGTCGGGCGATCCAGCGGCGAATGACCGGGCATCAATCCTATCCGATGCAAACGTCCAAGGTCGAATTTTTTCCCGATGAGTCATGACCTCGTCGGCGGGAGGGGTGGACGTGCGCAATGGCCAGTAACTGTTTTACCGTCCCTGCTGTTCCTGCGAGTCCACCCTAGTCGGAGGAATCGCTCAGCCGTCCGCGAAACAAACTTCTCCATCTTGTTCCGCTTAATTCTCATTTCTCCCCCGAAGATTACCAACCCCGTCGAAGCGCGTACTTCAGAAATTGGCGATCCAAGTACAGTTATCCATTTCGCGAGCGGGCTTATCCCAAGTTCGTAGCTAGGTAAGGGGAGACAAACGGGCTCCGGTAAATCCCGATTACCATCCGTACACCTTGGCCTCGATAAAGTGTCTTATCGGTCTACCGTCCTCGCCGGTATCTTACACCGCTATCTTACACCGCAAGTGCTCGCGCCCATAACGAGTTCATCTTCATCGCGAGGGTGCGGGGTGGAGGAGAAAGAGCGAAGGCGGGGGTGTACTCACGAGGAGACATGTCAGGAGGGTGAGCCGTAGGAGGTTTAGAAGGAAGAGGGAGACGGAAGTGAGGATGGTTACGTGTGTACGTGACTATTCGGAATAGTTCCGCGAGTCAATCGTTAGAGCCAAGGTTGCGCTCGGTAATCAGAGATGGGCTTCGCCACTTTGACTCGTAGACGACTCTGGAACGCGCAGATGAGTCCCGAGATTGACTACGAGCAGACCGACGCGACGGGTAGGAGGAGCTCCCCGCATTACGGAGAGTTCTCCAGCCGACAGCACTCCCTATCCTGACTGCTGCTGCCGCCTCCGCCGACGCTCCTCGGAGTTGCAACAGCGCGAGCTGTTCATCCGACTGCGTTGATTACGCTCGAAGACCCCGAGAGTGATACCCTCAAACCTTAGCCCCTCTCCACCACCCCTCGAGGATCGTTTCCACCCTCCTTCCGGCGTCTATATCCTTCCTATGCATCGTCCTTCGCCCGCCTAATCCCTCGTCCTCGTCCTTGCCGAGGCAGGAGGAACGTTCACCTATAATTCCTTTCTTTCGCGGAACTGCCTCAAACTCCGTGAAGTTAAGTGTTCGCTCTCTCTTTCCTTCACTTCTTCTCAACCTTCGTCGTTCTCCACCTCTCCTTATTCATTCACCTTCCGCTACCTCGCTCGCTACTCTCTCTTCATCTTCCTCGACGGCTCATGGTCCCGTCGTCCGGACCTTCTATGTTTTTTTAAGTAGGTGGGATAAGATCGTTAATGAAATTCCCTCCTGACCAAGCTGAAGGCAGAGAGGGAGGGTGAAGGGAGAAAATGTGAGAGGAGCTATGGACGGACGAGCAGAGGATGAGAGGGAAGAAGAGAAGGAAGAGCTTTCCTCTCGACTAGTTCCTCGCTGTTTTTTCTCTCGCCCGAGTCTCTCCGAAAAGGATCCACCAGGCTGGACCCATCGGGGAAGTCCACTTCTTTCGACGTGGATGAGGAACGAGCCCTGAGAAAGTCAGGGGATGAAAACTCCGAGAGTTTGATGTCATACCCGCCGAGATTGGCCGCTTCTTCTTGTTCCACAATATCTTTCCTCGTGCTTGTTCTCTTCTCTCTCTCTCTCTCTCTCTTTCTCTTTCTGTGTGTGTGTGCGTGTGTGTCTCGCGTGCTTCTCGCAACCTCACCATTTCACCGGTTAACCGCACAAATGATCCGGAACGAGCAAAACATTGGGAACATTCCGGTGCCTGCTATTCCTCCTTGCGAGATAAGCCGAAGCACCAAATTGCTTACAGAGTTCGTCTATCTAGATCGCGATCCGGCAGACATCATTAGTCGATTGAAATGTGAAATTTTTAACCAGTTAACTGCGTTCGACGTGTATACACGTCAATACAAATTTTTTATATTCTTGATCATGAACAATAAAACATACTTACCATTTCATATAAAACAAAAAATTAAAACTCAACAAAAAAATTCCGCAGTTAACTGGTTAAGGCAGCTTCTAGAATTAGCTTCGACGAGAAGCTTCCATAGCAAAGCGGATTAATTTAGAATCGCGTGAATCCTTTCCTTTCGTGCGATAGTAATCGTCCATCGTATCGAGCTTCCACAAAATTTAGAATCATGCGCTTGCACGTATTACGGTGGCTTCTGTATTACGTATCTGTACTCAAACTCAATTTGTAAACTCAAAGTTCCACCGATCTCATGATCAAAAATTCTGTTCACCCCGTTTGTAACATAAACCGACAAATACGTACAACAAGAAAAACGAGAAAAGCCACGCGTATTTAATCCTTTCCTTCCCAAGCAAATAGATCAATTATCTCTGAGCACGACCTTTGAATAGGACATTTGTCGTGAAAAATCAGTGCATACGCGCAACGGCACGCAGCTAGTACGAACGGTGGTAAAGGCACGCGCGAGTGCACGAGCACCACGAGAGCGTCGTATGATTTGCGTCGACGCAGAATACACACGATGTAATGGAGCGGCGAGGTCCTGCAATTAAATTCCAATTTAATAAAGGCACCAAGGGAATGCCGACGCCACGCCGAAGTTTCATTTCGAACCGGGCCTGGAATCCCGAGCGTGCGACCGTGCCGTAGGACGGTGATATCGTGCGTGCACGCATACCTACGCGGAATACGCGCACACACTCGTGCGGTCACACGCACGATTCACCCGCGTGCACCGGTTGCGTTTCGCTACCGGAGACGAATCAATCACCGTGGACTCTGCAAAGCGATGCCGACGCGTTGCCATCCAATGCCGAACAAGCGACGAATAGTTGCGCAACCTACGAGGCTCGTGGAAAGGGGTTGAGTCGTTGGTAGGACGAAGGGCGCGGAACGAAGGACGAGAGAACGAGGGGTGGACGAATCGAGGGTGCCCTAGGATGGCCCGGAAAGTGGTGGAAGAAAAAGTCCTTTGAACGGTCTACGAAACCTAAACGTTACGTGCCGCGAGATTCAATTGGACCTGGCACGGGGACGCCCGGAAAAATAATTCCTCCCGTTACGACGTACTGCTTCGATCGTACGATTACGAACGGCCTGCGCGCGCGCGCCCAACGCCTGGCCGGACGAACCAACGAACGAACGAACGAACGGCCCTGTAATTGGATTCCGTTGTAAAATAAACACCGTCGTTCCAACGGCGGTTATTAGATCGTCGACCATTAGCGACGTTGTATACTCGGAAGAGCTTCCATCAAGCGGGCTTTCTCGATGTGGGAAAAGCTCCTGCAAAAATCTATCTGAGCGCAGTCGTTTACCTTCGCTCAACCGCGCGCAATTTCTCCACTGGGAGGATACGTAAACCTTGTTTACAAGTTGCGCTTACTTCAGCGATATTAAAAATGATCGCGTCGATCTTAGTTAAACTTGCATTCCTCGAAAGAACACCACGCTCGAAAATCATTTGCACGAGGACCGTAGAAGAGAGACATTTGGAGTAGCAATAAAAGCAGATCGGGCAACTTTGCGTAGGGTTCAAATGGATTGGAAGGAGGCAATATCAAAATAATTCCCCGAGTAGGTCGTGATTTATGCCGTAGAAAGTTCAAAGTCCCGAACATCGGCGCTGCTTATCTCCCTCGTTGTCGATATTTTCATGTGCGACGGCGTGAGATCCAAAAGCCATCGCGATTAGACCTCCACCTAAGGGAAAGGTGGGAGAAAAAATACTGCAGAAATGATTTAAAGGCTGGCACGTCCACGAGGGCGAAAATGTTTTGGAGAGAACGTTGTGTACGTAAGGCGCACGGGTAGAGTAGGTCCCGAGATCGGCGCGGATGGAAGAAGAGGAGACGCCCTAGGGTGGCCTTGCGGGGAACAAGGGACATAAAGGAACGATTCGGAAGCAATTCGGTAAGTACACGTCGATTTATGTTCGGGAATCGCCGATAGCTCACCTCTACCATTTTCCTCCCTCCCGGTAGCTCGCCGGGTCTCGCCACTGGATCGCCCAGGGAGGCGCACCCCCGCTTCGGAGGCCGTAAGAGAACCGCGGATGTTATTGTATGAGAACGCCGGTCGTTTCCAGTCTCCCTTACCCTTCACCCCATATTTTATACACCCGGTATATAACGCGGAGAAGAACGTCCCCCGATGGTCTATCTTATGACGTTATTTGCGGAGTGGCTCGAATGGATGGGACGTTCACTGTCGATCCTACGTCCACCACGCTCTCATCCTACCCCTAGTAAAGAGGAGAACGGAGGGAAAAGTTTTGCGAAGAAATTACGAGAAACTTTTTTTTTCTCGTGAACCTATCGTTCCGCGCCAAAGTGGAATGATAAACACACCAGTGGAGGGACTCTACCTTGCGTGGAAATTCATTTTCCGTTTGGTCGAGAGTTTGCGCGAAGATTCGGGCGAGACGTCGTCGGAGATTTGTGGAAGAATGACCGTTCGTCGAGCGCAAGAAGGTCAATTTCGAATGGGGGTGGTGCTCGGGAGGATGCTCGACTGGTGAATAATTCGCGGCAGTGGTGACGAACCAATGTTTTTCCTAGGGTTATCCCTCATTTGGCTTATCTCTGATTCTGACTGAGACTAATGCGGGCGATTCGCCGGATCGTTTGTAACCCCCCCTCGCACCCTCGGCTCGCCCTCGTTTACCCCCGGGGGCCACCCTCGTCTCGAGTCTTTTGCCGACTAACGCGCTCTCGTTCATCCGTTAGGAGCCGATGTTCCGCCCCGGCAGAAACTAGCTCGAGGAAACCTCGGCCTAGCTAGACATCGCGAACTCGAGACAATGACATTAATTTCCTCTCGCGCATCGGCACGCGCCTCGAGAGCGCTTCTTCGAAACTAACCGTGAGCAACTTACGGAATTTACGGGGAGAAAGAGGACTCACCTGGATACGCTTAATTCTCCAGCTCGATCGTTTCGCGCCCGCGTCTGTTTAGCATCCTCGGGATATACCTTCTACCCTCAAATCGCTCCCATATAGGGCGCAACTTATGGCGTAGCCAGTTTTCAAATTGCGCCGGCATCAAACTACCATTTCCCGGGTTCGAAAGAGAGACCGGAAACGATTCGAGCAGGTTTTCCCCTCTTACCGGCGTGCTACATGAGTCGTGTAACAGCCACGAGTGCAGCCAGGGCGTTTTCTATGCTCGGATAACGTTGCACTTGCCGTGCTTTACGTTCAGCCGCTTCTCTCGAGATATCGACTTTTAACGATCGAGAAGAGGAAACGGCTACGGAGCCAGTAGCGGCTTCGCTTCGATTCCGCCGAAACGAATGTTCTCCCTCTCTCGGTGCCTGCCGCTTCGTAAATTTCCGACTACCTCTACCCCACTGTCTCCTCCTTCACCTTGCACCGCGAGCTCTCTCCTATCTATTTAATCTCTCCTCGATTCCTATCTCCTCGAGTTCTACTTCGAAACGCGTAAGGGTCCGGGTCCCGTAGCCCGGCGCGGTGGTAATTTGAATTATAATCGCCTTGGAAAGGTGAGAGGGAACGGCGAGCGAGAAAGTGGAAAAAAGTAGAAATGAGGAGACACAAGAGCCATTACCCAAATCTCTCCCAGCTTCGGTCCGTCGCCCACCGAGCGAGTATTTCACATCGCGTGAATGCGCGACGCTGCTCCCCGCTCGAACTGGTTCCCGCCCGTGCGTCGCTCGTACCCTCTTGCCTCGTCTGTCCGTCTTCTTCTCGAGACCTTCTTTTTTCACTGCATCGGGAATAGCGCGTTTCTATATCACCGGAGCCCCGGTACTACGTCAGACGACTCACACGCGATTTGCCAAGTAATTCATTGGCTAATGAAATTAAATTCCAGCCGGTCGCCCTACCATCTGCCCCCACGAGCGCTCCCATCCCCGGTGTCCTTTAGAAGCATCCTTTTCCGCTCTTTCCGCGGGTCCCCGCCGACGAGTTTATGCGCCGTATTGAGTTCCACGGCGAGCCCTCCCTTTTCATCCTTCGGGCGTCCCTCTTACCCCCATCCCCTTTACCTTTCTCTCTCTCTCGAGCGCGCGAAAGTTCATGCAAAAAGTAATCCAAAATAATCCCCTGTCACCCCGACGGCGTTCCTTATCGCCCGATGGCCTGGGTAACGGTGGTAGAGGCGTGGATGAAAAGAATGAAGGGAACGAAGAAAAGACGGAGAAAAAAGGATCTTCCTCCTTCTACCTTCACCCTTCTCCTCTTCTTCCACTCCTCCTCCATCTTCCTCCGCCGACGACGACGGGTCGGTCCTCGCGTCTCTCGTGCAAATAATTGGAACGTGCTGAACCCCTCGAGTTCTCCGGGTACTCTTTTAATTTTGCCCCTGGCCTCCCTTAATTCGTCGCAGGTAGTTAGACCCCCGACACTCCGAGTCTCTCCTCCCCTCTTCTCCACCTTCTTCACCGCCTTCCGCCTCTCATGCCTCCACCTTCAGCTTTGCATTGCATTAGGGCGAGCAACACCTCGGAGGATTGGCCGGTACCGGGAGCTTCGACGAAGATTTTTAAATAAACAGCGCCGCAGGGACTACGGAACGACGCGCTTGTCCGAGAGTTTGCTCTTAGCTGAAACTTAAACACTACGCACTTTCGACTTCTTCGGGAGGATGGAAGTTCTACCGTCGAGATGGCGAGGGAGCCGAAGAGAAGGAGAGCGGAGCGAGAGGAAAAATAAGTTGCCATCTTCCGCGACGTACTTTCACCGCCGGAAAGGCGACTTTCAATTTCTCAGACGACGAAAAACGTATTTCGATGCTCGCTGGTGGAACAGCGAATTGCGTACCGGACGGGGAAAACGACCGGGAACTTCGAATATTTACAGACAGAAATGGTATTTCAACGGCTAAACTCGAGACCGTAAAGTGCGCCGCCCGTGGTCCCGGGACGATCTCCTCGAGATTTATTGTCTTACGATGCTTACCGGAGACGTTGCGCGCGGCAAAAAGTTCAGTTCGACGTCGTTGGAAAGTAAAAGGGGCTCGCAGAATTGCTAGATACTAGAGATACGAATTAAAAACGAATTTACGAGAAGTCGATGATTTCGGCGTGATCGACTTCGGACAAATTTGCACGACATTCTTAACGGCTGAGTTAAAGATTCGATTGGTTTATTTTTAAAAAATTATTACACAGGGTGTCCCGGGCTTTTCCCTAGAAATTTTGCGTTGCATTCTACGAGCGGAAACAAAACAAAAAAGATATACAAACGTAGTCGACAAATGCTTTATTAAAAAGTTACGACCAAAAATGTATACGAGCATTTCAAATTACGGTCTACTCACGTTAATGTAAGCTTGACGCGATGTAATATTTAATTGAGCACCCTAACGATGTCTTGTCGATTTTGCTTAATCTCCCAAGCGACGTCAATCGTTTTTCGTATTAGTTCGTTTAAGTGTGTAAATTTATATCTTCATTTAAGCAAAGCACAAGGCGGAACGCAAGTTCTCGGAACAGCTGTGCCGCTACGTACGACAAAGTATAAATTAAAAACATTTCTTTCACCCGTTCTTAGAGAATCCACGCACTGCCAATCTACACGTGGCCAAATATCCTTATCTTTCTCCGATCCTTTCGTCACCACATTTCTACTTCTACGGCCTCTTTCGCGTCAATCAAGCTGGTACCACCACGTGACGAAAATTCAAAAACAACTACACGAGAATTAAGTGCTGTATTCGCGATTTAAGTGCTCCTCTAGTTTAGTTAGAATCTGTGGCGATAGACCCAGCCCCGAGCTACGCGCGTCTATCGCGTTCAAGGTCATCCGCAAGCGCACATAAATTCGCGAGTTTTTAGGAACGAGGCGTGGGTCAGCGCGTGCACCGTGGATGCCCCAGAATTTATTGCTATCGACGCCGATCTTGATGCGCACTGCGCAAAAACGTCCGACGGATCCTTGTCGCTTAAATTTACTATACAACGCGCGCGCGCGCGCGCCCATCCATAACACCGCGACGCTCGTCGTAAAGCGATCCGCGCGAGCGCGAAAGAAAAATTATCGCTTTCGCGATATTTTTCATGCACTCAAGATGTTGAGCGCTGTGTCGTAAAAAAATGGGATCTCTTTCCTCGCCACGGTTATTTTTAATATGGAAAGAGGAGGCAAGAAAACGTAGATCCTGGGCTGACTCTTAGTCGAATGAAGTCACATCGAATTCTTATTACATTGCTACTCTACGAGCAAGGGAAAACGGTGTATTTGCGTGATGAGACAGTCGCCGTGCGAAACGCGTCGTGTTTACGAAGCAAAATTTCTTTCCATGGAGAGACTGTGCATTAACGAACCAGCAAGCAAAAACAGTTTCCCCACTCTGGGAGCAGGGAACAATCCCCGGGACATTATTTTCTCAAGACGGCTAAAACGTTCCTTTGATACAGAGAGAGGAATAGGGAGGGCCCGTCGCCTTTCTCCGTATCACTTTTCAAGCCAACAACCCCACGGGAGGGGACAATCTTGTTTTTCTACTCGAGAATTCCCTCACGGGGAATAAGTCAGCCGCGGCTTCGGGTATCTCCGGGCGCGAGAGTTAATTCGTGGTCCTGCTGCAGCCTGCAGGCTGTTTACACGCACCGGTCGCGGGTGATGTATTCGCGCCTCGAATTCGCGGCTTCCTCCTCGACCACCCACGCACACGAAGCGTCGACCCGCTCCGCACGACCCTCCCCTCCGCCAGTGAGCCACCGACCAAGCGGCTAATCCCAATAATTACAACGGTCGCGCGAATGTTGCATTTTCCAAAAAATAAAAACTCCTTCCCACGGAATGGCTCGACTTTGTTCCAAGAGGTTGGTATTCTAATCGCAATGATTACAACTAGCACGCGAAGTTGCGAATTTCAAATGAGGAAAAAGAAGAAGAAGATTGGAAAATTGTAACGCGGGACGGAAGTTTCCCCGGAGGATCTCGGTGGCTAAGTGGTATTCAGGTTCGTAGCTGTAAAAAAGTTTCAGTTCTCCGTTTACAGTGCGACGTGCTTTCGGGATGAAAGACAACGCGGATGCGGCTAAAATTGTAAGGACGGTTAAAGCGATCGAAAAGGCAAGCAGTGGGCAATGCGAACTGATCCGTAACGTAACGGACGTCTGTTCGTGAATGTGTCCACTGTCGGATTACTTTCGACGCCAGCTATCGACGTTCCGAGACTGAAAAAAAAAGTACCTAGGGGCAACAGAGGATTATTGATTCGGAGTAAAAATGTCGTTCGGAAGCTTTCGGGGGCTGACAATGAGCCGGAACGAATAGCCGACGCGGGCGCCGAAGGATAAGGCTTGTCAATTAATTACCCTTCCTTGTACATTCATCTTCGAGGGACCGTGCTGCCTCTCCCCTTTCATGAGATTATTATATGACACGACAAGCCCCGCCTACGGCGTTGAAGGACTTAGTGGATATCCGGCGGAATATAATTTCACGAATAATAATCTAACAGTAAGACGGGGACAGCAGGAGGAAAACGCTTAAGGGAAATCATTTTCCGCTCTCCCGAGCATAGAGCGGGAAACGAGATGTTTCTTACAATTTTCTCCCGTAACCTCAGGCTACGACCGAGCGACGCGCGCCTCGCTCCTTCGCCACACTTCGTAATCAACCCGATGATCGCGCAAACGACCCAACTCGTATATTCACCGGTAGAAAATTATAATCGTAACGACATGGACCGATGTAATAAGAAACCGGATAATTAATCTTGACTCGAGCCCGTCGAATATCGTCCAGTCGATTCTCATGCTCGATTTATGCACCGCAAACAACCCGTCCACAATCTGCCCCTGCCGCGTTAGACCGGAGCGAAGATGGAATTTGGAAGTGTCAGGACTAGGTTAGGCAGGGCGATATAATAACATATGGCGTTCGGATCAGGCTTAGGCCCGAGACTGGAACGAAGGGTCAGGATTTAGGGGTCGGCGTGAGGTCGTGGCTGAGCCGCAGAGGTGCGTGCGAGAGCCGCTGAATCTTTGATGGTTGAGGTCGAGGCGAGCGACCCTCCGTTACCGAGGGAGGTTTCCCCTTGAGGAGGGAGGATTGGCGAGCGACGGTTAGCGGCCGCATCGACTAGCACGAGTTCGTGTGGCTTAACCCGTTATCCGAGAATGACCCTGTAACGAGGTCATCTTTTTAGAAAGACGCCAGATATCGCGAGCCTACCACTCGAGACACAGCTCTCCAATACCAAGGAAGGTTTCTTCTGCACGAGGAGGTTGGAATTGCAAGCTACGGTTAGCAATTACAGCCACTATCAGCAACCCACGTGGCCTACCCCGTTCCCAAGCAAGATCAGCAGGCAAGATCCTGTAACAAGATCACCTTCCTTTTTAAGAGGCTGGACCTCACGAAAGTCTGCCGCTCGAAACGCGTCTCTCCGTTACCAAGAGAGATTTCTCCACGAGAAGAACGATTAGCAGGCACATCGACTAGCGCCAATCCGCGTGGCGTACTCCATTACCCAGGAAAGAGCCTGTAAAACAAGGTCACCTTTTTAGGAATAGGCCGGACCTCGCGTAAATCTTCCAGTCGAAACGCTACCCTCCCCAGGGTGGGTCTAATCTTCATCTCAATTATTCTCGCATTATCTGCGGAGGACGAGAGACTCCTTGAAACGAGATGAGATTTTCGTAAAAGGGGAAAGATGGGAGAGCTTAACACCCTTCCGGAAACAAGTTAAAAGTGACCCACTTTCCTGTCGGCGACGTGCTCAATTAATATGAGAATCGTTGCTTGACGATTTTTCCCATTAGGGGGTGAGATTAAAGTTAACGCTCGCATCGACAAAGCAGCCCAGAAGGAGGTACTCGTTTCTTCGACGGCGAGGAAGAAGTGAGCGGAGGCGTTAAGTCGACGCTTTTCGCGGCAAGAAAACGGGGTCGCAACTTTTTTCCCCCTCTAATGCATATTCCACCAATGTGTCCGACTTCTCTGTACCAAGGAGTGCTCGCGGCCCCACCAACCTCGCGAACTTCCCTCGTAGAAGGAGATAAAAAAGAGAAGGGAGCTACAGGCTCGAACGAGCAGAGAGTTAAAGTCCACTTTTCCGGACAACTTGGTCGAACGTGTCGCCTCCACTTCCGAGGCGCGTGCCGTCGACCGCGAGACCGATCGAATCACCGATCCCCTTCCAGTTCTTCCTGGCGCCCAGGACCCTCGCGCACATTTCTCCAGCTGCGTGTCCGGTGAACGAACGAACAAAAGCTACACGAGTGGAGCCCGCTCTCTTTGTCGAGCAGAAAAAAATGGCGCTCTCGTCGCGTCATCAGGCACAAAGTAACGAGGCTATTCGGCCCGAGGCGGCCCGGTCTCATCCTTCATTGAGGTCACGCGAGGGGTGGAAGGGGATGCTCCACCGAGGCCGTGGTTTTACGAGGAAAGAACTTGAGAAAATCTTTTTATCCGCGAATTCCACGACGGTATTCTTTTTATGCGAGTACGCGGCCCAGTTGCCGACGCAGGCCGTCCCACGCACTAACGCAAGGCGCAAACACGCTGGAGTTGCGTGGAACGTGAAACGCAGTGGTATCACGAGCGGGGGTAACCACGGCAGGGTACCTCGAGAGGACTGTAACCCCCGCGTTGCTTCTAGGTACGTCAAACGACTTCAGAAAACCGAGCTAACGAGGGGCTAGCGCCGCTTTGCCCGCGGATACGGGCGGCTTACACTCGCCGCGGATGCAAATACGGTATGCATAAGATTTAACAAAAAAAGGAGAGAGACGGAGTAGGGAGAGAAAGAGAGAGAGAAAGGTTTTAATGCTCGAGGCGCGACGCCGGAGAAAAATGAGACGCGAAGTTTATGACGGCGAGACCGTGCGCGATGATGTTGAAATAATCGTTCGGGGGAATTCTTCGTCGGCGAATTTGTCTTCCTCATAGGGAGTGAATAAGTTCAAGGCCACGCTTTCGCATTCGTATGCTCGCGCGGTCGATCACGAGGATTGCGGTTATACTTCTGCCGCGCGCGGAAGACCGGCAAATGGTCGAACAAAAAATTACGAGTACGTCGATCGAAGCACGGATTAACGAAGTAGTGGGTTATAGCTCGGACAGCAAGCTCCGCGACTCGCCAAACTCCCACCTAGGTGGCCGCCCGATTCACAGGAAATCAAAGCGAATCAATCGCCAAACGTGCTAAATGCTAACGAAGCGTGGCGCGCCACAGCAATATCAGCAGTAAACCGCGTGTGGCGAATTTGTAAAACAGATTCGCACGTTGCCGGTGCTCCCCCTTTTTACCGATATCTATGCATCGACGCGCGCTAGCAAAAGAAAATTATTCAGAGGAATATTTTCATGGACCGCTGCCGGTGGTACCGCGGCTCGAAGAATCCTACTACTACCACCACGGAGCTGGAGCAGCGGAAAAGAAAGGCGCGACCCTTGCCGCTATCAAGGGCGTTTAAGACGGTGGACCGTAGTGGCGGCGGCGCTTGCAAGAGAGAACTCAAGAAGGAGGAGTAGCGCGATTAAGTAACAGGGTTTAATGTTTATGCAAAGTAAATTGTTGCGCGACGAAGCCCGATCGAGACTCGAAAAAAGTGCACGGTTAGTTCACGAGGAAGGAAAGGAGGAAGGAAGAAAGGACGGGAGGTGGGAGGAATGGGGATAAAAGAAGCGAGTGCAGGGTAATGCAGGGGGTGAGACCCCGTGAAACCGGAAAGAGGATGCCGCTAGAGGAAAAGAGGAAAAGAGACTGGAAAAGCCGTGGTGGACGGGAAGCGGAGAATAAGGAGAAGGAGGAGGTGGTGTAGCACCTAGGGTACAATTAAACGAAGAGGACACCACCCGCCGATAGCGCTTGGGATAAGTTCCGTTAGCGAGTGATTAAATTTTAATCCACTTCTAATTAGATTTTTTGTCAGGCCCGACGTAAGGGCGAATCTATTCCGAGGAGGCAGGGTGCCGCCGTAGAGAGGACAGCGAGCTCCTCCCGCTATCTTTTTTCCTCGCTCGCCATGCTAAAGTGATTTATTTTAATCGAAACTTTTTAACGAGGATCGGTTGTCCGATATTTTAATGTCGTTAACACCGTCCCTACGAAGGGAATCGTCTATATTTGTTCGGAGTTTCTACCGAGGCGAACGCGTTCCGTTAAGAATTAAGAAGAACCAATTGTAGCAGCGGCATCCTCCTCGCGATGTCCTTTGGCACGCTCCTTTTCTCGCTCACCCGGGACAAAACGATATTATCAACTTTCGAAGAAACTTCCGTCGAATTAAGAGAAAGCCTCGGTACAAAGAGCGCGAACGGCGTTTATATTCCTCGGAGCAATGTGCATAATTTCGGTCGGTAAAAGACGCTTTGACGGGCAAACTTTGGATACTTGGAAAAAATGATAAAGGAAAAAAGTCCTCGATCGCTTCGTCGCAGCGTGTCTTCTTTCGAGGACTTCGCACGACATCACCGTTCTCCTCATCCTCCTACCTCCGCAGCTATCCCCGAGTCCGTTTCCTAGGTCGTCTCCTAAACAAAGATTCCCCGGTCGAGGGGACTCGGCAAAGCGCGAAACGTAATACGCAACTTCACGATGGACGTTTTCCCCTGGCGCCAGCGCTTACCCGGCAGGCGGATGGAAATTTTCGAGTTCGCCGTAGCACGCGGTGCCTGACATGGACGAATCGATGAACAAACAAACGACGGATTTGGCTGGTTTCCTTTGGTGGGACCGACCACCGCTACCGTTTCCACCCTCCTGCGTCCCGGCGGGCGGACCGCGGCGGCCCACACCTCGTAGCCGCTCCCATGGCCGCTCTCTCTACTTTACATGCACACATTCTGCCAAACCTCGTTGCTTCGTCGTTCGGTCGTTCCGCCGCTGGGGTTCCCCGAGCACACGCCGATGATTCGAATGTGTAGGCACCGAAGCGCGCCGTAGCCCTGGTCAGCAGTTACCGCAAAGTCAGTTCTATTCTGCCAAGCCAGTGCCGAGCTAGCCAACCAAGTCGGGCAGCAGCGGCAGCGAGCGAGTCAGCCGGCAAGTCGGCCCGCCGTTATTCGAACTAGCCGCACCACGCCTAGGAAGCTTCTGATACCCTACCCGCTAACCCTGCACCCTTTCGCGTTTCCGTCCTCTCCCCTCCGCTATCCCGCGGCTTTCTCGGCTCTCAATTCCCCAGCCCTTCCACCCATCTACCTCTCACCCTCCGCCCCTTCCATCGTCTTCCTTTCGTCCGCGGCCAGGAGCCATTCTCTTAATTGAATTAGCCATCCGGAATTAGCAATTTCACATTAGCCCCTCCATCCATTCTCCGCTCGCCGAACCGGCGAGCCGCACCTTTTGGAAGCGAACTCTCCCGCACCGGATTACCTTCCCAGCTACGGTGGCCGGCCTATTAGGGATCCTCTTCTTCGTAGGATACGGGGACCGCGGATCGGTCTGCGCCAGATTCGAGAGGCGGTACACCGATGATCGGAGAGAAAAAGATTCCTTCCGATCTCGATGGAGGGAAAAAGATGACGAGGTACGAGGAGAAGTGTCGAGGTTCCAGATGAGGCAGCTTACAGGCAGGCGTTCGAGCGGACTCTCTTCCGCGTCGGGAATGAGGAACGATCGTCCGAAGCGAGGAGATCGAATCTTCCAGTTCCCGCGCTTCCTTACCTTACCAACTTTCTCGTCCTTAATGGTTCCCCGTTAAGGCGAAGTCCAGACTGTAAACTTTAGGTCCGGATGGAACGAATGCTCGTTAATAAAATCTCAGGTGGCGCGAGGAGTAATAGGATAGGAGACAGGGTAGGGTGGACGATTAGCGGAAGTGAGAGCTGGAAATCGATTCGATCTCTTTACTCTCCTCCTTACTCGGCGAAGGTCCTTCTCCTCTTCTTTATCTCTCTTCTTCGGCGTCGCGCAGGTGACTCGACGATGTTTATCCGACGGTGGCTATTTCCTGGAATTCCTGGAGGGAACAAGGGCCGGTTCTCTCCTCGCCCGTCTATCATCGCCAATCTTCGTCAAACGACCGCCACCGTCTCGTGCACTTCCGTTCACGTCTCTTTCACTCTGTCTCTCTCTCTCTCTCCCTTTCTCTCTCATTCTCTTTCCTCCTTCCGCACCAACTCCTTCGCCCCCTCGGACCGCCCTCGAACAATCGTTGGACGTCCGACGATCGATCGGCCGCTCTTCAGGGTCATCACCCCTGGCAAACTAGTCTTTCCGGCTCCGCGCGCAGCTACAACCGTCGTTATCTTCCAAATGGTAGCGCGGCCTCGGATCGGTAGTACTCGAGTGGGAAGTTGGCGAGGACCTTCTGTTTATGCGACTCGATTCGATTGTAAACCTCGAACCAAAGAGCCTCGCGATTTTCATCGCGGACGAGTCAATTCGCCACTCCGCGTAACGAATCGACCCTAACCCCCCTCTTCGCTCTACGTACATCGAGATCACTGATTTTTCTCGGGATAGATATCTTCCGCGTTCGAGGAAACGCGAGAACGGGTGAGAATTGAGGAGCAAGAGAGCACGGAATACAAATGAGAGAAGAGGACGGTGAGAACGAGACGGAAAATGCGATCTTCGTTCTTGATTGCAAGCTCGAGGGAGAACGCGGGGGCGAGCTTAGCGACGATGCTAGGAGACGACGGTCGTCGCTTAATGTCATAACGTCATGGAGCGACGTTTACGACGTCTAAGTATACTCGAGGCAATAAGATCTAATGCGATACACGCGGTTTATACAGCGTTACCCTGAAATCGAGTCGGGAGGAGATCATTTGCGTATCGTTACTACCGCGCGCATGCATCGCCAGTTAGATGGCCCGGGCTGAAGGCACTCCGAGAGCCGCCTGAATTTTGCATTTTGCACTCTGCATTTGCATCCGTCGACCGAGACGGAATCGTCGTGAGCTCACCCCGCTGGATCACTCGCGCTTTCAGCCTCCCACCTAGCATTCTTCACAGGCGTGCATATTTCGTCGTCCCCGGCTTCTCCCGCGACGGAGGAGAGAGAAGATTACGCGCCATTAGTGTGCGCGTGCCTCTCGCCGAAAGTGCTTTCGAGAAAAACCGGAAAAAGGTGGAAAGAGGAGTCCCTCGTAGTAAACTTCAACGAAACGAGCCTGGATAAATAATGTAAGGTGTAACCGAGGGTCCTCCTCCGTTGGAAGTTGCGGACGAAGAGCAAAAGGAGAGTCTCTCGATGCTTCTCGACGAGCAACCTGCACGGATTTCGCGTCCTTCGCGAACGATCTTCGACAACCGACACCCAATGCCTTTTCCGTCGCGGAAAAACGGACGAGTTGACCTCACGCTCTCGCTCCCTCACCCGCGAAACACGAGAACTCAAAGTATGGCGCTCCAAGCGCAGATCCTCCACCTGTACGCACCTATCCGCCAGCTCCTCCTTTCTCCGCTCGGCTACCGTCCTGCACGTACTCGTTACTTGATATTATTACTTGCTAATGCCCCCCGCGTTCGACTGCCGCGCCGTAGAGAGTATTTAGTAACCGTAGATCCGGCAAATCGGATTCGGACTCTCTCTTTCTATCTCTCTTACCTTCTCTCGTTCCTCTTCCTTTCCTCTCTTCGTCTCCTGGTCCATCCATTTATTACGCTCTCTCGCCCTATCCCTATCTCTATCCGCACCTTCTTGCCGATGGTAATCTGAGTTTCTACGCGGATCGCATAGCTAAGTTCACCTTTTCGACGTATACCGCCATTGTACCATATCTGTATGTATATCATATAGAAGTATATATTTACTCGGACTATGTGCAATGCCTATGTACTCTGCCTTTACATAATGTACAGGATTTATGTATACGTATGTACGTGCTGGGAGGTTGATCGAATCACGAACGTCTATGCCTTCGAATCGTATAATGGGCCCTTCCGTTGTTAGCGTCTATGTCGCGCCATTGTCGGTCCACAAACGTCCTATCTGCTACCGTGGCAACCACTTCGACTCTCCGATACTTAGTAGAAATCCTCCCCGAGAATCCGCCCCTTCTCCACCAGCGACGCAGTTTTCGGGATCGAAAACTGTTTGCTCGGGGGTAAAGGATGAGGGAATAGGGTCGTTCTTTCCCTTCCCCGCGAGCGGATGGAAATCCGTGGAAGTTCACCGCTTAACTGCAGATAGGAATTTCTCTCTATGGATGTTACCGGTGAGAGACGAGGCTAATACCTTGGATTATGAGGGTTAGGTGGGTACAGGTACGAGAGTAACAAGTTACAGGGACCGCTGCGCTCGTGGAAAAGAAAGCAGGAAGTACGGGAGAGTGGTAGGTACTTGCGTCGGCATATCCGTTTTCAGTTTATCGGTACATCGTCGAGTGATCGTTTCACAGTACCTCTGGGATCTTATCTCCACCCTCTCTCCCTTGTTCGTTGTAATAACGCTTAGATTATTTAACGTACCTATTCGATTTCTCATCACTGAAAATCCAAGGTAAATGTTTCAAGGAAGTCGAGATCATTCGAAGATTCGAAGCTTTCGCAAGTTTACTCGGAAGCTCGAAGTACATCGCGCTATAGAACAGCCTGACAAACATCCCTGGAATGTGTCGAGTACCTTAGATTCGATTAACAAGACAAAGCTGGGAAGATATTGAGTCTAATATCGTTAACAACGTATAAGTAAAAAATAAAAGCGCACGTTGTGAAAAACACGTGGAAATGAACGCTCGACCTTGGGATCGAGCGATCGATGATCCTCGGTATCCGAGAAAATAAAGCTGCGAAGCTTCCATTGGCCTTGCGATCGCTTGATAATTTTCTACTCTACGATTCCTCGTTACGACTCACTGCGAGTCCTCGTGAAGCTTTTCGCGCATTTATCGCGTCCGACGTCGCCAATTTTCGATCGATACTCGGCATAGTTGCCCAGTCTACGACAATAAAACGAATTGCACGGGTGATTCTGCGCGGGGAGGGGGAGTTCGAGTAGACGCAGACGCCGCATCGGCGAGCATTCGTGGAAATGGTCGTAAGAGGAGAAAAGGTGGAGAAGGACGGGGATCGAGAGATCGAGGAGGACAAGAAAAAGGAGAAGGGAGTTTTTGGTTTGACCAGTGGTCGTGACTGCGTTTATCGGCCATGGCCCGGCAACGGGTGCCACCTTTTTTTGTCCTGGCCGATCCAGTCGTGGCGCTTCCTCCGTCTGCCACCACTGGTCCTCCTGCTTGCCTCTCGCCTCACGATCGAACGTACCCCTCAACCTCAACCTACTCCCCCTCCACCTCGCCCTGCGCCCTTGCTCCGGACGCTATTAAATCATATCAGGTTCAGCCAGCAATTATTTAGGTATTAACACTCTTTCTCCCCGCCTCGCATTCCCGTTCCACGCGGCGCCCGCAAACTAAAGACCGCCGCGCTGGCCGATCGAGCAAGAATTTTTTGCGCCACCCGTCCTAGCTGGCCGTAACGCGTTTTTCGCGCTCCGCCGAATATCGCAGCGATGGGCTCGTTAAGGTTAGCGAAACCTCTTCGTCGATGGAATTGTTTTGTGCTTTCGGGCTTCGCGCGTGAGGTGGAACTTGGCATTGCGTGCCAAAGGAATTTTTTTTTAGAAATTCACGCTATGATCGAGAGACACTTTTTCGTAAAAAAGATCCTGGTGATTTTTTCGTGTAAACTGATGAACAATGACTCTCGATCATAAAGCTGGGGACAGACTGAACGGAACAGTTCGCCAACAATTGTTCGCTCAGTCTGTCACCACCTTAAGAGTCAAAAGCAAACCCCTTGGAAGCGAACATCGTGCAACAGTTCGCGAACATCTCACCAACGTGTAAGTTCACCCAGGGTGGCCGTGTTCGCTCAGTCTGTCCCCAGGTTTGCTCGTTCGCCAATTGGATGGAGAAAACTGAAACGTTCAGATCTCACGGGAAAGTCCGTGGCGAATAAACTATCCGCGAAGGCCCGAGCGTCTGTCGTGTTTGGTGAAACGTCGCGTGACCGAACGGCTTAGGGTCCTCGTAAAGCTGGCGCCTCTCGGGAGGATAGGAATTTCGTTTCTCGAGACAAAAGCTCGCGCACGCGTCCTAGGCGATAATGAGGGGACCAAGCGTATAATGAATCGCGATCGATTTCTTGGTCACGAATCGGACTTACAAATCGCGGAGGTCCCCGACCGAAGAGACCCACCTAGCCAACCTACCTACCTGCTTGTTCGGCGAAAGTGTCCCGTGGTGCTTCTCAGATCTCGAAAACAAAACGCCATCCACACATTTATTGTTCGAGACCGTCTCTCTCCGCACAGCAGCGCAACAGCCTCGATTCCTGTACTTTTTAATATTCTCTTCCCCATTTCGAGAGTTAACCAACCGTGTAACAATAATTGACGTTTACCGTTCGCTAACGAGCAACGAACCGAGGGCACTGGGAACCGGACAAATAAGCTTAATCGCAGGACGAGTATATACGAGTTATCTTTCCGTTCTACGATAATGACAGAGCCACGGTGCGTGTAATAGATTGTTAGACTGGGTACATTACGCGAGACAATTATGATTTTTTCGTGGCAACAGAACGGGGTACCTAACAACCGTCATGTAACCCACTTTTCCAGGAGTGAAGAGTGACGCGCTACCATGCGACCTACCCACTAACCACACATCTTGCGCCAGTGACAACCAGTTAGACGGCTCGAGGGTCTCTAAATACTATCCTGGTGGAAGCGTTACTGGTGCATTCATCCTCTCGGCCACTTTTACACACTCTACCGTTAAGAAGCGCGGGCGCGACTTCGTTTCGCCTCGAGTAAATTACATTCCCCGACCGATTGCACGTTTCCTTCGTAGATGTCTCCGACGCAGCGAAGCCATTGGTTCCACGAGATTGCCGATAAATTCCCCACTTTACGGATTCGCAGCTCGAGAAATGGGTTAGTTTGCATGGGCGCGCCCTTACCTCGAGATAAGTGTACTTTCGTTAGCCTTATTCTTTATTCCCGACGAGACATTAGACGGCCCGAGAACAATATGTCGTATAATTTTCCGGTTTACACCGTCGGCGTCGGGTTCTTCGCGGAGCATGCGGATTCCATTCGTAGATGTTGCGCAACAGCGGCGCCAGAGGAATTGCATTTCTGCCCATTACCTTGACCAAGGAATAAAACGACCACCAGTCTCACTTACCGTACGCACGCCCACGCTTCAATAATCCCGCTCCGACGAATCATTCCTTTCTGCGCTCATGCTTCTCCCGAGATGCCTACGCCTCGAGAGCGACCGAATTATCTCCTCGACGCGTAAAATTTTATCGCGTCGAAGTTCTCGTGAGCACAGGACGAAGCTACTTCGCGAGATACGTACCTAGAAGAAGACAGAAAAGACATCTCTCGGCACCAAACAATTAAAATTGCTTCCACCACCGAGGAGTACAATAGAAAATCGATAATATACACTTTCCATTTTCCCTACGACCGATTTATCGTTCCCAAAATCCCTTTCGAACGATTACCTTCCGACAAGCCACGTTGTCTTCTCCATATCCGCGGAGTCCGCACAAATGCAAATGGAAGGAGACGAAGGAGAAAAAGATGGACGGTCATTGATGCAAACGCGCGGGCGATTCAGGCAACGGTCGGGCGTAAATAATCATTTACCTCCCGGCTCCTGTTTACGTGCTTCCTCGGCATCGTCTCCACCCAACTCTAGATTTTTTCTCGTCGTCTCCTCGAGGCGCGGAGAACGATGGGGAGGAGGGAAGGAGTTCGACCGCGAGGGAGTACTCAGCGGCGAAAATGTCGGTCATAAAAATGTCCCGGTAAGGAATGGCCCGAGCGAGTAGAAGAAGCCGGACAAGAGAGCACGCGGAGAGGCTCACGCGCGCCGCAGACTCTTCGTCCTCCGCGTTCGGCTTTGCTTTCCCAGCATGGCGGTACCTCGGGCCCCGTTCTATCGTTGTTTCGTACTATCGTGGGTGTGTATCGCCCGCTCCTCGTTTATACCGGGCACACTTTACGGTATAAGTAAGTATGGGTTGACCGGTCGACCCAGCAAACTCCCAACACCGCGAGGAGGACGAGCGTCTTGGACGGTTGACGGTGGGAAGAGGGCTGAGGGTCCCGAGGGACCAAGGTAGAAAGAGGCTGCGCGGTGGTTAACCTCGTTTGCACGCAAATTCAGATGAAACCGTTCCCCCCCCCCGCATAGCTGCTGGGCTATACGGATCGATTGACCGTCGATGCGCCGACTACTGTGCCAATAAGCAGCGAACGGAGAGGAACAGCGTCCAGGTTGAAAACAAGAGGGACGAAGGGCGGTACCTGGGAGAAGGGTCCAAATAATTCCACGCTCCTTTTCTCACAGATTCGTCTCACATTTCGCGAAACTGGTTTTTGTATCGTGGATGCCCCCGCGCGTTTATGTCCGAGATGTATCGCAAGTGACGATAACATTGTTGCACGCCAGGTAATTTGCCTCATTTCTCGAACGATGCCCGCCACGAATTTCAGGAGACTGGTTTTTGCACTAGGGACGGCGCGCGTTTACGCTCGTGAGGTTTCTTAAGTAACGATAACATTGTTGCACCGCCATGTAAATTTGTCTCATTCTGGGAATGATGCACGGATCCTACTTGACAAATAAATCGCCTTACGGACAAGTGTGCGTTACGCGCGCACGCGTAATCGGCTTAAGCGTTACAGGCCGTCCCCCAAAGCTAAAGCATACGTTATGCGTGTTTCGAAAATATTCGTGTATCGGAAGATCCTCGCATGCGGGGACCTTCTTCTCGCTTATATCGGCTTATGCAGCGCGCGCCAGCACGCTTTATGGCATAATTGAGCTCAGGTTGACCGGTAAATTCCGCCAGCTCCGGGCTACTCAGGAAACGGGCATTTTGCGAGAAGATGAGAAGAAACAGGTAGCGGTAGTTAAGCTCGTTTGCACGTAAATCCAGATAAAATCGATCCCCTTGTAGCACAGAACGAGGGCCCTCCTTATTGATCCTTCGTCGATCGCGCTCGCGTGGAAGAAAAACGAACTCGCACGTTACGACGCGCTTCTTCGTAACGCATCTTTGGGCTCCTTTATAGTTTACCTCACCGCGTAATCTTCGCATCTGCATTTTCGTATAACTTTCTCGATTTTTTGCCGCCGGGGATTTTCGCGAACGTATCGGTGTAAAAATTCTGTACCGCGCCCTCCACGCTCTTCCCACTTCTTTTTCTCCCTTAGCGACCATTGTGCCACTGCTGTTCCTCGTTATTATCCAGAATGAGGGAGGGTACGGTCTAGGTGGCCCTGGAGTTCGATGCGCTCGTCCAGGTAAATTGATACTGACGGTGGTCGGTCTTTTCTAGAATGTATGCAGATAGCGCGCCAAGGGGGCATTCCTCGTTGTTTCCATCTCATCCTCCACCTCCTCTCATCTTTCTTTTTCCCCGCTGAATGCACGCGGACGAGCTTCATGATGACTTAGACGGCTCCTCCTACTTGATCCGGGTTTCTAGCCGTTACGTTAGTTCAGCGACTCCGCAAATTTTCCGATGCGAAGGGAAAGTTTGCTACTACGTTGAAATGCGATATTACAAATCGTCCAAGCAGCTCGAGCACCTGGAAATACCTCGTGGGAAGTAAAATTCGCCGCGTCCAACTATCCGTTTATTTTCCTCTTTCCAGTGGGAAGCGTGCTTACCTGTGCACGAGCGCGCACCGACGACGAGTACATTAAAAGCGATAATGCAAGAGAAGCGTTAAGCTTCGATAGAACAGTAGAGTCAGCTCGGTGAGAAAATGAAACAAGGTTATGGCGGGATGATTTTTTCTCCCCGCCCACGGAATGAGATATTTCATTAAAAATGCGAACCCGCTTATCGCGACATTTTTCAGAGGATACGACACCGCTAATACTGCCATCGTCGACGCGCATTACCTTATCGCTACACATTCGCGGACTGGCGCGAAACAAAAACAAGACCGATAATCACATTTGCTGTTTAACCGTTCCCCCGCGCTCGAAATCATATTTCACGCGTTTTAATCCGTTAATCGATAATACGATAAACACGAGAAATTACCGCTGAATTTTACGCAGTCGTCGGCGCGGCGTGGACTGTTGGCGTGGGTCGTATTCAAAAATATTCATCCGACGAAAATCAGATAGTACGCTCATCCAACCGCTTGTATCGGGCGCGTAAACGATACTAACGCCGCGTCGATAATTTAAAACGATCGCTTTAAAAGAGACATACCGGCGCGATAACCGGCGCAATAACGAAACACGACTTACTCTCGAGCGAATAAAGTTACGCGTAACGAGAGATCACAATCGTGCGACGCGCGAAGTCGCAAATTTCATTGGATCTCAAAGGCCTTCGCGATCGCGAAGTTGCTTCGCCAAGGAGCACCAAGGACACACACATCTTCGTGCAATACTTAATCGGTGAAGTGGGTGGAACTGTTATTTACCCTTCTTACCCAACCTTCGTCGATTTACCGAATCTATTTTGGGAGTTGCACTTGTGGAATCGACCTGCACATTTAATCGATCTTTACATTTCGCAAGCAATGACCTGGAAGAAAACTCAAAAAGATATTGCGATAAAAAATGTGTCTTCCATTGCGTTCCTCTTCTAAAACCATTTAAACCACTCTGTAAGCATTTTTTGTAATCTTCAAGACAAAGAGATATTTAGGTGGCCTTTAGCTAGGACGTATTCCCTGCGGTACGAGAAAATCTTCCGAGGGAAAAACGACTGATTTCATTTCTTCGAATTAATCCGTTTCGCTTTGCAATAAGGATTCGGGCCCGCACAGGGAAGTGAAACAATGTCAAACGTCTACGAGGAAGCTCTCCTTCGCCCTACCTAACCCGAGACATTTAACTTTAATTCCGCTTGCTGCTTTTCCACCGACGATTCTTCCTCGTTCATCCGCGGCCCCATTCCGCGAGTCAATCTCGTCTGGTCCCACGTTCTAGCCGGTTTCTCGGACGCGGAACGAGGTAAAGCAAGGGATCGAGCAATCAGCTGCATTCGCTTCGATCGGTACCGTTCCGACGAGACACAAATTTCTCCATCGAACGTTACGATCTTGTTTTCCGCTGTCCCTTACGAGCGACGTCGCATCAGCGTCATAGTCGGAACGCAAAGACGGATTTCAAGGGGTCGTCCGTGGAAAAGAGATATCGATTGTCGAAGAAACACGACGACGAACCGTGAACCATCGACAAGCTGCACGCGAAGAAGAGTGTAAGAAATATTTTCGAATTCAAAGCACTCACGTACTTTCCTTCAACCATTGTCGATGACTATTGCTACTTAATTAAACGAGAAATTAATATTAGTTATTCGACTAGCCAAAATTACCGCGGACGAATAGAACGATGTTAATTCACGATACTCGTTCGAAGAACGCGTATGCTCACCAACGCTGTCGTATCGACCGAACCGACTCCATTGAATTAAAGATAAATAAAGTGGCATCGAAGTACAGATAAGAGTTACATCATAACCTGTAAACAAGTCGTGTTTCTTAGAGACACGCTGATAGCTGAGCTCCTACAGCCTAGGAGTAGGAATTCATTAAATAGAAGGGAACGCGTCAAATAAAACGCCCAAGTGGCGAGAGCCAGCTGAGAGGTCCGAGATAGTGTTTTAGTAGCACCAACTGGTCTTTACGAGTGGCCATCTGCCTACGTAGGTGTGCGCCTTGGCGTAGGAGAAGGACGGAGAGAGATATTGGTTCGGACAAGCCAATTAGGAAAGGATGAGTTAGATGGCGTCCCTTGTATATCCCGGAGCCTCGCCTCGTTCGGTTGCACGGCGCGGTATTATTCTGAAAACGGCAGCCCTCTCCACCACTTCTTCTTTCCTCCCCGCGCCATCTCCCGAAACATCTACCCACCCTATATGCAGGCCGTACGGCAAAGCGAATCCTCCTTAACCGAAGTCATCTCGTGAGCGGACTGGCGAACCGAATGGCCAATTCAAAGTTATGGTCTGGAAGGACGAGCAGAAGGGAATAATAAAATATTGAAAAGATTCCACGCCAACTAATAATTGGCCCCTGTCTGTTTCTTCGACGGCACCCCCTCCGGAATTCTATAGGCAATTGGGATTGTGCGGTTGGGGCTGACGACGGCGACGCGAAGATCAGAAGCGAGAGAAGAGACTAGAAGAGATAGAGAGAGAGAAGAAGAAGAAGAAGGAATAACGTGGAGCACGGTGCCCAGGTCAGCCTCCGACGAACCGTTAAGAAGACTCCCTCGCGATGTCGAATTAAAAAATTTAATCCGTCCAACGCAGTCCCCGTGGGGTCAGCTTCGCGCTTCCCGCGTGGCTCCGCGCGCGCTTCTCCTCTCCCGGTAATCACGAAATATTTCATTACTCCCGATTTGCATACGCCATTTCACGCGGCGCGATCAACTGTCGCGTTTCGAGTGTATCAATATGTATGTACGCCGGTGCTTGTCGATTATTATTTGCAATCCATATCCCGCTTCGTTAAAAAAACGCACAATCGTACGGCGCCGAACAAACAGGCCCGCCTGTATATCACCAATTATTTTCTATCGCGATTTTCGGGCGGTCGTAACGTCGGCCGAGCGGCCGGTGACGAAATGCATTCGACGAAATTTAAACGGGGCCCTCGCGCGAATACACGCGCCGGCGTGATGGGCGAAGTGAAAACTTCCGTCGGAGGAAACATTAGCGAAGATCGATCACCCGAGCCCAGGAGACGTTGGATCAACTTTTTCGTTTCACGGGTAACACGGACCGGATGGATTTCCACGAATGAGAAAGGTGCAGAGGTGGAGGTGGTCCAGGTGGTGCGCGAGTGAAGAAATTGGAGCGCGAGAGGTGGAAGGAAGGTGGACGGTAGGCGTCGGCCTTCGATTCGAATTGGAAAAATAAGAAATTACTACGACGAACGAATCCTATCCCCTCCTTTTTTTTTTCGGGGACTTGTTTTAGTCTACAATTATAATGGCTCGCTTGCCAACCCAGTGGGAACCCAACGGAACGATTATCCTGTCGCGATGTAATCTATAGTTTCGAGACCGGGTCCGCTAAGGAGTCTATCATTAAATACGATATTTTTAGTGCCTGCTGATTGCACCGTTAATTGGCCCACGGTGGACGCCGTGCTTCCACGAGCGAGCCCGTTGCTGAAACACCGTCGATTAACCAGCAGATTAAGCGTTTCTACGATCCACGTGGTAAGGTCTAACTAGAGCAACGCGATTCGATATGAAGTCGAGAGTATAAGTCACCGACTGGTGAGAGCAAAGTATTCTCGTGTGAGAAAGTTCTCGTTTAACTGGATAATCTGGAAACGCGGTACCATCTCACGGCAAATTCATAAAAGGAAAATCGAAAATAACTGCACGAGATACTGTCCCTTATGTTCGTGGAAAAGAGCCTTCGAAATTCAATACGTTCGAAGTCACGCAAGTACGAGTATTCATGGCAAAAAATAGCACATCGTAAGGAACGGAATATAAGCAATTATTGGAGAAAAAGTCGATTCGGAGGTACGCGAGAAGCGGAATGTCGTAGTAGGTTTTATTTGCGAGGAGAGCTCGCAGCTTCGAGAAATTAATAGAACTGATTTCGCGCGAAGGGCGCCTTAATAATATTCCGAGGTAAAAGTCAGCATGACGTTCGCACATCGAGACTCCACTCGACACCGAGTCCGGCCTATATTCTCGCGTCAAGTGGTAGTCCTGTGTCACGTTAATTATCCCGCCATTAATATTAATCCAATGCCAACTCGTTGCCGTTTAATTAATCTTCCAATTTAAAATCGTTCGATCATCGTAACGAACGTCGGTGGCGCGGGCCGCGCCGGTGATAAAACGAGGAACGGGGAAAAGTGAAACATCAGAATGAAAAGTTCGATCGCGCGCTCGTTCAACGAACCACGAGGTCTTTATGAAATCTAACGCAAGTCCTGATTGCGCGTCGTCGACTTGGCGCGAGGAATTTTCATTTTATTTCTACGAACTAATCGACCTTATCGGAGAATCGTGCATGCAATCTGGCGCACCGTTACTTACGCACACGGAAGCTTCGATAAAATATGCACGAAGTCGACTCACCTGAAACAAAGGAACAAATGCAATTGTTAAAACAGATGTTGAAATGCAAATTGCTCGCTCGCGTGTAACAATTTGTTCGAATAGTCGGGCAAGGGGCGTATCTGGAGTAGAACGTCGCCTCGCTTTTCGATTGGAAAGGAATAGGTTTCTCGCGAGGCTTCTCGAGTGACTTCTGGAAAAATTAAATTACGAGATCCATCGGATTTTTCCTCCACGCTCCAAGTGAAACTTCACCGTGCGCGTCTCATTCGCGAAATCTCGATTCCGAGCATGCCGTACCCGGTACATCAGTCCTGCTTTTCCCTCATCCACCCACCCCCCTATTGCTCCCGATTCCAAGAGTGTCTCCCGTGATTCTCATTTTCCCCTCTCGTCGGCTAAATTAATGCGATTAACAGCGATTTGCATAATTCCACAGCTGTAAAAGAGTACGAGGGGCGTACGTGCGATCGCGATATTCGCGAAGTCATAATCCCTAACGACGCCAAGGCCAGGAATGTTACGCGGATCGTTTTCCCGTTCTACTCCGGTCTACGATAATTGGCTCGTCATCTCGAGCAGGTACGCCTCTCTCGTGTGAAACGAGACTTTTATCGCGAATCTTCGCAACGTTTTATTAGACCGAAAGAAAGCGTTCGTGCGCGCATCCGAAGCACCGAGGAAATTCGCCACGCCACAACTTTATAGCCCCCTGCATGCCTCGCGAGCATCCTATTCGTACAACCTGTAGAAGCTAAAAGCTCTCGATTCGCTCTTCGAGCTTTACGAGTACCGCTGTCGGGATCTACAAAGCGATCGAGTAAGATATTAGCCTACATCGGACTTCACGTGCTCGCGTGCGCCTCCTGCGTGATACGCTTCTGCGCGCACACGAACGATTCCAGGCGAGCTAACTTTGTTGCTACCCACGCTTACGAGGATCGTAAAACATCGTCCCCTCCCGCGTTTCGAGAACTTCCGCGAGCGACTTGGTGTGCGAAAAAGTGCAATTAGCAGGACCTCGCGCGAACGTGTTCGATGCTCGTCATCGGAAATATCGCGTGGCGATCGCGATACTCGTGAAATCTCGTGGAGGAGGAGGCCGAGCTCCTCTTTTCTCAACGATGAGCGGTAATTGCCTCGCTCTGCTCCACGTCCCACGACAATTCCGGCGATCCACCCGCCGCGGAGCGAAGAAAAAGCAGTCGATAGATTTCAGTGGGGGCCCGATGGACTTAATGCGTCTTTCGTTTCGATCCCTTCCTCGCATTCATCTCAAATCGTCCTCGTCGCAGCCCTCACCCCGATCACCAGGTCCACCGTGAACGGTAAATCGCTAATTAATTTTACATCCTCGATAAAACGGCTAGAGTGGCCCTCGCGCCTCTAAAAAGCCCTTCTTCTTCCCGTCCGACGAGCAGCGCGCGAGTCCAGGCAAGGCTCGATCCGCACGGTTCACCCGCTAGGTAACTGGTGCGAAGCACTCCTTCCGCAAGAAGCCCGTGGCATCCTTCGTTCCGCGAATTCGATTCCAAGGGGAGAGGGAGAGTGAGAGAATGGCGGAGAGCAAGAAACGAGTAGGGAGAGAAGAGCGAGGAAAAGAGAATGAAAGAGAACCTGGCCCGAAGTCGTTCCGATTTTTGTTCCGTACCGGGACACCGAATCGGGAGGATCAACCTGCAGGACGAGGAAAGGAGGACGAAGGTGAAGGGAGAGGGAGAGCCTCGAGGAGAAAGGGGGTAGTCAAACGGACGGGGCGGAGAGTGATAAATGGATGGGATTCAATTTGAGGCCAATCAACATTCTTGTCCTCTCCCCGGTACTCCCTTGTCTTGTCCGTCCGTCTGTCTGTCTTTTCGCCGTTCCCGCTTGTCTTTCGCTTTTTCTCGCGCATTTCCTACCCGTGTCGGGCGAGGACGTGCATCCTCCCAGGAGGATGCACCTTACCCTTTTCTCACTTTCTCCAGAACCCATACGTGCGCGCGAGAGTCGAGATTTCTTTTTCTCTCGCGCAACCAATCCCACGCAAGTATACCGCAAGCGTATGGCGCGACTAACGCGAGTACACTTAAGCTCGTTTAACCGGACTCAACACACGCGATGGATTTGTCGATCAACGCGTTTTATCGATACTTACTACAGAAGCCAGGCGCTTTTTGCTTCTTCTATTTAAGAGGACTATCCGCAGAATAATGACGCGCTTAACTCAAATCGCTTCGTTCCAAATGATAACAATGAAAATTCGAGGTTTCTCATGATCGCCTCGACGATGCTTTAAGAGCGCTTTAACACTTTGACTGCCACCGCTGATTTTCCATGGATTGCCCGTTGCGCCACACTTTCCATTTTTTCTTATGTATATGGGGTTTTTTTTAATATATGATGTTTCAAGTGCTGTAAATTGCGATTAGTATAATTATTTTCTTAATGATTTTTCTGGACGTCACCGGTGACCACCCTGACGTCACAGAAAAAAACAAGTTGCGATCAAATATGACCATCGAGGCAGTTAAAGTATTAACGAAAAAATCGGCAGGTTTTTGCACAAAATCGCTTCACGGATCCCGCGAAGTGCAAAAATTCCTCGCGAAATGATGCGTTTTACGCGTGATCGGGTATTACCATAGCGACGCGACGCCACGTGGGTTGGAGCAACGAGGAGAGGAAGCTGAGAGACGCGCAGGCCGAAGGGTAAGCAGCCGCGCGAGCAATGGGGCAACATCGAGACGCAGACGGTGAAGAGGCAGGAGGGAGAGAGAGGCGCGGCACGAGCCCTCGGCCTTTGTAACCGCGGCTGCAATTGCATCCGCTGTACGCGCAAGGTGCTCTTAAATGCAATTTTCGCGGTCTAATTGACTTTCCGACATTTCAGGGGGCGGGCAGGGAGCCACCGAGTGCCTTCGGTTTACGGCGCCGGTTACCCATCCGTACCCAAGCTCGTGGAATTTTGCGTCCGCCCCTGGCGCGGTTCGATCGTACGCGATAGTTTCGCGAAATTGGTGGAACGAAACTCGCCGATAGCCCATCTTGTTTTACCGCGAACTAAAGTAAATTGTATTTGCATACCGTTACGCGCTCGCGCGAATTGTCGCTACGGTAATAGGAGTATTCCGATGCAAAAGGGGAACGATGATTGGTTACGTAACGGATGTTCCTTGTAGTCAAATAGAGAATCGATAATGATCGCGTTGTGTATCGTTCGCGCGTGATTAGTGGCCACCGTAACGTTTATAAATAATATCGCAGGCTGTCGCGCTGTTTAGAATTCACGTCTGTGCAAACTATCCACCAATTGGTATGTATCTCCCGCATTTACTCGTTGGGCTATTCACAACTATGCCCCGGCTTGAGAGATTTAAGGGGGAAATTAGTTCCGAGCGACCCAAGGTCCGGGACGCAATCTGAGCCTTCTCGTCTCTTTTACATCCACTTCACAATTACACTTTACGAGACTCATCGTGACGAGCTCTCGATCCGATGTATTTATTCTCACCGCGGGCGCGGAAGCGAGGGCCTAAACGCGCGAGGATGAAGAAGGACGATGGAGAAGGTGGACGAACGACTTCGGGCGGACGAGTCAAAGAGGGCGAGCGAAGGCTCGTCATCGTGAGTAAACTAATTTCTGTTGGACAAACAAAAGGAATCCGCTCCGCTCTCGCAACGGATGATCGATCGTTCGCCGTGATCTTCGGAACGGGGGTGTGCACCCTCTCCTGAGGGGCGTAATGAAACCTTATCTTTTCGAGCCACGCGAATGACTCTCGAGGAGAAGGATCCGATCGCGTAGGAGGACATCGGCTTTATACTTTGATTTCGTCGGCCTTCCCACGTCCTTGGCGTGCACGGATCCTTTGATCGATCATTCCTCGATCAATCCGCCAGGAGGTAGATTGTTTCCGAGGGCCGAGCTATCCACGGCCTGTCTACGCCCGACGTAACAGGCTCTCTCGTAATCGATCATCGCGCATCGGGGCCACTTCCGAATTTCAAGTGCGCGCACACATCGCGATTGGTTACCACGAGTTACCCAGGCCACTTACGAGTACCTACCCCCGAAGAGGCAATCTAACGTTGATTGCGCTCTAATTAATCATTGTTGGATTGCCCTAATTCTAGCACCGCGCGTCGTCGGCATTTGATCTTGCCACGCGAACCGATCATTTTCAATGCCTCCTGCTCCACCAAGTTTCATCGATCGCGAGCGCGTACACGTCCGACCAGGTGGGCCGCGTGAAAAATATTTCCGCGTTTGTTATCGCGTGCTCACCTGGCAGCTATCAAACGGAAGATTTAGTAAGAGCGCCGCGGAGGGTAGAAATTTATGTAAAAATGCAGGTGGGCCCGGTTTTAATGGCAGATCGCTTTAATTTCGTTCGTAAGATTCGTGGGTCGAGGGACGCGTTATATTTTCGCGGTGTAATAAAAGCGCGCCCTGTCTCCATATCCAGGCATTGAAATTCGCCGGTTCACGAGCGGCCGCCCCACTGACAAGACGAATGGGAAATCCGAGCCCATCTCTCCCCTCTCGAAGTTTTCACCCCGCGAAAGGGTATCGTAGAAAGTTGGCGCGTTAAAAGGTGAAACGCGCCGCAAGGGCTCGCGGAGAAAGTGAAACGAGTTGGTAGCGGGGAAGCGTGGAACGTGATATTCCTATGAAATAATTTTATGCACGTGCCGGCGAAAAGTTTCGCCAAGTAGTGGAAATCGAGTATCAAAGTTACGGGACGGCGGGGCGGTAAGGAAATGAGCTCAACGAGTTGTAAAATCACGAAGCTTTGAAAGTCTCGTAAAGATGCCACGCTCGCCTCCGGGCACCCGCGCGCTTTCGAGGACGAGCGCGAAGAGGGCTTATATAAACGCACTCGTTGTACACTCGTAGGCCACGTAGCGAGAATGAATTTCCTACGTTCGAATAATGGACTCGAGTGCTCGACCTAGTCCAGAACGATCAAAGCCACGAAATTTTTCCCTCGTTCGTTACTCCCCTCGGTACATCGAGGAAGCTTTTATTACCCTTGCTTTCTCGATCCGTGACCTCGCGATACGATATTTACAACCGCGCTCGTAATCTTCGCTACTTCGACTTTAAATCGTGAGAATGCCCAGATCGGGAGAGAAGTAGACCACGTCGATTCCATAATGTCCCGGAGGCCACGCGCGCGACCCCGTTTTAACGCGGAAACTCAATCGCTCACACGCGTGACGCGCAATCTCGGAGGATTTCCACTTATGCTATCGCGCAATCACAGATTCGGCGAACTCGTTCGACCCCGGGAGACGTATCCTTGGTTGTAACGCGAGGGACGAGGGTAACTCGGCGACGTAGAGTCACATTTCCGCTGCGCGACATAAACCCCCCGCGCGCACGCATTCGAGTTTGTCCCACCAACACATTCGACTGTGATCATCTGTAGGTACGCGGCTCCCGGTTACGTCGGAATCGGTGTAGACGCTTAGGTGGCTGCTGAAACTCCTAATGAAATTCCTGGCATTATTAATATTGCCGAGATGAGATAGGAATAGCAGTCAGCCGTCACGCGCTCACTCGGCGAGGAGGATCAAGTCGCTGTCAAGCTGGATGCTAGGCATTGCATCCAAGTTTCTACCAGCCCCGGCGAAAATTTCGGTGGGGTGTACGTGCGCCCGCGTTAAACACGTCGGGAAATCGAACCTACTGGATGTACGCGTCCGATGCAGGCGCGCAGGATGAATTTAGATGGCAGGATACCAAGCCCGACGTTCCACAGGAAAGTGTTGGAGATGCGTATCGCGGTTGAAATCTTCGAGTGGTGGATGATACGAATACTTTGCGATTAGTCTTGGACAAGATCTTCGCGCGATACTTCATCATGGAATAATCGTGAGAATTGCCACCACGTTCTTCGGGAATATTTCAGCGAGGGGCTGCTTCGAATACCGAGACTCTCGGGCGCATAAGGGTTATTATCTTAAATACAGGAATCCACGCGAAGTCTCAGACACGCCGAAGTCTCGTCGAACGCGTCATTTCATTACGCTACCAATTACCTTCACCGAGGAACGAACGTAGGTCGAGCTTCTTTCGAGGCAACTTCCGAAGATTGCGAGAAGCCGCCTGAAAAATAGAGCTCTCTCTCTCCTACTAGCCCTACCTTCCTTCTACTCCGATAAAATTGCTATGCCAATTACCGACTCGCCTCGCGTGAGAAGGTCAGGAATGACCTCGAACCGAGTTTGAGCGAAGGTAAAGGAGACGTAGGCGGGTGTTCGTTTCGACAAAACCGCGGCACGAGAGGCAAACACGCCATCGGTGGACTTCTATCGATTTCTTTATCCCATCCTCGTACTCCTTGCTCGCTGTTTCGAGCAAAAAATCGGGACGTAAAATGTCAGGAGGCAAGAGAGTCGAGATACGGGTCACAGTATTATCCGACTGATATCGCTTGCGATCGAGCCTTGGCATCCTCTTATCCTTATCCACTTCGACCGGCGCGGCGGGCTCCTTGCCCTGGAAAAAGCTTCCGATAAAGGAGGACGGAGCGAATTGAATGCGCCCGAGTACTAATTCAGGGGAGAAAGCGTTATTATACGCTTAGGAGCAGCATCGTCATTAATCATCTCGTACGATCGTAGCCCGGCATTAATTATCCGAGGCCATTTTCGTGGGTCGTACGGCGTTGGCGGCGACGTCTACGTCGGTAGTGGCGTCGACGGAGACAGTAGTGGAGGCAGTGGTGGAGGCGACGGCAGCAGCACGATCTCCCGGGTTCTCGTCGAGCCTCAAAGCGTGCCTACCTCAGGGGTTCTCCGGGACAGCATTTGCGTGAAATTGATATGTTATCGCGTTATTAAACGGGCACGATCCCCGCGGCTTAGTGTAAACCGTTCCCGGCTTTGGAAACCGGCAACGGGAGAGGGTTACAGCCTCAGAATGGGTCGAACCATCCAACCGATGGTTTTGCAGGCCATGACGGAGGTGAGCTTCCCATCCGCTTCTAGCTTCGGCTCCTCCCGCTCCACTACTTCAGTTCGATCTCCGAGGACGTCCCTATGCTCCTCCGCTTCCTCCATCGACTTGCCTCCCTCTCTCTCACACACTTTCTCTCTCTCTCTCTCTCTCTCTCTCTCTCTCTCTCTCTTCAGATCCCGTCTCATTCGGCTACCCCTCCCTCCTATCCATCCTTCCAGCATTCGTGGTCCATCCAACGAACGAATCTCACCGGTAGAGGGATCAATTCGAATTTCGGAGCGATTATAATCTAGCGGAGATAACCCTAGCCAGAAAACTCTGCTAACGCCGAATTAACACCGAATTATTCCTTCTGCCGACGATCTATTTGTAATTATCTTCTTTTCTTGCTCCGTGTTAGAAAACGATAGAAACACCTACGAGGTTACACGACCGCTTTGGTAGGTTTTTTAGTATCCGTCAACCGGTGCATTGGCTGCCATCAAACGCGAGCTTTGATAACTTAGGCCAATCCCTTCGTTTAATCTCGGACTGCCTTCCCCAACTTGGTCACCTACTTCGGCTCAAAACTTGTCAACCAGTTGGGAAACTATTGGCCCGGAACGCGGAATCGAAACTCCACCGTGTTCTTGCGCCCAATGGCGAGTCTCGAGATTGATCAGTTGATTCTCTTGGTCGTGAGTACTAGAGTCACGAAGAAATATGAAACAAGTTTAAGCAACGAGAAAGTTTCGAAGCTCGACGTACCGTCGAAAATCTTCTCGTGTCATTTGTTAACGCCGTGGCGCCCTAGTCATTGCAGAAACACGTGGCATATTTGCGAAAAATTTAAAAGACTCCAAAGACGACACAACGAAAGTGACAAAGTGACGCCCGTGAGCGCAATGAATCTACAGAGTAGAAGGTGAAACGCTGGTTCACCGGTGAAAGATTTTTCAAGGGCGACGCTTAGGGCGATAGGGCGCGAGAATAAAGCCGAAAGTATTTCTGCGAACGATTCAACCCGGTGGAAATTAAATTTGCTATAATTTTTTTTAGCCGCTCCGGCCGAATGCACAAAAATCCTGCATATTCATATTCATTCGTACGTAAGCTAGTTTTTGTCCGTGGGTTCACCCGATGACTAATGGCCCGCGGGGTATCGTTCTACGTCGGTGAGCTCCCAGGCGCTTGTGTACACAATTTTTCACGGTTTTTACGCACGCGACCACTTTGTTTCGGCAGGGCTCGACGATAACTCGAATCGATTCGCCGAGTGGCCCCAGTCTTCGATTAAAGAGCGAATTGAAATTGCCGGATGAGCAATAAAAAATGGCAAATGGGCGAAAATAGCGGGTGGGTGGACGTAAGCGAATCTATAAGCAGATTATGCTTGTGCCCATCGCTTCTAACGATATTAATAATCCTTTAGTTCTTCTCTAATTCACTTCTCAGCCAAGTACGACTCCCACGCGACGATCCAATAATTCGATAACCACACCTTTGTCCAGTCTCGTTCCAAGAAAAACGTTCTACGGTGATCCCTTACCCTTTTCACTTTCGACACTTTCCCCATCGGCGACTGCTTTTCCATCCAATTGCCCTCTGTTTCACCCACAGCTTATCAATCCATCTTGGAGGTTTCAAGGATGTTATTAATTCACAGTTCATGAATATAACATGACACATATATCCGTGTTACCATTTATACGCGCACGCGCACGATGTTGAAGCGCAGATACCTTCTGCATTTTCGAACGGAAAGTCGTCGCGTGCGCGTTACGCACTGTCAGATGGAGATAAGGAATATAATGAAAATGATATTAAGAGGCGAGTGATTGGCATCGCACCACCTCGTTACAACCCTGCTTTCCGACAGACTCACCTCTTCGTTCATTCCAACATACCATTCTACCTTTCGCGTCGAGCCGTCCGTGCGTCACCTCAAGCACGAGCTTTACGAAAGTCTTTCGTCCACTTTTAAAACCGAAATTTTAATGACATCTGGGTCGAGTGTTCTCGGTGCGCACTCGCTCTTCCGCTGAAACTCACCTGCCGGAAAGAAAAGAAAGTAACGCGCTGATTGTGCCATTCCTCGGCTGTTCATTAATTCGACACAGCAGAGCGTGCGTCATTCACCTCCCCCAAATTCTTCCAGTAATTGACAAATTAAATCTTTGCTTAATTCGATACTAAATATAAGTGCCTCGTGGAATTACGTGGCGCGACTGAAAAAGCGTACGATAATAGTGTCACGGGTGAATTATTTCAAACGATTCGAAATAATCCGTTATCTTGATTCTGTATATAGCACAGGTGTCGCGCGAAAATGATTGTCAAGCGGAGATGGCGATAACACTCGTGAAATATATTGCTGTCTACACGCCGTTGACATCCATCAGTTCCAATACTGGCCTCCGCCAGTAGGGTCGCACTCATTACACCTCTTCTACTGCCGCTAATGACATTCTAAGTGGACGAAATATATGACGAAGACAACTCACGAGCGTTGAGGGAGGGCTGAGAGCCGGAGGGAGAGAAATTCGATCGGTCATTCCTCTCTGGGCACGTCAAGCTTTCGTTTCGAGTAAGATGGAGAACCGCGAGTAGGGACAAAGGTCGAGTAGGTGGTGCCGTTATCGGGGCCGAGAGGGTAGGGAAAAAATCACGCGGACGTTTTCCAACCCCTGGGAAAGTAACACGTGAGGGAGCGCGCGCGTCTGAGGTAATTCGAGAACGGGCTACGCGTTTCCGAGCTTCTCCAGATTCGATTGTATCCCTCGCGTCCATTCATCGGCGCGACAATGCGTCAATCTCCCGCTCGCCTTCCCGGGTTTGCATCATCAGTGCTAGAAGGAAAAGAAACGCGGAAGGAGGGAGGAGAGAACGAGGAAAGACGGATAAGAGAAGAAGCAGGCGAGGAGAGCGAAGTGGACGAGGGAAGGAAGAGCGAGAGGAGTCTTTGGAGAGCGAAGAAGGGAGAGAGCAAACAGGTCCCTATATCTCCCTCTTGCACAGCCTGCTCACCCTGCGTTTCGTATAAATAAATATTGTCCAATGATTGATCGTTCGTCGTTGCGCTCGCGGGCAGGACATTACATCACATCTCTGACACGTCGTCGGTGGGTTTCGTGGTCGGTTCCGAGGAGCGGCTTCCCAACCCCCTCCTCGTGTTTTTTATTTACGTCTTACGCCCGGGTAATTTGTCATCGTGCCACAATGCTCGCCTTACGGACCGAGCCCAGATAGGCGGAGAGTTAAAATTCGTGTACGGATATAATTGTCAACGAGCGAATGATACCGGGATGCAGTTGGTAGAGGAGATGCTGGTTGGGGTGGTGCCAGTAAAATACGAGGTGTACTTTGCAGCTTGTAAACTTCGATCTGGAACGACCTTAACAAAGTTCGCAGGATTGGGAGAGAGAGAACGTATAAGAGGTGCGTTGCAAGTTGCAGATTTGTAAAATACTCGATGATTTTTTAGGAAACTTTGGATACTCACGAACGTTAACACACGAACAAATAGTGTAAAAGGTTGAAATAAAGCGTAACATTTTAGAAGTTTCATGCATTTAAGAAGTTTTGTACATCGGATAGTAGTCAATTCGAATTTCCTCATACATTAGTAGACGTGTCTCCGTCGTCACCGTAATCAATCTCCTGAAAATGAAAATATTATCGAAGATATCACACGCTACGTTGTGCGACCAAGACTCGATAAAAACACAAAGAAGACAAAGAGAAAAATAGTTAAACCTATCCAGCTCATTCTGACGAACGAATGCATTATGCTATGTATTTTTTTTCTAAAAACTAGGGGCCTTACTCTCCCCTGTACTTTAGCGGTGCTTACAATTTAGATGCGCTCGATAAACATATGTGGACATGAACATGCATATCTAATGCGTATGTATAGATCGCATTTAAAGTCCAACCTCTGCTAAAGTACGGATGAGAGTAAGGCCCATGGGCTTCGTCTTGCCAGCTCGACCGTTTGCAGATACATCTACATAAACGTACATTGATGTAATTTTTATGAATTTTTTTAAATCTCTGTACTAAAGGTAATCCGAACGGCATACCATTATGGGTCATTAGAGTCATCATGACGAAAATACATCGTTACATTTAAAAAAATGTTGATAACATTGATACCGTGAAGAAAATGATTTTGAGAACAATATTTTTCATATGACAATATTTGCCTCCTTGAACCAAATACTTTTTTTTTGACCTTTTTCGGTATACGAAGTCGAAATATCGTACTCGAATAATTAAAAAAATGATTACTTACGAAATCTACGTAGGGCACACAGTTACCATTTATTCTTATATAGCCTTCGAGGCACGGTGCTAAGCCGGCACTTTCCACTCCAAGTATAACTGACATTATGGCAAAAAGTACCAGGAGCACAGTTGATTTCGACAAAAGTTTCATTTTCTCGTTCGCTTTGCAGTTCCCCTTTTTATCAATGACTGACGTACCTACTAGACTATCGCACCAGTTTATATACGCACTCGGAATATGAGAAAGAATGTTTCGGTTGAAGGAGGAAGCTATGTCAATTATCACAAGTGTATCCTATCAGAACTCACGATTTATACTTCCTTATTATAACACGACACGTGTCTCTTATCTAGCCTTGAATTTTGCTGACTGTTTAGTTAACTATTTGGAGAGTTAATTATACATTATATATAATCACGCCCTAAAACCGTCACCCAGATATGCCTATTGCGTGTTAACAGCTGTATGGGTGCGTGGCCGAATCGGATGTTCGCTTCAAAGAACATTTCGACAAGCTGCTCGATATTTGGTTTAATAGAACTGCGCATAACTCAGGTATACGTACAAAAGTTACTATTACTTTTTTGCGTAATAATAGCCGCTTCGCATAAAAATTCCATACAATAAACTGTTGAATTTGGTTGAATGCAATATCTTTTCGATTAGCATTAGCATTATTTATAATGCATCGTTATTAGATTGGATGTGTGTGAGAGGTAAAAAACAATTCAAATAATATCATCGAGGGTCTACCGACAATGATGTGTAAGACGTCCTTACGGCGCGACCCACAGTGGGCAAAAGGGCTCATATTTTCGACAAAAATCTACCGACAGTGCAATTTTCAACCGATTTCAAAACACTTTTTTTTTAAATTACTCACGAAACATTGCTCTACAACGTAGTACTGCGCCATTCATGAAAAGAGGCTGCAATTTAAAATGGCGGATAACAAATAAGCGACGGAAGTATTGAATTCCTGTCGAATGATACTTTTTTCTTATAACTTTCGTCGCTTATTTGTTATCCGCCATTTTGAATTTCAGCCTCTTTTCATGAATGACGGATCCAAGCGACCCCTAACTCTCTCTTTCAAGCGGTCGATTCGTTACCAAGCTCCTTAAGGACCCACGAAAAGTGGCACCTCCGGCTCCCGCTACATCGCGAATTACTAGCCCATCCCTATTATCACGACTCCAGCTCTAACGAGCAATCTCGAGGTAAATTTTCACCTGGGAACTTAATAATGCCCACGGCACGAAAAACGGCGAAGTCCAACGACGGGAAAAAGAACCTTACGAGGACTTGCGAAAAAGAGTGGAAATGACGAAATTCTCCCGACAACACGTGACGAAGGGTTCATTAACCGTTACGACAATCTCAGGAAAAAACAGCGTTCTAATTACTCTCGCATTTCCCGAAGAGTCTTCGGCTCCTGGCAGCCGACGACCGCATCAAACTTACTTTGCACGCTTGTCATCCCCACGCGCGTAACTGCGAGGGGCCGGTATTCATCATAATCATCGGCCGGGGACAATTAAAGTGCCGCGGAGCTTCATTTATCACGATTGCGATGCTGGACGGTCGTCGGGAGCGCGCACCGCGACACCCGTCGCCGCAGTTAAACTTCGCCTTGCCACGGGAAATTAGCGAGGAAAACTGGCGGGGCGCTACAACCGTTTCTATTCCTGGAAAGCTCTTCGCCTCACTTTCATCTATTATTCCTCACCGACAGTAAGTCCCTGCCGTGGCTGCGTCACGACAGGTGCATACGCTCGTGTAGCACCTCCAGCCGAGCCTGCTGGCAAGTGTAAGCCGCACCCACCCCGCAGTTTCGCGTCGAGCAAAGACGACAGCAGGAAGGAAGGAAAAGATTCTCTCTGTCTCTCTTTTCTTTCTCTTGCGCAACTCCGAGCAAAAACCTACGCGAAACAGGAGATGTCGTTGACCGTCTGAGGTATTTTAGCTTGCGTAGGTGTAGTTAAATTGATGTCAGAGGGAAAAAAGTGTCTCGGTGCTGAAGGTATAGATAGAACGAGTGGGGGGTGTAGAGCAGGGGTTGAATTATGGGTTAGTCGACGGTGATAAGTATAGGCATCGCTAACAATAAGACAGTCTAGTAAACGCGGAAACTTGCGAAGGCACGCGAAGAGACGAGCGCGCGCACGTTTCAGGAAAAATGAAATATTTTTCCGTCACAGACGGATCCGAGGGTATAGGCCTCCTGTTCGTTTCCTTCGAGCGACCTAAGAGGTCGATAAGCGGAGAGGTGCTTGGCATAAACGTCGCCGAGGTAACTGGGCCTCTAGTCTTTTTTTAATGTCTCGCATTCGTGTTCTCGGAAGTCCAAGAGAAGGAGAACGTTCCGTAACGGCTTCTTCGTAGAGTCGCGACGCTTCGTAGAAATTCCAACAATTATTTACAAAACGGCAAGGACGAAGTTCTTAAGGCGGGGAAAAGAATCCTGGGGAGGTAAATTCGCGCGTCGCGTTATTGTTCCCGGAAATGTAACACCGGTGCAGGTAACGTCGACAGTCGCGACAAAAAGCTGGACCATGATAATATGCGGCCGGAAGGAGGAACAGTCGTCTTGGAAACTTCTCGCTGCGTGCAGCTTAAAGTAACTCGTAAATCTCATTTTTCTTTTGCCACCCTCCCGGGAGCTGGCTGCTCGGACTCCTCTTTCTCTCCCCCTCCTCCACCCCTACCCTGCCCCTTCAACGTATCCAGGATCTCCCTTGTATACTCGCCGGTGAAGGCAACTGGGGCAAAGTTTTTTTTACACGGACTTCTTAACGTAATGTATTTATTGCGCCATAAAGGGCTGTCCGCCCAGTTAGCGTTCACGGTGATAACGAGTCTCGTTCAAGCTCGATAAGACTCCAGCACGAAAAGCCTTCTACCGGGATAAGAGATCCTAAGAGAAAGGACATCGAAGATCCTCGTAGTTTCTTCTTCCGTTCGAGCGATTTCCCCGAGCAACGTCTCTCCATTTATTTCTCGTTTTAAATCTCCACGAACCCCGTGGCGCACGAGCCAACGACATATTGTAGAACGCGAAGGAAACGTGGCGAATCGGGATCCGTTACAAGAAGGATCTTGACGGGTGCGCTTAATAATTACTCGGTAGCCTGCCTACTTGGCGGAGATGCGCGCACCGGAGTAACGTGACTCGGGAACTTTGTGCGGCGAAGGAGGAGTTCGTGAAGTAATAGTCGACGGTGAATGCATTCGAGCCTGCGCCGGGTAATCTCCGTTCGTGCGATATAACCGAAGCGGGATTTCGTGCTCGGGACCATTTGCACGAAGAATTTTACCCGATAGCATTGTGTTACGATTCGTTCCTTTTAGGGAGCATAAACCTCGATTTAAAAGGGCCACGGGGGAAAACCCGGTGTCCCGAGGAATTGAAAGACGTGTTTCGAAATGGGTAGCCCTCTTTCGCTTTCCTCTTCTCCCCTGCTACGTTCCAACCTCGTCGTTCCTCCCGTCGCTCCTTCAGGTCGACGGACCGTCCGAAAACCGATATTCGATTAATGCGAACGCTTAAAGAATAATATTCCTTTGCATTACAAATCGCGTACCATCGGTTCTGGCAACCTGCAAATCGAATCGGAGCGCGCTCCATTTCGTCCGTCAAACAGACGTCGGTGAGATTCAGACCTGCGCGCCGCGCGGGCGTACAAAGTGGTCTCGCACGCTTGAATATTCATTCGTTCTGGCACGATGATTCTGTTATTCAATTACGCGCCTTAGGTTTAATTTCGCACGGCGCGGATATCGTAAATTTCGCTCGGCGAATAAAATCTAAGCCGTCGCAAGATTCTCCCCTTAATTTATGATAATCGTCTTCGAGGCGCGCTTCCGGACGAAAGGAACAAACCAGAATTGTCGGTACTTCGGTATTCCGGTAAGGGAATCTTGTCGTTTGCAGCGATAGAAGTTACGCACGGAATCCGATACTATCGGGATTCTTCGACGACGAGCTCGTCTAGTTTTCATCGTAACCGTCGGCGTCGTCGCTGCGTAACTTTTCAGCCAAAGTGCAAGTAGAAGGCAACGCGCCGACGGGTGGAGGGAAGCCGGAATAAAAGGAAGAGAAGCGTAGACGAAAGCAGGAAACAAAGAAGAGTACCTAAGGACGGGACCGGGGATACCCAAAGTTGCATAATCGACCGAGTGGCAGGACGACGTCGTAAGTTCGCGAGCGAATAAAACTTGACTAAGTGAATCGAGTGAATAGGGACCAAATGAAAGAAAGTGGAACCAGTAAATCCATTGAAAAGTTTCTCACTCACAGACGCCACCCCGACTCCTGCAATATTGTCCGGGCCGTTTCTGGATGACCTTCCGGCGGAACGGGAGAATCCATGGAAGACCCCTCGAGACTTTATCTTTTTAAGGGAATCGTTAAGGCGTAGCGCACGAGATCTCGTCTCTCATCGTGCCTTTTCCCTTTCTACTTTCGTGCTCGAGAAATAACAACGGAGTCGCAGTGGAAAATACATCTCAACGATCGGCATATCTTTCAAAACGCGCGCGAATGTCTCCAGACCCACGAGACAATTTTCCTCGCTGACCGATCAATTGGAAATGAGGTTGCGGAGTGGGGGACGAGTGTTGGAACGTAGTAGAATAGGTTAGGTACTGGAAGTTCGAGGCTAAGGGTGTCGCCTTGGACGATGGTCGAGTTAGGTCAGTTACCTCGTTAGCAGGGCAATTCGGGGTGTGGCTGAGGAGATTCTCTTCTCTGGGTCGGCCAAAGGACGACTCGCGCACTTTGAACCTCCGAATGCTCTCTCCGGGTCGCTAAATTATATTTAAAACCTCGCGAATGCTTCGCTCGTTTACTCGTGCAAATAGGTAAAGCTCTCCAGTATTCCCGAAGAGCATCGTTATAAGAAGCACTCGGCAACAATATTCATTTTATCGGCTCCTTCGCGGCACGAATATTCTCAAACTTCTTTCTCTTTTTTCAATGCGCAATTCTTTATTATCGCATGGGTCTCGTATCGTTTCTATTGTGTACCGTCGACGGAAATCTGTGGCACGTGTCTCTCCATTCTTCCCACGTGTCGAGGCAAAAAAGGAAGTGGAAATGGAAGAAGGCAAAAAAAAAAGAGTAGGACTTCATCTGTCTGGGGAACAAGAAGCTGTAGGCAAGCGAGCGTGGCGCATGCACGTTTGCACGATGAAGGAGCGCAGATGCATTGGGGCGCACTCGGTCGAGAAACCATAGCGATAATAAAATGGCGGTCTTGTTGCACCGGGTCTACGACTTTGAGGGTTTTCAAGTGCCGCGAGCCGCAGAAGAGTGCCGTGGGAGGAGTGAGTATATTTAGTGGCAGTGGACTCCACCCGCTGTCCGCCCAATATTAACTCGCGCCATAATGCGCTAAATTCCTACCACCGTTCCCGGCATCCTTTCCTTCCCCCCGGAGCGAGAGCTTTAAATCTCTCTCAGCGGCGGAGTAACCGGCAACCTGTGCTGCCGCTCGTATATCCTTAAGTCCGTTTCGAACAATTGTCCGCTCTTTTCTCCTCCGTTCTCTCCTTCGCAGTCGCGCGAGCCTTCGGCAAACGAATTTCGCCCCTGGGCACAAGTGCATCCAAAGGATATACGGGCAACCTGCGATGCCTCGTCTCCATCTATCCGAAATCCAATCTTTCCCTTCTCACGCGTGTACCTAAGATTTTGAAGAAATCTCGACGAAGGTGCCCAAACGCGTCCATCCAATCTACGCCTAATTACTACTTTCGAACGAGAACGAATCCGATCGATACGCAATGACGATAATCTCGTTGAACCGACAAGCGGATGATAAAAGAGCGCGTGTAAAGATTAACGCAATTTCGCCGAATACCCAAGCAACAAATTTCCTCGAGATTCGTCGCACTCTCCGACATTAATGAACGTTATTACGAGGGCACTTCCCGTTCCTAGGAATAAGCGCCCTTATCAAAGGAAAGTTCTCATTAAGCGCAAAGGAATCCATCCGACGAAGCGTTTTTACGTCTGCGCGGGAAGCCCCATTGAGGAGTAAATTGCCACCGTAAAGCTCGGGAGAAGCTATTACGCGCTGCTCGCCTGTTAACGAAACGAGAAACATCAAATTATCGCGCCGTGGGCGTCGCGCCGCCGAAACATTTCCAATCGAGATTACACGCATCGATAGGTAAGGGACGAGGATCGGGGGCACGGAAATTTCAACGTGCCCACCACCAAAGCCATGGAAAATCCTCGTTGCACCGCATTGCAACGTCCTCGCTCGAGTAAGTAGGCCCATCTTAGCTCACTTTATCCGAGCGTAGCGAGGCGTGCGAACCCGCGCGCCAGGACTGCACACGAGGACGCATTGATTATTTGTGGCGTAAAGCCCCGCATTACCAAAGTCTCCTCCATCCTTTACCCGTGAGTCGCGGCGCACCTGAATGCATCCTCTTGGCGATACCGCCTCCCATTCGTCCTCCACGGCCTCCTCTTCCATTCTCATCCTACCACACAACCAGCGACTCAGCCGTCCTTGCCCTATGACCTCCCCCTCATCCCAAGCGTCTCGATCCTCCTCCTCCTCCTCCTCTTCCTCTTACACCACCATCAGGAGAATGCCGCGCGAGCTGCTCGGCTGCTTTTTGCGCACCGTATTATTTATCGTCCCCAATTAGTCATGCGACAAAAGACGCGTTAGTTTCCACTCGGTCGTTGGGAGGAGAAGCGATCTGCTTCGGTGAACGCCGACAATGAAGGGGGGACCGAGACCGTGGCCGTGTCCGATGGGTCCCAGCCCCCAAGTGCAAACCCTCTTCGTCTTTCCCTCTCCTCTCTCTCCTCTCTCTTGGTGTCGAGGACTACTCTGTCATCGGACATGGCCCCGGTGTTATCGCGATAACGCTCGTTCGATATCACGGATAATTTGAGTCGGACGAGACACGGTCGAGAACGAGTCGCGATATCGCGTGACCGCTCGGACTAAGGTCGTTCCCTTCGTTCGCGGGGGTTGACACGAGCGAGTAAGAGCGGACCCCAAGCTGACCGGTATGGTTTCGAAGGGAAGGATAATCGTTGGTGGGGATCGTGGCTTCGTTTGTACGAATCGTCTTCCCTCGCATTCATTTCTCTCGGCCTCTTATTGTTAGATTCTTCGTGCTTTATCTTCGTCGTCTTCATTCCCTTCATCTCGTGGCACCTTCGTTCGAGAGCTCGGAGCCAGATCCACATCTGCATAGAACGTTGCGTCAACGTTTGCGTTAAGATAATCGCGATCGTCCATTATCCTCTCTTCCTCTACCTTCTCATTTCCCTCGCGACGCGCGTAACCGATTAGGAATCTCTTCGTGCCGCGAGGCGTGACGCGAAGGCGGCTCTGTAGTCGCGCGTCGCATTTCTTAATTAATTCGTTCCGGCGGCCGCGAGCTTGCGGAAAATCGATGGAAAGGAGTGGGTGCGCGAATCGATCGTCCGCCATTGACCCGTTCCCATTTTCGGTAAAGGACGAGGTGGAGCGGAAAACGAGAGGACGCCAGTGGCGCTAATGCAAGAAATATAATCAATGTCAAGATCCTCGGGCATCCAGGAGTCGCGGGGCATCTTCTATGGCGCGTCTTGTTGCACTCGTGAAGCGGCGGTAGGAAATTTCTGAATTTTCAAAGTAACGTATCGAGACTCGAGATAATCGAAGTCCTTTGTAACTTATCCAAGAAAGTTCGCTTCCGGAGTCGAGTGCACCAAGAGACCCGGACGAGGTAGGCATGGGAGACGAATGTGCGCGGAACAACGCTTATATTTCTGTTTCTTGTCCTTAGCGATGGGAGAGCGTAAACAGAAGGAATCGCAAAGAGCCCTGGCGCCCCCTTACTTCTTCGTAGCGGCAGGTACTCTTGCAAGCGTGCCGATCGAGTGCAACTCCCGACTTCGCCTCTTTTATCGAATACTCGTATCTCGACATTTCCCGTACATACGATATCATGCCCGCCCTCCGTGTAAATATGTGAGATTTACGATATGAGGAATATGAGATCCAATATTCGGTGAATGCGAGATATGGGCGCACGACCTTTAGCGAACGCTTTACATACGATATGTATCTCTATTATACACGATGCCTTCAAATACTACCTACCCTCTACCTCGCCACTTTTTCTATTAAGTATGCGAGCGTCGAGTAAAACGAGATTCACGAGAACGCGTGGCGCGCCTCGTATCGCTATGGGATAAGGATTTTAAATTTATATAGTTTCGCGCGATACTCGGTAAAGAGGCATTCTAAACAAAGCCCTATCGATTTATCGACATCGCTCGAACACCCGGCCCGTCGTCGTAGGAATTTAATAAAATATGAATCCTACCGCTGGCGCACTTGAAGGAAAAAGGAGGCCGAGAGGAAAAACGGACAGAGTGAGAGGGAGATGGGCGACAAGAGTAATGAAGTCCGTCGAACTCAATTTTCCTCGAATTCGAAGAGTTTTACACCGCTGGATTGGACCGAATGAACGCCGCGAATGGCGGTCAAAGCGGCAAAAATAAAATCACCGCGCGCGCACGCCGACCCAATTCAATTATGCCCGACAACGCGATGCGCCGCGTGGAACGGGCAATTAGGTACCTATGCAAATATGCTCATGCCTACCTACTCTACCTACCCCTCTCTTTTTCGGTCGCACCACGTCGCATCCATGCGTCACGCAGAAGCAGCGGAAAAAAAGAAATTTCTCACCGTGAGGGGGGTGTTTTTCCATCGTGAAAGACGCATGCGGTTGAAACAGCTATCCGATCACGCGGATCGGACGGTACTGGGGAGTGGGAAATGTGAAGGGAGGATGGTAAAGGGCGGAGAGAAGAGTAGTTTCCATTAAATTCATCCATGGACAAGCCACTGGATGGCATCGCGGAAATTCGATGGGTAATTGTGTTACGTTATGTAGCCGGCGACCCATTCGATCCGCATCGTTCCGTGGATATCGGCGGCCAAACAATGAAATTCATTTAAACGGGATTCGCTTAAACGAAGCCAGCTTTCGATGGCGCGTAATCGTGGTAGGAAAGGCACGAGGCTTTCATGTAGAACGTTCGCGCGTGCTCGCGCAATAACTTTGCATACGCGCGTTTCGAAAATCATTGTCGAACTTGGCAAACGCGAACCCTTTTTCGGGGAACTTTTACATTCCTCCCGTGGTCTTTCTCCGCCATTCCTCGAGGGACTTTAATCCGGGGTAAACAATCCGTTCCAGGAGACTTGTAATGCGGAAATTCTCGTGGGGTGTATTACGCGGTTAAGTTTCGGTTTCGATTGAGATCAAAGTTCGTAGTAACGTCGTCGTTGCTACGTGGAATTTCAGTGGCATATGCCCACAGTTCGGCAGCATTAATCCGCACGTGCACGACGCGAGAACCTTCGCAAAATCGGTGCAGCGCAGCGTCTCGAGGAATCGGCAGTCGTCTCGATCCTTGTCGATCTTCTCGATATTCGTCATCTTTGTTTCGGATTTGATCGTCGTCTTTGTTTCAGAGGCTCGAGCGCGTTAACTCTTTGCGGCGCCGGAATTCAGGTGATAAAATAGACCCATGTTACACAGCAATTTTCACATAAAACCAGGAGAAAAAGATTGTCGCAATAGAAAGTTCCGCTTGATGAACCTGTACTGGTATGTTGAAACTTGCCAACACAAGTGAACACATTTATAACATTTATTGATGGTATTACCAAGGGCTTTAATAAGTAAGACTAAATATAAACCTATGCGCACGTAACTATTGCAATATTTCGAGGTGGAACAGAAATGTCCATGCATAGTCGTGCATCAAAAAGGTGGACACTTTTAATACCACCGTGCCCCAAAGAGTTAACGCGAAATCCACGGTCCTTATGAATCCTCTTCTAGGGGGAGTAACTAGTTTCTACGTGCGAGCCTTCTGTCAAACATCTACATATAATAATGAAGCTTCTATGCGTGCGCCTGAACCTGACGAAAACGTTGCTTCAACCGCATCCTTCGGCCGAGAAAGCGCGTGCACATGGGCGTGCGCAAGGACGAGTAGGAGATCGGCTCTCGATCGTACGACCAGGAACGTCGCACGAGTCCACTCGACGTTCCGACTTGCCGATGAAGCCGCGCGCATGGAGAACAGATCGATTCGAGGTATATCGTTCGTCCCGATCCGCCAGTCCCTGCCTCGCGAGTGAGCTCACGTGACTTCGCATGAATATATATTGCCCTTTTAACATTGTTGCTCGTCCAAGGTAACGCGGAGGATCTTGGCGCAACGTTGTTAATGTTATGTTAATGCAACCTTTCCATCCTCGATCGGCTCTCGCGTGACTACCGACCCTCCCACCCTCCTGCAACCCTCCTGCTCACGTTCCTCTCTTGCGACTCTGCCTGCCGCCTAACCTCCGTCCCCTTCTTCTTCTCCTCCTCCTCCTCCTCCCTCACTCCCCTCCTCCCTAGTACCGGTTCCACGCCGCCAAGAATGGACTTTAAGAATTTTTTGCGAATCGCGAATTACGCATTTGCATCGGGAGCGTGAGCACGCGCCGCGCAGGTTCAAGGCCTTACGCAATTCAAGGTTTCGCATACCTCGAAGAGGAGTAGGAGAGAGAGAGAGAAGGGGCCAACCAGTCTCGATTAATGCCTCGTCCATTATGCCCTGGCTTTCGCTCGCCCGAAGAAAATGCCTACTAGCGAAGTGTACCCACCTTCGAGAGTACGGAACGTTCGGAGGAACGAGCCACGTAAGCTGCGAGCTCTTGACAGAAGAGTGGCCTTCTTTCCATGTAAACCGGAAATATCCTCGTTTGGAGAACCTACCAATCGTCGGACAGAAGAGTTAGAGGGTAAGAGGGATGGAAGTGGAGAGAAACGAAGGAGGCTTCGCAAAAAGGAGAGAGACGAGGGATGAGGAATGGAAGGGTCGAGGCGCAAGAAAGTATCTTAAGTCGAGTCTTTGGCCCGCGGAAGTCGATCCGCGCATTCTCCCGCAGTTTCGGCACTGTGTATGGTACACATTGGACGACAAAGACAGGCAGTAGCAAAGGGCGGATAGTACATGCCCGCGGCCGAACGACGTTTCACAAAAGGGTGGCCGAAGGTGGACCGGAAATAAAATGAAATTCACTAGGAGGAGAGTTCGGCGTGGACGGCGAGAGCTAGCAATGTCGGCGTCGGCCAGCGGCGTCCAGGCACGAGTAACGTTTTCTTCGTATTGTCGGAGCCACGTTCTTCCCTTCTCTACCGTCTCGTCCCTTCGCCCTCCACTCGCTCGTTTTCGATCCCTCCTTCTGCTCTTCCACCCTTCTCCACTCCTCCTTCCACCTTTGGTCACGGTCCACCTCGAGTCCACTTCGCGTGTCGTACCTATCCCCCATTCACGACCACCTCCAATATCTTCCCGTTCTTCGCTTCATCCGGTGAAATCGAAGTGGGATGAAACGCGGTGCTGAATTCGGATTAAAAGGGCGAAAAAAGGCGGAGGATGGCGGGCGAGCGGAAAGAACGATAACGTTCGAGGACGGTAATATCGGCGTTCGCCCTGTAAATCGTGCTGGTTCGATGAAACCGTCTTGGTGCGGAAGCTTTTTCCGGCGCTTGTATTTTTAGAAAAATTCCGAAGGACGCGCTACGGTATCCATACCATTGTCGTCTCCCGACTATCAGCCTCTTATTAGAATCTATCCGAAATTTACGTCCTCGGGATAGTTTTTCCTCGATACTCCCATCGAGCCCTTTTCCGCTCTTATCGCATAACCGAATTTTCGTAGTGTCTTAAAAGAAATTACATTATTCCACTTGTTATTTCTACGATGTGAACCTCCCGCTGGGTCTTACCACGGTGAATAGAGCGATTACGTGCGTGTGATTATTCGACGGGGTCACGAGGATCGGTTAGGTCCGAGGGGCGTGATGGAATCTGATCTCGCGATATGGCTCCTTTGCCGCGCAAGGTCGCCTATCGCGGCCTTAAGAACTCGGACGCCGCGAGGGGAGGGAAAATGGGGTCGGAATATCGTTTTAATTGGAAATGAATAGGAAGAGGGACGCCGTGGTCGGGACCCGCGTCGTTCGCGACGACGCCGCGCGCCACCGTCCACGAACGTCGTTGTAATAAAACCTAACCGCCTGGTGACGACGAAAGGGTGGAAATCACCGGGGAGTTAAGTGGCTCGTTGTATCACCTTAATTGGCGGAATAACCATAAACTCGAGCTTATCGTCGAGCTTTTTACGCCTGCCTTTTCGTCCTGCCAGCGCCGATGTACGTACGAACGAACCTTCCCGCGTTTCCATCTCCTCTTCCTCTTCCGGCTGCGCCTCCTTTTCTCCTTGCCACCGGTACCTCGTGGCCCCGATAGCGCGGAAGGAATGCGAACTTCCCGGGTGAATATCCGTCCGCATGCCAACCACGTATCCGCCTCGAGGAGGAAACATTATCGATTCTGTTTTCTCGTTGCCCGTTGAAAAATTAATAACTCCCCTTTTTCCTCCCCCATACGGACAACCTCCACGTTCTCCGTCCACCATCCACCTCTCCCCCACGGCGAAAACTACGCGCGCATTCAGCTCGTTTCACTCCCTTACTTTCCTTCTTCACCGGTTCCCCAGTCCAGCCACATTCTCGTGAATCTCGCGACCTATTTTTCCCATGGACCCAACTTGGACGAGACAAATAACGTTTTCCGACTCGTATCGCTCCTGCGTCGTAAACGCGAAGATTCGAGGGTAAATCGAGGCAGAACGAACTTTCGCAATGTAGGTGTTTCTTGGTGGATGCCACTTCGATTTTCTTATCGAGCTAGTAACACGACGAGGTACCAGAGAATCACTTGCCTTCTCGATCTATGGATTCCAAGCGTTATCCTCGTGAAAACTACCAAGACACGGCCAAGTCCAACTATTTTCGTATGCGATCGACCGCCAATGACGAGCTTAATGCCAGCCTATCGAGAACGAGTTGGCGCGCTTAATGTTTTCTCGTTTTCCAATTGAACGGGCACCGCTGCCAAGAGCCCATGACAACCCCCGCCATTCTTCTTTATCGACGACGATAATAGTCGTCCGTTAGTTTCGAGCCGATTGTCGCTGATACCCCCGAAGCATAGAATATTGGCGAATTGAAAATTTATTGAGATATTTCGAGTTCGCCGGTTCGCTCGTCGAAGCTCGCTCACGGGTGCTCAAAATCAGATCGAATTTCCAACAAACGAATTCGATCCCATTAAATATTACGGCTTTCGAAGCGTTCGAGGAAGCCCGAAAGATCCATCAGCCGATATCAATTCGTCTTACTGTCACTTAATCGTTTGCCAATTCTGAAAAGGGACGCGACCCACTTTCGAATTTCATCGCGAGTAATCGGATCGATTTTACGAAGGGGAAAGAAATATATGGGGTTTCGGTAAAGTAATCTGCGAAAAAAAGCTCGATGAGCGAGATGACGAATTTCCCATAATTTCGAATGGACGTAAATTCGTGGAGGAGAAGAGACGAGGCACGAACCAATGGCGAACCTCCGAGCGCGACGATCCTCTCGTACTTCGGTAGGCCAGCCCCCGAGATTCTTAATTCGAATCTCCTTCGAATTATCCCATAACCAGCATCCGAGGCACTCGACGTGTTTACGCCCGCGTTTACTACCCCCTCGGTAATTCCCGTTCGGTAGTTTTGAAATGCATAGCACAATCCATTTCATCCGGCGTAACCCTCGAAGGTAGTTATCTCCAAAGAAAGTAAACGAGAAACGGAACGAGCCCCCGGCCCGACCGCCTTCCACCCGTGGCAGAAGTTGCCGAGAGTCTTTATTAATGAATTACCATAATTATGCCATAAGCGACGCCGTCTTTATTACCATACTGTTTATATGACCTGCATCTACCAGCCACCTCCCTTTCCATCTCCACCACCTCTTTACTCTTCTCTTTCTTCCTTCTCCAAAGAAGAGGTAGTTTCCATTAGTCGTTACCCAGCTTGCTCCTCCGAAAGGAGAGCAACGGGAGGGATAGAAGAAGGCAGACGTCAGTCTGCAAATGCCACCGAGAACGTTCCTTCTTCGCGGAGGACCGGTATGCGAGATGAACAGAAAGAGGGTGAGTGGGTTTGATGATGGAGTGGGAGGGGAAAAGAGAGTGCAGGTATGGGTGGATCCGCGCCCGGGACTGCGAGGTTCACCGACACGAAGAGGTGGAGGAGAAGGGAAAGAGGAGAAGACGCGTGATTGTTGTGCGCGTATTTGCAATTCGCGTTCCATATGTAAAAGGGAGTGGAATCTAAATCGAGGGACGTTCAGAATGGAAGTCTATTTCGTTCGGCGTCACCAGGGGATCGGGGCGCAAGTACGACGCGCATCGGTGGAATATGACGCCTCGTTTCACCGAGGATTCGTTATCCCTTTAAACATTTCCGACTGATATCCGAACAGCTCGAATATTCCATGCGCGTTAGATCGACGAATTAGCAGAGAATGTGCCGAACGAACGTTTAACTCGATTAAGCTTTAAAAAGATTAATTCTATCGCAGATGATAATAAATTGACAATTCGTAACTGCCAAATTATCTGTTAAACATCCACAGGCGGATTATTCTCTCGAGCAGGGCAGCTGCTCGATAAATAGATTCCAGTCGTCCCACGCGATATAAAAATCAACGAATATAAGTCATCGAAGCGTATCTTTTAACGTTTCTCGTTTATTGAGGCGCGAAAGCTTTTGCCCGCGTCATTCTTCGCGTCAAACTGGAGCAATCGGAGAAGCGGTGGCACCGGTCGCGAAGACATCTTTGGCGCGACGTCGAACATCATTACACAATATTCAAAGGATGAAAAAGCACGTGACGCGCAGGGGTGGTACCTAATGTAGCGTGCGAGATAGATGGGTCACCGCGGCGAAAGTTAATTCGCATTTTCACTTGGTCGAACGCCGGGTCGATTGAAAGAGTCGCTCGTCCGCACGAATAACGGTCACCACAGCCTCGCCTAACGACGTCGTTATCGATTCGCCTGTCTAGACGCAGTTCTGACGATGGATCGATTAAACTACTTCGAAGCCGGGGCGCGTTAAACTATTCCTAAGCGCGTTGCAGAAATTCGCCCATCTATCCCGAAAAATCGCACCGCCCGCGTAATTCTTGTTTCCTCGAGTAATCGCTTAACCATGTGGAACGTTCGCGAGTCTTGGACACGCGCGCGACGGAAGGTAAGAGAAAATCATGGAATATGCATTGCGAATCCGCAGCTTACGCGGTCACCGTCTTATCCAGTTAGCGTAACGAGCGCAAACTAATTAACGAGCCATAAGTCGATTCTGCCGACGGTGCAACGAATTCAAAGCCGCGCACGTACCGATTGGACCGATCTAGAAGTTAGCCCTCGCCCGGACGTGACGTACTAATTAAAGGATAACTCAGGAATGCAGTCTGCAGGATAACGGCGGGAAGGTAAGATGTATGTGTAAGTGAGGGTACACGTCTAAGTTTATCCGTACGTATCGACAGAAATATCTCACCATCTACCGGGACGGGATTCGTATAAGTTTTGCACCTTGGCGAATGGAATACCGGTCGATGCAAATTTATCAACCACGGCAAGGACACGCGCATGGACGATCCCCAATTGTTGTAACAGCAGATAGAAAATATAGAAGATAATTTAGAAAATAATTCCAGTCCAAGAAGAATTTTACCCCGCTTCCAAATGGAGATCTGAAAGGCAGAATTACGGAGTCTTCCAAATTGTTGAAACTAGGAACTGTCTCCTACGCGAACCGAATTCTACCAATTCCATATCTTGGGCTCGTTAATTGGATTACATTGTATTCCACGCTTCGTCGTGAATCCAATCTAGGAACAGACGATGCATTCGTAAGCATCGAGGTTAAATCTGCATTGTTATTAATCGAACTCTAGATCGGAATATCACGATCTGCTATTGAAAGCAAGTTACCGTCCTCCAGCTTTAGGAACGTTGCGAGAGGCAACAAAGGGCCAGAAAAGCAACGATTTTCCAGTCACGTTATCGTAGATAAAAAAGTGTGCAGGGCTCTTTGATAAATTGCAAGTAATTGAGGTGCTAAGTGCTCTATTTAAAAGAAGCAGCGCGACAAAAGCAGCCTCGTTAATTTTCAGCTTGCGATCATTAACGCGAAAGTAGCGACACAATAAAAACGTACACGTAGAAGAACTTCCTTATCGTCAATTTTTACTCAAAATCGACGCGAACCATTTATCGGCATACAAGGGCTGAATACGAGCAAGACGAAACATAAAATATGTTTGACGCGTAGTGCCATAGCAAGACGTAGTATCTCGAGGCGAGACTCCTGAACTGTAGCTCGCATTTCACGTCAGTCTTGGAAACAGCCTTCGGGAGTTGCATCTTGACAAGCGAACACTAGTCAAGATTACATTATTCTGGAACAGGAGCGAACGCCCCGAGATCTCTCGCCGCGACCCAGATACCGCAGCCACGGTGGGCGGGGTGTAGTAAAATTTTTTTATCATTTCGAGAAGATTTCACATGATGAAAGTCAGCCCAGTCGTCGACTTAATAAACCATTCATTCACAAAAGTTTCCCTCGAACCGCGTGGAGCCACCTCGTCGACCTACTCCCGGTATTCCACTGTTCCTCTCATCAACTAACAGCCGTAAGAAAAACCCCGGCTCTTTTATTCTCCAACGCCGACTAAAACGAAGCGCGTTCCGTTTTGTGTACCACTCTCTTCCACGCCCTTGAATTTTTTATTTCCTCGAGGATTTCTCGAGCGAACCGTGCCCTACAGCATTCACTAAAAATCACGCGAATAATCACCGGCTCCTGAATTAGCGAAGATTTATAAGGTGTTCCAATATCGCCAGCGAGTCTCTCAAACGAAAATGGATTCCGACGTTCGTATGTGCATCCGATTGAATAATAAGTAGGCGAAAGGAATTCACGTGAGATGCATCCGTTATTGATTAAGCCTCGAGGCTTCCGCGTAAGGCAAGGGGGTGCTGCAACCATGACGGGTGCTCGAGTGGCTCCCGAGGGTGTCTATCCGCCCGTCGTCGTGCATCGTCGTCGTTCCCTCCAGTAAGTCTGAGAGCATATCGTGTACCGAGGCAACGAAAGACACATAAGTGTTAGCATGATCCTTCCCCATGCGCTAACAATGTCGCCGTCGCGAGACGTACCAACGAGGACCCTGGATGTGCTCGTTAAAACTTTCCTCTCGCAAAATTTCCAATTAACTTATCGCCCGCGCGCTGCCATTGTTACGATTAAAAAAAAAAAAGAAAAAAAGGAAAAAGAAAAAAGAGGGTAAGGTCGAGAAAACAAAAAGCAGAAAAGCTCGCGCGAGATAAACGACGACATGTGAAATTTATGCCCGACACGAGGGCCTTCGTCGTTCTGCTGGTCTGGACACTCTAGGAATTTCATTCCTTCGGGCTATCTAGACATTAGATCGACCTATTCCGCGAGAGTAAAGCCGTAGTATCGCGCCGGAGACGGAATGGGAAAAAAAGAAAGAAGGATTTCGATGACGAGGGACATCTTGCGTGAGTCAGCTGCCTGTGAAGATAAAGCTGGAATGCAATGGATAAGAGAGCGGTATCCGGTGATATCCGTTGCACGTGCCCCGAAAATTTACATAAGCAGGAGCGAACGAACGTGACGACAATTGCCGTCCCACACCGTCGCGTTATCCGTTCTTCTAATAAAAAACAGATGCCCACCTTCCGGCCGATAAATCACGAATATTTAGAACTCACGTAAGCTGCAACTTTATTTCATTGGGCCGTTCGCGCGACAAGAGTTCCCATCCACGGTGCCATTTAGACTGTAGACGGTGGAATCCCGTGAGGGTAACGGCGATTTTCTGTGCTTTCTCAATCTCTCCCTCTCCTAAAGTGACATAAGTTATCGCGTTCATGGCTCCAATGCATCACCATGTCCGCAAGACGCTCAGGATATACGCAATCTAGGGTGGAATGTAGTCTTGATGGCGGAGAGGGTGGGAGCAGACGAGGGGTCGTCGCGAATCGACCCGTACGAACGTCGTCTCGACAAAACGACGATATATTTTTTACGGATCGCGGTGCTGACGACGACGACGACGACGTCCATCGACGATAAAAGCGACGCCACCTTAGAGCACTTCCCGTCTTTTGGCTTGTTTAATGTGCGCAAATTTTTATCCACAGCACCACCACGCAACTGGAGATTTCCATTGCCAAAGTACGCGATATCAATTTGATTTCAAAATTCGATTCGAAGAGCGATATCGAGTTTGCGTTAATACCGATTACACGAATGTAATGTTTATTAGAGGACATTTACTCGGGCCACGTCTCTTTATTTTGGCTCGATCTGCAAATCGTCGCGAGATTTATTTTTATCAGAAATACTGTATTTTGCCAATAATTGGATTATCGACTTTCTACGGTATTTCGAGTCCGTTTCGACAGTTGCGTCACGAGGAACAGCATCTGCATACGCTTTTATAAATACAAATCAGTCGAATGACGTTTTGTGAGGCAATGCATAAATGGTCTGCGTGTCGGAGCATGAAAAAATTAAAGCAAAGTGTGGACAGGAAACAAAATCAAATATGCTATTATCCAGGCAGAAAAGTAAGTTTTATAGGAACTACCACACCGTGGATGTTGTAGAGCGGAAAACATAGTGGCTCGATATTTCTTTTCTCTTTTTCTCCTGCGGCGGCCTACATGGAAATATACCCCATAGTGAGAGTATCATCGGGACGGCACGTACTTGGCATCAATTTCTCCATTTCCAAGAGTCCTCCAATAATCGGTGTTCGAGAGTTCGCTTCCGCCACGGCACGGGTAGCGACGAGCCGAGGAAGAGGAAGTTTTTCCAGAAACGCGGAAGGTTTCACTTCGATTTCAAAAGCCTCTCTGATTACCAAATCGGAGAACAAAGCTGCATCGCAATAGGGATGTTAAAACCAACGCTCGAATATTCATTGTATTCTTCAATAGTCACTGATCCTCAAGAAACGTATCTCCCGTGCGCGGTTAAACAAACGAAACTAATGCCAGCGCGAAAGAACAGTCGATATCGTTTACTACATTGTATCGAGTATAAATATCTGCATATAACATTTTACATGTATACGTTCATCGTAAACGAACGCACGCGCTACAGCAATTGTTTAAAGTATAAACCAATGACCCGGAGTACGTGAAACATATTTCATTGTAATATCAACAAGCATCGTGGAACGTTAGTAATCCAAATAAATCGGAATATCGTTGCGTATCTTCCGAAGAACATTCGTAGGGAATTTTGCCGCGATCGCAAGATAAACGATTAAAAGTACCAGTTGCACTTGAGTGAGAACGATCGCTTGCACGTAGCGTGCGCGTTATATAATGTGCTAATACTTCCACTTCTCGCGACGATGCACGAACGATAGCGCGACAGTTGACTGACGCAAAGTAGGACATACCCGAGAGACTCGGTAATGTCATATTTAGTGCAAATTCCAGTACGATAAAAACCGACCCACATCTGTCACGCGCTATCGGAGCAGGAAGAAATAGAAAAGGTCGGTTAGGCATCCCACCGCGGCTCGTATAAATTTTTATATAGAGACGTATTTACTTCCCCGTTCTCCCGTGTGCCGTGAATTGGACGGGGGATCCCTCTTCCGCGGGAATTTTCATGAAAATACGCTGCCTCGTATTGCTCTCGTATCAACAGCATTGGATAGTGCACGTCCTCGTAGTCGTTCTCGTTTTCGCGCAGGTCCTCAAGGACGTCTTCGTAGTCGAAGAAACGAACCTTCGAAATGAATGTCCACGCGGATCAACTCTGACCGTGGATGCCGACCACCGGTCAAACACGCACCCCAAACCTCTAACTTTACCTTCTACTCGACTCTAAAAAGCAACTCGATGTTGAAGATCGTTAATCACAGCTCGTGGCAACAATCGGGAGCTTGATCGACGCGATTGATTCGCGGCACCATTTGCCTTGCGCCGATTATCGGCCATTTTTCCGGTCGCTCGTTCCACGAATATCCGTACAAAGCAATTCCAAAATAACGTGCCGATAATCTCAGCTTCTTCCTGTTACATCGCCGAGATACAGTGCACTATACAGATGACAGCGGAAGTGCTTTTCTTCGCGGTCCCATAATAATCGAGACCAGTGACCCTGTTTCTTATTTAAGCAAACAATAGAACTCACGACGATGTCCAATAGGAAGTGCTTCCGGACGTTCGAGGTGTCCCAATTCTTCGAATCGTGAGAGAATAGAAAGGGAATTATTTCGTCTTACTTTTATCCTCGGCAAGATTTCTACCGAGCTTGGCAAGCGACGCCCGTTCATCGTGTGCTCCAGAGGGTGTTTGCCCTGCCACCCTTAATTTCCCATCAAACATGTATCCTTGCCAGTGGCGAGGGTGCTCGAGCAAAGAAAAGGCATGCACCGGGAGGATGCCGTATCGATTGAAATTTAATATCTGGTCTCCGGTGCGGCGGGAGGCTCTCTCCTGTAAATAGAGGGGAAACGCGTCCCTCGTAGCTCTTCCACGAGATCCTTTCTGCCACGTCCTCGCGGCGGAGGCTTCCTCGCGGCGAAAGAGCGCTTCCCACTCGCACGAAGAATAGACTTTGAAGCCGAGCGGCAGGCACCGCGCTAGATTGAAGCACGTATCGTCTTTTCGATTGATTCGAGCGAGGATGGAGAAAGCCCGACATCTTCGAAAATATCAACGTTGTCGTGCATCGTGGAGGGGAGGATTGGGACGAATCGTGCGACAGCTGAGGCTCCGATGAAAATACATCGCCGTACGTTTTCATGGAATGTGGGTCGTAGCTGCGTTCTCCATCGGCGCCGACGTGCCTCGAAAGACAACGAGGATAGGCGGCCGCCACCGCGTTCAATGATTTAAGAATATCACTCTCGATAAAATTCTTATTAGATGTCTCGTGGAGAAGTAAACTACCCTCGGGAGGACGGAGGCCCCGTGAGATAAAATAAAGAACCGATCGTGGAGAGAAAAAATTTGCGAGCCGATCGAGGGCCACGGTGAAATCGAGAGTCGAGCGTCGAACGTCAATTGCGATAATAGCGATTTACATCGTCAGTTTATCACGCGCGCCGCCGCCGGTCCGTTACAAGGGCCGAGGAGAACGTCGGAGCAATTTATTCTCAACAAATGCCGCCGTCTCCCTGCATAATCCATCCGATTGGGACCAACATCGGGGGACTTATCGCGATACTCATCGGAATAAGGTTCAGGATCCGCGGTATATCGCGCTCCGCGTTCACCTGCCCTTTTCAATGGGCGCACGTGGAACATCGAGTCCCTGCGAATAACGAGGACGATTTAACCGATAGAACCTTGTCGATCCTTCTAAGGTCATTAAACAAAGTCCTTGAGTGTAACGATGCGCGCGTAGCTGATTTCCTCGGAAGAGAGACGAAAACGTCCGGCTTTGTGAATTTAAAAAGGCGAGCGGAGAGACGACCGTGGACGCGGAAAGGGCATCGCGCGGGCAAACGTAAGCTTTTGTCCGAACCGGCACTGTCGTTTGCTCACGAGAAAGCATACTCCGTGCTCCCGTGGGATCTCACCCACGGCCAGAAAGGCGAGTGACGCGTATGTTCTCGGAAAAACAATGTCCAGCGAGTGACTGGGTTTGCACTTATGGTATGATAAGATTGATACGATTGATACGATTAGGACGATTGACACGACACCGAATGTGTGGGGACAGGTAGTCCTATGATTGGCAGTCGTGCGATATTGGGGCCGGAGCGTGATGCTACCACGCCAGGAAAGTCGATTTAGATCGCGTGTGATACACCCGCTTCGTGTTTTCCTTATGTTCAATTTGTTCTTTCTTCTCTACCCAGTACCTAGTCACTCTAATGAACTTATATTAATTCGTACGATTACGATCCTGGCAAATCATTTGATTCTATTGCACACCAGCGTCCACTATGAAATGATAATCCAGTGGAGGAGACCGAAGATCAGACCTGTTCTGTAATAAAAAAAAATCGCGAAAGCGGTGCCTGCACGAAACTGGAATAGGTTGTTGTCAGGTATGAGCGCTGGAAGAATACGCGAGATAGGGACGACCTTTATTATCGAGCCACGAAATCGAGAAACTTATTGAGAAGAGAGGAAAAGTGATCGAGGACGCTTAATCGAAAGTCTCGGCTGCTTACGCTCTCGAGAGAAGCGAGCGTAATGGAGAGCGCGCTTAGGTTCTCGAAAATCAGCCGTTTTACGCGATTACGCGCGCGACAATGAGATAAAAACAGGAAGAAAAAAGTTCCTCGGTCCGGATCCCCCTTTTTTCTTCCTACGAGCGGGGATAAAACGAAGGACAAAGGTCGTCGTTCACGGTCTTCCGGAAATTGAAATTCGCCCAAGAGATTCGTGTAATCGAGCGCATAGAAATCGTCGCTTCGAGTGCCACGACACGGCGAGACAAAAGGCACGGCCGGGCCGATTTTTCATTTGCAATCGGCCCTCGACGTCGAATCGATGGATAACCGCGTTTTCGCATGGCTGCGAGAGCAGAGGAGACGGAGAGGGTGGGTCCTTAAAGGGGTACGCGCTGTATTCCACCTTTAAAGAGAACCTGCGATAGCCAAATTTAGCGGGCGCTCGACGCCATTCACCCGACCAACGGCACCAGTTCCCAATCGAATCGACCGCCCCTTCTAAAAGTCTCGCAATTACAAATTCCTCGTTTTTAAATTGATCACGCGGGCGGTTAGTGGCGCGACTTCACCGCGAGTCCGATATAAAATCGCGAAATGCGCCTTATCGATCCGTGCGCGGTATTAATTTCGCGAATATAATCCTGGAAATTGAGACCGATGAAAAAAAAAAATATAGCGATCGTGTTCGCGACTGCAAGGGGGGGAAAAAAAAGAAAGGGTGGTACGTAGAACCGACGAAATTCCATCTTCTCCTCTCGCAAAACGCGAAGAACTCCGACCCTTCTCGAGCGGAACAGCGGACCGATAACCGAGTTTTACGAATGCGCCGCAGAGTTCATAAAAGTTATCGCGAAAACCGCTTGTGTTTCATTTCCCCCTTTCCTCCATTATTTCGAATTTTCCGCCTCGCGCCTCGTCCCGCGACTTCCTCCACGCCCTCTTCTTCTTTCTCCTCGCGCGCCGTACCTACGTTACACGGCGTGCATTACGCATTACATTACCCCCGCGCGTCTCCGCGAAGGAGGACGCCGGCGAGAAATTTAGAGCGCTCGCGGAGTAGAAGACGGAGGAACGGGGTGCGACGCGGTCCCGTGTGTAACACATCGCCAAATCGACTTTCTTACGACGCCGTACGTTATCCTTTACGTCGTGGAAGCGGCGATACTCGCGCGAGGATAACGTACCGACTGGTTGCTCGAGCATTTTCGAGGAAAGGGTCTTCCTCTTCCTGTGACAAAGTGTTCGCGGCCCGACTTCCGCGCGAGCCGTATAATCTACGCGGTGTAAAGGATATCCTTTCTCGAGGCCTCGATCCCTTGGATCATTCTCGATAGAAATAGCCCGCCGTATAATACTCGCGCGCCCCTAAATCTCCTCTACGAGAAATGAGAATTGCCCCAAGAGTGCAAAGGCTTCCGGAGAAAACAAACAAAGGAAGAAATAATCTCTCGAGTTACCTTCCAATGCGAAATGCACGGAGAACTAGGAGTATAAAAATTAAAGTATCCCTCTGATCACTTGGCAGAGTACGCGCGACATTGTTGTTAGTACCTTGACGCGTATTTCTCGGCATATTTATTCCCGCGCGACATATTTACACTGTGCATTATTCGCGTGTAACGGGCAAGAATACGGCAGGCGGTGACGGCAGTGGCGGCGTAAACCCCGGTGTGAATAAAAAGTTACACCCGCGAGCGTAAAGCGCGAGCACGGGAAAAGAGCAAGCGGTTGTTCGCATTCGCTGAGAAATATTCGACAGCTCGACGTCGTAGGACGGTGCAGCGACCTCTCGGGGACGGACTATCTCGTCGAGGGCCGACGAACGAAAACCCCGTCGAGACTTCGTATGAATGGAGTCGAAGCGGGTAGAGGGAGCCTCGTTATCAGATCTGGGCCGCTACCTTGACACAGGAGATTAACGTGCTACCCCTCGCCATTTCGGATCGGGCCTCCTTTCCTGGCCGCCCTGAAAAAAAAACAGGCCGGTGGCACCACGGGGGGGAAACTCGCGACGCGCTGTCATTGAAACGTCAAGAGCAGGACGTTTTCGTGAAGCGGGTAGCTCGAGCGTGCAGCAGGCGTCGCCAATAAAACGCAGAGTCTCGGACGTTCCCCGCTGCTGACGATAATTGCGAGGCAAATCGAGCGCGAATCCTACCAGGATCGCGATACCAAGCCCGAGGGATACGTCGAATGCTCCGCAAATTTCCACGAGGGTGGCTACAGTCCTGCCTCGTAAGGGGTTGGAAGCGTGGTACGTGCGCCGAGGACGAAACGTCGTACCGGATGGGGGAGGATTGAAGTGGTCGAAAGTTGCTACCGGGGCGCGCCCTGCGTTTCGTCTGCGACTCGACGAGCTCAAAGTACTCGGTAGCGTACGTTGCGTCTGCGCGCGTGGAAAAGGATCACGCTCTCGCGCGCAATTCTCCGGCGTACGTGAATTCGAGTATTTCGAATCACGACACACGGATAGGTTTGATTGAAAATTCGGTCCACTCGAATTTTATTCCGATCGGCGAAAGCACAAATAATAAAAGAGGATAGAAAGTGGCGGAGGACGAGAGATGGATGGAGATGGGAAACGGGAGGATCAAGGTTCGCGCCGTGATTGCCGCCGTGAGCTCGACGCCCGGAAAATATTTCGGATGGCGAGCGGGAGATATAATAATGCAAAATCTCTGTTTGTCGAGCGCGCGAGCTGCAATTTACTTTTCATTTACTCGGCTAATGAGCGGTATGGCTAATATGCCCGATATTAAATAGTGCCCGATAATTAATATTACTTTGTCGTCATTACGAGGAGCGTAAAAGGTAATAATGCGGCAGGTTCAAAGGACCTTGAAACGAACCGCTGGCATCGTGTATCATCCGGAAGCACAAAGTACCCCGTGGGGAGGGTCGAGGGTTACTCGTCTGTGCCGAATCCTTTTCGCATACGCACCCAACGCCCTTCCCCATCGCCCAAGCAGGGTGGAATACGAGCACGCGACGTGATTCGCGTAGATGGGAGCCGAAAAGGTACGAAGGACGGTGTACATTATGTATTCCTCCTTGGATTTATATGTATATGTAATATGTACACCTATAAATCCTGTCTCGTGAAAAGTCATCTCGGTGAAATCACCGCGACGACATAATTTCCTCGATCTCGTCAAAGATTAGAGACAGAGAGAGAGAGAAAGAGGGAGAGAAAGAGAGAGAGAAAGAGAGAGGTTCGAGGGAGCTTAAAGAGAAGGAGAGGAAAGGAAACAGAGTGCGGGGCCCACGGGACTGAGCGCGAAGGCACGGGGGCGCAGAAGCGTCGCAGTCGGTTTTCGCAATTGAGAGGACTTTCCCCGACCACCGTGCTTTCTCGCCCCTCCCCGGTTGCGGCTTACGCCACGAGTAAACCCCTCTTCCAATCTTCCCTTCGATTCCCTCCGCACGACGGCGCGGGATCAGAGCGAAACTTTGGTTTCTTGTCTGTTTTGCGCGCTCGGCCAGTGCGTACTGCACGAAAGTTACTTGGACGAGTAACGAGAACTTGCAAACACGAGAAAGCCGCATCGCGGTGGAGTGAGAACGAAGGAAAGAAACGGAGCGCGGTGGAAACCGAGAGGAAGAGTGAGAAACGTGGGGGAAAAGAGAGAAATGGGAATGGCCAGGAGATGCTGATTCTCCCTCGGTCGTGTTTCCGTGTTTGTCGCTAGTTTTAATCTCCCCCACGAATGAATTTGGTATCTCGTTTGACGGCGCGCCCGCCGTGCCGGGCACGAGGGCAAGGGGTGAGAAGGGCGGTGGGAAGCGAAAGCGATGTAATTATAAAAAGGAAGGAAAGGAAGGAGAGAAACGCGGGGACACGATGGCGAGGGTCGATTGCTCGCAAGCTTATAATCTAACTAGTTTCGCGTGGGCCAGATATTACGTGGCCTGTGACGGACGTTTCTCGTAGGCAGAGCTTCAAAAATCATCATCCCCCGTTTATTACACTCTTGCCCTCTCTCTTGCCAAGCACGAAAGCACGACATTAAAGAGAGGCCCCGCGCACGGTTATCGATCTAACGCGATTTCTTTGCACCTCGTGAAAAAAAAAAAAAAAAAAAAGAGGCTCGCGAGATTTTCCGGCCACCGAAAATTCCCCGTGAAAGAGTCATTGTTGCTAACGCGAATATCGGTGATGGGAACGCGGCGAGCGCGTTCAATTCAGCCGCGAGCAATTTACATGTCTATGGCGGTTAACGAATATCGATCGGCCGGCATCATAATGAGGACAATATTTAAATCGTTTCTATAGAATTGCCGTCCGCGAATCACGCGCAGCCCCGATATAGGTACGTACCTCGAGAATGGATAGCCCAAATTAATACCCAGGGAGGAAGATCGTGCTTTCTGGATCTGGGCGATGATGAATACTATTCGGTGAATTCGCGTCACTTCGCGCTTGTAGATACTCTATTCGAGGTACCACTCTCGTTGCAACCTACGACTACAAACACGAGCGCGGGATATGTGTCCGTGGTATATGTCCCCAGATGCTCCGGGATAGTCTGAACGTAAGTAACTGTAAGGTAGCTTTACGCGCAGTCCTCCACGATTCCGTGCAATATTCTCCTCTAAACCGGGAAACCCTTTGTGGGTCACTGCTGACGACTGGCGCGCAGCCGAGGTGTTTAGCATCCCAAAGCTTAAGCGCTTAAAGACGCTCGGGAATTAGCATATTAGCGAGCGAGCGGAGTCCGGTGTTAGCAACGCGTACCAAGAGAGGGAAGGATGCGATACCCGACGCGAAGAGGCGCACGATCGATTCCATCGAGCTACGACAAAGACAACAAAGACGTCTCTCGAAACTTTGATTCTCTCTGGCCCGTGTATTTAATTTGAAAGCGATGAATTGTGACAGTGGAAACTCTGCCCCCCCCCCCCCCCCAAGACTACTCAAAAATTCTCTTAATTCTCCAATTCTTAAGGACGAATGGATTGTAAGATAACCCGAAACCCGAGTGAATTTAGTGGACGATGATTCGAGCGCTCGGTTGAAAAGAAAATTAGCTTCAGGAGCAGAAGTCTGGATCCTCATTGGCGGCAAATGCGGCGCACCTTCGGCGAGCGTACCGCTTTAAGCTGCGCGAACTTTAATGCGCAGGGTTTAGAGCTTAAGACATCGTCGATTCGTTTAAACCGACCGACTGGGGCGAACTTTTCTGATAATCCATCGAGCATCCCCCGAACTACAGCCGGAAGAGAGTTTCCCTCTCACGTACGGATTTCGCGGTACACACACGTCCCACGGCGTGTGTAACATTGCCAGGCGAGAGGGTAGACGATACGTGTATGAGGTGGGGTATGCACGGTGCTACCGAGTCGGACGGCTCACTTTTAAAGTGGCACACAGAAAAGTTGTAAGCAGCTTCTGTTACCGGAGTAGATCCTGGAAAAGGAGCCGGCGAACGAGAAGGGTGTAATCGGAAGGGGAAAGATGGGGGAAGGAATGAAGGGCGGTGGATGCAGAGGAGGTAGAAACGACGGTGGGGGTGGCGGTTAACGTAGGTAGGTGCAACGGTTGGAACAGCCTCATTGGCTAAACCAAACTCAACTCCAACTGCGGACTAACAACTCGGCATAATGAGAAAGTTCGACGGTTTTCGGTTAAAGAAACTATTCAATTGGAACTTGAGCTTGAGCTTCCACGCCGTTCTATGCCGCATGTGTGCGCGGTGGTTCAGCTGCGAATCGATACAGTCGACGTGTTTCGAAAGAGGGGGTACCTCTCGCGAGTCCGCGACCGGAGAGAGGTGATACGTAATTAATAACTTTTTATTGGTTAACGTGTATACCGGACAGATACGCGATTTGGGTACAGGTGCGCATAACCCGACGAAAGAAATCCAAAGTCTAGTAAGCCGCTGCCAAAGCGATGATTTTTTATCCGAGGAATCGGTCGTTTCACGGGGCACAAAATACCCTTGGAAAATCAAAAATTCTGTTTCTCTCCACTCGGCGCGGAATATCCTTTGCAAATTTTTACAACCATCCTTGAAGTACCTAGAATAATATTTTTTTGCATGAAATTTAAACGTAAATCCTAGCCGCAATTTCCATCGTCGACGTAGAGCATGCTCTGGTCTATTTGCGCTTGCGAAACACGCGCACGCGATGCAAAACCACCGAGGCGGTTTACGCGATTCTGGATAAATTCTAGAATCGCCCGACAGGCGTACTCGCGAATTTGAGTAGCTCGGGGCAATTCAGACGACCCATGTGGTGGAAGAGGCAGGGAGGAGCTTTCGACGGAGAATAGAACAAAGCCTTTTCCCGCCGATTCGTAGAATTGCGTGTAACACCGTCCCGCGCCCATAGAGGAAACCGCCAATCCTTCGATCCCCAAAACTCCATCCCTCTCTTTTGCAGTCTCTCTCGCCCTCTTCCCCTCTTACCCTTACTTCTACGAACGTTCGGGCACAAACGTACCTAGGCACATTGGATATCGATCGGCTGGCAAATATTGAACAATATGGGCAAACAGCACGGGATAATTAATAACGATCCGCTCTTACGAACTCATATTGGACAAATGAAAAAGAGCGGGGGCCGCATTCGATATCCGTCTCTCCTGCGAACCGAACGAACCATCGAGCCTGCCCATCGTTAACACCCACCTCGCAAAATGCATCTCCATTTCATCGAGCTACTAGACAACAAGAGAAACGTTGTTCGCGAAAGAGTCTAGTTCCACGATAAGACAAAAGAGCCTTCGTACAGATTCTATGACGCTCTCGAGAAGGAGCCGCCGCGAAACTTGGCGAGCGGACAATACGAGGAGGAAGGCGGTAATCGGATCTCGGCCATTTACGGGTTTACACGAGGATCATTATGCTCGAGAAGAGCAAGCGATCGAGAGTTAACGATCTGATAACGTTACGACCGACCCCAAGAGTGGTAGGAGAGAGAGAGAGAGAGAGAGGGAGGGAGGGAGGGAGGGAGGGGGAGAGAAGTGGAGAAAAGTTTCCGCGCGATGGTAAGGGGTCGGACGTAGCAAATGGTATTTCGTGTATCTAGGCGGGAGATTGGGTGTTACGTTTCGCGCGAAAATCGATACTATAAAATAAGACGCTTTATAGCGGCGGGTCAAGGCTCGCGGCGAAGCTTCCGCGTTTCTATCGCGCGCTTATCGATCGTATATCAGGAAAGTGCAGCGTACGAATGTAGCAACGTCCGCGATATCTAATGTACGCTCCAACGGCTACAATTCAATTCGATCCTACGAGATGCCTCCCATAGTCCTTCGTGCGCTCGATGCGCGCCGAAACGCGTGCGTGCACCGGACAGATTTAACGTATCGATCGTCGGGCGGATCGTCGGATCGTATTTCAATGGTCATCGGAAGGATGCACGGGCGAGGGTGGGTAACGCGTCAACGTCCTCCGCCCATCCTCCGGGCCCTAAATAAAAAGAGACTTCGATAAAGGGGAAAAAGCGTTCGCGCCAACTGCCCCACAATAACGCGCTCTCTTTCGCCTCGCGCCAAACAACGAGCGGGAAGCAGTAAGATGAAAAAAGCGTGTGAGCCCTACACGCGGTTAAGTACCTGTGGATTCTCGGGCCCCGCTATTTACGAACGGGTAAACCGGTCCGCGGGTGCACGCAGACCAGGATCCCGAGAATCTGTGTAGACGCTATCCACGTGGAACGTGTGCGTCCACTTTGATATCCGCGGACATTATCATCGCGGTCGCGACGGATAAATTTTGCTAAAAAAAAAATGCCCGAGGCCCCTTCGACGCGCGGCGAACGCCTTCGAAATAGGCTACGAAGTCAATGGACAGAAGAGGAACGGGCCCGGTGGGGACGGTCGGTGGGTAAACCGGCGGCCACTGTCCGCGGACAGGTAAACCGGTTGATTCTTTATTTTCTCCAGTTTCTTTTTTATCGCGCAGACTGTCCTTCCCCCCCTGGTGCCGGGCTCCGACGCGTCGGCCGGTGCCGCCACCGTGGCGGTAAAGACGGCGGAACAGAGGAGCATTTTTATCGGGCAAAACTCCAGCGAGCTCCGGGAGCGTTTCAGAGGGACCAACCAACCAGGTTACCTGATACCAATGAATGAATACCCCGGTACCCACAATGCCCTCGTTCCCTGCTTCTCCTCCTCCACCTCCACTCGCCGCCTCTTGGGCCAACAAAAAAGGAAAAAAGTAGAGGACGGTACTTCGCGCTTCTCCATACCCTCTCCTCTCTCCCTCTTTCGCAGGGTAGCAACACCCTCAGTGCCACCGCGTGTCACGTTCAATGGTCCTGGTGCAGTTGCACATGCACATGCCCCAGCACCTACGCGCCACCACGGCCAAGCGAAACGAGCGAGCTGCTGCCTGCCGCCTGCCGATGCCCACGCTCGGTGAGACGAGAAAGACGAACGACGGACCGCGAGAGTGAACGAAAGGATGAAGAGAGAGAAGGTCGCAATTAGCTAATCTCTCGAGTAGGAAACGATAATTGGTATAATCGATGCACCAATTAGAGAGGACGCGAAACTAACGAGATTCGACCGGGCCACCCCCCGTGCAGGCACTCTCCCTCCTTCCCACCTTTCCTTCTCTTCTTCCTTCTCCTTCTAGTCTTTTCCTTCATCGCATCTCTTTCACTATTCCTCCTCTCCCTCCCCTTTCGTCGAGAGGGACTTCTTATCGAAGTGGTCCGCGATATCGGATCGATCCTTCGAGAGTCGCTCGGTGGCGCGTCGTGAAAAAGTTTTCCAATGGTCTACTGATCCGGGTGATAACGTCCGATCGACGAAAATTATATTCCACCGCAGCACCCCTCGTTCAATGGCCCTCCTCTTCTTCTCTCCAACCCTCTTTCCCTAGCTCACTCTCTTACTCTCTCGCTCTCTCGCTCTCTCTCTCTCTCTCTCTCTCTCTCTCTCTCTCTCTCTCTCTCGTTCTCCTCTCGCGACGAAAACTGGACGAATAGTCGGAGATGCTTCTACGATTCCACGAAATGGAATTCCGCGCACGCCTTTCGCATCCACCTGGAGAGAATACTTTCGTCGTGCCATTTTTCGTTCGCCTAGTCCTCGACCGTTCGTTCCGCTCGGAAGAATTAAGTGAATACAATCATCGGACTGGAAATAATCGACAGAGCGGAGGTGAGAACCCACCTAGCACCCGCGGCGAGTGCGCGTCTTTGAGAAAGTGCGCGATGCGGGAGAAGAACATTCGTACCGGTCGATGCGAGGACGAAACACGGGAGCAGTGCTTTTGGTCAAAGGATTGCACGACCCCCCCTTACGCTTCCCCCTGACGAAGGGTAGGGGCACTTTTGTCCTCGACAACGAGTATATAAGGCACGGAATATGAATTGGCGTTTCACGCTTATTGTGCGTCCGGAGGTGAGAGTGTGCCGAATTAATAGCCACTCCAGAGAGTCCTGGGGTTTCGAATGTACCGGGGAGGAAGGCGACGGAAGAAGGAGAAACAGAGAGAAAGGAGCATGAGAAAGAGAGAGAAAGGGGGATGCAAACAAAAAGAGAGCTGCAGAACGAACGAGAGAACGGTGGAGTGGGAGAGGAGAAAGAGAGGGAATTCTCTTCTTCCTTCCTCGAGAGTTCCCGAAAAAAAGCACGGCGTGAACCCGGCCCAGCTATTTCTCACTATGCACGACGACCAACAATGGGGACCCTTCACGAGGCTCTTCCCTAATTCTGGCGGTAACGAATCGAATGCGAGCCATGCGCGTGAAATTTGCAGGGCCACGGCAAAAGCTTAGGTGCGAGTGATGTCACGGGTGAGCCTCTCGGCCCCGTCCTGCGGTCGTTTCGAGACAAAGCCGAGAGGTATTTAAGGCCCTCGCTCTACCGCGTAAGAGGATCCTAGTCCTAAAATAATAAAGAAGCGCGCTTAAACCAAATTGCCGCGCTGATAAACCGAATTGCCGCCTGCATCCGAAAAAGGAGAGCCGTTCCTTTCGCCGATTTGTCGGATCCGAGTGATTTACCTCGCCCGGCGCTAATATCGGAAACAACGCGCCCGTATTTCCCACTCGATCAACGAAGTTTCCCTTCGTATCCGCAGATGCAATTGCGTTTGATCTACCCATTAACTTCGCTCGCGCGAGAAGTGAGTAAAACTTTTATCCCGCTTTCCTTTCTTAACCGATCTCTTCCACCTCCTTCCTTTTTTTTCTCTTCAATTCGTTTTTTCTCCTCCTGCTCCTACTCTCTCTCTCTCTCTTATTCCAGGCGATCGATATTCCACGTCCAAACTCGCGCCAAAGTTCCGTAGCGAATGAGCGTTCCTGGAGGTCGTCGGTTGTTCTTGTACGACACCTTTCCAAAGTACTCAATGGAATCTGACTCCGGATCAGTTTTACGCTGCAATTTTGACGCTGTCCCGGCCTTTGCGAGTATGGGTATGCGAAGAACGGGAAATGAGTTGCGGGGGAATTCTTACGACTGCGAGGAACTTTAGATTGAATCGAACAGTTGGGGCCACTTCCGAAAAGCAGCGGCTCCCAACGGAGCTTGCCCGTCGTCGCAAGTCTCACAATGTTTCGTGATTTGTACATAGGAGATTGCCTTCGGGCGTAATCGCGATAAAGCGGTTATGAGCCGAAGCCGGCTAAGATACGATTCTCAGAGAATATGGAGTGAGTCCCGGAAAGTGACCTAAAGCCAGAGCAAAAAGCTACCAGCACTCTGTACATCTTTCCCATTACATCCGCTCAACCTGGGAGCAAACTTTTATCCATACTTGGGCATAAGTATCAAGGATCTCATGCCACCCGAGCTTCTTCCCGTCCATCGTTATCCGAGCTAGATAATAAGGTAATGAGACAGCTCGAGCGATAATTTTGTGGATTTAAATAATAGTTCTCGGTATTTTCGATCGCACGGAAAAATACCGCTGAAGTGAAGTTCTTGCGATGAAACGATAGACGAGCCACTTCCTCGCTCGCAAGGACTATAAACGTAGAAAAAGTACCTGAACGATGATCCGCGATTTTAAACACAATAACTGTATTTTATAAATACGATACGGTCTTGCATCGACCAAGGACTCTACCGAACTGGACATGTCGCAACGCTCCTTTGTTCTCTTATCCTTAGACCCGCAAATGGGGATATTGGTCGATCCGTGATTAGGCGTCAAGAGAGAACGGGCATCCAGGCGCCGAATATGCATGTTCCTTGAGCACCTTACACCCCCGATTACTTCTCCGTTCCGTCATAATTACATCCAATTAAAAGCGGAGTCTCACTCGGGCGTCGATTTCCTGTTAGGGCTTGTATCCGCGGACACGAGGGAGGAACACGTATCGGCTCGCACGTATCGGTCCCAGCAGAAGCGCTAAATCGAACTGATCTATGGAGGACCTCCTATCTATAATGCATCCCCCTGCAACCACCAGGGGCGGTGCACGTGAGCGCGTGCGCCCGCTAGCTCGCAGGTCCACATCCACCGTACATTTATTTCCGAATGCCGGCCCCCACGTAGTTCCGGCGTCGAGGCGACGCGACAGGCCGATCGTTCCGCAGCACGGACGCCCCCGTGCGCCTAAACTAAATAATGCATGAGGCAGATGGAACGCAACATTTAAATACGTGTAGAGCGAGTCCCCGAAGCCGCTGCCGCCAACCGCTCGCGACTCGCCCATACCCTTGGCCTTGCTCGATCAGGGCTAGTCCGGGGTGGTGTTCGACCAGGGTCCTGAAATTTTGCGATTCGTTGAAATCGAAGGAGAACGAGCTTCCATTTTCCCACTCCGGAGTGCCAAGTTTCGCCATTATTCGTCGGGATCGTCGATACGCGGCCGATGTTCTCGCGGAAAAAGTGTCTCTTAAGTTCGCCGGGCCCGTAAAGATACACGAGGGGCTGGGCGGAGGGGGGTGAAAGATGGGGAGAAAAGGAATAATACGCGGTCGCCGATGTCGCTGTAAAAAGAGGGATCGTTTCGCCGTGACTTACGAGCACATTTATAGGCACGAAACTGGGTTACGCGCGCGTACTACTCGTCCGCGAATTTCTTCGCGAGCTCTTAAAGCGTCTTGTACCCGCGAGTTCCGCGTCCTCCCTTTAACCGAGCGATCGAGGCACTTTCGACATTGTTCAAGATTCCCCGCGCATTAATCTCTCGTGATGGAACGATCCCCTCTCTTTCCGGGATTACTTTTCAACTTGAATCGGATTGCGAGAGGTGCCCGGTTACCGCAAATATTAATCTTGCCGTTTCTTCGCGCGAAAGTAGATTCCACGAAGTTCGAGTGAATCGTATTTCTCTCCTGGATCGTTATGTCAGGAAACTGTCCTTAACCAACCGTGCTTTTACGTCAGTCGTACGCCATGCCAGTGCGCGTGCCTTCCCCGATTCGTAGCCTTCACAAGGGCTTAAACGAGTCACATGCGCCAAAGTAGCGGGTGAATGTAAATTAAGTTGTCCTTTGTAGCGTGGATCGGCGACAACTATCTCGCGTGTAACGTAATGGGCCGGCAGTCGACCGCAGATCATTGGAACTGCAATTCCACTGATTGACGCACTGGCTGTTTGACCGGTCGAGTCGGTCGTTTCGTCAATTACGGACGGGTGATTCGAGAGGCCACGTTTATTACACCGTCCACGGGCGCGTGTAATAATTACTCCCGAATTCTCTTAAATACTCCAGCTTGTTAAAAAAAAAAGATCCGAACCTTTCGAATCGACGGTCGTCGAATAAATCCGATAACGTGACAAACTCGACGATGTTATTCTTCAACATCGTCATTATAGATCTCTTCACATTTCACCTCTTAAATCTACCAGGAGCGATCGACCGTCGGACGAAGCAACATTTAGGCGCGAATTAGGAGCGCGTGGGGTCGTTGAGGTTACGAGAACAAGTGGAACCGAGGAATCGGCGAAAAGAGAACGCGCAGCCGTAAGAAGACGAAGGTGAAACACGAAGAGACGTCAAAGTTAAGACCCCCGAAGGTATAATTTGGCGGGAAGAAGCGCGGGAAAGCGCCGGGGCGACGCGGTTCGAGCGCGCTCGAGCTTAACGGCACTCAAACTGGAATTAATGCGTAATTAAGGCGCGTTCGCGCGATTGTCGTCGCGGCTCGAGGGCCACTTAAGCTGCAACTCTCTCTCTCTCTCCTTCTCTCAATCTCTCCCTTTCCCACTCTTTCTTCGGGCGCGTCCCATTCTCCTCTCGCTTCTTTCCGTCTCCCTCGTTCCGTGCCGGTCCTCGTGCTCCACCTTCCTCTCGCAAATGGGAGGAGGAATCGAAGTGAGCAACGCTGATTGCACCGAAGGGGAAAGAAGCAAAAGGAAGAAGGGAGAAAGACACTCGTTACTGTCCGGTCGGATCGTCGCGCGTCGCGTCGTTTGGAGGACTGTCGGACCCGTCCTTCCGTCTTCGCGTTCGCTTTTTCGTCCACCTCCGGTACACCTCACCCCCATACTAATTCCTTTTTAATGCCTCGATATATTCCTCCTCCTTCGCGCGCCACATCTCAACTCGTTGCCACCTTCTCCTCGTATAATTATCCGACCGAATGTTCGTCGCGTTTACACGACTGGAAGAAAAAAAAGAAATAGTTCGGGAAGAATTGACGAAAAGAGCAATCGTAGGAGGGCGCGCGTACAGAATGAACGACGAGGATGCGATGCTGTAACTAGGCGAATCGAAGTGGACCAATGAGAATTGGGCAGTCGTGCGGGAAAGGGGACGAGAAAATTTCTCGGTGAAACTTACCGAAGAGCTTAGCTGCGAGAAGACGCCTATTCACGGTCCCGGTCTTTGTGGATTTACAAGATTACCAAGTTGGGGACTAGCTCTCACCTCCGGTCCCGCCCGCGGAATCCCGGCGCGGATTTATTTCCTTCCACGGAATTCGATATCGATGGTAATGACGCGAGCGCTTGCCGCTTCTCTACCTATCTCGTTTCGCCGTTTATCTTAAGGTTACACCAATAACGCCGAAAAAATATTCATCTATGCTTCTTTACTCGTATCGACCCTATCGCGACCTTTCAAAAGTTTTTAAATTTCGAGATGGAACCGATCGTTAAATTGGAACGATTAGAAGTCGAGACGTGTGTACAAGATGCCGGCACGAGCTGTGATGGGAACAAGGGTGTTAGGGATAGCTTCACATTTTTCGTGGTTACGGCTAGTTGATCGTACCAGCAATAAGCCTCATGGTCTATCAGAGCGTGACAAGTGCATTCGCAGCCAATGTATTCGGCGGATTGACAGGGGAGAAAAAAAATGCAAAAATCAAAACTGCCTCTGGATATATTTTTGCAGAGGTACCGATATAACTGTCACGCGAAATTCACCATCACGTTACGGAACGAGGAACGCTTCGGCGACCTGAATCAAGCGGACCGATACATTTCGACGAATGCATACCGGGCGGCGGTTTACCGCGTATAATCGCTCCAGGCGCATCCTCTCGACTTATCGGACTGTCGGGTTCACGGGAACACGGTCAAAAAATCCCAGAAGAATCTCGAGGCTTCTTAACACGTCGTAGAAATAGCGGCGTGTCCTTCTCTTCTTTATCGCGGGTCTACGATGCTTTGGGGCTTCAAAAAAAATGTGTAACGCGACGGGATAAAGGATATCGGTGATATAACTCCGCAAGTACTCTCGCTAACTTGTCGCGTGAACGGTCACCCATTCGACGCGCACCATTCCACGTTTCTCCGCTGTCGTGCGCAGTCGGGGCTTTTCCACGCGTATGACCTACGTATAGAAAAAATGGAAAATGAAATTCGAGACATTTCACGGGGGGGAGGAAATTTTTTTTTCTTTTTTTTTTCCTTTTTTCTTTTTTTTTCGGGAGTGGGTAAATCACGGCGAGAAAGAGCGGCCCCGCTGCGAATAAAGCAACCGGCAGCTGTCCCCGCCCCCGAAAATAATTTCCGCCCGACGGTCATCCGATCGACATCCCCTAGGTCCCTCGCATTCGCGCGATGCGATTTTTTACTCCCCTTTGTGAGCTCTCGAATTTAAACCGTCGCGTCGGGCCGAGCGAGGCTGCTCGAGCGTACGAAGACGAGCCCAGTGCCTGTGCGGTGTACGGCCCGTGGCGGTCTCTAGCCGCGGTATTCTCGACGCCGTAATTGCGCGCGAGCGTATTTAAGCGGTGATGTATTATCGGAGAGAGCACCTTTCATTGTGCTAAATACATATTTCATAATTAAACGCCGTGAAGCGAGGGCTATGCCGGGAATGTCGAACATAAAGGGATCGCGACGAGGGGCGGGGGTGAGTTAGAAATTTGAAATTGTTTGCTCCCCCCTTCATAAAATCTCACCCTTCAACGGGGCCAGGGTTGCCCCTTAATATGGGATGATTAAACAGAGCGTTTATGACTCGGACTGCCTATAAAAATGAATAATTATCGCGGCGGCTCCACTTATTCGGCTAATTTTACATCTCGCGTCGCTAACTGAAAATTCTCCACGCTTCGTCTCTCCTTTCTTCTCTCCGTCGATTCTTGCACGAGGGTGTTTTGCAATTACATTCTTTACACGACCGCCTCCCCGTTCCCTATATTGAACGAACAGCTTGCGAGACATTTCGAAAAGTCGCATCAAACTCGAAGCACGGTGGACTTGTCCTTTTGCACCGTGCGAAAAAAAAGTTTCAGATACTGGGGAATAACGTGACTAATTCTAGTAAATAGCGTCGCAGACGGCCAGACGCACGTATAGATATGTCCCAGTGACACTTAAGAGCTTAATTAACGCCGCTCGAAACGTGGCTTGCTTTTTGCATGAGCACCGATGCATACCTTGCGAATAGCAGCGAAGCCCAGAACGCTTTTGCACGAGTGTACGAGACCATGGCCTCTTACGTCCGCCCGTGCATGAAAGCATCGGGGGAGTTGAAATTAGGTTAGGACACGTTGAGACCACTGGGATGACTCGATTAAATGTAACTCTCATCTGTTTAGATTTGATTACGGCACATCCACGTATGTCCTGCCGTACGCGGGGACAGCACGTTTCGACAATTACGAAATTAATGTTTTTCCCGCGGATTAATATCCGGAGGTGCATCGTGCGCGCTCGCCTTTTCATTCGCTCGCGCGTCTCACGGAAATTCTAAGCTTACACCGACCAAGCGAGAAAGCTCGTGAATTTCGCGCTTGATTTATCTCAAACGAGCCGAACGGATTTTCCACGACTTTTGCAATTATACGTGCGCCAAGACGCTCCTGGGAAAATGTTCCATGGAAACCGAAAGGAAATAGCCGGCGTCCGAGCGCGCTCGTCCATTTTTCAAGAATCCGAGAGGTAGCAAAAGAGGGTGGGTGAAACGAGTGTCGAAAGTAGTTCAAGCGAGAACCGAAACGATAGTTAATCTTCGGAATAAGGCTAATGGCCAGTTCTAAACTGGCCAGACGATCGAATAGGTGCGCCAAATGTCGATAATGTACTTCGAAGACCGAATTCGTCCCAACGGGACGCACCTTTTCATGCCACGAGAAATTAATGACACGTGACGAAGATGTCTGCTTGCTCCGGGGTTTAGTGCCATCGTCTCACGGTTTGATAGAATCGCGTCCAACAATCGTCTTACGGAGCGCAAAGACCACGCCTGACGAAATAATAAAGGTCCCTAAGGAATCATTTCAATCTAATTGTACGCCACCTTGTGGCCGTTTAAATATAGTTGTCTTTTGAGTTCCGCTCTCTCTCCCCAGAAAATTTTATTAAACGCGTTGGCCGGCACTGAGATCACTCGAGGAAACTTTCCAGGCTACGGCGAGAGAAAGAGAAACAGAATGGAATAAGGAGAGATAGAGACACGGGGTGAAGCGGAGGTGGAGGAGCTTCGGATAGAATGAGAGAGATCCGGAGTCTGACGCGGGAGGAACGACGGATACGGCGAAGAGGACCGGGGCGAGAGCTCAGAAGGAACGAGATAGAAGCTTTAGACTCATTACTCAACCCTTGGACTCGGCGCGGTAAGAGACAGCGTCGGCCAGGCAGGCTGAGGGAGGACGAGACGGGACCGGTATGAATGTCTCCTTTATTTCATTTTACGAAGTAGCACCACCGTTTAACCCACTGGAGGAGCTTGTACGCTCCAGACATGGTAATGGCGCTCGAAACGAGAACACACTTTTTACCAGATCCGATAAAGAGGAATAACCCTTCTCGTAAAAAGCGCAAGGCGGATTTACGCTGGACTTGCGAGCCGTACGTGCAAGCTTCAATGGAGACATTCCACGTCATTCCACGAAAGGATGAAGGAGCTAACGACCTGGCCACCGGAGGGGACCATTGTAAAGGATTTCTGCAAAAATCTTACTTGCTCTTTGCTCGGCAGCAACCCCTTAATAACGCGTCATTAAGCCCCCGGCGAATATGAGCGGGAGAGCGTGCGAAGCGCGGATAAAAACGAGTATATACGAAGTGCTTTCGGCTTGCGGGGAGTTTGAGGGTCAGCCAAGCACTCGTGCCAACCATACGGACAAACAGAGTATCAATTTCCCCGGGAAATCCACGTGTAATCCGCTGACAATGGACGCCGGGGTTGACTGGCCGACCCAAGACACACACAGAATCTCTCTCCCTCTCCCTCTATCTCGCTACCTCCCCCTCTCATTCTCTCTCAGCGCGATTCAGTATCCGAAACGTTCAATGAGAACGGATTGTCCTGCTGGTGACCAACTGATAGATCCTTACACAAAGATACCTCGACACAAGCCCTCTCGTGGCCTTGGCCAATCTTCCATCACCAAAAACCCTTACCCCGCTAACAGTTTTCTCCTTTAAGGGATCTGCACCGGAGTCTCGGAATCATACCATAAAGTAGCGGATACGTCCCCTCCTCTGGGAGGAGGGATCCACTATATTTCCGGTCAAACGGCTCTCCACGCTCTCTTACGCTCGAAAATGTATTATTTACTGCACCGCCCACTGTATTTACTCCGGCGTGAAGATCGCCCCTCCTATCCCACACGTGAAGCTCACTCGAGCGAGTAAAAGCGAAATGATGGAAAAGCGTGAAGAATATTCAACCTCGTTCTTTTTTACGCTTCCCGCCGATCCTTACCGTCTTACGCGCCAACGGAACTTAAACTTCCTTCGCCGAAGGAAGAAAACGAAAGATCGATACACTTCGCCGGGTTAAATTATGAGCCGGGACAGCAATTAACAACGCAGCAACAATGGTCGAACATTATTTACAGGGCCGCAGTTTCACGGGGCTCGGGGCCGGCAATTTTCCTGATTAACGTCCGCACGCAATTCCCCCGAGCGAGCTTCTAGACGCTTTTTTTTGCACCGCTAAGCTCCGTTAATTGCGGTATCGAACTTCGCGATCTCATTCGTCTTCGCTCAACCGTGACGACACCACCTTCGTACCGACCGACGTATCAGTTGCGGCTGGCTCGAACGAGTGAAACGGACAGTTAGGTTCAGACGGAACGAACGAACCGACTGTACGAACGGGTGTAGGCGAACGAAGTAAAACAGAGAGTGGGGTTGGTTCTGGGTGCCGCGCCACGACGTCGCTCGGAGGGTGCAAGTGGCCGTGCGTGTTCGAGAGAGAGTAAGAGATCGAGCGTGAGTGGCGCGATGGCAGCCACCGAGGAAGAGGAGAAGAATATATTATACGTAGCGTCAGCTGTGCTTTATAACCCAAGCATCAGGCCTTCGTCGTGTGGGTAGTCGGTTTATACCAGAATACACCCTGCATCTGCCATCCCCCGCCTTCTCCTACGATCACCAGCCCCCTTCTTCCTTTTTCTCCCCGACAACGCGCGCTCCCGGCGTCGCGGCCTCTCTCTCGGACTCTCCTTTCCTCCTTTCGCTTCCTCTTTTCGCCTCCTCCTTCCACCATGTCCTCCACTTCGCCCTTCCACACCGCGGTGCCCCTCGACTCACCCGTCCTCTTCACTCCGCTCCGTTCCTCCTCCACCGTTCTCCCCCGCGCCACAATCGGACGGCCCCTTCTCGCCACGATGATCATTACACATTCGCGAAACCGGCGCGGTACGGAGCTTTTCGGATGAAGCAATCGACGCGTACGTGAGCGAGGTGTCGATGCTTTTAAAGCACCCTGGGAAAGCATCGGGTAAGGACGATTCGAATAGGACGGCGAGTAGGAGGAGGATTGCCCGATCGGTGCTCCGGTCGATTTCGTTTCCAATTTGTGCACTCGGGACATTTTATTTTTATCGATAGTAATCCAAGAGGATTTTGAATGAACGCTACGGATCCTGTGGGCGCGTGCCACAAGTGTCCGCGGCTTCTGGAATTCTAGGAGGTAAGAGCGCGAAAGGGGGTGGAAGAGAGCGTCGAAGGTCGCTCGTTGCATCAAACGAAAGCTAAGCTCTTATGAACGTTTAAGTAACTCTCCAATGGAAGTTCGGGGCCTCGTCGCTTAGTCGAAAGTTGCGAAAACTCGGCAGACGGCGACCGTGAGCACTGGAAAATCTTGCCTTAGCTCGCGGTTACGGGTTACTCCGAAAAGGACGTACTTTGTCTCGAAAGACTAGAGGGACGTTTCCACGCCGCCCAGGCAAACGACATTGCGTCCGTGAGCGCGCGGATGGAAGTAACCACTCGCGCTTTCCTACCTTCTTTACACTCTCTCTCCCTCTCTCTCTCACACACACACACTCCATTTCAGCGAGCGGAAGAACTCCTGAGCGAGCGTGAGATTAAGAAGGCGCTACGTAAGTAAAGGCCGTAACTATGCGCGGACGGGCCGATGGTATTAGTAGGCAACTTTTAACGAGTCTTCCGTTCTGGGTGAAATTCTTTTACGGTTAATCGCCGAGCGGCGAAGGCTACCGCCCGAGAGCTTACTGCACCGGCTCCATTCGCCGTGCAACTATGCGCGGTGTGCAGCATCCCGTATCCTCGTTCAGTTATTAATTAAAACTACGGGCTGCATATTTAAATACCCGTGGAATATCGGTGGTTCGTGTCTTGATCCCCTACTATCGTAAATTCGGCCGAGGGATGCGCGAGCAAAACGCATTCCTATTCTCCGGATAATAAAAGGGACAGTTAAAGGGACGTACCCACGCGAACGGACTAGGATGATGCATGCACCTAATTTCCTCTCTCGATATTACGCGAACCGGTCGCGGATCATAGTACAGCCATCTTTATTACGTTATCGTGCGACTCTCAACAACGAGAAAATGTATCCTTCACGCAACACTCTCTCACATCGATGGATTAATGCTTCTCGCAGATTCGGTAGAAAGGAGAAGGGAGATCGCGTTACAACTTATAAATTCACGATCCGTAACGCATCCATCGGACATAATTAGAGATTAATCGTGAGCCGAATTATACGTGCGAACCGATTGCGCGGCTTATTTCGAAATGGGAGCGTCGAAGGACAGCGGCGCGCATTACGCGCGGCACGAAAACCATTTTCATAGATCGGCAGTAGGTCGGACCCCGCATGTGCCTGCAAAGCGTCCTGTAGACTCGCAGCATGCCGCGTATTACGAGGAGCACGTGTGTGCGATTGTACATTCTCCACTCCAACCTCCCCCGAGCTGTAGGGTGCACCGTGGCTCGTACACCCAACTCCGAATTAAATTACGTCAGTCTATATATCGCGTAACAATGCGAGGATTTCACGTGGAGGGTCTGCGCACGTCGTCGGATCGTCGTGTCACGCTTGTAATGAGACGAACTGATTTCGTCGCTTAAGAATCTCTTGACGTTCCCCGTTCCTCGTACAAACAGCGTCCTCTGCAATTGGGAATCGAGTTAGCGGATCGAATGGAGTCCGGATAAATTATTCAAAGTAACCGTTCGCGGGAAGCGCTTGTAATTGCTGAAACTTTCATTAAAACGAAGGGAATGTCGCGACTGAGGAATTTGGCGTGTCAGCGCGCGCGCGCGAGAAGAGTTCGATGAATTCGTGGAAATTTGTATGAGGGACGAATGAAAATTCCACGAGAGTAAACCAATCTGCCACGGTTGTGTCGCTGATATTATTTCGACTGTGCCCGACACATTCGACAGTGGTGCGACGGGAATGTGTATTCGGTTGCAAAAACTGCGGAAGCTTCTGTATCGCTTTCCGATACTATTGACAATTGATGCACGCGCGCCATACCTATATGAGAAATATACGCCCATCATAGTTTACATGGAAAATCCTTTTATTACACCTGTTAATCGAACTTTCAATGTTTACCCCGACGAACGCGTTGAGAAAGAATTACGCGGGTTTGAAAAACGCGACGAGGACCCTAATTTACTCCACCTTTCCCTGTAAATACCTCTGTAAACGTCAAACTTTCCAACCGAGTCGCCGAGGCTCTCTTACCCTCGAGGAAACGCGGCAAGGTGAAAAACTGGAAGACGAGGGTGAGGGAGGAAGTGAAAAATCGAGAGAATTATACGGGAGGGAGGAAGAGAAGCACTCGGGGAAATAGCGTGAATTAGAGTGCACAAAGGTGAGGTGCCAGGAGCAAGGCTACCATTACGGGAACGTAACACACGTAAGGAATCCCACGTAGATACGGGGACTGGCGCGATACCGCTGAAGAAACATCTCGCCTTGCCGCAGGGACATAATTCATTGCCGGCAGGAAGCTTGTACCTTAATCTCATCGTATCCTATGCGAGAGGAGTGGGAGGAAGAGGAAGAGAGAAAAGGAGTGAGAGAGAGAGAGAGGCAGAAATACCAAGAGCAAGAGAAAACGAGAGAGACGAGGAGAGGGTCAGGAGGATGCCGGGACGGTGTGAAACGTACTGTAGGTCCCGCAACGTGCAAACGCGGCGGTTATAAAGGCGTCCAATGTATGCATGGAGCACGTACATAACTATCAGGGGAATGTATCATCCCTCGCGGACCGGAGGCAGGACATGTTATCCCGGGGTACGAACCAATCCCTGGGAATCCGATGGGAATTATTATGTAACCCAATGATATAAATGCGCCGAGGATTTGCAGAAGGCCCGTGCGCGCTCACGTTCGACTCCATACCTATATAATATTCGTCCTGGTGGTGCCCTACGTGTCTCTTCCTTCCACTCGTGCCCACGCGACGGTCCATAAATATATAATGCATCGATGCAACGACGTCGCCCAGGAGCACGTGCTGTAACGTTGCACGATCTCGTACTAGGCGAAAGGCACGTCGAGAATGTCACTGTGTCCGGATGCCAGACGCAGACCGCGCTCCGGACGGATACACTCTATGCGAGAAGCTCTTTGACTAGTCCACGTGACCGTGGTGTTATTGTACTTTGTGCATTGTTATTTAATGCTCTGTCGTGCATTTGTGGGGTAACGCAAGCCCCCAGCTGTCCTACCTGGAGAGGGGTGTGTTAGCTCGGGTGCTCGACGAAAACCGCAACAGCCAGGCACCCCATAGTGGGAGGTTCGTGCGAAGCTTTACGTTAGTTACGAGTCCGCTCGCTATGGTTAAGGACACCCTTCGCGAACTACTTTCCTCTATTGAAACAATTAACGTTTATTTTCCCGGTGAGAGCTTGCCCGTTTTTGTGAGCTTCTAATGGGGGAAGGAGGGCGTGGTCAGCGAGATGTTTCTAGCTGGTCCGCTAGGACGAAAGTTTAAACATTCTTACTCTCAGACATGAGACTGTAATATTGTTCTCGACACCATAGGCCAGGATTCAGTAGGACCGCGAAGCTTTTTTTTTTTTGCTATCCGACAACGAGATTCCGGGGCGAAAGTTTCGGCGAGCGAAGAGTGGAAATATCGCTCCTGGAAGTATCTACCGGGACCGAATGTTGCGATAGTTACAGAAAAGTTCGGGCATAAATATCAATAAACGCCTTTTCGAAGATTGATCTGTCTTGGTAGTAGCATGCGAGCTGCCTCGCCGAGGGTAGTAAAATGTATTTGGAATTTTCTACTGGGCGGAAGTACGAGGAAAGCCATATCGTGTTACTAATTCTCTAGGAAATCGAACGTATCGTACATTTTTATTACGTAAAAATTTCACGACGTGCCCAAGCATAAGTCAGCTGCGAAAAATGAAATTGAATGCTTTACGGTATATTAAACGAGCAGGGAGGCAAAAGGGACGCGTCGACTTTCGACGATCATCGAGAAATTTTCGGGCCAAGCGAATATCGGGATGGACGACGTGGCGAAGCGTGACAACCATTCAAACTAGTTCTTCGAGCATAGAACAGTTTAGTGAACGACCACTAATTTCGGAACACTTAGCAGAGATTCGAGTCATGCGCCGCATGCAGAAATATATTCGAATGACGCCGGCACGTAAATCGACTGCAAAAGCGGTCTCGAAAAACGCCGAGCGCAAGTTTCGCGCGAAAATCGCAAGGATTGCAAAAATTAATACAGCGGGAGACCGATAAGCGAAGTCTCTGTATCTCTACCATGTGCAAACGAGAAATCATTGTGAATTGCATGACGCGCTTTGACTTCAATCGAATGATATACGACGCCAGCACGGTCACGCGGGAGTATGCAGGAGTGGAATATGTGCGAATCGAAAGAAGAAAAGGAGAGGGCGTATTGCAGTATGATGTATCTGCGTGATATGTAAATAACCGCGACTTCGAGCCTTGCGGGAAGAAAAGCTAGGAGCAACACAAAGTATTATGGAAAAGTAAGGACACCATGCTCCCAAAAGACCCCGCGTCCGCGATCAGGTGCCACCTTGCCATTCTTGAATCCAAATAATGCGATTCGATACAGGAATGGTTGCTAGGTAACGCGAAATCAATAGGAGTACCGGAAGATTCCGAGTATATAAAAAGTATCTAGTTTCGTAGTCCGGAACGAAGATTCATCGATGGATCGTTCATCCGTAAAATTTTCGAATCGCACATTTTCGGTCGTTCGCGAAAGAAACACCTTTCAATTGTACCGATCGAGCGCTATCGAAGTGTTACGTAACATCGGGACACTTACTCGATCGAGAGGCCAATTAAAATGCAAGACCACTCGAAAATTGCTTCCATCGAGTACCGGCATTCCCGGTTTCACAAATTCGAGACGAAATCGATTGGCGTACTCGCGGCAAATTAAAAGTCACACAATGGTCTAATGCTTCGCCGATGTGCGGTGGGTGAGCGCGCCCCGCGACACACTCACCGTTCTGTTCTGATTTCGGTGATTCGGTACGGTAGTGGGGCTTTAACGGGAGGGGGTGGCACTTAAATAAATTATCAATCGCGCTGAAAGCCGCGTCGGTTCCGTAGAGCCCGCGCGGAGAGAACGAGGTCGGCGAGATAGGGAGAAAAAGAGGCGAAGGAGAGAGGAAGGCTGGAGAGGAACGCGTGGAGGATGAGACGAACGAAAGTGAGACGGCTTGTCGAGGGCGATTAAGCAAATATTCAATTTTCCTCTTTCTCCGTGTGACCGGAGACGTATGAATGGTCCTCTCGCTTCGTCGGCGGACGAAAGGGGTGGAAACGTGGAAAAGCTTGGACCGAGGAGAGGCCGTGGAGGTGGGGGCCTTTATTTGCGGTGTGCCACGCATCCGTCGATGGTTAACCGGCACACCACTTGGGGAGGCCATACGAAAAGTACATAACCGAGCGTCGAATCTGTTCCCGACCGACCAACGGCGAGTAGACGTTCCATCGGATCTGCGCGCATGCGAACAGATAAATCATCCCCGGCCCACCGTTGGAACTCGCGAGGATAATTACGGGCCAGACGCGAAGCGCGATTTTTTTCACTCACGAGCCACCGACGCGCCGATTTGTTTCCTTCGAAGTGAATCGCGCGGAACAATGTGGCGCGTCACTTAGCCACAATTAAATATACCGCCGTAATTCCTCCTCCCGTGTACCCCTCGTACTCACGATAGCATCGTCGGCTCGTGTTCGATAAATACGCCCGATACACCCAGGCGGAGGTCGATCGGATTTTATTATCCCGGACGATCAATAATCCGTGGAGCAAATTGCACGTGGTGAGTATATCACACGATCGGGAAGTTCGCGAATTCGACGAAACCTCCTGTCGATGTATACAGGGTGGCGGAAAAGTCGACGAGGAAGGTGAGGCGGGCCTCCTCCACGGAAGAAACCAAGTCGATTTTCCCTCGCATTACGACGAATAAAACTGCTCTCGATGCGTTTCGATGAGAGAGGAACGCGCGCCTGCGCCACCACCGGCTCTCGTCCACCCACACAACTTTTTCACCACGCGCGCATCTGTAGGGATCCGACGTGGTACCTGCTCGTCCGTCTGTGGTACCTTTATAGTTTGCTGCCTTTCTCGACGGCGCCGGTACAGAGGCAGAGGGTACAGAGAGAGGAGACTCGCTCGTCGAGAGTCAATTTCCTCGAACGAAACCGTCGAGGAGGAGCGGCCAGGTTTCCGGCAAGGACTCCTCTTCCATCCTCTCTCTCTCTCTCTAGTCCTTCTTCCCTTACCCTTCCGTCCCTTCTGCTACTCCCTACCCACAGTGCACCTTCTCTTCGCCCTCCTGTTATCCGCGCGATCTCGGCGCAAGAAGACGGCAAAGTTCCACGTGGAAATCACGAGATTTCCATGAAAAATCCCTGCTTAAATTACCGGATCGCGCGCGTCGTGCTTACGATTTTCCTTCTCTCACTCGGATACCTTCTCTCCTATCCCACACCTCTGTCCTCTCGCAATCTTTAACTTCCTCTCGATCTCCCTACCACTTTCCCCTCCATCTTACCATTCGCTTAAACCTCCTACCTCTTCCGCACTCACCTCTGTCTTCTCCTAAACTCGATTACAGTAGGATTTGAATTTGTCGAGCGGAAAGAGGTACACCAAGCCGCGGTGTTCCTTCCACTCGGGAGTTCCGTTAGTATCGATCGGGGGGTACCGCGCGCCCTCTTATCAAAGGGAAAATGTCATTGGCGAGAGTGCAACTTGAAACGTCACGTTTCCACCCCGACGCGGGGGTGTCTTCGTACGTGAAACGCGAGAGGACAAACGCGTGGAGCGAGTTCGCGCGCTAATCGTCTCGAAACGAAGTATCGTCCCGATGAATTCTCGGTTCTTCTCACTTTACCACTCCTCTCCCTCCCTTTCACCTTCTATTGATCCGCGGATACGATTTATTCGTCCGATCGGTTTCGACGAGCGCGCACGCGCGCTCACATAAAAATGATTCCGCTGTCTTTCGTCGCACGAACTGGGGGGGATGTTGTGCACATACCTATGTCCGTACGGGCTATGAGAGCCATCGATTTGGACGATAAAACGCGGACGACAACGCTCGACATTCAATCCCGCGTCGACAACGAATTGGTTTTTGCCCGTTAACCGAACTCAACCCATCCAACCCTATCGCTTCGTCCCCATCCTCCTGCGCCGCATTAGTCAACCACCCGACGAAACTCGAGAATAGATCGATCTACGCTTCTCGACGTCGAGTTAACTTTAATGCTTGTAAAACTCCACTCCTCACGGCCACTCGTCTCGTGCATCCCCCCGTCAGGTAGAAGGTGGGATATGGGGACGGGTGGAGGGTGCGAGCTGTGCGGTGGTCCGTGGGTGCACCCACGAACACCACTCACCCGCGATTATGCGCCCGCCATCAATAGAGAATATGCATAGGCGCGCGTATGCACGTGCGATTTGCGCGCGCGCACGCGGGTAACACGCACGGGGGGGGTAGGAATCGATGGGTGCGCGAACGCTCGAGTTACGCTTGCAATGTACTTGACCCTCGCGCGCGAAATGCGACCGGCCAAATCGATTTCGGCGTTTCGACTGGGCTCACCCGGTACATTTATAATGCCCCGACCTCAGAGAGATGCCCGCGGCAACGCACGTACACCTCCGAAGCCCGTAGGTAGGGGCGTGAACACACCGGACGTTTTTCATTGGGCTTTCAATTCTGCCCTTTCTCCGTCCGCTACCCTTCATCCCTCTCGAGAAAGAGGTAAAGGGTGGGTACGAGTGGCCGCGCGCGCTCGCGCGCCTGTTTTGTACGTGTGTGGCCCGATCAAATGGAAGGAGCAGAAATCCGTACCTACGCGGGCGCCGGCACGTGTGCCGCGTGCGATGCGATGCTAAGAAATATCGAAGACGATACGTCACGATTCTGGATGGGAAGCTCGCGGTGTACGCGTCGGAGGAGGCGAGAACCGCGCTCCGGGGCATCGAGAATAAGCTCGACAAAAGACTGTGCCCGCGCAACATCCGATACTTTATTATGCGCTTTATCGTATCGCGCTCCAACGTACGCGGGAGAAACGGTGGTTGGCGCGCATCGCCTTGCCAACTTTTTATTTCGATCACGAGCTTCGAAGGAAAAGTGGGAATCCACACGGGGATGTCTGGCAGGAGCTGGCGTGAAATTTCAAAAGTACAATATACGTACGCCCTACTACGGGCAAGGCGAACTACAGATTGCAGATGAAATGTGTCGTACGAGCTGGGAGGACGATGTCAAGTCGTTGCTAAAATTCATTTCTATTCGGTTTTATTTTATTCGATCGTTTAATAACGGTGTTATTCATTTCTTAGGTTACTTGCGGGTCGAAGGTCCTCGTAAGAAGAAAGAATGTAAGTATTCGTATTTGATTAAAGGGACGATTCATCGGATAAGAATTTCACGGTGATATCCGTGACCTTGAAATGTGGGTCCTTCAGTGTCGGCGGGAACGTAACCGTTTGTGGAATATTTCAAGAAGGACGTACAACAAGGCTGCACGAGAGAACATCTGGGATGAGGTTGAAGAGACCTCGCATTCTTTGCATTACGAATGCGAGGTTGCGGAGCGAGGTTCTCCTGTATACGATGATGCGCCTAATGGCAAATACACGCGGGTCATTCCCGAGATAACGAATTATCTTACAGCGGTGCGCTATAATTTCTCACGGCCCAAGAACAAATGATTCTTCGTGGCTAAGTGTGGTCTACAACGACTCGTGACGCGAGAAAGGATTGGACACTTTCGAAATCAACGTCGAATCTCGAAGTTCCAGCATTTACACCTAGCTTAATAATACGCGTTTTCGCGAATCGCAGGCACGACAATTACACAAACGTGCCTAAAGAAGATTCCATTTCTATATTAACGCGTTTCCTAACGATAAGTAGTGTCCCGACTTACAATCGCCGAGGTATGCCTTCACTTCGTACATACTTAATGGCATCTTATTACTGGCCATTGTTCTTACGCAGCAACAAAGCAAGCCGTCGCGAATATCCAGGCATCGTAACGCGAGAATAAACACGCACGGATATAATGCGAACAGTCGTAAACGGGACATGGCTCATTGTGCACGAGGGGGCAAAGAATTTCTTCGAGGCGTTCGACTTTGGTGCGACGAGTCGCCGTAAAGGATAATTACACGGAAGAGGTGGGACGAGAAAAAGGAAACCACGTCGGAAAATGAGAAAGATAGAACTGTGACTTACATTGGATTGGTGGAGTTCCAGTAGATGTCCGGCAGGCGGGAACAGGTGGCCTCCCGAGGGAAGGCCTCCATCACAGCCAACAGAAGGAGAAATAGGATGAACCAGGGCATGATGTCCAGCTGAATCTTGAGGCCGTTTGCGTACCGCTTCCAGGGAAAAGATGTATGTCGTGTCGGCCACCTGCCACATAGAGAAAGCCCCTAGGTCAGCGACTTTGCTAATATCACGTAAGATGACGTCAGCCGGACGTTCTCGAGATGTTGGAAATTCCTTGCAAATTACAATTATACCCGTAGATGTTATTGTTTAATTTCGATTAAGCTCCACCGTTACGCAGATGTTTGTTCACGGATTAACAGAGCATCCGCAAACACGGCCAAGGAGCGGAGAGAATGTATTATTCAACGTTTACCCCTTTCACCGGGTTGGCTCGCTATGATGGTTAAATAAAGACATAAACTTTCTCGTGTAATTAGAATCCAAGAATTCGAGCTAATTAACGATTCAAGGAAAGAGCTCTATTCTGCGGTTATCTGGCCCGGCGTAGGAGCTTCTGGTAGGAATAATGAAAGAAAAAGATGGTGGACTTGTGCATTCGTTAAAACGGTCTCTCGACTTAATTTGTACGATTGTAGAAGCTGGCCATTTAAAAGAATTTTAACCTTTCCTTAACAATGCAGTTTTCCACCATTGTTCAACTTCCATTTTCCTAACGTTGTAATAGTAGGCTCCTTCTTCACGATCTAACGTTAAAATGGATGTAGCACTCGAAACATAAATCAATATCAAGGGCGAGAAGACGTCGGCTAACAACAAAGAAGAAAGCTCCGAGAAACGATGAAAAAAAGAAGGACTGTCCATGATCAGATTACAGGATAAAAGGGAAAGGTAAGATAAGAGGCCGGTAGGATATGAAAGGTCTCGAAGAGATCCAAGAAGAAAAACTTGCCGGAAATCACAGACAACGACAAAGGGAATATGAAATATTAGAGTAGTCGGCAAAAGTCCTGCGCTGGGAAATCAAATGCCATCGAAAAATCTACTAACAATCTTCTGTAGCTTCGGCACTCCGCATAAAGAATTCTACACCCCACGATTTACGAAAATGTAGAGGGTGTCCCAAAGAATGGTATACCCACGTTAAATTTTTATAGCTTTGTCGAGCTGCTTCGTTTATTAGTAAATAACTCTATGCAATGACTGAAGTCAGAATTGTTTCTGCGCTCGCATTAAATTTTATTATTAGTACATAAAAAAAATAAAGTTTGGGATATTTATACGCGTTTAAAACATATACACGTGTTTTGAGACTCCTTGTCCTGCACCCTGATTTAAAAAAAAAAATATAATCCACGTGTAACGTAAACGACATAAATATGCTATCTTGCAAGTCAGTTTATCGAATAAAATATTAGTATTATAAATAATATAATAATTTAAGGTAATAGAAAGTAATGAAATAAAATTATCAAATAATACGCCGGCGCCGCATCATTGTGATCCTGCTTACTGCGTATTATAACACAATTCTATTTTATCATTTTGAATTACCTTATTATTATATTATTAATTCGAAACTAACATTTGTAACTGATATTTTAGTGATCGTACTTTGCGTGTTTCTCTGTATAAGTCCAGCGAGCCTATCGATGGGTTTCTGTGCGCGACCAACTGGAAGGGACCAGTGGAAAGGAAGAAAGCAGAAGAACCGCGAGAAGAGCGACTGCTGAGGAAGGGAGGAGGGGGAGAAGTGTTGGGATGCAGTTATTGCAGTCACGTCTGGTCTAGCCACGACAGTTCGCGGTGAAGCAGCCAACTGTCTCCAGGCTTTGCTTCTTTTTCGCATTAACCGCGCTCAATTTAGTTCCCACCCACTTTTGCCCATCGTCCTTTTCTCCCTCGATTCGCAGCCGGAGAAGGAACGGGTGAAAGTGACAGCTTCGCGGATTCACTCCCTGCAGACAAGCGGGGCAATCCGAAGAAAACCGGATATCATGCTACTGTCCCGACCTTACGATCTCGTAAAACGATAACTTGCGCCCCGTCTGTGGTTCTACACCCACGTGTTTCCACGAAGTGTGTAGAACGATACACTTCAAATTTAATTTCATCATCTTAAAAACTTACTACACCACCGAAACAAATGGAACTCAGTCGAACGGCGCAAAGTACGAAATTCTATCACGGTATTGCACTCCAACGATTTCGACAGAATTCGAAGCAAACGGACCCGGTGTCTATTACAAAATTGTTTTTCCCCGGAGGCCGTCGACACTTGCGACGATAATACTCTGGGTGGATATATACTTTCGTCAAGGCACCTCTACCTACAATTAACCGTCTCGACCTTTAATTAAGCCGTACACATAATTGCACGCGCCCTCTCGCAAAATTTAGCCGCGCACTCCTCATCCCCTTTCCTTCCGTGCAACGGTTAGGAGCGTTAGAGGTCCCGTGCTTTTAATCGGAAGACGCTCACAGACCCTCGGCAAAAGTAAGTTCCGAACCCTGGCCCCGGTCGTCCGCTCTCCCGAAGCGCCTTAAATCTCACAATCTGCGGAATTCGTAGTCTCTTTTCCCGGTAGAGAAACCAAAGTAACTAAGTGGCGAGCACTCGAGCAAGTGGGACTAGTCGACTCTGTGAGAAATCTCTACTGGAAATATTGCGCCTTCGCGAATCTTTTGTCTCGAAAAATATCTCTGCGTGCCCTTCGCCCGACGCGCGCGACGTACCATTTGAGTTTCTTGTTGGGCGCGAAGTGAAATGGCGCGCGTGGAATTTAAAAGACGTTAAACGTTAAAAGTAAGCCCGACGAGAACTCCGCGTTAACCGCGGGAAAGTAATAAAATAACTAATTCCACGCGTATGACCGCACCAGTAGGGAAGGGTGCGGCACACGCACGCACGAGCCGAGGCGCGAGGTAACACGTGGTCCGCGCGTCTCCCGTGCGTGTCCCCGTAATTGCACGCTTAAGAGCTTGCACCTTAGAGTTAATTACGCAATAGCCGCAATATCTATTATGTGTTCGTAGTGTGAGCCAACCGTCCTACCCACGCGGTTCTTCGTTCCTCGTATTCCATTTTCGCTCCATCACTCAGCAATCTTCTTTCGTTTGTTCTCTAACGTGGTTACACGTGGGACTGTTTTGCTTCAATGAAAATTAACGAAGTTTGCCGGACAGAAAGCTACCGGAGTTTCGAGAATAATATCCGTTAGTCTTGTTAACTTTCACGGTGCTATAACTACCCCTTCCCTTATCCCGCAAAAAAGGAGACAATTAGTAAACAAAATTTCGAATTTTCGAAATAGCCAAAAATGTGTACTTTTAATTGAGAAAACCCCGAGCCTAGTAGTCTTTATATTTTCGCTGAAAGCAATCATGAAATATGCTAATATTTTTGCACCGAGTAAAGTATATACTCTCTTAACGCATCCGATATCGTGCCTCGATGTTTGTAATATTGAGTTAACAGACCTGATTAAAGAGAAAAGCGCGAAAAGGACTATCTCTCACTTTCGCGCGCATTACCGTCGTAAGTCAGTCGCACTGTTTTTCTCGATGGCTCAAAAGAACAAAGATTCCGCGCGTATATTCTTTGATAAATCCGCAAATACGGGAGTCGTGTCGTTACAGAAAATACGAAAACAATAAGCGAGTGAAGTAGCACGAGTGCGAGAAAAACAGTGGTACTTACTCATGACGGCAGTGCGCGAGGAAGTGAGATAGTGCTACTCGCGCTCAAGGTTAAAGCTAACGTTTTTCAAAAAAATATTTCGTAAAAAACTTTCATGTTTTTTGAGATAGAATCCGAATCCGTAGTAAAAAAATACCATGCTCCATTTAAAAAAACCAACTTTCCGTCTAAATAACATATTTCCGGTCAGAACCCAAAGTTGATAATATCACCATTCGATGGAGTATTTAGAAATAAGCGATTTAGAAATAAAAATCTTTTCCTGCTTTGTTTCTATGCATCCGTTGCGTCTTTAAAAGGGTGTACGAGTGGTCTAAGACACTGGATGCCACGTCATATTTTCCACTTCTCTACTCTGTATGGATTACTCCATAGCATGGTAATGCTTCAAAAAAATACTTCAAAAAAAGGATCAACGATAAAAAATGAACAGAACACAGTCGCACCCCAAACGAGTACCCGGAGAAAAAAAAGACTCTTGCCGAAGAGCACATTTCAATAATCGAATTTTCAAATACACTTCAGGACTCTAGCTCGAAAGAGGACAATCCGCGTAAATACACCACAAACAAACTGGCAGTTTTATCAGGACTACTTCGCCCCGATCGAATAGTAACCTCAAAGCGAACACATTAAGCGCGATCCCATTTCCCCCGCCCACATCGAAAACACACGTGGTTCGCGCGCTCGTGGCTCACGCGCACTACACCACACAAACCACCGGTCTCTACCAATACGACGAGGAAAAGAGAAATGAACTTACTTTTCGCAAGTGACCAGGAACGCTGCGCTCTCACTTTCGTCGCGTACGGAGCCAAGGGGGCAGTTATCGTTCTGGAATCGCGCTAGCGGTTAGCGCAGACGGCGTGACCCCCGTGACCTTCTCGGTTGCGCACGGCCGTGCCTAGCGTAACTCCGGCTCGCCGTCCGGGCGTACGGCGAACAGGACAAAGGGGCGCCCAACGTGGGTAGTATTCGCGGATTCACCTTTAATCGGCGTGCACCGCGTAGGAAGCGCACACTATCGAGGTTGACGATCGTAGGTACTGGTTCGCAGCACGTCCACGATAAACGCAACGCTGGGCGGCGGTGGTACACGCGTCGAGTAGGCACCAGCTGTTCCCCAGCGTGGCTCGATAATTGCGAAGGAGGGCGCTATCGATCGTCGCGCACAGCAGGACGAGCCACTAGGCGAAATTAGAGCCGATCCAGGCCGACCAGAACGAGGATCATCGACGGACAGGACACGTTCCGCAAGGCCTTGCTTCGTCACGAACGAATTTCCTTTCGTCCAGGCAACACTTTCTCGTCCAACCAACACTTTCGGCCCCTCTCCGACGACGAGTTAATTAGAGCTTGAGTTGATCGATTAATCCGAGTAACAGGGACGCAGGGGGGAAGGCGCGAGGATTAATTGGCCACGCGCAACTCTCGTCTTGCTCCGGATCGACACGGGCCCACAGCGATTCGCAATTCGCCCTGGGTCGTTCGTCTTCGTTCTTCGTTCTTCTTGCACTTCTCGTGGCGCGAGTTGGCACGAGAGAGAATGAGAGGGAAGAATGATCGGAGACCCCCGCGGTACCACGATGTACCCCACGTTGCCGTCCCGATGTAACGACGTAATTCACCAAGGTGGGTTTCGCAGGCAGCGCGTTAACCCTTCCTCTCGTCCCCACTCTCGTTCAGCTTCGACTCTCGCTTCAACGCGCCTCTTCGAACCTCGTGGAACTTCGTCGCACTCGCGAACTCAGGGTCACGTTGCGCGCGCGGCTAAATCGTTCGCGAGGAGCACCAAGGATACTGTTTGCAAGCACGCTGCTGGGAGATCTCCTGCTTCACTTTCTTCCTTCGGTTTGTTTTTCACTCTCCTCCAGCTTCCTCGACGCGAGTCGAAAGGAGAGAAGGCAGACTCGGAGGAGAACAGTGGATTGTAAACAGGCTCTCGAACAGAGTGAGAGAAAGAGAGAGAGAGAGAGAGGATTCGCCGGACTATTGTTGTCGTATTCTTTTTTTTCCCCTCAGTGGAAAATAGCGAAGAGATCGGTTCGATGACGAGCACCGGTTGTTAGTTCCTTCTACAGATTGTCTCCGTGAGGTCACGTTTCAGTGCGTTCCACTCGTCGGGATACTCCTTCCGAGAACCTCGTGCCTCCTCCACTCTCCTCCTTCTCTTTTATTGTCCTCGATATCGGGAGTACTTCGGGAACATCGATGGCCTCTTCGTTCCTTGCGTCCAGAGGGGAAGAGAGAAGGGACGAGGACGAAAGAGAAGTCGCTGGATAAGCAAGCGTGCCCGGATTCGGGTCCACGGGAGGTTGCCGGGAATCCAAGGATGCTCTCCACACCGTGCAAACCAGCAGCAGCTCTACGCGGATCTCTCTCCCCTGCGTTCGTTCCAAATACCTTTTAAGCGAACTTCTTCCAAGCACCTACGATCCCGTTCTTCTTATTTCGGAGGACGCATTATCTAGACGACGGAGGATAATCCAAGAGAAAGTGAATTATTCCGATCCTCGATGAACCGTCGGTGGGAGAGAAGAATCGTAGGGAGAAATAATCGGAGTGAAGCAAGCGCGATGAAAATGATGGGCCTTCTTTGCGGATATCACCCACGTTCGCGAGATCCACGAGCACGTTCGAATTACCAGGATGACGCCGACGACACGACGTACGTGACGGCACTGCGGTACTCACTTCCGAAGGCACGCGTTAACAGTCGGCGGAACGGGTTTCTCCGTTGATCGAATCGAGAGCGATCGTAGCACCACCCGATTCTCTCCGGGACTACTCACACGATATTCCCTCGGCGAATCCGGCACTGGCCAATGGCAGCACGATCGCAGCCCACTCAGTACACACGGGGAGGAAAACACACGCGCACTTACAGCCGAAATTCGTAACCGTGACGATTATTACTTCCCACTGGCTCGATGCGAGGAATGGAGCGCGAGAATCCCGCGGATTGCTCTCGACGAACGCGTAGCTCCGACCAGGACGATACGAAGGGACGTACTGAGGCCGCGCGGGCACGCGCCGACCACGTAGAAGGACGCGCCGCGGATATCCTACAGGGATGCGCGACACAAGTCACTTTCTATCACTGTCAACAGTTTTTCCTTCCTTTCCACAGGTGTTCTCCTCACCACCGTGTCTCACCACGATCCTTTTTCTCCTTACGCGCACTCTTTCGCTCTCTACCACGACCACCCTCGCGCACGCACGCACCCCCTCACCCCCTATATCTATCTATCTTTCTCTCCTTCTCCTTCTCTCTTCAATTCGTGTGCGTGCGTGTATCCTTCCTCTTACTCTCTCCCTCGTTCACCCTCGCGCTCTATCTCCTTCGCTTATCCTTATCCCCCGTCACTATACTCCGCTCCTTCACCGCGAACCGAAAACACGCGAGGCTTTGCGCCGGCAGGCACTACGGCCAGCACGATCGTGACCGAAGCGAACCGAACGAGTACCGAGCGCGGTGGTTCGAGCGAGCGTACCAACTGGTCTAGCGAGCGAAACGGATCCCCGCAACCCCGCGAAACCGGCGAAAAATCGAAATCCTCTCTATTCCGCTTTGGCGATCCCTCTCGCGCGGGATCCCTCTCTCTCTCTCTCTATCTCTCTCTCGTTGAGGAGAACGCGTCGGCACCCTCCCACTTCGTGGAACGACTTCCGGCTCGTTGTTATTGTGTTTATACTGGCTTTTTCGCGATTCTCGCGTGTGGATTTCCCTCAATCGCGGTCCCGTTCCGTGGCTGCTCGCTCGTCCGTTGGCGGGCTTCGAATGACGAGCTGCGATCGCTCCCCACGCAACGCTCCGCTCTCTCGCTCTCTCTCTTCCTCCATCTCCTTCCCACCTTCGTAAACGCGATCTCTCCGTCGCACATGCGCGCTCTCACCCTCTTCCATCTCTCTCCTACTCTCTCTCTCTCCATTTCTCTCGGATCCGCGCGCGCGCGCGCTCTGCCTCGTCGTCCCTTTCCGTGCCTCCCTCTCGCGCTCGCGGGAGATTCGAAGACCGGCGGCGCGCTCGTTCCGTCTTTCCTTCGCTTTCGACGGAGAGAGCGATAGGGAATGAAAGGTCTCGTGTGCGTGGAAGAGAGAGAGACGGAAAGAGACAGAGAAAGAGAGAGATGGAACACGAGGGTTGGCGCACGAAGAAGAGAGTCCGAGCAGAGTTTCTCAGTGGAGCGAGCTAGACGGATAACTGCGGGACGTAGGGTGAGCGAGAGCGAAACAGCGCATGGCATGCGCAAGCGCCAAGAACGTATATACTTACCGGTGCTATCTGCGAGGCGGTAAAAGCACCCCCTGCGAGCGCAGACTTCCGTGGAGAGAAGGAAGAGGCGAAACCCTCTCTCCACCCTTCTCACCCCATCGTTCTCCCGTGACTCTAGGATACCGGGAGGGCTGCGCGACTGCCTAACGCGAAATATGTACGTATACGCGACAGAGACCCTTCGTCTACCCTGCCTATCTCTCTCCTTTCACTCACCCCCTTTACACTTACCATCTCCTCCTCCCCGCGTTTCGTTTCTTACTCTTTCCGGCCTCCCTCTTTCGGATCCTTCTCGGAGGTGCGAGAGGAGCATTTTTAACGCCGATGAGGCGGCTCAACCGGCCATCTCATTAAGGTGAACGCCTCGGTGCGAGCGCCCGCGCGCCCCGTCATCTGTCTCCCGTGCGTGAGTTTTGCGAAGCGTGCAATTAAAAAGTCGCGCTCTCGTCGCCATTTAAGACCGTTGTGCGGGGACCAAGGAACGCGAGAGGGTTTAAGTAATTCCGCACAGCTGGGCTTCTCGTGGGCTCGAGTCAATAACATCCTCGCGTGGGTCACTTCGGATTGGTTTGATAAAGGTGCGACCGAGCGCGGTGGATATTCGGTGAAAATCTTGAACGATGATTCTGGAGTTTGGTAGAAGTTTGGAATAGAATTTGTTATTAGGCCTGGACCCAAGATCCTTCAGACTCGCAAACAATACAAAAAGGCGCAGAAGAAACAGTAGACAACAAGAAAAAGAAAAGACAACATAAAAGAAAAAGGGAAAAATAATAATAATAATAATAATAGCGATAGCGTGCGCAATCAAAATTATTCATACTTATTCATAAGATGTAAAAATACCCTAGACTTAAAACTACCTACTGTGGCCGACTCGCGAATAGTACACGGCAGAGTGTTCCTAAAATAAGCAGACTTAACGTGAAAAGCCTTCTGAAGGGTTACAGGTCAACAACGGGGTATAGTACGATCTAACGCATTTTTATCCACTGGAAGATTACGCGAAGAGGAGGAACTGCTTGATGGAGGATCAGATGCGTAGCAATTGATTTAAGAATTCACGGTAACGCAGGAAGGTGCGAATTTTAGGACTTTATAACGGGGACCGCGTTACTTGAAATCTTTATACCGGGTAGGTGTACGAGAATGGGGCACACGTTGCACTCGCGACAGGCTACGCGCAATCTGCTTTCATTAGCATCTCTTGAGAATTACTGAATGTTTAACGTATCTCACCGCACGTACCACCGCAAGAGAGAGTAAGTTACGTCGCACTTGCGAGTTCTAATTATCCCGGTGCGTTAAATTGAAACGAGAAATTAAACGGCGTTTTGGCCGGGCCATTTGTAGCTTCCGGGATAGCACGTGATGTCTATAGAAAAAGTAGTTTCTAAGGAAAAACCGTGTCGACACGCGCATCGGGCCCTTGTAAATCTGAGAAGGGTCTGGTGTCAGTCTCCACTTTTCCTCTCGCCTCTCTCAGCCACACGTGTATGAAATTTCTGATATGAGTGCCCTACACGTCCGCGAGGAGGCACGAAAAATATTCTTTCGCGAAGCCCCGGTGACACCGAGGGAAGAATATTTTTCGCGCATGCGATGACGCGGCATCGTCCCCGTCTCATTAGGGGCATGCAAGATTCGCGCATGTGTCGCGTAATTAACGCCCGGAAAATCATTACTGCTTTAATTTCACCCGGCGACTCGTGATCTCGGAAAAAGGTGCCGGTCTCGCTTTCGAATCTCTCACTTCCACCCTCCTTCTTCGTTTTCTCGCTCTCTACCTCCGTGAGTTTAGAGCCCTCGCAAACGCAGCGCGATATCCGCGAATTAATTTACGAACCGCGACATCGCGAAGGAGAATAAACGGGGAAACTATTCCCATATCATTTAATTTCACTCGAACAACTCGATCCCCGTTACGTCGATTAACAACTCGCTTCTCTTGAAACTACCTTACTGCATATTGCATGATGCAACGAAGCGTCGTTGTGACGATGGCTTCGCATCGGTTGGGCGTTCACGGAACTGCGTTAAAAAAAAAAAGGGAGTACCAATGCGATAACCTGGCGCAAAAAACTTTCAAAGTACGTGGTCTGGATGTCGAAGTCTGCATAGAGAGGCGCAAGACGCACTAAAGGACCGAGCAGGAGGAACTTGGTCGCTTTTAGCTATTAAAGTCCCCTTATCTAAAAACTCTTTTAAAAGTGTAACACCGAAAAAGAAAAGATAGAGTATGCCGCAAGACCCACCCTCGTCCGAGTTGACTCGAGAGCGAGATCGTATCTACCTTCTATTTATCGACTAGTCCCGCTCGTTATTTGTGCTACCGATGCAATTCACCGGCAACGAAAGATCCTACAGTTCCATGGTTAAATATACACGCTATTCTTCTTTTAAAGAGAATAGATCGAGCTTCTTTTTACCCGCGATATAAATAAACCGTAGACCCGAGGAGACCGATGCGAAAATAAGTTCGCATAGAATAACAGTCATACATGTAGAGGCTTCGATCCGAGGAAGTTGTTTCTGCGGAGCTATTTTTCTCCCCCGATGGCTATATAAAAAAAGAAGTTTAGTTCGCCCGGAGAAACTAGCGCCTACCGAATTCGAATCGATATTCGGCAAATACGACACGTCGGCGATTCTCATTTTTCTTCGGGCCGGCGCGGCGCTCTAAATAATGAACCTTAACTCGGTCTTGGCAAACATCGGCCAGACGAAGGATAGTTGCGTGCTGTCTCGTTCCCGTCGTGTTCGCTTCGTTCTCCCGGCATGTCTTCGAAAGACAACCGTGCCCCGTCCCGTGTATTGAACTTTCTTCCTGCGATTAAATATTTAATACTCGGATCGATACCGTTCCGTACGTCCAGGGTCCGCGACACGAGATATCCGACTGCTCCCGCGCCAGCCTTTTCCACTGACCAGTCCGACGAATTACCTCTCGACCGACCCTTCGTTTTCCTCGTACGCAAACACGCTCACGTACGTCATTCGCAATCTGCTTTTCTATCCTTTAGCGCCCTCCTACCCCCAGGGGGTTCCGGTACAAAAGTTCTTACGAAAATGTCGGACTCGTGTACCGGCGAGTCCTATTTTTTCTACATCGCGATGTAAGTGGATCGAATATGCGTCCGATATCTGCGATGGAAAGTTTGTCATTCGGGTAGTTTTCACCTAGTTTTCCATACGTTGCGTGACATAATCGTAACGCAAGATGAAATAACGAGACATCGGCATATAGGCAATTTTCGTGGATAAAAAATCCCTTTCGATCCACACCTTTCACCATGTTTGATGAGACTGGATACGAATATCATGGGCCAAGTATTATTAAAGAGTCTTGTCTTACCAGAAAGATCTGTTGTAGCTGAGAACTTCTCTACTCGAGAAAGAAGAAAAAGTTAAGTAAGGGGTTTGTGTAAAGGGCGTTTGTGTATTTTTATACGCTAACGTGAATGTCGCATTTCTTATCATTCGTTCATCGGCTGAGACGCGACCACTCGCTTTTGGTCTCAATCGATACGTCTAGCTGCTCAAATGTCAGAGTAATATTCATTGACGTCTAACTTCGCTATCGCACAGCCTACCCACTACTCTCTCAAAGGCGATTACCCTCCTCGGTAGTTCACCTACCCATCCTAACACCCACCATTTTTCCTCCTTTTACCTTTCCTTAGTCTCCTACGATATGCCATGCCATTTTTCGCGAACGTACTAGACGCTGCAATTTAACGCCGACAGTAATGTTACCCTACACGGGAAGGAATAAAGAACCAATAGCACGGCACGATGTGGAAGATTGTTCCGAGTGAAATCAGTTTGTCTCTTCAATGTTCATTCTACAACGATCACCGTGCCGATAAGGGAAGAAGCTAAACTATTAGGAAGTCAAAGTACAATTAAACCCTAAGTGTGGTATGGTCATTTAAATATAACCGTAACTGTCTGTCGGGCAGAGTACCTAAGGACAATGATATAAATTAACAGTAAATAATTTTAGTAACAGTTTCATAGAAGTAGAACGACATACATGTCGAAGCTGTATCGAAATTTCAGACTTGCTGCACAGAAAGGATAGATTCATTACCCAGGTTTGATGGAAAAAAATCTAATTCTGCGATATGCAATATCCCTGTGACCCACGCGTTTCTCAAATACGAGTAGGGTATAATTCGCTTGCGCTTACGCGGAACACCGGCCCCAATCCCATTGATTAACAGTTTTCTTCCCCGGGCAAAGAGGATTCGCGTCGTCGTGTAGCAATTATACCTTTCCCGATTCTCCTGGAGGAATCCCGTCAAAGGATATTAGTCAATCGCGCTTCCACCGTGTACTCAAACGCGGATTACTCAGTTGGTGTGTAGTTCATACCGGTTAACGAGCTGACCGCACGGGACACCACAGTTGATCCACGTGGAAACCGTGCCGACGTTCGGTCTCTGATCTTGCGTTTGCGGCCAATCAGCGGCCCGAATTGGCGTCAAAGGGTCGAGTATCGGATAGACCGATGCCGGCAAGACCAAGAATGCACCTGCGCCGCATCCAAAGCTTCCGGCCACCGCGACGTAAAGTGCCCGGGACGTCGAAAAATTAGAGCGAATTAAATTCTACCCCCTGCACGACTAATCTGTGCAGGCAGGCATACGTTTCACGGATACCAGAGATACATCGAGCTCTCGTCCAACGAAGAATTTTAAGTTCATCCGCTTTTGCTGGGCGGTTGTGCCGCGCCACTTACGAGGGTGCTTTAAAGGAAAAATGCCAAGTCAGTCGGCCAATCCATTAAAACCATTTCGCTCGAGATTCGCTGAGTAATACTTATGATTCCTTGCCAGGTGACTTGCAATACACGCGCGGCACTTTTGTCCGCATGCGCTGAACTAGTCGGTAGCTTTGCCTTCTTCCATAGCTCGAAATCCACGAGGAAAAGCTTGTTCAGGCGCGAAAAGTAACACGTTCGGTAGAATAATTGCCGCGAATCTTTCGAGAAATCCGACGATCTTTACGAGCATCGGGCATTGGTAGGTGTCTCCGATAAAACCTGATTCTATTCTAATGGGCGCGTAAGAAGCCGAATTTCGAAAGCACGAAGGTGAAAGCACCGGGGGGTAAACAAGAGAGAAGCTCGTGGAAGAGAAAAGAGAGAGAAGTGCATGGAAGAGAGAAGAGAGAGAGAGAATAAGCCCAGGTTCGTTGTTGCGTTGTTTGACGACCGGGTAGGATCTAAAGCGCGCGAGTCGTAACTACGGTGTTCCGTTTAAAATTGGCCGATAATGGGCGCTGCGGTTTCGGATTGACGGGCGGCTCTTTTGTACGAGGCGCAGAGGCGCACGCTCATGCAAACACGCTTTCATTCGTTCGTTCTCACACGATCCTGTCATCGGGCTGTCAATCCAATCCCTGCTTTCACGTACGTCTGGTGCTCGTCAGTTTCGCAACTTTACAAGCAATAACCGAACGCCCGTGCGACAGGTTTATGGTCGCGCGCGCGTTGGTCCTTGCGCCCTTGCGCCATGGCCAACTGCCAGGTGCGGCCTGAAGTGTTTTCCTTCTTTTTTTTTTTTATGTTTTTTTCTTTTTTTCTTTCGCGGCTCGCGCGCGTGCCTCGGTACGCGGCGACGTATAAATGCGCCCGCGTGCTCGTAGGCGAGCCTTTTTACTACCTATGAATTTCCCGGCACGCACGATTAGAAACGGACGTGGATAAGGAGCCGAACACGCGAGACTCCATAAGAGCTGGTGAGAAGACATTTTATTTTTCGGTAAGATATAAAGTTCGACGGCAGGATCGGTACAGAGATTTTCACGTGTAAAGTTCGACTTCCAGATTTCTTCGAGCGGAGTCGTCTTAGGATTTACGAAGGAATTGTAAAACATGCATTGACCCGCGCGTTCATGCAATATTCGTGTACACTTGGAGTTGGAAACGCGCGCGGTGAATGAGAACGGGGGTCGATCACATGGACTCTAGAATCGTGACATGTAAACCGCATGCGAGCACTGTGAAACATCGACATCGCATAAAACATCCGTGCCATATATATATCGAGTGAAAAAGAGACAAATGAAAGCGCACGCGGACGATACTATTTTTGTACGAGCGGCTTAGAATAACGAACGACGGTACTATTCCTAGTGAAGACGCATATGGCGCAATTCACAATGAAGCTCGATTTATTCGTTCCCTTTGTTCATTTACGGTAGCATGGGACCTCAATCTGCCATTACTAAAAATAAACTCACCATCGACGCTATTAACGGTCTCTGACACGCGGAGCGTATAAATTTCTCGGGGACTATTGAGAGATCTCGCGACACTTGCAACTTCTCTCGCCCACGGGATCCAGTTTCACGAACTTTTCGCACCTATGCGCGCATCAACGTCAGACCCCGATTCACAATTGTCAAGAAAACACGTGTGAAAACATTGCGAGCGGCCGTACGAAGCCGAGGAAACGAGTCAGAGTTTATCGCTTATGCGACAACGATAATTTAACGACAGTTTAAGAATATCCCAATTCGAATATCGCGTTACGATTATTTACGGCGAGGATCCTGAAAGGATCCTTAACGAAATCTTTATTGATGCTTCCCCAGAGGTAATATCAGTGGTGGTCCGCGTGAAACTTCGTTACAACAACGCATCGGAGAAAGGAAAAAGCGTGACGTTATCCTACTCTGAAAATTCTTCTCCTACACTCGGCTCGCTCGCTCGCGTACACGGGCGCATTTACAGAGGTAGGGACTGCAGACAAACTAGGTACTCCAACGTTGCATCGCGAGTAATACGAGTGGAACGTAGATAGAATAAGTAGGTTAACGAAATGGTCGTTCGCAAGCTTGAGATACCACCACCAATTTCAGTGGCCCTCAACTCGATTCGAAGTTTCTCCCAGCGGCGCGCCCACCCCGGTAGAATCCCGCGGAGGTAGAATGCGCGAGCGAAGCGACAACAATTTTCCAGTCGGTTGTACCTTCCTCCGTGCCGCCATGCATGCATGCGCAAAACGTACTTTGTACGTAAGCCTCGGAAACGGAAGATCTCAGTCTCTCTCTCTCTCTCTCTCTCTCTTGCCTCTTTCACTCTATTCCTCTCTTAGGTAAGAAGGAGTGGGAGGACCTCGAACTCCGACCAGGATTCCTACTATCTTTCTCCTTGCTTCTCTCGCCTCTTAGCCTTCCTTTTCCTCGTCGTCCCTCCCAATCCCTCTTTCTCGGCTAACGTCGAAGGAACGAACGAGGAAGTAAAAACTGGGGAATTATCGGGATCCTCGACGAAGAAGGGAAAGGGGGAAGGAGGGATGAAGGTGCGCCTTGATTAGCGCATACAAGAAAGGCATTCCGCAAGTGAATTCTTTGCGGTCCCTTTTTCTACCCCCGATTCCTATCCGTTTTGCCAGCGGCGTTAATTGCATTATCATCGACACTTCTCCGAAATTTCTCGGAACGTGTCGCTCCTCTACCTACGTCGCGCGCTAACCTTTTTTCGCATCTTCTCCCTCGAGATTGTTTCGCGTCTTTCTCGCACATTCCTTTCGCTTTCCGAGGAACGCGCCGTTCTCCGGAACTATGTCGCGATACCTGTATTTCGGGGCTCAACTTGAAACTTTCTCGCGTAATTTCGTCGCTTACGTAACACAGTTAATAACGTAACAGAGATAATGATGAGAATGCGTAACAGGTGTATGGAATATATCCACATAGAGACCAATTCGACAAATTAAAACAATAGGAATTTTATTTTTGCATGACAGGGTAGGCCGTGCAATTTACTAAAACGGATAAGAAGGATTAAATATCCACGATTACCGTAAATATTACATATATATTGCGGAATGACTGGTGACAATAATGATGTATAATGCGAGGAAGTCGATGTCTTCTTGTTCAATAAGCCGGATGCGAAATCCGTCGGTCCATTTTATTTGCTAAAGTCGTGTCCGTACCCCGGCTCGGAATTGGCAGCAACCAATTTCTGTATCCTCAGGGTCGAGAGTACAACTCCACGACGAAGTTGATTCCATGGCTCCTCTGGCTCTTGAACCTTATTGTGACATTCGTGTGTCCTGGTCCACCTCTGAGAATGGATGCGTATGCGCCGTTACCATTGGTCTTCTGATCGAGTGCTTGAACCATCGTAATGCGCTCGTTTCTCGTGGTGTTGAAGGTCTTCTCTACGGTGACGATCTGGAGCCAGGAAGAATTCTTAGTTACGTTCTCCCTGAGTGTAATTCTGTCTCCAGGGAGTCTGTATCCCACGGTTAAATGGTGAGACTGATTCTTCGGCGCTGCGTAAGAGGACTTGTAAGGGTCAGCGTGCACATTAGCGAGCACTGCGACCGCGACCACGAACGCAAAGAGAAGACACTTGGAAACTTCCATTTCTGAATAACTTGATGCACGACTGAATATCCGTCGGGTACTGCGTCGAGCGACTTGGAGCTCCAACGATCTGTATCCGACTTAAATACACAACCGACGCGATTGTTATCTCCCAGCTTATCAGGAGCAGCCACTCTTCGTACCTGTTCGCGACCGTTTCCAGAAACTTTGCAAGCCTGAAATGTTTTCAGCGATAACGTCATACGATCGGCTCGGCCGTATTGAGATCGTCCTGCGAATTGTGCATCATTCATCAAACGGATATCGACTTGTATGTGCTATCAACGACATCTGATTAAATACGTGTACCCTTGCGAATTAAGAATTGCGCCGAAAGTTGTAACAATAAAATACAAAGACGCGGCGCGCGTTGACGGGATGAGAGACTGGAGTCTGCGAAACGAAAGTTGGCGTCACGTTGACTCAAGCAACCGTGAAAAATCGGGGATGCACCGGTGCAGAAATAATTCGATCCATCCAAGTGTACATCACGATGAGTCCCATTGGATCCTAACATATTGCGATAACATTACGCTACTCGTGTACACGCATTAAGAATACCATTTCCCTGGTGACTCACGTTGCGATAAGAGACACCGTTACTGATTTCCTCCGTTCTGGCCAACAAATATTATTATCCGATAACGCGCTAAGGTGAACATTAAGTGCGAGAACGTCTTTCTGTGAATTCCTCGCTGATCTCATCTTCCGCGGACCCTCCACGTCCTCCTTCCGCACGGAGCTTCGTGGAATTTCACTCGACTGCCGATACCTTTCCACATACGGATGATAATAATCATTATTGGCAATGGACCACCCCCCGTGAGTAAGGTGTTTGGCCCCAATCTCGTAATAGACGGCGACCTCTATAATTCATGAGCAACCCAACTCTATCTAATGCTACGCCCCCGTCCTGTGTACCCTGTTCATCGTGCGTACCTAGGTAGTACAGGCTCACACGATCCTAGATTCTATATTCCGTCGATAGGCTGTGTTCGCAAACTATCGACGCTGCCCGCTTGAAAGCCAGAGCGCGCGCGCGGATATCGAATAGTTTAACCCACATAAGCGTGCATGTAGTGCATACGAAAAAGAAAAGAAAAACCATCGAATGCTGTCAGTCGAAGGGAAGAAAAGTAGCAGGGTAATTGAATTTTTAATTACACTTCGCGTTCGGATATATCTTGAAAATAATTGTCTATTGGCCCGTTAACGCTCAAGACACAAGCATTCACGTTTTTCTTTTTACGTCTTTAGATCGTTCGCATTCGTCGAAGAGTTTTTTATTTTACATCGTTGGGAATCATCGTTGGTGGTCGAATGACTACACCATCCTTACGTCGCTAAATCGTTTCCTCTACTTTTTCACGTCGTTACTTCATTTTTTACACTCCGAGAAATTTCCTCGTAAAATCGACAAATTCATACTTCTCGTCGAACCCTCGGAATTACCGGTAGCAACGGGTCCCCTGAGTGCAACGGCTGCAGCTGCTTTGTCAAGGCCGTTGTAGGCTGTTTGCTGAGATGCTTGTTAAGCGTGTGAGCATCCAATATGTTACCCCGTGTATGCACTTAGGTCTGCATCGGGAGTAGATTCACTTGGATCATTAAGTCAATTGCCGGATACACTTCGGCAGAATGTCGAGCGTGACACCTGCGGGGTGGTCGAGTCTGTATCAATTCCAGACAAGGGCACTCGTGAACGGGGACAAGCACCTACCCGAATAAAAAATCAACAAAAAAAAGTCAAAACTCTAGAAAAATAAATCCCTTATAAAAAATTGCAGAGAAAATCCTGGGGTAAATCTTTCTAGATAAGACTTTCAAAATCTTACGACTGTGAAGTATAACGCCGAGGCGCACAAGATCTTAAAGAGATACCAAATGAACCTCGGAGAAAATATCCAACTCGTGAACCATCCAACATTTTCCTCTTAGCGCTCCAATGGACCTTCAAACATACCTAATGCGAAAGATTACACTTCCCAAACACGACTATATGGGCACGCCTGGTGCTCGGGCATCGAACGCGCGTCACATCACAAGCAACGCGCTTAGAAGTGGCGTTTAATTCGCCGCAAAGCACATCCTGGGCTTGGTGAATGGAGGCGCTGATGCCACGGAGCTTCCTCGATGGCCGATGAATGCGAGCACCTCCCCGACTCCGTTTTCGGTACTTGGACTTAGAGAAGGTTCATGCCTAGAAGGCATTCTCGCGTGTCCTCGACGAAGGAAGCAACTTAGACCTTCGCTACCTACCGGAGTACCTTCTTGGCAGTCCCTTCTGCTTCAGGTGTACCCGTGAGCTCCACACCTACGTTTCTGAACGAGCTCGTGATGGTGACGCTACGAACTCGTATGCGAGAGTATACGTGTGCATAATGCACCTACCCAGGAGTGCAACGCGGGGGCTTTGCCTTCCTACCTACACGATCGGTCGGCGGCGCGGCGGTGGCGGCAGTGGGTAGGTTCCGGAGCCCGCTCGCATTATTCATTCAATGGGCAAACCTTGACTGGAGGACTGCTCGATTCCTGGCACCTGTCGCGATCACGGCGGACACAAGAAGATGCGCCCGCACGGGTCTGCATATCACCCGCCGCCGACTGGTTTCCCCATTAATTATCTGGATATATACTTCGGAAATCCCTGGTACAGGCCGATTTCAACGGTCTTAACGAGCTACCGCGCTCACCGGGTATCGTCCAACTTCGCCAAGGAGGGGGCATTCGAAGGGACAGAATGGAAGGAGAGAGAATGATCGTTTAGGGAGCGAGGATCGTAGGAGGAAGGAAAGGCGGCGTTAGGCTCATCGATGCTCCTACCTTCGAAACAAGCGGAATCGCAATAATTCCGACAAATGTCCTATTGAGTGGATGGCGCCGTAAAAGTCTGAGACGATAAATCGAATGAGAACTGTCGCGCTTCTTTTTACGCGAACGATTATTGTTGCGGGTTGGACGATAAAATGGCGAAAGTATTCCCTATTAGCGAGTGGAAGCGCGAATCTCCTTGACGATGGATGGGTTGGGTCGATGAGGGACGTCGTCCGACCGAGATTGGTGGACAGGGATAGGAGGGTTTGCGAGAGAACGGGGGTTGAAGGGAGAATAAAGAAACGATGGACGTCGGGGGGGTGACCCGTTAGGACAATTAGGCGAACAGAAAAGTTCCATCGCGGGACCGGTAGGCTGCTGACCCTCCCTGTAAGACTGGAAGTGACAGTTACTAGTTTTCTCCATTACTCAAAAGCCTCCATTTGCTCCTTTCCGTGAATTAACATATATTAGACCGCGAAGCGAATGGCCCGCTCGACGCGTCGCATCCAAAATTTCGTCCGAATCTTTTTCCAACGCTCGCACTACGAGTTTTATCGTCGGTCTATTAAGTAGACGTAGACGCGGCCCGACTTATCACCGTTACGAAAATAATAAAAAGAAATATCACCCTTATCGCGGAAGAATCGTGAATTTGGATCTTGGTAATCATCAGTCAATAAGGTTACGCGCGGTAGAAGATAATATACAGATAGCGCGACACAATTTTGCCGAATAGAGCAGCTCTAATCTTACCGCCTAAAAAACCCCTCTGCGCTCCAATCGCGACGTAAAACGACCGTCGTTGTAATATCTTCGAAGATAAGAAACCCGTACGTTCGATATCCCTAATTATTCAAAATTGCCGTTTCATTAGTAAATTCGAAGAAAAGATCCTTGACTCTTCTCTTTCCATTCTCCATTGACTACCGATTATTCCAATACCCAATGCTACTCGAAGGAAGGAAGAGAACCGACAACGGGGTTCGAAGGTCGCGAATATTTCCACGTCCGACAAGGTAGAACCGAATTTTGCCGCGAGCTAATCCGCGGAAGGCTCAACCGCGCACCGACGACGACGTGCTTTCAGAAGGACGAGGCGAGACAGGGCCGTAAAGTAAGCGAACGACATGCCCGTGGCCCTTTCCCCGTTGCCGGTAATCCTCGTAGATTGGCGCGCTGCAATAATTCGCATCGTATCGGCTCTCGGGAGGCACCAAGGCGAACCCTGGGTGTTAAACGACCCGACGATTCTTTTCCGGTGGCAGAGCGTCGCGACGCGCTGCCAGAGATCGGGTGGCGCCGATCCATCGCGCATAACCGTATAAGTTTTCTTTATGCGCGCGGCTACACCCTTTATGCATCGTTAAAGCGAGTAACCGCAGCCGCGCGGCCTCACCGCAGTAAAACCGCCACCGCGATATATCGATGTATCGTCGTGCGACAACGGCGCCCAGACGCGCGATTGCCTTACGGCTGTGAGATCCGCGTACACGCCTGTTAGACGCGCCGGGACGTCGCTTTTACGCGCGCCTTTCTTCGTTCGGTGACCTTCTCAGCCGACCTTCCATCTTCCTTGTGGAAGATGGAAGGAGCAAGAGGCAGGCTTCAAGCTTGCACTTCCACTGGATGGTTCAAGCTGATTATTTACGACTCGAGAGAACGGGAGGCACCGAGTGAGAGGCTTGAGACGATAGTGGATAAGAGAGAGGAGTGAGGAATGTATTTAAAATTGTTGCAAAGTTGCAAACTTACGAGTGGAATGAACGTCATTCTATGGTACTTCGGAATGAGTATCTAACGTCGAAGATTGGCATCGACGTGCCATCGACATAATTTAATATAACACGGACAGGTTTCGTAATGAATCCTCATCCGGGTATTCGCTAAAGTAAAAAGTCTCACGCTCGTAGAAGTTTCCTGGAATCGATGAGAAAAGAAAAGTGCGAAGCGATCCTTCCACCCTGGAAATCGGCAAATTTTTCTCATATCCTCGAATGCTCTTTCGGTTACGCAATCGAGGGGACATCAACGCCCCGAGCGACCCCATGGTTTTTTGCCAGTCGATTCATCGTATCGAGTTCGTTATCGCATCGCGCGAGAGGTGAGAAAATTTGCTCGAGCCGGGAAAGGAAGGCGGATAACGAGGTCTTGATTAAGACTCGCCCAGCGACTGGCATTCGCGAGCTTTTCGCCAACCTTTGTCCGTTCTTCCGGAAGAGATCGCTCGAGAGAGGCAAGAAATAGGGGAGACAAACACGGAATCGCCATGGATTGCTACGCGACGTGAGAAGGTGGCAGGAAGGAAGAGGCGGATACGAGAGTAGCGTAAACAATTCCCAGTACAATTAGGAGACGTTTGTCCGTCTGTGTTTACCGAAGGATCCGTAACTAGCTTAGGTAACGCGCCTAACCATTTGTCACTCCTTGCCTCGGCACCCTCCGCGAGTCTAGGCTAGACGGTGTCACCCGATCGACGATGCGTAGGTACTCTCGATAAACTGAAAACCTCAAGTCATATAATCTGGTTAGGAGGAGATGGATCCCCCGCATAAATTCCACGAAAATCGACCCTTCGATGATTCCAAGAAAGCTCAATTAGAGAATGACACTTCTCCCGAAAGAAAAACAAGGAGATCGATCTCGCGATAAAGACGAAGCGATCGGAAGCCTTATCATTCCTAGAAAGCTATCGCGAGGAGTCCCGAGTGCGCAATCTGTCGATACTTAACTTTCGAGATCTTAATCAACGGGAACATAAGGAAGCCTGCGCATCCGGTGAGATTCGTTCGATCGAAGATACGGTGTATTCTCTCCGTGTCCTCTAATTTTAGAACGCTCGCGATCTTTTTCAGATTGAAAAATGCATCCTTCATGAACAAGCACGCTCAATACCGATTCAGCTACCACCGATACGTATTTCACTCTGGACATAGAAACTACGTGCAAGGAACATCGTGCCTGTTCTCTGTGCAGTCGCCGCAATCCATGCTGATTCGAAGGGCTGCTTTACCGCGAAAATTGAATTCGGACGATTCCAAGCTGGCCGATTACAGAGCCGAGCTTTTCGCTTCTTTGGAGTGCTTTTCCTAAAAAAAGAAAGGAAGGAAAAAACAAATGAAACGAACGTCCCCGACGTCCAAGCCGACAGATTATACCATTACAAGTAACGTCAGGGGAAGAAGCGGCGGTTATTGGCGTGCGGAAAGAGAGAGGCTCGCATAGGAACTTGGCCTGACGTACGCTAATTTGATATCGGATAAACGTTCCCGTTGTGAACGGGAAAGCGACGCGGCGGTGAAATGCCTGCGCGAATAGGCTCCGCAAGCACGCACGCACACTTTTCAGGGGAGGCTCTCGTTCCGCGCCTGCTCCATTGTCCATCCCGAATGCGCATTACTACGTAGAAAAATGAGTGGACGAGGAACTTCGCGATACAAAAGACAGAACAGAACTGTGGGGAATTTTTTTTAGATCTCTCGACGAAAAAACGTGCGACATTGGAGCACTTTTGGCCGCGCGAGAAAAGGAAACGATTCGAAGAATCGACGGTAACATCTTGGTCGCGAAATCAAATAGATCAACACTATTCCTACCGACCGGTCAAATGACCAGTTTTTAACATTTCGATTAGAATTTCCTATGTACAACGTAATTGCATCGCCTTTAAATTTCACATTTTCTAAAATATACATATAATACATTTTTCAATAATTTAGGAAAAGTCGTGAAATTTAAAAGTGATGCGATCACATTGTACATAGGAAATTCTAAACTAAATTTTAATTAAAAACGATCATTTGACCGGTCGTGGTAGAAATAGTGTTAAGCTTCTGAGGACTAACGTCTGATATATCGACACCGATATATGGCAGCTGAAAAAGCCGATTGGTCCGATGCAGCGCCGTTTCCAGAAGCTTAAAGGTGAAATTTTGACGACACTATAGGCGACATATAGCGTGAAACTGTTATTTATTCTGGAGAACCTTCGAACTTAGATGCGTATCCGCAAAGATATTCCGAAAAAATGAACTTCTTCACGGTGAGATTGCAGGTCGAACGTGCACCTCGGCCGCCGCGTGTTCCTACTGTGTGGAGAGAATTCGCGGAGGAAGTAGTTGGCTTTTTTGCGGATTCTCCATTTGGACACGAGTGCATTATGCGTTTGTCAATATTCCGGGATTACTACTCTAGATTAAGATATCCGTAAAGGAGAGATTCGTTTTCGCGATGTCAGGTGCGGGGGAGAATGAGTTTTCAAAGCGGCTCGCAGTGCCTACTGCTAGATGAAAAAAACTTAATTTAGCTGAGCCCCGACTCTATTCCAGTAGCCGGCCATTTCCGAGCATGTGTGTACAAGCACGAAAGCGACATGCGGGTAATCGTTCTGCCTTTTCCGTGCCCGTTGGATACAAATTTTTGAGAAAATCCTCCGCCGTCGGGCCACTTCGCTCGCTTTATAATCCGCGGACCTTGTACGAGGCCATTATCTCTCTCGAGAGAAAATAGTTAATGGTAAAAAAAAAAGAATCTCACGAACCTGGGAACGGATGGTAGAAAGGTAAGCGCCTCTCTCTGTCTCCCTCTCCGTCTGTTTTTCTATTCGTCGTTTGTCCAATTTAGACTTCTCCTCGATCGACGAGGTACTTAGAATTTCTCGTTTCGTCCACTTGAATTCCATCGAATCGATCTTACGATTCTTCCCCGGGTCCCAAGGTCGAAGATAATGCGAAGGTCGACAGTCCACGAAAATTCAACGAGTACAACGTAGCGACGAGTACTGGAAAGTGGAAATCGAGACGCGATCGCGCAATCCCTCGATAGAGAACTTGTCGCATTATCCGTTGCGTCACGTTCGGCAAGCAGGCGTTAGTTTCCACCCGAAGAACATTACATTGAAGGAAGCTAAGAGGGTCGAGAACCAGCGAGTAGATACTAGCCCGATGACTAACGAACAGAAGTTGGAATTGTAAGGTTAGAGAGAAGCAAACTCGCATATTGTTCTCTTCGCGAGACTTTACAATGGACAAACTGTTGTTAGTTGAACAACGAGTGACAAGATGAGATGTGTTAGAAATAGGACATCTATGGGAAAAGGCTCTAGAAGGGCTCTCGAATCTAGCTATCGCCAATGGATAGTGAAAAGGATGAGGGATGCTAACTTTGCGGGTAAATAAAGCCAAATTGTACTTACAAGTGAGGAGAGTCGTGCAAAGTGAAACATAATGACCGGTGGAAAATCTACAGGAAGCAATTAAATGAACCTACCCCGAAACACAAGTACAATATATTTCAGCCGTTCAGTGCACAAATCGATTACCTCCATAAATTATGTTCAAAATTATGTTACAAATATAAAAAGTAGGGTCTTAATCAAGTGCTTCGATGCTGACATTTATGAAAAATGCAAAAAGTGGAGTTAATCACTTTATACACTAAACGGCTCATTTATAATACGGCACGAACAAATTATTCACAGTACGAACGCGAATGTAATCGTGGCGCACGTAGTTCCTAGAGTATTGTTCTCGACGAAAACAATCGGATTACACGAATGAAGCGTGTAATACTTTTGATCGAGTAAATACCCTGTTCCGAGGTTTCCGCAAACTACCGAAAATTCTCGAGCGCCCTCCGAAGCCTCTTTCGTCGGTCGCGAATAATCCATTCTTTTACTTTTAAATTGCATCCGATCTTTCCTGGGCATGTGCCGCAACGGGAAGCAGATACATCACGTCGTATCGGCGGAAGCCATCAATGCTAGGGACTAGGGAAGCCGTCCAAAGTTCTCTAACGATGATGTATCGAGGTAGCTGCGGCAGGCCCTAAGTTGTGGCCATTTTGATATGATGCGAGGTCCTCCTCCTCCTTCCTCACCCTTCTTTCCCATATTTCTCACCTCCAGCTTTTCTCTCGTCCTTCCCACTTTTCTCGCCTTTCTTTAAACACAACACGTGTATTAGGCACTTGCAAATACCAGAACGAAACTTCGCTCAAAATAAGCAGTGTCCATATCCATATAGCACCGACTACTTGTTCCTTAATTTTATTTCGATTTTGTTACATTTTATTCTTTACTATGAGGATCTTCTCGTCATTTTCACATCATCTCCATTTTCTCTTTTTCCTCGTATCTCACCAAAGCCGGCTCGTATTATACACTTTTACAAACGTTATAACACGATTTCGTTCCTTTTCCGACTCGGTTCTATTTAATATCGTGAACTCTTCACCTCCATCTTACTGTCCTCCAACAGCCTATTTCTCATTCTCGCTTCTTCTACTGCGTACCTCTTTAACCGTATCTCGTATTAGCAATTTTATATGTGTATATGCTATAACAGAATTTAACCCTTCGAGACTCGTTATCTTCCACTGTTTCATCGATTACCTTCTCCTTCGTTGTCCTCCCCAGACTACGCATTACGTCCCTTCCCTTTCACCCCACCGAAATTCTCAAACTCACCGTGAAAGTGACCGTGACTAATAACACGTCGTGACTGGTTATCACAATAAAAAAGCACGGCCTTAATTAAACGACCTCTCATGAAGAGTGCAGCGCTGACTTTTTTTGGTTTTGTTTTTTTTTTTTTTTTTTTTTTGATGCGACAAAAGTGGGCAGATAGTCGCTGCGACACGACGCTTTTGTCGGCAAAATGCGTTTTAATCATTAAAGCCCGCCACCCTCGTAAAGAGAAATTGCTCTCGACAATAATATTCGTGTTTCGAGCGTTTCGAAAATTTCGATGGTTCGCCAAACGGCCGGAGAGCGGGCTCGTGGATGAAAAAATGATCAACGCGACTGGCCGACCGCTTTTTCAAAACAAATGATGGCGATTGGTAGCCCGCTAACAAGGTCGGTCTCACGCGCGCGGGACGTTTCCCCGCATTTCACTCGATTCTTATCGCAGCAACCCTGATAAAACGTTTACGCGTACTAGCTGATCCTTTACTCGATCGAGCGGAAAAACAATTCGATCATCTTCTCGAATCTTTCGACTCTACGTATAAATCGCAATAGCCGTGTGCACCGGCCGCGGTCACATCGAGAATTTACAGATGAAAAAGTAAACGAATAAGAGGAAAAGAAGGGAAAACAACGGGGCGCGTAATTTTCGAGGAGCCGAGCGGCCGACTCAGCGACCACCGCGCTAATTTACGATTTCGTCCGATGAAAGGAGGACGGCGGACCTTCCATTCTAGTTACGGCTCGTAATTAAATTTATGAGAGTTAACTGTTGGGGAAAGTGTCCCACCCGGACAACGTGGAAATGCACTCGCCCCTCGTAAGCGCATAATGCGCGCACGCATTGCGTAAAGCGTGGACGACGGTATGTGCGCGTACCCCGCACACATACGCGGAAAAGCAGAAGCCAACTCGACAATTAGCCCCACAATGCGTTTAGGCGGCCGAGCTTCGTCGAGGAGAGCAAGAGCCCACGTACGTGCACCGAGTTATCTTCGTTTAAAGATTTAAGGAGAAAGATTTAAAGCTCGTTTCCGTGGCGCGACCACCCAATGCTATTTAGCGCTCCTATTCGATTTTCCTCCCTTTGTTAAGCTTCCACGCTTTGGCTCTCCCCTGCTTTTCCGCTCGCAATTAATTTCGTCGTTTAAATATAATGAGAAAGCTGCACATTAATCAGAAATAATTCACAGTAAAGGGTAAATTTAATGTTCGATAGACTATAATTTGACAGAGCTGTGCGATACTATTTAATTACACGTATGATTTTTGATGCCGATTATTCGTCACCTTTCGATGTTTCCAACTCACTTCAACCCTTTGGGGTTATCTTCAGTGATATCCTGTCGTGGATACGAATGACAAATAATTTCTCGGGGAAATTAAACGATTCCTTATGTTAATTGAGAAAATATTGATTTGTACGTACGATCGGCAGTCTAAGATTAAATTTTCATTTACTGTATACCGAGTGTTGTGAGGTGTAAGTGTTACAATGAGAATGTTAAATGATAGAATTCGTCGTTATTAGTTGTTAGCATAATCACGTTGATACAAGGTAAGCATTTTACGCATAGCTCCCGTAACTTGTCCTAAAAGCTGACGGTTTGATCTTTCGTTAAATCGGTTCAACCTCGACTTCTACTTTTCGCCTCTTTCCATTTCTCTTATTTCAATATAGCACATGAAATACGATTTTTTCTCTTCCGCTTATATCCACTTGAAATCTATATCTGCAAAAAGATATCTGAAAATAACACTTCTCATCGTTAGACCCACTTGTAATCTAGAGGATTTATAAAGTGAAGCGACGAGACTTGATAATTTATATTATTCCGCCCCCTCGTTACAGTCATTCTTTGCAAATTAAATCCTGATAATCAACTTCGATAAGATGCGAGATAATCTTATCTCTAACGCCGGACATATTTTCAAACTAACGCGTCCACCATCCATCCCGTTTATCACAGATTATCATAATTTAAGAAAGTGGAAGAGAATCAAATGCAAAATGTTCTCGTGGTCGGATTTGCAAATGTACTATCGATCCTTACTGCGCACTTGGAGTACATTGATATACAGCGAAAGGGAGTACTTTTGGAAAGAACGAAATTTTTGCTGGTGCTCTTATTATTCCTGGCTAATTCCCATGGTGTCGCTGTCCCTTGGCACAATTATCGTCGGATTGATCATCGTGTTAGTACAAGCATCGAATCAGAATGACCTACTAGTAAATGTACATCTAATTCTGCATCTACACGAACGCTTTTCACGCGAATTTGATTTAACGCGGTCCAAGAAATTTCAGTTTAAAATCATTTTAAGTAAGAAAAGCATTGTACATGGATACCGTATCTTTCTTACTCGATTTTTTTTACGTAAATTTGTGGAAAACCTATCGTGTAAAAACAGAATTGAGTGTATACGTTTAACGCGACCGTAAAAAACTTTTCATTTCTACGACACTACAGATTCTACCGCAACGAGAGAGGTATCGGAAATTAAATGTGCTTATTGTCGTGGCACTCTATGTCTACGATTCCTCCTGAAATAATTGATATTTTCAAAGGTGACGACGAACAACCTAGAACAAATCCGGCATCAAGAGATGTTTCGATATTGTTAGAAGAATCGACACTTTACTCGCCGATCGTAACATTATCTCACGAATTCTCTGAAAAAAGCGAAGTTATTCAATCGTCGTTAGAAATGTTAAAAAATACCGATGCAGTCTCCTTTCACGACTTAACTGAAATCTTAGAAGACGAGACCAACGCGATTGCGGTAATGATTGATTTTTTTTTCAACTGCTTACAAAAATCTTCTTACAAAACAATAATGAAGCTTCTTTTTCTAGCACCGCGCAACTCAGATTGACTTTCTATTTGCTACTTTTCAATTAGAATATTATTCTATATTATGATCATCGGGTTTCACTGATATTTTACTTATTAAACTATTGATTTCCATTTTATTGCCAGAGGAGAAAAGCAACGAATTCAGCGATAATACATTCTTCGCCTCTTCCTGCGCCGATGACAAGAAATTTTGTCAAGAATAAAACCACAGACTGTATTAACGTCTCCTCGTCAGTCATACCGTTGAAAAGCAACGTGGATGATTTTCTTTTACATTCTAACTGCACCTTCGAATCTATAACGGACATGGAAGAATTACCCGATTATAATTCATTCTCAACGCTTCCGAAAAATGAAACGGTTAGGACAATTGCCTCGTTACATTTAACAGATGTAAAAGCAGATGTAACCAATATTCCTACGAGCTGAACGCTATCGATCGAATAACTTAATTGTTTAAATGAGCGAGGTAAAATTTCTTTTTGGGCAGAATTCAATTTTGATACGCGTTGTGCTACATGGCACTTACCACCGGATGTCTGATAGAAGTGATTGTTCATTATCGTGTATGTGTTGCCCTCTAATAATTGTCAAATGTATTTGAAACATAATTCACTTTTAACGTATATGTTTTACCAGCTGTCGGTTCAGCAGTGATAGTATATGTATTATTATGAATATTAAATTTTGATTGTGAGTGCCAGGCTATTTTGTATCCCGTGCGAACACCAGTTGATTATATTTTATTTAAACATATGCAAAAAATACCTACAAATTTTGGCAAGAGCACAATAGGACCAAGGAGAAATTAATAATCTCTCCTTGATGACAATAGGTCTATCGAAGTGTGGTGATAGGAATTTTCCTCATTATCAATTTTAATCGGGAAATATTATATGGACAATTCGCGGTATGTTTGCATGTACTGCCACATTTTATATAATGTGATCATATGATTTTACAGATGTATTACTGCAGGAATTCCTCATACGCAGCAGGACATACCGAGAATTCATTTCCGGAACTAGACATATCACCAATATCAAAACAACTTCCTGCGATAAGTATCCTACACGATAGTGCACGGCTATCAGAAATATTGCTTCAAATAGATACAAGTCTGGATGTAAACATGGTAGAATAGATAGGGTTTTCATCACGCCTAAATTTTCATACTGTACTATAATATTTATTAGACACAATTATTATAATCCATTATGTTGAAAAAGATATATAATACATGATGGACTGTACACACGTACAATGATTCATTATTGCTTCAAAGCAACACAGTGTGATTCTTCCATAGTATTATTTACAATTTCTAATTCAGCTAAATTAAGCCATATGTTACTCCTTACACTTGCAATTACTTAGCATGGTAATATTCGAAAACAAACAGGGCCAGTATAAAATAAATATGAATATCATGATGAACTACAGCAATATATACTTCTGTGTAAATAACTTTATCAACCATTCCGGGTTTCTAATTCAATATACATTTACTTCACAAGCAAAAGTTTCAGGTACAAATCTGATCACCATAATACTCGTGACACGAATTCGAATTAGAATATGTCTATCACACGTGCTAAAAGTGGAATGTTATTTTAAATAAAATGTCCTATTGAAAATTTTCATAAAACGGCAGTATGTAATAAATTATTTTAGGAAAGTCAAAGTATGACCTCAAATATTAAATATTTGAATACTTCGCAAAAAATGAGCCATTATTTAAATCAACTAATATGTTAATACGTGTCAATAAAGATTGTAATATTAATTGCATATAATTTTAATTGATTACTGTATGGAGTTATTTACTGATATATGTAAAGAATCCATAGAATATCTTCGTTCCTGTTGCGTTGTTCTTAACCATTGTTTATGCTCACATAAATAAGGATATAGCGGAACTACTAACACACTTATATCATCGACTGATGCCATAGGTGAAAATTTTTCTTCAGTTTCATTCGAATTTTCTGATTTACCAACCCACACTCTCCCAATTAATCTTCCTCTCGCGGCTTGTACTAATTCTTGAGCACCCATTGTAAGTCTATCAAAACAATGATTTCGTTACAGTATACGACAAACAAATTTAAATTGTTATAATAAACTTATAATAGCAGTACCTATATTCTAAGGAGGGTGTGTCTGGTGCAAGAGTTTTACGTAATATAGTTGCCGCAGCTTTGTCAGACACAACATCCCATAATCCATCAGTAGCAACAATAATACAATCTCGTTCAGTAAGATTGCAGTCATCAAGGTTCAGTGATTGTACTTCTGGTTGTGAAGATAAAAATGGCTTAATGCTAATACCTGTATTAGCTGCTTTCAAGCCATGGTCTCCGAACCCTCTAGTCACCCCAATCGTGCCCATAACTCTGCTCTGAAACTCATTATTATTATTTTTGAAAACATACGTTTATAAGTTTGATAAACACTACAGGAAACTTACTCTTTTACCATGTCCAGATATAAGAGGCAGTTTTAAATCGACTTGTGTCAATGTTTTATATGCCCATCCTGTCATGTAAGGCTCCCTGTACAGTACCAAGGAGCCTAATTCTTTCTGTAAAGGTCTTTTCCTAAATTCCAACGGAGTGAAGTGGCCTTTTAACAACTCATTACTCCTCAAGAAACCTAAAGCTCTAACACGATTCGATTCTGAATCGGGAGTATGATCTCTAGTTAATGCACGTTGGCTTTCTCCCAACACTAGCACAGTCCTATCATATTATAACTCTGTCATGTACCACCAAATTGTAATCTTGTGTACAAAATGTTTTATTGTGCTAACCTGGAATCACCAGCACCTGCTGCATATAGCCTACCATTGAGAAATAAAATAGTAATAGCAGTGCATCCTCCTCCACCACCTTGAGCTTGTGCTTCAACCATTTGGTCCATTTCTCTATATGCTAATTCTATAGCACCAGTTACTAGATCCCTGCCTTTGATAAGTTCTTCTTCATTTTCATTTAATAAAGCATTACCTGGTATTGCCATCAACCTTGCCTAAGTAGAATTATTAGTAATGGCAGAAAGCCATACGTCATTGTATTAACAGTTCTATGAAACAAGTTACCAACCATAATTATCCTGTGTAAATGTAATCTTGCTGTAAGAGCAACTTGATATCCGGCATGGCCATCGAACATAGAAAACATCACATAAGGTAATGTAATATTTACATCTGATAATTTAAGATCTCCTCGCATCGCCGATGCTTGATCTTCATTCCACGTGCTCTTGCCAGCATTTATACACTCCGCGTATCCAGCACACCATGGTAAACGACTCAAGTCTCTTGGAACTATTATAGGTCTTACTCTATGATCTGCACTGACCTATAAATGAAATTCCAAATACTAAGCCAAACTTGTGTATGTTTTTAAATTAGATTTATGTTTTACAGGTGTCAATTAATAGAACGTATATATCAGACGAGAAAGTAATTTATGTTTTGCTCACAGTAATAAGTGATATACCTGTGTTTCTTCAGTGGTTAAGCCCAAAAAATTAGGGCGACTATAAGGTTTATTCTCAACCTCTACGGTAAAGTTTGAATTAATGTAATCTGTCACCATATCGGTATCCGAATCGTTCGGATACTGTAGGCCAAGTTCACTTGCGCCTACTGCATTCATTAATGCTGACTTAAATCGATTCAACATCTTTCTATTATACTTGTGTTAATACAAATTCACAATACTTTATCTACACAGATTTAGTAGACTGTTTTTACCAGACGGAACACGTGTACACAAACATTGTAGTTTATAGTTAAGTTCATTAGATCACAGTATTTGGTATCAGGGTAGAACAAAGTGCACTGGGCAACATAAGGTTCAAAATAGACGACTCTATGTAACCAATCTTTCAGTTAGCTGTCACCTGTCGAATGTTCATTAGTAAATTAATCCACTGTTTGCAACAATATACATTTCTTCTATAGAGAAAACTGTAGTGATATAAAGGCAATGTACATACCGTGCTCTAAAAATACATAATCGTGTAAATTTGAAACATTTTGTTGACAAAAAACTGTCAACAATGCACGAGGTTATATCTTGACGAAGAACCCAGTGGAACCCAGCCTTGCCAAACCATGGAATTTTACGCGCATGCCCATTCGCTTCTGCTACACTTTCATTGGCTACACAGTTCAGTACTGTAATAAGGCATAGGTGCCAAATATCTCTCTTCACCAACGTCAGCCCCAACTAAAGTAAAGGAATGAATCTACATCATCGATATTACAAAAAGAGCTCGAAAGTACTTCTCCTGAACTATCTAACCATTTTGAATAATAATTTCACTATTGGAAATTATATTTACAGATAGACATAGACTATATATAAAAGTAAAAATATTGTGCACATAAAGGCATATGAATAATATTATGCATGATTTAAATCACTGTTCGCATATTATTTTAAACGTGTCTTAAATTATCTTTCTATATAGATGGTCCATAATTGTTCTTCATAATAAGTTTCATAGTTTTTAAAGAGTATGTTTTAAAGAGAACGCGTTTAAAATTTATTCAGACTGAAAGGTTATACTTCACCGAAATGAACAATAAATAAATAAATAAATAAATTACTCCCATCCGGCCGTAAAGAAACGATTCCTCGAGAAATATTATAAGGGGCCCTTCACCACCCATGTATTATCTCACATGGGATAGCCTTGAGTGCGATAGTGCGGCGCACTATGCGCAGGCGCGAGAAATCCCACGATCTGGCATAATACGTACAGGTGCTATTAATATAACATTAAGCGATATCTGTCGGCAATTGTGCGTACTCTCGACATATGTTTGATCATAAAAAAATATACTGGCAGCTACTACAAATCTACCGAGAAGCACCCATCAGCGCCCATGCATTGCTTTTGTAAGTTAGGAAGACCTTGAAATTTGCCTCAGGCCAGCGCCGCCTTGTACACGTTCCAATAATTACGTAATAAATTTACACGGGTTTTATGATAACATCGATGAGAAGGAATCCTATCATCGGTGGTAATACTGAATCTCTCCTCGGCGCTCAAACTCAAAATCACAAGAGTGGGACGCATGGGAGCTGATGGAAATCAGTGAGAGCTTTGGAGAGCTTGCAACCACTTGCAACTGTTGTGACTGGTTGTGACGCGTAATGCACCAATTTCTGCTGCGTGTAAGTACTGGAAGTACTCACGCTCCAGTGTTGAATCAACACTACTACAACAAAATCTATTTACCAAATGTCTTGGATAAATAATCGCAAGTATGGTTGACTTAACTTTGTATAAGCAATGTATTGAGGAAATTAGACAATATGCATCTCAATGTAATATATCAGAAACAAAGACTACTCAAATTTTTGAAAGTTGCTTTAAACGTTTAGAAGCGAAACAGTCCAGGAAGACGCAGAAACGTTTTCAACCATGTAGGACTTTAATATATTTTCTTCTCACATCAATAATTTGTTTAGTATACATGCGCAACAGTGCATCATTTAACAGTACCATAGTAAGAAATTTGCAGAATTCTATTTATCCTGGTTTAAGGCTGCTTCGTAAACTGGCTGTACCTATTATTAATCATTATCCAAGTTTGTCAGGTAAGATAGCACCATTATATTAATGATTCTTTTTTTTGCAATACAGCCTTACATAAAACGGACACAGTATACTTGTTATGTTTGCAGAGTTGTACGATGAATGGTGTCTGATAGAGAATCCATATTTTTTTGTTGGTGAAATGGATTGTTCACCATGCATGAACACACATACTATACCTGAACTAACAGGATGCAATATTAGTAGATCACGTAACATTGGCAATCCATATATTACATATGACAAGGATACCAAAATTGATTTAAAAGATATATTCCAGATATATTGGAATAATTCTGATATTTTTCAACAAGATGCTGCAAGAATCTCTTGTAATACCAAAGCATTTAGGTATTATTACAGAGCTAAACTGTTTGATCGTATTTAATGTGCGATTAAATTTGATTAACTTCATTGACATATTATAACTATATATTCTGATGTCTTCGGCAATTAGTGCAGGCAATGTGCATATATTTTAATACATTTTATATCAAGAAATACTTATTCTAATAAATTAGTAATACATACACTTAGCCTTTACTTTAGGTTTATTTATACTTTTTCTTTGTACAGAAACATCCAAGATGTAATAAGTAAGAGAATAGATTTAAATCCTTCAAAATTCCTTAATACTCACATAACATGGAGGGTAAACCGCATGAAACCAGGTAGAATATTACGAAAATTATTTTCGAGACCAAAAGAAACTCCTAAATGGTGGGGGCAAAGTGTGGAGAAATTTATTTTAATTGATGAAGCACATTCTCCTCCTTATAATCTGGTATAGCAATTGAAATTATATGGTATACTAAAAATACATATAATGTTTAAAAGAAATTTTAATATTTAACCACTGACACATAAATGAAATAACATTTTAGAATAGAATTGTTATTTTGTAATCTGAGTATGTGCAAATGTTGATTAAGATAGTAATACATAATACTTTATTAGGTATTTTTGTGTTCTTTGTTCAGCATGTAGCTATACATGTAAATAATGTGCAAGTATCCATTTAAAAACATTTTCGAAGTACTTGACACTCATTTCATTTCCCTATATGGTACGCATGATTTTCATGCGCCAACAGAGAATACAAAAAGATCTGCTTCATATTACGTAACATGTATACATTTTTCATTATTTCAGCCCAATCCTGAGTGCAGCAATGTCATAGTGCAATGTACTCAGGGAGCAAGGCTCATTAAAATGGTGCCAAGTATAGAGTGCCTTCCAAATTGTAAAACATTTACTGTTGTGTTGTCCACCGGATATACTTGTAAGTATAAGATATACATATACTTTAAACAAATCTTAGATGGTATCACAAGTTACAATATCAATTTTTTCAGTGTGGTATAACTGGTGGTACTGGCGACCTGTAAGTTTACCCATCTCAAATGCAACCACCATGTCTATTAATTATCTCACTTCATATTGTTAATTAAATATCCTGCAATAATAATCATCATACAATGTATTTATTATAAGTACTTGATACTTTACTAACTAAAGTAAAACATCTGATTTAGATCCTGTTTGAATGGTAATGCATGTATAATCATACTTTTAACAATATGAATTAATGTATTAATTTATATCATATACATAAAATTAATGTAAATGCACACAAGTGCCTTCACTTCAAAGTGCAGATAATGCAATAAATTAAATTACAATTGACTCTAATTATTTTAGGAGAGTTGATTTTATAAGTAATTTACCAATTGACATTATCATCGGTTTATTGACCACACCAAAGTAAACTCGATAAAAATTACGACTAATTGTAAGAGATTAATCATACTTGCAAAGCAACTGCTGTAAAAACATACATAACAATGCTACTTGATAAAAACTGTAAGAGACAATAAAAGTATGAGATTTAATGTCACAGGGACCATTATTGCTTAGAAGATACTAACCGTGTAAGTAGAAAGACAGTTCATACGCGTCACATTTATTTGATATTATATTTGGTGATTGTACATGTTTCAATGAAATAAAAGAGAAATATTCATCAGCCTTCTTTGTTTGTAGAAAGCAATAAATAACCTTTTATTATTGCTATTATTGCAATTAAGGTTGTGTCATATCCATGTATACATAACTTATTTATAATCACAAATAATTTATTACACTTAGTAAATCACTAATTTGCAAGCTCATACATTATATACACACTTTTTTGAGTTAACTACATTTATATATCTGAATTAATAATATTACTATTAAATTATACATAAAGTAATGCATATTCATTTCTTATTAGCAATTTAAAACTTATGCTTTGATAGTATACATATTTGTACAATAATACGCCTAAATAGGATTTAGGAATGATATACAGAATTGTATAATTTATTGAAAGTTACTCAAACTTCTCTTTCAATTTCTGTTTGTACAAGACAGGTACTAGCGAAAGTAATGCAAAGATGGATAACAAAATTATACTATACCATGACCATGCATCACTAGAAGAAGTTAGTTTATGTAGTGTTTGACCAGCTTGTATTGCTACAAAAGAAGGTGGCGCAACACCAAAAAATGTACCTACTGTGAAGGGAATCATAGGCACACCAATTACAGGACTAGCTAAATTGATAAACCAATTTGGAAGAAGTGGTGTCATTCTAAGAAATAGCATATAATTGAACAGGTGATCTTGATGCTTTGTTACCATTACAGTCCATTCATTTGCCTTTACTGGAAAGTATTTAAAAAGTAACTTTCTTCCTAGTAACGATGACAGAAGATAGCACAATGTGGCCCCAATTGCACTGCACGTGCACACAAGTGAAAGTGCGAGTGGAAATGGGAATAAAAATCCTGACAAAATGGACAAAAATATAGAGCCAGGTATAGCAAATGTTTGCAAACTATTGAAAAATATGTAAGGAATTTAATACCTGTATACTATAATATATCTATATAAAAAGCAAGGCAATTTACAAATACAGACTCATGAGAAAAGGATACAATATGTAAGTGATGAACAATCCCGCCAAAACTTGAAAGTAATACATGTCTTTATAACTTTCTAGTACTCTACCCAGGTTTTTTGCATCTTCAATATGAAATGGCAATTTCATATATTGTCTTTCATCTCTGCAATTCAAGAAATACATAATAAATATTAATACTCAAATTAATTATACTAGTATAACTTTTTGTATGAAAAAGAGTTCATACTCTGACAAATCTGGAAAGCTTGCGTATACGTAGATCAAAGCAGCCAAAGATGTAATAAAAATCATTCCAACAGTTAATATAGCTCTTCTTGCTGATGTTTCCTTTTTAGCATTGTTAATTGACACTAAAAGATATATTCATGCTAGTATATAAGCGACATATATTTTTAAACATGTGAATAATTTTTAAAGTTCGTGTCAATTTGTAACCATTCAACATGTTTTAATTGTTATGCTTAGCAGCAGATACTTATTTGGTTACATTGTATGTTTTCTAATGTAAAGTTTGACACTGTCGAGAACACCGACACGTCTAAAATTTCTTGCTCATTTTAAAATATTAAGTACATTGTGAAACACATGACACGGCACGCGAGAAACATTGGTTATTTGATTTCGATTTAGCATGTGACTTTCTCACATGCGTAACACATACGTTATTCTTTAAAAAATGATTAAACAGAAATAACCTTTACTTTTCTGTATTACGAAAGCTAATGCTGTAATTCAGTAAATATTAATTATCGGATCTATTACACTGAAATATGTATTACCATTAAGCGTATTCGTTGTTCCACTCATCTTGCAAGTTTATGTGACAAACAACTTCAACTATCCTTTAGGCTTCGCATATAGGTTTTGTGATTATAGACAGTCACGATTCCAAATAATTTCCAAGAAGTTAAAATATTTAACGATCTTCATATTCAGTACTGATTTGCACTGATTTGTACTGATGAGTGATGACTGATATTTACGAATGCATTGTGAACGTAATGGAACTGAATGGAACGTAACTACTGATAAGTACGAAAAGGAACTACCAGGTGGTGCTACTCTCATGCAAGAACTACCAGTGATAGTAAAATTATAGTAATGATACTCGATGATTTTTACGAATCCATGCAGCGGCACGTGTGTTGAATATTCGAATTAATATTAACGCCATGTTGTTTCAGTGCGATAAAATATTGCGGCGGTAGAAACAAATCGAAATGAAATATCGATTATGCAAGCAAATCCACCGAGGAGAGAGTAGATGCGTTTTTCTTCACTCGATCTCATCTTAATTTGAAATAAACTGAGCTAAACTAAGTTGAGATTTGGTGAGATTATTTGATCTAAGAATTTTTTTTAATAGAATAGTCAATAGCGGCTCGGCATCCGAAGAAGAGTTCTCAAAAAGGATCAGTGGTTATACATTTAGAGGGGCCTCTATCAGTCTCCATTTGGCATAACTACATAGCAAATCAACATACTTTACATTCTTCATAGGTATCGTGTTGATTGAACAGGCAACTGCAATTATCTCCGGGACCTGCCGGAACCCGGCAAAGCGGCCCCTTCAAATACATGGGCACTGATCCTCTTTAACAATCTCTCCTCAGTACTGTATACTATCTGCAGTAACAGTTAATTTGTGCGTTATACGATGTTATCGTAAAGCAATACTATATATAATTAGGGTAAAAGTGGGGTTGAGGGGACCCACCTCCGATGACCTTGAATTTTACATATGTTGTCAAGGACACTCTCCTGAATAACGTGCAAAAAATTGTAGGCCGCGGACGCTGTTCGTTAAAAAGTTATTAACAAACAAAGTTAGTGAGAAGTAAATGGAATCTTAATTGTACGACACCATGTACATTCGTAACACTTCACTCTAACTTATATTTGTATTAGTATGAATGAATAGTACATGTGTGAGCAGGGGGGCGCAGCCCTCATGACTTCAAAGATCCGAAGGTTTTAGTCGGCACTCATTGTTTGTTACAAAATTAGGCAAAACAGTAGAAGCTATGGAGATTGATCTAACCAGAAAGGCTTTCCACGCTCTCAAGTTAAGATTAATTTATTATTGCGCGGGCGGGCGCGTAAGCGCCCGTGCCGCGCCTAACCATCGCACCTGCCTAACCCTTATTAGGCTCCCCGCCTAACCTAATCCTAACCTAACATAACTCGCCTAAGCTTTATAAGGGTAACAAAAATAGAGCAAGGCGTTACGAATATATATGGCGTCGCATACTTAAGGTTCCACATAGTTTTCGCTAACTTCTTTCCTTAATAACTTTTTAACGAACAGCGTCCGCGGCCTAAAATTTTTTGCACGTTATTCAGGAGAGTGTCCTTGACAACATATGTGAAAATGAAGGTGATCAGAGGTGGGTCCCCTCAACCCCACTTTTACCATAATTAGTATTACGTTATGCAGATTGAAATATTAAATTATAATCAAATTTACAAGTAGATAATGTAATGAGTAGAAAAGTAGAAAATCATAAATTGCCTGATAAAAATTGAACTACTCGGCGGACAAATAAATAACACTGTAGAATTATAGAAACTCTAATTTGTATCGTACTAATCGGTGTAATATAATTTACATTGCTCAACTACCGTTTTCCTGTGTTGAAGGTATATGAATATTTTTTTCTTGTACGGGATTATGTCGGTTCTGTTTACATATGTTAAGGACTTCATCCACCTTCGACGATTCCGGTATATTTCTGGCTAGGGCTGTTTTCTTTTTACCAGAATTTTGAAGATCATTGAGTCTATTTTTGTACTTCCTTTCTTTACTTACAGCTCTTAGCTTCGCCTGCGGTCCAGAATGGTCGCAGCTGTAACGCTTCGTGTTATTCAGTAGAATCAACTTCAGAATTTTTACAGTCATGCTTGACTGTTATGTACTACGTACCATGTAATTCTTCATCTCAGAAACAGTCATACACTAATCATATTTCCGGACGTAATAAAATTTATATAATACTGTTTGCGAAACGATTTCAGCAGTATATGTTAATTTACAAACCGACATTTTTACATTACAATTAAAATGCTTTTTACTCCGATAAACATTCATTTGTTTGAAAATGATTTATTATTTCTTCGAAAAAGATAAATTCAATAATTTCACTAAAGCCGCAACACGAAAAATTTTAATAAACTCGTGCTATTAATAGCAGGAATACATTTTTCTGCAGAAATGTCTTTATAAGTCATTTTTAACTGAAGCATCTTGAGCACTTTGAAAAAAGCCATAAGGTAGGCCATACAAAAGACCCAGGATTTGGTGTGGCAAAGAAAAAGCAACCAAAGGGATATCATGCAAGGAAAGAGTAACTATATCTTTCATGCACGTTGCACCGGGTTTAATCGTTACATCGTCAAAATCATAGAAACGAGCAAGCTGAGAATGTTACAAAAAGTAACTGTGGAAACTCACCAAATACTCTCCATATACAATTTGTCCACTAGATAATTAATGTCAATCCTTTTTCGCCCGATTTATTAGGCCATACGGAGTAATCTACATTTTTTGTCATTCCTTACAACCCACGTCATACATTCGCATACATTTGATTGGAGAAACTTGCAAACTAAATGCAACGACAAGGTCACGTCATTTTACATTATACATTAATACGGACCATGGTATCGGCTAAAATCCAACTAAAAAACCATAACATAACATACATTAATACGGACGTTCCTTTATTTCAGCGAAGAGAGAAACAATTCCACTCCTCATCATAAATTATTTGCAATGGAATTCGTGGGTTGCAGTTTATCGTTTGCTGTATGGCAGAAGGAAAATATAATTGAAAACTCAAAAATGTCCTCCACGAAGTTAAGGTTAATCTTTCAGGTAAAATTATACCTGTACAGTTGATGTAAAAGGATCTCAACGAGTATCCTTTTAACCACGCCCTCCCTCTCCCACGTTCTTTCCAAGTTTTCTTCTACCTTTCGAACCGGCAGAGATTTTCCCTCTTACAATACCCGCTTCATCTCCTTCCACAGCCTTTCTCAATTCCTCCATCCCACTTGGGCTCTCTCCTTTCTATTATGCCTACTTTATTGCCTGCGTCCTTTTCCCACTCTCGGTCTATGCGCGCGAGCAAGCCGTGGGCGGAAATTAGTACAACTCCTCGGACTAGTCGCGTTGCGACCGCGCGATGGTGAGCACGCATCCGAGCACCACGTCGCGACGGAACCGAAGTCGAGAAGAAAGATAGGAAGGTGGAGGAAAAGGGATTAAAGAGAAAAGAGAGAGAGAGAAATGTACACGAAAATCAAATGGACCTTCTCGAGAATCGACCGATAAATTTCTCCCGCTATTTTACATCTTTTCGTATACTCTGGTTTTTTTTATTAACTTGTGAAAGCGCGGCGTGCACGTTGTCTTTTTTAAAACGGAGTGCGTAGAGGACGAACCGTAGCGCGGTATTTTGTAAACGTATAAAAGCCGGGGAAATTTTCTCGCGTTTAATGCGTACACCGTACTACAAGCCGAATATTTCAGTCTCCGATTCCGCATTGTGCTTATCGTCCAGATCAAGCCTGTGGAAGCAAGCGAACGAGAAGAGTGGATTAGAAGTAGCCTAGCTTTTGCGGCCCGTCACGCGCATCGAAAGGATTACAACATGACAGATCCAGCACCACCGAAGGCAACGTGAGTATAGAACAATCCATACGCACAGGATACACCTTTAACGAGAACCTTTTTTTTTTAATGGAATCGAAAATCTTCCACGGTGAGAAAAAATTCGTTTCGACGAGTTTTATTTTACGTTTGGCGCGCTCGACTTTCCACGGTTCAACTTCGCAAGCTTTCGAACATAAGAAACTTTGTTTGTTGAAATGCAGTCTACCGAAAGTTTACTTTCGGAAGTTTACGTTTCAGGGTAGCTAAGATTCGGATGTTTAATAAGATCGATTCGAACCCCCAACTGCGAGAATATCCTATCTAGGTACTACTGTTGACAAAACAAACTACAGATATGCTTGACCATTTCCTGTTGTTCCTTAGCTGAGATGTTTTTGACGTCAGAAGCGAGGCAGCTAGCGTCAGATCTGATGATCAGTAAGAGACTTCCATTTAAAAATCAATAATTATCAATGCTTATCGGATCACTATCTATCGGAATTCATTAATCAAATTTCATTATTGTTATTATTAATTACTTGTGACCCTGCTTAAAAGTTTTCTTGGGATCATCTTTCAGTACCACTTGGATATATGAACATAGAACCGCCACTTTGCCCACGGTGTTGTTACATGTGTTATAAACAATCCAATAATTTACGGTGGTATTCGATTGACAAACTAATGGTATTCACGGATTGTGTTACTATTCTGACATTCTTGCGTTCTTGACCGGAGAGTCTATCACGAAGCACGATTAACCGAACAAACAGGACATCAAACAGGATTTTTTATAATTCGCTATTCGCTAATTAAAGGACGATAAGTTTGATTCGTCAAATATACGTACGATCCATTGTACGCGATTATGTTTCCGTTTTGTATTTTACAGGGAAGAGATAATGTAAGGTTCTTTTTTTTCGAAGCGTCGTAATACAGAAATTTCACGACGAATGGAAAAACTGTTGGTAAATTTGTTCAAAAGCGATTTTAAAAATGAACAGTAATTTTCACTATTGAGAAGGAATGTTCACCAACGCTCTGCGATACATCAACGGCAATTGAACGACATACTTCGGATATTTTGAATTCCTACGAAAAAGTCTGAAAACAAACACTTCCGCAACTTGGTGGAATTTAATCGAAGAGACGCCTGCTTTGCGTTCCCCTCCGTAACATTTACATCCGATTCATTTGTGCGCACGTAATTCGTACAAAGTCCACTTTCACGGATATTTCGTGGCACGTATACTCGCATAAAACACGCGCGTTACCGGCAACGCTAGTGAAGAGCTATTTTTTCGATGTTTATTGAAATCTCGGCGGGAAATAAGCAGATCGCTGCTCTCTCGAAAGCCCGTCAGAGGGTAGGGCCTGGCAGGGGAAGGTTGCCATTTCATCGTTTCGTATCAACAGTGGAAGAGTACACGAATATTCGTTGATGAGCTTCATTCTTGAAATTCTTTCAATTTATTCGAAGCTTCAGAACGATGCACCCTTACGCGTAAAGATCTACGCGAATCGACATCGACCTAGAAGAATCACGACACTTACGGCTACTCCTTTCTCATATATCTCTCGTCTCTCTAGTCTCTCCATCCATTTTCTCTTTCATTTACCCTCCGTGCCATCCCTTCTCACCGGTATCACGGGTGCCGATCAAATTCCTTTTACCATCGTATATTTCCGCTCGGATGCGTCAAAGCCGGTCTTTATTCCTTTTGTTTCATCCGCCGGATAACGGCGTCCCTCCCGATGAGCTAGTCGAACGTGTCCGCTAGGTATTTAGGTTTCCCCGTGGATCGCGCGCGCGCGCGCTGAACGATGGTCACGTAAAGTTCCCTGAAATCGTCCGGTTGGACGTGTCGGCAATTGTGGATAACTCGTCACGATTCTCCGGCTCTCCCAAAGGAAGGTAAACGTCCTTCCTTCGGACCCTAATATCCGTCGAAATCGTTTCGAAAGCTCGTTCGACGTCCTTTGCAAACTAAAGAATGTTTAACTAAAATTACCGATGATCGCATAAAACGACATAGACCGAGCGTTTTATTATGTGGACGTGCATTGTCCCAGAGAAGAGCAGAATTCAAAGCACGAGAGAATGCGCTTCGATGCTCGATTGCGATATTTTTATGCCCTCGTGCAAAGAAAATCGTAAGAATGAAAGTATCGAGAACCGGGTGACAAACGTCCCTGAAAAAGAACAATTCGATACTGGAAGCTGCACCACACTTTTTTGTTGCGCGATATCCACGCCATTCTCTCTGGAAGAGCGCGATATTAATCGCACACTCGAAACAATTTACACTTATGTCTGTAAGACGATGGTGTCTGCTTGTTGTTACCGTTAAAGCCACGCCTGCGGGTCTGTTGAACCGTTTGACTTTACTTCGTTGCGAGAAATAAGAGAGGGAATTACGCTAAATGGCATTGAGCGCGAGGAGGAGAAAAGGGAAGAGAAAAGCGAGGAGACTGCGCGCTCGTAAATGTGAAACAATCGCGAGAATTAAAGCTGTAATTAAAATTGCAACTCCCCTTGGACAAGCATGCCGGACGTTAATTGAGGGTTGCGGAGAAGTGCGAACAAGGGCGAAGAAAAGGAGGGAAACCTGTGAATCTTTCCCCGTCTCTGGATTAGAGACTCTTGGAGATCAGGATCCTTAATTCTTTCGTGGCAAAAGTTTATATCTGTGCAGTATAAAACGTATCGTTTTGCACGTAACAAGTACTCCCCCGAACGTAAGTGAACTTTTCCAAGTAGCCAGGCCTCTCATTTTGCACGTGACGAGAACAGCCTTACAAGGGACGACTGTACCAATTCTATTCGTATGTACAGGAGTATGCCGCGAGGACGAGCGGTGAAGTTAGCATTCGTGAGCAGAAAGAATTTGGCAAGTGTCCAATAAAATGGTCATTTCCAGAGAAAGGGTTAGAGGACCGTTACAAATACTGCAATTACATTTCCTACTGAGAAGATCCTTATACGGTTATGCAACTCAACGTGGAATCGCGGAAGAAATATTTCATACGGTATGAGCTGGCTCCTGGTGCAAGCAAGAAAATCCTCGCCGTTTGGAAACCATGGTCTCATGGTTAGGTCTTGTACCACGGTCACTGCTAGAACCAGCGAGGCACGATCGCATTGCGCGCAAGCGAGCAGCCAGGCCAGAGGTCTCCCCCAGGTTTAATCCACAGGACTGGCTGCTGAGGCATGTAAACCGGTTTAGGCCCTTATTCCCCGCGGAGAGGACACTTTTTTAACTTACTATTATTAGAAGCGCACACGCGCGAGTGTGCACGAGCTCGCGTTTACTACACGCGTGTCCGCCACTTGCATATCCGTCAAGGGAGAACTCCGGGATGATCCACGCGCTTCGAAATTGAATTAAGTAAAATTGGAGCGAGAGGTGTGGAGAAGATCGAGTAACGCGAGATCTTTGCAAGATTAGGGTGTTGGTTGGTAGTTTTGTAATCGTCGACCGAGTGCATTCTTTCCGTACGTGAAATATTGTGAAGAAGGAGGATGCACGACGTGCATCGATAGTCAACAGATAATCTCACCCTTCCTATTGTCGAATGCCAAACATCGTGGCACACCGAAGATTAGGTGTATGACAACGACAAAACGTGAAGATAATAGGAGCTACGAGACTTTCAGCTGCAAGGCAGGTGGAAGAGAAGACTTCAAACCCGTCGAACTCTATCGTGGATCCAACGCGGGCCATGTAAAGATGTGTGAATTATTCGAATTCGAAAGGTGGATGATAAGATTCAAATTTTTTGTTGAAAAAACGATTCGATTCGGATTGGAAAACTTTGATTCGCACATCTTTAATCTCTCGATTATCATGGAAAGAGGAATACCGACAGGATCAAGGAACCCGTGCAGGTCTTTGGATCCTTACGAGGCTGTGCGTCGCGTCTCCCATTGGCCGTCGCACTATCCGGAAAAAAGAAGCGCACCCTCGATAACGCGATTACTGACCCTGCGTAAGAGTCAGCTGCAACGTTTGCCACTCCACGGTGGCGGGTAATACGTATCGATGTGGAGATTGAGACGCGGGTCACGAAGAGATGAGACCCCTCGGCGGAAGATTGCATTTGCATCTCCCACGAGCGAGAGCGGCCGCACGATAAACTCTCCTGCATTCTGATTGCGCCCACTAGCGCGCATTACGCAGCTCCGCGAGACACTCGTCGCGAATTGCGTATGTAGGATGCGCAACTCGAGAAATATGACACCCGCGTACTGGCAATTTTAAGTAGGTGAGGAGAAACTCGAGGGACACCTTAAACGAATAACCGACGCGTTCTAGTTTTTCTTCCTTTTTTCCCCCTCTATCTCTCTCTTTCTCTCTTTTTTAGCTCCTCTTTACAGGACACATACCTTTTACTGCTCTTTTATTGCTACTGCTGGTCGTGTTTGGAACTCGTCGCCGCCAACTGCGCGCAAGGCATCCACCATTGGTGGGTTTAAAAATGCTACCTTTTTTTTTGTTGAGAAACAATTGAATTATTTGTCTTTTTCCTTGTTTTTTATTGTAACTTTCGGAAGCTTATATGGGACCTCAGGTCCTGTAGCTTAATAAATATTCATTCATTTATTTATTCATTCTTTTTCTGTCCACTTTGTGTACGTTCACACGAGGGAATGGATTCGCGAGTCCAGGCGATGCAGGCGCGCTTAAATTCGACGACACATGTGCGTTTTTGACTCGAAGCGATTTATTTTCAATTTTGCAAGTAAAGCGCTTAATTGTGTATCCTCGAGACAGACTTGTATACCGCGATACTTATTACAAAGATTCTTTATTCATCACTTTCGCCGCTCTCGAAAACCTCGTGATCCTACAAACGACCGTGGCGATAATGATATTTGTTATCTGTTATTTATTAATTCTGTTCAAGGTGATGTACGAAAGGATCCCGTTCGAATCGCGATATTCGAAAATTCTTCACGGCAGTTTCTCTTACGGTCTTCATTGATCCCAACAAAGCTCGTGGGTCCTACAATATACCGTGACGATATTTGTCGTGAATGAATACGCGCGTATAGAGAAAAAGACGCGACGCACAATGGTTGGGTAGGAACACTGACGTAGATGGATCGTGATCCAACTGCGGATGTAATTACATCGCGCACGAGCCGGAAGTGGAAACGGCCCGTGCACTTTTGCCGCTTAAAGAGCGGCTTTATACGGACGAGTTACGGCGATCGGCAGTGATCGACGTCCAGATGCCCTCCCGCGACCTCTTCCTTCTCCATTTCCCTTCCTGCCGTTCTCGCTCTCTCTCTGTTTCCTCGATCCTCTCCCTCGTCAAGTTCGGCTACAGCAGACGGGTGCTTGAGAAATTTTGGCCACCGACTTTTTAATTCAACGTTACTTTATCCTCGTTCGATACTCACGAGGTGCGCGTTAGTGTACAAAATTACAATGTGGAGCTCCGTGTGTTTGCAATTAATCTGCACCTGATAGACGATGCATCGATAATGTGCAATCTATGCAAAACGAGCTTTCGCTTTTTTAACTCTTTGGGGCACGGGATTTTAGAGAATAAAATAGACCCATGTAGCGCAGAGATTTTCACATAAAAGCAGGAAAAAAAGATCATCGCAATAAAAAATTCCGCTTGATGAACCTGTACTGGCATGTTGAAACTTGCCAACACAAGCGAATACATTTGTGAACATTTGTGTGACATTTGTTGAACGGTATTACCAATTGCTTTACGTAAATAAGACTAAATATAAACCTATGCGTACGTACCTATTGCAATATTTCGAGGTGGGTGAACTTTTAATACCACCGTGCGCCAAAGAGTTAAAGCAGGTTAAAAGGAAGCAAAGAGAGAAAAACACTCTGTGAATGTCTGCGCGTTCTTCGTGCGGTGTCGTCGAGTCCGAGATGCACGTGGCTACGCCGCACCGCCTTAACCCTCTTGATCGACCGTCTGCCAAAATTGTAAAACCCGTTGTTATTACTTGTAATGCACGGCTGGTCACCCGGTTGGCACTGGCGCGCTCTCGAACATTTGGCACGCAAAAGTTTCGCCATACCTCTCCTTGTAATTAATTTCGGCGTGGGTCGCTCAAACGTTTCGCGAGCCGATTCTATAAATATCCAATATTTATTCCCCCCGGCGTCATCATTTATTTTCACGATTTCCTCGCGATCGTCGCGCGGCCCCGTGACGCCTCGCGCATTATTTTACGCGCTCCGAAAAATATTTAGAATTACGATCGATGGGCGAACTTCCGCTCGCGCTTGGTGCTCACGTGCGCGATCGCGGCGCGTGAACTTCCGCGTGAAAGTGAAGCTCGAAAACACGCTCGTGAATACGAGTCGAGGAAGGAAGCGGTAAGAACGTAGAAGGCAGGAAATGAAGTGGAGGGAAGGAGGAGCGCGTTGTTGCGCAAACTTCTCTTTGAACATGATAAATGAGTACCGAATTGAACCGAAAGAAAAGTTTGAGGAGAAGAAGGTAAACTTAGCTCGCGAGTCTCCCACCATCTCGATCTCTTACGCCAGTGGCCGGCAGACTTATTACTCAACAGAGCCAAGGATCAACAGCACAACGATTGTAATTTCTTTCGAGAGGCACATTTTTAAACTAAAACTATATAGGCAGGATTTTTCTATAGGTAGGCAATTTCACTTACACTCCCCTCTAACGCCACTTCTTCAAAAAATATACTCGCCCAGGCCGAAAACTGACGTCTACGCATGTGCTACGAAGTGTCAATCGCGCTGTACGTGCGCGCCCACACATGGTGTTTTGTGGAAAAGTCCCACTTAAGGAGCCAAAGAGCCCTGTCTTTCCGACCCCTGCCTTACGCGATCGAATGTTTTCAGGTGATGCCGAGGGAAGCTTGCCCTGGGCTGCTGTTGTTCGTGGCGTCGCTCTTGGTCAGCCTTTGCTCTCCCGCCGGCACCACTTCCGGCTCCCAGCATCCGGTGTGCAAGCCTGGCCTCGAGTTCTGGTCGAGCGAGGGCGACTCTTGCTGGCCTTGCACGAGATGCGCTCCTGAGTTCACCGTGAGCCCGTGCGAGGTCCATAAAGACGCGATATGCGGGCCCCTCTCGGCACTCGAGCTCAACTGGTCCTTCCTCTCGACGAGAAAGAAGCCCGTGACCGGTCAAGAAAGATTCGATGGCTTCAGGTCCAAGATGCGCTGGAGACTTTCCGACCCCGATAGTCAGGAGGTTAGGCGGGAGGCAGGAGAGCTCGAGGATCTCGTAAAGGAGAACGAAGAGGACGCAGGACGAAGGGACAGAGAAGCCCTAGTCGCCGATTTTCTCTCACAGGAATCGAAAGTAATTTAATTGGTTGTTTTTTGAGGAGAGATCGTTACGTAAACACTCGAGTGAAGTTGAGACCACCCGGAGCGCTACCGTAGACCGACGTGCAGTGGTCCATTTCGTGATTCAAGCTGAACGAGATTAAGAAAGCGTGAATTTTCTTTTTACTTGCTACACTTTTATGGTCCAGGATACATTGTCACCCCATAAGCACTTGCACACCTTCTTCGCTCAGTAGGCCGTAACCTGACTTTGATGTTAATTAGACAATATTTAGTGGCCTGTACGGCGGAAATTTTTAAGGGATGAAGCTACTTTGAGGTCTCGACTATCGAAACCATATTCTTTCACTTCTGAGAAAGTGGATTTTCCTATCTTTGTCTAACTGGAATCGTGAAATGGACCACTGTGCGACGTCCAAAATTCAAATCATTCTCATAAACCAGACAGTTTTTAATCTCTCGACGACACATTGGCTCGGTGCGTAAGGAAAAACAATTTTCTTTCCGGAAAGACCCATTTTTTAGCTCAGCAAATAAAATAACTTATCTCGAGAGAACGATGGTAAATTCTACTTTAGAACTTTACCTTTACTTTTGATCTTTACCTATGACGGTTACTGTAAAATGTCAATGTAGAGAAGTTTTGTTTTGTAGAAACGTAGATGCGGACAGGTGAGTGCCCCTGGGAGAAAAATGGTCCTCGATCCTTGCCGAACTCTAACGTTTATTTTATCGTTCGCAGAAGGTGCACGATCTCCGCGAAAGGAGAAGGTCGAGTAACGAGAGTAACTTACCTTGGGATTGGCAGACCGGTGCCTTAGTTCTGGCAGTTTGCGCCTGCATAGTTTTCTTCCTAGTGGCAGGATGTTCCGCCCTGGTCTACGCCAGACAATGGCGACGGATGAAGAGGAACTTCGAGCCAGGTGGGTGAAGGCACAGATGGTATGTTTTACGATTCGCTAACATCCGCTTTCCGTTTCCCGCCCTCGCCTTCTAAACCTCGAGGACAGCGGACGCGCGAGAGTTTCTCGCCTCGGGCGCTTATCGCCGTACTCAACAACGTTTCTACTAATTACGAGGACCAGAATTTTAATTCGAGAAATATACCGCGCATCTTGATTCACCCGAGATGTGCATCGTAGACTCCCCTAACTTACTTTGTAAATCTTATATGTGCAAAATAGAATTTACACTTCCTACGTTTCCGTGAATTGGTATCTATCATCTTCCGAAGACATCGCATCCGCAGAATTGTAAATGAAGCTTGCCATCGAGCTCCGTTTCTCCAAAGAAACATTCTCCTTGCGCATGTTACTCTGATATGGGTTTTCAAGTCATGTACTTTCCGTGGCATTCGTACGACGAATGTGATACCACCGGCGATAAAAAGTCTTGAAATTAAACGACAATACTCGCCGTGTCGGCGAGCCTTCTCATCTCCCATCGGCGCACGATGCTAGGATGCTTCCATCCCCCGTAATTCGTGTTTATCCTTTCTGCGCCCTTTAAGGACTCCCTGCCGCGGCGAAAGGCAAAAGGGTCCGGGTAGACCGGCGCGCGTACGGGCTTGCATCCACACGGTCTCACGCGCGCGTAGTCGGCAGGGTCGAGTCCTTTAAAATGCAAGACGAGAGTTTCTTCATTAGAGGGCCGATCACGGCCTCTCCTCACCTTGGCTCGACCTACCACGCCCGGATATGACGTCTCCGTCCACGTCCAACGCACTCACCACTACGCTCTCTGTAGTAACTAACGTCCATGCAAACATTATCATCAACCCCGTTTCGCGTTCACCGTACGTACCCACTTATTGGAGATCGGAGTATTAACACTAGAAGTACCGGCCGGTCAAAATCACCGCCTGCATCAATTTTTCAAGAAAATTTCTCTTTAGTACTGTAACTACCAATTTTGTGCAAATATAGAAACTTCTTTTGTTGACCACTCATTTTGAAAGAGACAGCGTCTTATTTTACCACAAGAACTATCAATGTTTTTTTTCACATGGAAACTTCTTCTGTTAACCACTCATTTTGATAGGTTTGGTAGTTCTAGTGTTAATGACGATCGAGCAGGCGAGAGATCATCATGGATAATCCACTTGTTCGATCAACAGTGGACCGGCCAGATGCGCGCTCACGAGGGTTCCTCTAAATTTTCTTTAAAAGCTACCCTACTCAGCTGTCATCTTCGATTTATCTTTCGTAACGAAACGAGGCTTTCTTATCGCAAGTAAATCTTTGGCGATCGCCCATTCCAAATACGAGGTTTTGTAATGTTAAATGTCATCCATCGCCTCGTAGAGTGCCTAAAAATACGATTGTTCAGGATAATTATTACCTACGAGCTTGTGTATCCATCCGCTCTCGTTTATCCGTGCGCTTATTTAATTTTACAAAGTCTATCGTCTTCTGAAAGTTTGATTTTTTGAGGAACTGGGAGCCAATGGTCGTGTTTCGTCCAGCTATGGCAATTGACGGCGCTCGTAGGTACACACGTTACAAGAAACAATGGATCGGCTTGTACTCACGATTCCGAGTATTCGAATTTCAGCGTAAAGATGCGCTTTGCGATGAGCGCCGTCCGCGTGCATGATTCGGAGAAATCGCGTAAAAAGCTTCACCCAAGAGCCAGCCACGTCCTCGGCGCGCAAGTGATCTTCGCGATCCGTCTATAAATCTTTCACTCGCGCGTTGTCTCCTTTCCTGTCTTCTTTCCTTTTCCCGCAAGAGTCGTAAATGCACGTGCTACAATTAATTTCACCAATGACATACGCGCAACATCCGCCGAACAATCGATCAAATGCTCGAAAACGCAGAGTGAACGAGAGAGGCAAAAAACAAAAAGAAAATGTGAGAAAACGTCGAGAGACGGGGTAATTTGTAAATACGTATCCAACCGCGCATTTTCTAATTTTATCCCGGAAATCTCCCACTTCGATTTCAAGTTTCTCCTTCGATTTTCTCTCGAGCCTCTGATCGAGGGACTATCGTTTAACGCGCGAGACGTTTGATGCCATTTACGAGGAACCGCGGGATGACAAGAGGGAGGAGAAAGCGCTGAGTATGCAAATCACGGAAACGACGAGGTTCGCGGTGGGTAGGGAAAAGATCGGGTGGGCATCCTGAATGACTCTCTACCGAGAAATCTTGGACGCATTTGGAAGGCATAAAGCATTACTCGCATTTCTGGCGCGCGTCGTGCAGAACGTTACGTATAAACTAAGCGCCGTTCATAAGACCCCCACCCCCAACATCGTCTTCCGCTCTTAATGAGAGGCAGCAAAGGCGTTCGTGTTTCCGAAGTGGGCGGGACGAAGTGGAACGAAGGAGAATACGCGTTCCTAAATGTTCGGGGTAATCTCATTCCGATGTAATCCACTTAATCGCCCGCGCCCATAATCGCGCGCTCACCGGAAGCGGTAATAAATGTAACAGTGAATGCGTATTATTACATTCGCCATTATACCGTTAAGCTTCCGTAGGAAGACGTCCGGCGATGTATCGAGTCGAAATCTCGAAGCACGCCGAGATATTTTCGTACATTCTTCTTTCGTCGGTTTCTATTATCCGTGATGCTTCGATATAACATTTGCAGCTGCACAATGTCCTCACTTCCGTCAGTTTTAGTGCTCCAATTAGTTCATTCTTACGTCACGGTGTTATTACTCTCATGGGAATTAACATCACTTTCTGAGTCCCACAATGCCTTGACGCCTTTTCCACGATGGTGTTCCTAGTCTGGCGGAAATTAATATCACTTTCTGAGTCCCTGGAGTATCCAGCAATGTAGTCCGCCTTGACCCTTTCAACCCGGTTGGCGCTATATCATTGAGATTATTGTCCCAGCCGGGTTAAAAGGGTTAAATATTTTAATTTCGCCCTACAGCAGTTTCCTACCCATTCGTTCGTATTCGTTGGATCCAACCGTTCAAAGCTACACTTAAATTTCTCCAAATTAGTTGGAGGCTTTAATTTAGAGAGGGGAAGAGGGGAGCAAAACTGGGCCGCATTGGGTAACAACCTGTCATACCGCAGACTCATACGCCTTTACTATTCGCATTTGCATAATGAGCTGAGCGTAACATTAGGTACGTGTCGCGTGCAGGTTTGCGGGAACCGCAACACGTAGACCTTGCGACCATTCGTAACCGACGCGGCATGAATGGAACCCACTCCATTGTCTATAGCGAGTGTTCTTGCGAGACCTCGAGTTCGATTCATAAAGCACAATGATCGTTCGAGCTCGTAATTGGCCTGTCACACTTGAGCGGATGACTTTTCTTTCGTGGCACGTTGACTCCTGAGAGCGTATCGGTAAGTACGTACAATGTGAGACAGCAAACTCCGATGTAACGAAGAAGCAACCTTGAAGCATCAATTTCTATCATCGAACTCTACCCTCTTCCACAAAGGTGCCATCATAAAATGAAATAAACGCTTTCACTTCGTCCACTCCGGAATGGAACTTCGACATTTATTAGTATCCAGTCGTGTTCGACCTATTGATCAGCAGGCCGCAGGCTACAGGATGATCATTGTAAAAATAAAAGTGATACCATCGAACTGCTTCCTACCCGAGGCCGTACCGTGATCATCGTCGTCCCATTGAGTTCCTACTTACTGGTCGACAGCGGCCTATGTGGGCAGACAATGAATACATGTGTGTAATCGGTACCGTTTCATTGCGGCTAATGGTCGGCCCACCAAGCCGCCTGCGGTGGTCGGGTGGTTCGCTCCGGCTAGGCACAAACTGGAGGGGAAGCGAGCGATGGGGTACCCGGCGCGGACTCGAGTGCGAACCCATTAGGGGATCCCAGCCATATACCATAGGAGCCTTGAGAAAGCTGAACCGCATTCCACTGGCATCCACGTCGCATTCCTCGTTGACTAAACTTCACGATCCTATCTGGCACGCCCGCGCATTCACGGTCTTCCTTCCCTCCTGCAATCGCCTGGAAGAGGATGCATTCTGATGTACGCGGTGCTCTTGCCTTTCTTGGGTGCTGGAGGTGGTGGAGAGAAGGATCATTTCAAGTCCGGGATGGTAAAGGACGAGAAGCTTGTGGCCCAAGATTTTGCAAAAGAAACGAATCGTTTTGCAGATCCTTGTAATTGTATCCTCGTGCAAACTGATCGATAGTTCATACGACCCGTGCCCACTTTTTGTTTCTTAAAAGATTCTTGGTTAAGGAATCGAATGGAGGTTGAGAGGGAATAAAGATTTGACATGCGTCGCTCGTAAGCGTGTGTCAGTTTAACAAAGTCCGCTAATTTCTTTGGTTATACGCAAAAATTATAATTGCTTCGTTTACTTCGTTCCAGCTGGTCTGGAGGAGATCTCGGCCAGATTGAATCTGATGGTGAAGGCCGAGCTGGCCGAGCTGGTTGCCGGTGCCCCCATGAATCCAGGTGACCCCGAGACCAGGTGTCAATATCTCGAGAAACTTTTAGGTAAGAGTAGTCCTAAAACGTGTAATAATACCACTGCACGAAACTTTGCCACGTGGAAGGTTAAATCGTTCGCGCGAGACGATCCTTCTCATTTGGCGACGAACAGCCGAAATTTCGTGCTTTCAATTCCATTTCAATTCGTCGACTCGCAGATTACGTTTATCCTAGAATCTTAGGAATTTTAGGAGAAACGAGAAAAGAGATGAGAGTAAAAAAGTAAGCTTGTCGATGAATGAATTGTCCGACGGTGATTGCGAGTAGCCCAAGTGTAAAGCGTGTGCGCGCGCCTCGTGCGATCATTTCGTGTTACAATCGTTTTGTGGGGGAGCGATGGAAGGAGAGACGAGGGCACAAAATAATAAATTCACTTGGCCCGTAACGCAGTTTCAATGAGCCTTCGCCTCTATGCCGTTCGGCATGGTCGTAGAAAGGGGAAGGCAAGTGAGCACAGTAGTGGGAAGCCCGGTAATAATATGCGCGTACATACATTGTACCCTGGTCTTTGACGACTTTCATTGAGCCGATTGTTTCCTGCCGGCTTATTTCTGCCACAATGGGTTTGCATAATTCGTGCCGACGACGCGCGTATAACACTTACGCGCGAATTACTTTTTCGTAAGAGCTGCGGCGTTGCACGCAGACTCGCTGATTAGAATCGTCGATTAAAATTGCAACACGATCCTCCGGTAATTTCTTAACACTATTCCTACCACGCCTGGACAAATGACTGTTTTTTTTTTTTTTTCAATTTCGATTAGAATTTCTTGTATACGACGTAATTGCATCGCCTTTAAATTTCACGACTTTTTCTAAAATATTGAAAAGTGTATTATACGTATATTTTCGTGGTAGGAATAGTGTTAATGGGCACGAATAATTTTCTCGTTTGCAAATTCAAAGCTACCCCAGGTCATTCGAGATGTTTAAGTAATCCTTTTGAAGCTTAATTAATATTTAGGATATAAATCTTTCTCGAGGAATCGAGAACAGCTTTGCTTCAGTTTGCTTTATTTTCTCTTAATTCTCAGGGAATCGAATTAACCCGTTTGCATCATTAGCGTACTATAGATACACGCTCAATTTTGTTAAATATTACTGTAAATTCTCCCTCAGCTCGAAAACGAATGGAGACAGTTTCTGGATAGAAAAAATACGATACAAAAAATGTTTAATCATACGGATCAATTTTCCCCTTTTCCGTATGACGTCAAATGGGTTAAGCTCGAAACTTCGACGAGGGAATCTCGCGAAAACATTCCGTTTCGTGATTAAGCGAACTGTCGCGAGACCACTGCCCCAATAAATGAATGCCGCGGCCTACCCGCCCTCGTTACGTCACAACATCGTGTTTTGACGTGCGACTACGCTCCTGGTGAATCTCAGAAAATGCCGGCGGTTTCTCGCGGTGAATCAGTGAAACGTACACGAGGGATGCTTGCCGCGCGGGGGAGGAAAAAAAAGGGTCGGCACGCTGCACTCTCCCGAATTATTTATCGTATGAGAAAAGAAAAAGACGCGATTGTTCAAACGTTTATTTGGCTTCATTCATTCGCGACGCTGTACGGCTGCTAAGTTTAGCGCGCGCCGCGCACGCATGTGCTGCCCTGCAGTTTTAAGCTTGACGCGGTGTGACGCTCAAAACCACCCCGGTGCCAATTTTAGCGGCACTCATTTTCCGCTTCTTTCTCGCGCGCGATAAAAAGAAAAGAGACGATTGCGCGCCGAAAGTTAGATATGTGCCAGTCAAGGTTTTCTAATTCGAATCGAATCCAATCGAATTTGTAAAAACAAAATCGAATCGAATCAAGTTGACAATTCAGAAATATCGCCGAGTCGAATCACCCACATTTCGAATTCGAATAATTCGGACATCTCCACGCGACTCGCGCTGAACGCGCGATAGAATTCAACGGGTTTGAAGTCTTCTTACGCAGTTCTTAGTTTCGAATTCGAATTGCAGTGATTCGAGCTTATCGAATCTTTCGTATTCGACGTACGTCGATTCGAATTCGAATAATTCGCACATCTTTACCAAAAATTGCTCGACTTTTGACCCATTATCCGCGAAAACTAGAATTACTTCCATCCTCGTACAATTAGACAGGATCGACTTGTGCACGTTGAAGTTTCCCCATTGGTTTCGTTAGGTAATTAGCTGGTCGGATAGCGTCACGTGTTTGCTCTTCTTACAGACCGGAAGCGTGAGACCCCGGTGGTGACAGGATGGCCGGAAGTGGGTGGTAATTTGTATATCGAGGAAGCAGACACGCCGAGGAGTCAACGATCGCAGATCGCGCGAATTCACCGGAACATCGAGACCATTCTCAATCAGAAGACGAACGTGGGTGATTAGTGGGACCGATGGGAAGATCCGGTCGGAGCCAAACACCCCCGGTGTGACTTAAATTCGGTAAAAGGGAGAAACCGATTTTGCATGAAATGCACGATCGGGGTTTTCGTCATCGTTACTCTCTGGCGGTTCGTGAGGTCTGCTCCTTCTGCTCCGACTAGTCGAAAATCTCCGTGAAACTTGAGGTTCTTTGGACTCGCGCATTGTACGAGCTCAGCATGGCAAACGATCACCGATCGTCGAATATCCAATAAAGAATCTTGCAATTCTTGCCCCTACCCAACATCGTGTACTATCCTTCCCTAAGATTCAGTTTCCCTCGGGGGAAATTACGCCGTATAACGTTTAGCAAGAATGGTCAAGCAATCAACTTAGTTTTCTGTGCGTCAAGAAGGAAGCAGGTGAATTTTCTACTCACGAACAATGTCATTTCGAAGTGATTCCTCGCACAAGTTCATTCAAATCTCAGCACTCGAGCGATGCGCGAATGACATGCGACGTGCTGCAAGGCTCCCCAAACCTATTTATTTCCTTCGGTAGTTTTAATACGATCAACTTTGTAATATAAGGCGATTCTGTATAAGTACGCGCAGTACGCAATTAATAAAGTAAAATTTAAAATTAGACGTAGTCTCGGTATAAGTACTGTACCCAATCGTCGTTCCTATAGCACCGTCGAATTTTCGAATGATAAATTGCGGTGAGAAGGGAATTGTAGATACGGTAAGTACGGTAAATATCAAGACTTTCAAATTTATCGTAGCTATTTATAGACGTATCAATTTTAAAGAAATATTTACTGTGCGGGACTGTTGAAGTATTTGCGATTATTCGCGAATTTTATTTATATTTTTTCAACTTCGCTCTTTCATTGCTATGCGCAATAATGTCTGTATATACATATAATCTCGATTCTGTCCGGCAAAGTTCGATTTCACTCCGAGTACCTATGCTTTACGAACAAGTTCTATTTTACAACCCGGTACAATTTGGAGAAATTCACCTCTCCGAATATATGGCCAGTCCCGATACTCCAACAGTGGTCATATATTCGGATTTTATTATACTGTACAAAAAAGTGCAAATCGGAGATAATGTATTACATTGCTTTTTTTAATGCAGATGCTTTACAGTGGACAAGGTTCTTTAACTGTAAATGTTTACATTTAAATGGATGTTTGATATTTCGTCGTTATATTCCTTTGTAGACTAAAAGCTCGTAAAGAAGACGTTATAGGTTTTTGTATAGTACATTCAAAAGGTAAGAACAACGATCTTTCATTTTCTTTTCATTTTATCCGTTCTACACGCTGCATCTTAAGACGGAATAAATAAAAGCAGATTTTTACATAAAATGTTTTCCGACATCCTTGGACACGAAATCCTCGCAGTTTACACACTATTGAACACAAGAATGATAGTCAGTGGCATTTTATTTTTAGGTATTTTATATTACCTTGCTTTATCAGCAATAGTTATATGGCATTAAAATAGGTAGAGAAGTAGTCACTAAAATATATGATTTTGTATATGATTACACAAAAATAAGTCTATATGAAACCAAAATAAAGGACTTTTATTAAATAAACAATGATGACTTTTAGATAGACAAGTATATAAATCCGTAATCACTATAATGAACAGTTTTATTTTTAGCCTATTAGAAACAAAATGCAAGTACAAAAATCTACAAGAGATTGAATAATAGAAAAAGAAACTTGTATGATGAAATTCTTTCTTTCTATTCCTTATATACATAATAATTATGTATTTAAATTGTACCCATTACACCGTAGTAACATCAACAATATTTTTTTCATCCTTATAGAGTTAAACATACTTTATTTTTATATTATATAAATATGAGAACGGTAGGGCAGGGTGCACCTAAGGCTTTTTACTTGAGACTATGTTCATCATATTCTTGCACTCCTAGGTACCTTTACGTCTATTTCCTAGCTTTAAAACTATTTTCTTTGTAAACATGATCACAGTGTAAAGGTGTTACTATGCTAAGCAAGTATGGTAAACACGGCACACATCTGGTCTGTTCGTATTTCTAATTATGGGACCGCCCGAACAAAACCTGTTCCTTCTCAAAACTGACCCTGTCACTCCTCATTTTTTTATACAGACTAATCATTTTATTTGAGATAAAATCCCAATCAGGCACTTTTGATACTCGATTCCATCAAAAATTCACACAAGAATACGATGAACATATAGATTTGTAAAGGTATCTAAAAGATTTGTACGTTAATGATGCTTCAATAAGGATTAATAGTGCAGTTAATTATAAGTTTCATAAGATTTGCTATGAAATTTTTAAATAGCAGACCACGTCTATTATCGAAATTGAAAAATTGTGAATACTTTGCTGCTCGGTAAGAAGAGTATACATAAGCATTTTTTACTTAGGTTTCTTTCTACTTCAAAGCACCGTTAACGTAGCCTGCTTACAATTATCCTGTATATCTTTTCTTGGAATGCAAAGCAATAATAAATTATTTATACTCTAATAAATAATCATAATCGTATTAAATATTATGCGATATACAGAACTGTTATTAAATAACTACAACCATTTACAGCAGTGTTATGTGTATGTCTGTTTCTCCATTTGCTGCATATTTAAATATATATTTATATATTTATATAATAATATTCATGATGCATGGTACACACACATATATACACAATATATATAATATATATGCAGTGTGTATAGATATGTATATATACATATACATGTGTACATATACATATATACATATACATATAATTTTTACTATGTCAATTTCTTCTCTTCGTGCTTTTTTCTAATACTTCTCTGTACAAATATTTATATATAAAATATTCATCAATTAAAGGCAAAATATAGGAGAGTGCTGACCTTAAGCTAAGTAACACGATGTCTAAGTAACATGTCTTTTCAAAATTGATTATTAATTGCATGTAAGTTTTCCTTAGCTTAAAGTCAAATCTCTGAACTGTGCCCCTTATATAGTACATGCCTAATGGCTTGTGCCCTGTACATCATTCTTTGTACTAGTTTTACTAGTACATAACATTCCTATCTATGACAGGCAAATGGATTAATCAACAATACCACATTTATTTGATGAAGTATTCATCTCACAAGGTCACTGTGATTATCCATTGGTATCTAGATTGGTATCACTGTGGATTAGTAGGATAGACGGCCAATGCTCTTAACTAACGCAATGCTTAGATGTGTGTGCTTTATACTACAATGGAAAAATGAAATCGAGTGAACAAAGTAGATTACACTGACGGTATTCTAACCTTAACATAGTAAAATATTGATAAATAAAACAAATTTAGAGGCACATCGTGTCTGGTTTAAGCATTTCAACCGCATGTCAAGAGCATAACTAGATAAACCCTACTTATTTATTAAAAATCTTACGGCGTGTTTTGTAAAGTACTCTAACTACTAGCGATTAATGGTGATGTAGAGCGGTCTATGGAAAGACCGTAACACATCTCTCAAATTGTATAACTAAGTTAAGATTACTGATAGAGCTTGGAATATCTCTGTAAAGCTCTATGGACGGATTGTTCAGACAATGACAGCTTGATGGACGAGATAATTGGCAAATTTAAAAAAAAAGGCACAATTTGTCCCATTTTAATGTTTTCAACAATGACAATATTTTGTTGCCTTGATAATTTCCATTTAGCAAAAACATTTTAAAAATGCAATTTGGAAAAGTACTAAATTCTTTAAACTTAATATCCATAATTTCTACTCACATATTTGAAAGCTATCGTTACTCATAAAACAGTGATGTTTACACTTTAGATGTCTTGAAACATAGTTTCAAATAAAACTGATTGGCATTAAATAATAAATTTTTCCGAAAATCTTTAATTTTTCCTACTGATGACTTTTGCTCAATAAATGCGAATTGAACTGGTACAGATTGCAGCATTGTTCACCGCAGATGTTGCATTTCCATGGATTGCTTTCACTGTGACAGCCTTTATGAAGGAAATACAACGTCTGGTCTGGAAAGGTGATTCTACAGTGCATACACTGCAGTCCACTACTGCGAGGATCTGGCCTTGTTGAAGTGGGAGGTTCACCTCTCGAATGTGGATTAGAGTTAGAACCGTTGTTATTACTATTATTGTTGTTGTTGCTTGTACTGCTGGATAATTTCCGACGTATGTCATCCCGCAATAAGGACTTTAATGGTGACACCTTAATTAAGGATGGCAATGGGAGATTGCTGGATGTTGCTCCACTATCATCCATTCCATTACTATTTGGCTCTTGTTTGATAGGAATTAATGAAATTGAAGGTGTGATAGCTTCATCACCACCTCCAACATTCCTTATAAAAATACCAAATATAGGTAATATTTAACATAAAAAAACTTGTACAAAAAAGACTTTCTAGCACCATTTATATTTAGTTGCACAAATAAAGCTTAAAAATTAAATATTACACGTATTGACTAAGAGAAAGAGATTGTGAGTCATTGTGTTTATTGTATGTAGCAAAGTGATTTTACTTGCCGCTTTGTCTACATTCTTATATTGATCACATGCTTAAGCAAACTTGATGTCAGCAATGATGCTAATAAGGAATTTTTAAAATTGATTGTAGCACAAGCGATGTACAATAAAACAAATTCTTTACAAGCAGTGAACAATTCAGAATTTATATGGCGAATTCAGGTAGCCAAGTACATCATATTGTACATTTACATGTAATAACATTCAGTTTTGGCAATGAACAAATGAAAATGTTATGCTTTCACTATGGTATTGCAATGATCAGCGGTCATAAACTAAGCATATTTTTACAAGTATAATCTGCTAGCGTTAAGCCGTACTTGTGCAACCATGCCTTGATATTCAAATTTTACCTGTAATACCAATAAATTATAATTGTACTCACCTATGGATGCTGCTACTGTTGATAGGCAGTTGATGATGACTACTGCTTGGAGCATTGCTATTACTGTCAGCGCTTTGCGGACTGTTGGGACTATCCCCATTTAATGGAGCAGGACTTGGGTTTCGCTGATTCGTAGGTTGTTCCGGGTAAGGAATGGATATTTCAACATGAGGAGTGAGAAAGTGCATAGGAGGAGTAGCATTATCCGCTGATCGATTTCCAGTGCTGTCACCACTGTCAGACAGAGGAGCTGATGGCATGGCTTCTCCAGGAGTACAACTGTTCATTATAGAAGTAGAACTATTTGGTCCTGGGTTATCTAAATCTATGCCATGCCTAGAAACATGTTTTTCTTTACATTAATAGTTACATTAAAACATATAAACATAGTAAAGAAAATATTGCTTACCTATTAAAAAAGTGTAACCTAAGACACTTCATTGTTGCTGCACGATAATTACACAGTGGACACGATTTAACCATGTCATGTTGACCAACATGTTCATTTTGAAAATGTGCTCTCATTGCTATCTGTCTTTGAAAACCTCTATTGCAAATTGGACAATGATAAGGCAACGTCTTTGAATGTGTGGTAAAATGCTCTGCAAGATGGTCTTTACGGAAAAATCTTTTTTGACAAACACGACATTCATATGGTTTCACCCCTGTGTGCCTCATCTGAGGGATTATAAAAATTCAACCATTAAATGTTAAAAGTTTAAGTAAAAATAAAATCATAGGTTTGTCAAATATTTTGACCAGCAGGCACCTTCTTATTGTAAGATACTTTCCACAGACTTTAATTTAATATATAAAATTGTGGTACAATGTACTTAATATGGTTAATACACAAATAGAAAGCAATTCTTAATAGCGCATAGAATGTTTGAGCAGTAAAAATACGTGAAATTGACTGTATCTTACTTTGTGTCGTCGCATATTGGCTCCATTAGAGAATTTCATGTTGCAAACATCACATTCAAACATTTTTCTATGGGACCGATGTCCAGAATGTCCTTCCTCGCCATCTGCGTCATTTTCTGGCCCTTCAATACCTTCCGCACTCTCTCCTGCGTCTCCACTTGCAAGACACTGATCTTGATGTACATCCAATGCAGTTTTGGTTATTGTTTCATAATTATCACAACGGTCGCACCTGTGAGAATTTGTATTACCACAGTGAATAATTAGTGTAATTGAATTAAAACTCCTGACTGATGACAAACAGGACCATAATAATACATTTACCAGTAAATAAAAATTTACTTTGAATAGTAACGCATTACTTTGTCTACGATACATTTCCGCGCCCTGTTTTTAATTTAAAGTACATTGGGTTTGTAATAAATAAAAATTTAGTTTATGCAAAATGTATATATTGATAACATATGTACAGAGCTTGTAGTAAATCCTACGGTACATTAAGAATGAGGAATTATTTAGTAACACGTGTTGAAAATGATTTCGGCCTAAAATTCGGAAGCTGTTTTCTTACAAAAAAGGTAAGTTTAGAATAAATTATGTATCGCAAAAAACACACGGCTTACTAACCTAAATGCAGGTACAGCTCCATCGCTACTATCGTAATTGGTATTAAGAGCAGCTTCGTTGTCAGGGTCTAATGCTTCCTCCTCTCTATGATTAGTGGATTCTCCAGCTTCAGCGTGCGAAGAGGAATGAGAGTCAATCTCGTTTTCCCCACCGCCACCATCAATCCCATCTGACATGATACCAAGCGGTGGGACTATCTTGAGTCCGTCATCTAACCTATACAATTAATAACTGTGTAATGAAATTCATAGTTAACAAATGCTTGTACAAGTTATAGACAATACTAGTCGAGAGATACTTTAAACCCAAATTTCAATGTATTGCTTTTTGATAATTGAGCTTAGATAATATATTTACAACAGGGATTTACAATAAAAATGTACACTCGACATATTCCGCAATTCTGTCATTCTTCAATTTCATATTATAAATAAACATTTCACGAGGTAAATTACAAGTGTCGTATTGCAAAATACTGCTGATTCGAATATGTTATTGCGCGTATTTTCAGTTCGTGTGGCATTGTGAAAATGATTGGGACACGCGAAGAAATAATATAAAGCGGACGTAACATTATAGTTGTGCATTTACAATGAATACTTCAGAATCATTTTGAACCTGTCTATTACGGCGCAAGTTTTCGAAAGATCAAGCACTCTTCTCACTTTCGGGAAAACCTTTACCTGTCAGTTTGTGGGACTTGTCCGAGTGTCAAGACTGAGTCCAGATAAAGCAGGTATTTGAGAGCAAGGTGCAACGGTACGAGTATTACCCAATCCTGGGAAGATTACGGCATAGAAACACCTGGTGTAAAGCGCAATGCCAGAGTGCACTGCACTTTGTCCCAGTTTTGACCGAATCCGTCACTCGTGACGTAGTTTTCGCGGCTTTTCCGCGGAAAGCCTGCACGATAAAGGAAAAAAGGAACGATATCTCATATGAAATTACTTACTCACATTCCTCGGGGCGGCGAGCCTCCTTCTCCCTCGGAATTTCCCTCGTCCGCGCGCACTTATGAGGACACACGCATCTTCAGCTTTATATTTTCTTTTTTCACACAACAGACACACAAATAAAATGTAACGGAAGTGCGAGGTATCCGTATTCTCGCTCACCGAATCGGTAGGCATTGTTGCCAATATCATGCTGATAACTTCATTGAAAGCGACACTTCGTACGATTAATAAAGCATGGTAAACAATTTTCGCGACATTTCGTAGTTTTCATTTCCACGGAAAGACGACGATGGCGATTCCATTATCTCTGTATGCTTGTTTACAAATTAATAATAATCTTCCAAGAACATAACCACGTTTCGTAGAAAAGGTTGGTACGCCGTGTGGTCAACTACGACACTTGTCAAACATCATACGCCATTTCGTATATTGTGCAGTTTCCTCGAGGAGATGTTATTTTATATCGTAAATCAATTCCAAATTCATTGAACAGTTACGCTTCCTTGCTGTCAATTTAAGATAAAGTAAAGCTGAAGTAGATCTCTCAGTTTTCTATCAAATACCCATAGCAAATTGACTGTGAAAGAACTTAAAGTTGGACTGTTTTCTCACTGCATTGTGCATTTGTTTTGAAACGGTGTAACTCTCGTATATGTATCTTGTCAAGAAATTTTCGTTCCGATTATTTTTGCAAATTTCAAATATACTTTTGGTGCAACATAGTGACGATTTGTGTAATTTTCAACCACCACTTTTAATCGTGTGACTGTGAATCCGAAGTTGTTTTACGTTTACATATCAATTTAAACATAATAAATCGTACATTTGCTGTTTATCGAAGGAGAAATTTTTCTCTTCGCATCGATCTTAAAAACAAGAATTGCCGACACGAACATTTACACTTTTCCGCAAAGATTAACTTCAATGAAAATATAAAAACATGTCTGTCTAGCCAATGTACTTAAATGGAATAAAGATTGACAAGCTATTAAACATTGACATAAAGGTAATAATGTGTTCCTTTCACATGTGACATATGTATGCCGTGGACATCTAACCACGTGAATAGAACATATGTACGCATGCACAAGTGCGATAGATAAGCCACACGATAACCTGAACATTCTGGGCGCTGTTAATTTCGGCTTGTATCAAAGCTTGCTGTAACGAGAAATGCGAAATACCTACGCGAAACAATGTATGCAGTCGACGTTTACCGTGACATTATCGAATCGTAGAAATGTTATCCATTTTTCCTTCTAATTAATTTTGTACTGCAGCAAACCATTACTTCCTTTTTCTTTATAATAAAATTCACTGCGCTACAGGCCATCGCGTAATTATTCAAATACAAATTAAAACATTATATTTTTGTGCGCTAATTGCGATTGAAAGAAGTGTTAACGGAGTACGTATAGAGCAAACGGAAGGAGAAAGAGAGAGAAGAAAGAAGACAGAATGTATTATGGTGGCAGTGACTTGGGCGTTGCTCTTTTAGTACCTGTTGATTATCGTGCAAAGACTATTCAGGAGTTATTAGAAGATTTTTGTATATTAAAATAATAAGTTAATCCGTCATTTAGTTCATTAGCGTTTCGATCATGCAAGGACACGGTAAGATATAATATTATAAAATTTCCGAAATCTTCGCAATTAATCTTTTAATAATTTTGCGCCGCACTAGCGATGGCAAGGCACGAGTATATAGATAAGCCTGACATCTTTTCTTACTCGCGAATACACTAATAAACGTTGCACTCACGGAGTGCATAATATTGTCTGTGGGTGCAGTTGGCAATTGGTTTAAAAATTTCTATCATTTTACACAATTATGCGCATACACAATTTTTCGCTCTCGTGAATACTGTAAGTGTAATTTTTGCCATTACATTTCTGTCTATCGAGTAGTATGACATTTTTACAAGGAGCAAATGACGGTGCTCTAAATTAAAATTTGCAAGCGGCTCTTTGAGCGACTGATTCCGAAAGTCCCCACTTTATTTTACTTTACTGCATTTTTACTGAGTAAAAACTTCGTAAGGACTGCGATCACATTCTTAACATCAATTGTGTTTAGTTTAATTTATTAGAATAATATTTGTATATTGATAATCAACGACACTTAGTAATATTTTTAAGCATTCGGGAAATGTTAACGTATATGTTACTTTTCAGTGATAAGTGATGGGCAAAGGTGAGGAACGCAGCAATACGACGGTGCAGGCGAACGACGCGAATTTTGTTAAAAAAGGCTGGACTGAGGCGAGTAAGATGCTGGAAGCTGCATTATTGCAGATGGACGGAATTATTTCCGGTAATGTCATAGTCGCTATCCATATTTTAAAATATATATAGTGCATTTTAGAAACAATCAAGTGCACTTATTATATCTAAGCTTTTAATTTGTATGTATACATAACTGATGTATTATCATTATTATGAACATAGTTACATAAATTGATTTATTAGTGAATTAAAAATTGTTTCTTGTTAAATGTGCATTTGTGCAATATAGAGAGTAATCAAAATATTAAACTTCAGATCTCAAATATATTTTTTCACAAATTGACGTCTGCGCTTAAACGTGTACGTATCTTCTCATAATTTTGTAGAATAGGAAAAGATTTTGTATTCACAAGTATATATTGCATATACGATATTATAGTTATGCTTAATGCCATCTTTATTACTTTGATAGGCACCCATGTTGAAAGTAGCGTCGAAGGAAATACAGAATGGAAAGATTCGGTAAAAGAAGCAGCAAGGAATCTGGTAACTGCTATCAAGAGCGCGCCAAATCCACCTCCGCCTCCTGATGCTGCCATGATTGATATATTTGTGCAGTGGATGCAACCGGTGTGTACACAGTCTAATTGCATAAATATTTTAGTATAGTAATAAGCACTGTTTATCACAGTACAGTTTAATTAGATTTTTGCATGATGCAATAATTGAATTCACAATTGAACCCGAATATAATTTTATTGACAACACTTTGATGAATGAGAGACGACACGTTTGTCTATAAATCTGTGCCTATGTATGATTTGGTCCTTCGTATGAGCAGAATGCAATTGACTTTCCTTTATGGCATATTTAGTGGAAAATATACATTGATTAATTTCCCACTACTGCATTCCATATGATCTGTGAATTATTCCTAAACTTATGTTTAAAAATTGTTTGCCATTTTATTTTCTAATTTAAACGACACTTGTGATCTTATCGTATATCCGTGTACAGGGTACAACCCTTTAGACTATTTCATTGTAAAGGACCCCGCACTAAACAGTATGAAAATGGATCCTGACGAAAATGGTTGAATTTTAAATATGTTTTACTTTTTTAGTTCCCGAACAAAAGTTCCTGCAGGCAAAATGTCATAAAATGAACAGTTCTGCGGTTTCAATCCTTAAAAGCTTGAGATTCGATCAGCAAAAATAATACTTTCGGATCAATGCGGTTGCAGAGAACACACGCGGGGATACATTAAGAGAAAACAAAATCACTTTTTAGTGAAATAAAATGAAAACATATAAACTTAAGACTAGTTTATATTATAGTTGCCGGTGTCCACCACAAGCCATTCGTCTAAAGAGAGTTAGACGCTCAATTAATGTATGGCATTGTATTTGTATTTCGCGCTATGGCATTTGTATGACGGCGAAAAATAACACACATTAATACGAACATATAAATACATTAATACAATAAATAATAAACATTAATACGAGGAAAGTCGCGTACAAAAAAGCACCTCGATTCTCGGGCTTTTAAGGGTTGAAACGGGCAGAACTGTTCATTTTTTAATATTCTCCCTGTTTTTTTTTTTGTATTTTGTACATATTTAAAATTCAAATATTTTCACCGCGGCCCATTTTTATACTGTTTAGTGCGGGGTCTACTTTACTTTTACTAGTTACTAGTTTGTTTTTTCTGCAGTACATTTTTTGAAATGTATAAAAATTTATTCGTGAAAGCAATATTTATTTATTTCTGCTTTTTATTGACTCACGAGGTTTCAATCATTTCTTTTCATTTCATATTCAGCTATCTAACGATCTTTATAGGAACCAGATGGTCGGAGGCAGAGTCCGACGATCTCTGTCCGGTATGAGGAGAGAGGATAGTGGTTCTATTTATAAAGAAACGTTTTTCTCTTTCTCTCCACTGAAGGATTTCGTGATGTTAATTTTAGTTTCGGCGAGACTAAATCGCGCCGGGCGTATAAGTACACTTCATCAAGATCGAGTACCACGATTGATGCAGTTTCGGACGTCGTAAGTCGAATACAATGCAATATGGTGTGTGTCGTGTTCAATGTTGTATATTTTTAAACCAGATTGTTCACATATATGAAATTTAAAGTGTGAACGAATATGGTACACCTAGCAGTGAACATTGTAAATTATACGAAGTATTTGGTGTAAATGTTGCGCATAGTGGTTACCAGTGATATACGAAGAATGAATTTTTAAAAAGTGCCGAATCGTTATGGAGAACACATGGACGGATGTCGGGGGTGCAGAACGGCAAAACTTGGATCCTATTATGGAAGAGGAAACGAAGGGAAACGCAAAAGGTTCATCATTTTTCAGTTATATGCATATATTATTTTTAACCGCGGAAAGGTAAATTATCGTGCACGAAGCCGTACATTTTCATTTTTGATAAAATGTTTTTTTATATACTCGCAAGTTTGATTCAACTTATATGTATACGTATACGTATCTAAAATGGACCCTTAATGCTAAAATTGTCTGTCTACCGTAATATTGGTCACAATCTTAGCCGACGAACAAAGTATGCGGCAGAAATACATAAGGCCTCTTTTAGTTGCGTACGAAACGTGCCGATCGTTCGTACATTCATTCATTCCGCCGAGGGAACTCTGATAGGAATATCTTGACCTTCTCCGAAGAGGAAAAGAAATACTTTTGAATCTAATTCAGGTTCGCAATCGGACTCGTCGGACGCAGCGTCTACTATAAAACGCTGGTATAACCGGTGGACACCATCGGAAGGATACGACTCCTCAGGAACCACCTCAAATTCCGAACAAGGAGCAGAATATCGTGAGCATTATCCTCGCGAAATGGATAGTGATTTACTCGAACCAACGGATGATTTTCACAGCACCTGTAGATCTCAAAGCTGTCTATGTCAGGTAGATAAGGCATTGTAAATTATTGAGAATGTACACTTTTGTCAATATCATTTAAAGCAACGTGTGCGATAGATGATAAGAAAGCAAAGTTTAATAAGAGGAAAGTAAGTAAGAAAGAATTCTTACTTTTATGTTTGTACCGTGTAACAATAATATATTGGGATGCATATTATACATACTCGCTTATAGGAATTGTGATGTAAGAAGCATGGACTTATTTCCCATTGATATTTTTTGCTATTCTAAAATCATTTTTAACGATTGTCATATTTATTATTACTCTCGATTCTACCTATATAAATAAAATTGTTAGTGTACTTTACCGTGCGTTGTATATAAATATAGCACATTTGTAGGGTTGCCTTTTCGGATACGCTAGGATGATTGCACTTCAAGGAAGCATGCCCAACATTTGCGCAAGTGCAAGCAATGTAGCGCATCTTTCAACATTGCCACCTTTATATTCTACGCCATGTTCAAGGTTCTTGTTGTCTATCTTTTTATATTACTATTTTATACATAAACAAATTTAAAAAATTTTTGAAACATTCTATCAATATGAATTGACAGTATATCGAATGAACTGCCACATCATGCACCGAACGATATATTTCCCATGCAATGTCCGGGCCACTCATGCTTTATGCAAAAAATGCCAACGCATACGAAGGACTGTACTTTACATTCAACTAACAGGACTACTGGTAGTACATCTCTCTTGACAAACTCTATTGGAAAATGTGCTGGATCCCTAGACAGACGAAGGCGTAAGCTTAGAAACAGAATCGACCGTGAACAACGCACAAAATCACATAGCGATTTATTCTGCTGTGGAAAGGACAAACCACATTATTGTTCATTACAACAATTTCAATGTGCCAATAATGTGTATGGTAATGTTTACCATAGTAGAACTGAGGTACACATTCCTTGAGAGCATATACAATAAAGTTAATTATAATAGAGTGTAATAAACTTTTACTGTACTATGAGTGTGTTTTTCTTAAATTGACAATCCTCCTTACAGTTATTGTAGTACAGATTACATCATTATAATTACATTATCTTTATTTTTTATAGGAACGTCTAAGAAAATTGGAAAGTGAACGAGGTGCACTACATATGGAAGTATCCGTTTTATCAGAACAGGTTGATGCTCAATCAAACAAAATTCAAGAATTGGAAAACATGTTACAGGAGAAAAAAGATTCTTTAAGACAATTAGAGGAATCCTTACAAAAGGTAAAACATATCAAAGTATCATATTTTGTAGAAATATTTGTTAGTTCTTAAATTTCCTTTGTCATGTTAAAGGAAGTCTTATCCAGAAGTGCATTGGAAACACAAAAATTGGAATTATTAAGTTCGTTGTCTGAAATGAAACTTAGACAAGCTAGTTTAGAACATGAAAACCTGCTCTTACGTAATTCAAGCACATTATCAAACGTAAGTAATGTAATTTATGTGAATAGTTTTGAATAACGATTATCGACAACGTGTAATCAAAGAAGCTTACGCTTGCGTTTAACACGAACGATAATTTTAGTAATAAATTATGCAATTTCAGCAAGTTATAATTGTCTAAGACATTGTATGTTTACAGGGGGAACGATTTAGCAGACACACTGGCCAGTACAGCAGTCTTCCAAGGCCGCCAACAACTTCAAAAAAAGGAGTTGCCTTTGGTAAGGTTCCGAATTTAATCTCAGGAGCACACACAACGGTACCCTTGGCTATTAGAGGAGTTTCTGCAAGATGTCTATCGGCTCCTATTCTAGGTTCCAATTACTTCATGTTTAAGCATGTCCCTGTCATGTTTATTTGATCAAAAGACATCGTCACATTCGTTCAAATTTAGATTCATCAAGCAGATATTAAAGAGCATGAAACATCCAGTTACTCCACATGACGTAACAAGATTAAGAATTTTCGATAGAAACAGAAAATGTTTCTACGCATTATTATGTTAGGTATTGTGCATTTTAGCGGAAGAAGAAAAAACAGTGATTGGTGAATCAAGTTTCCAACCAGAACCAAGTCCACCAAGACTTCTTGTACAAACTTCGATGGAAGAAATCAGCGATTGGCTTGCTCGTATTGGTTTAGAATGTTATGGCGGAGAACTGAGACGATGGGGCGCAACGGGACCCAAACTGCTTGATGCAACACCAAATCAAATTGAGAAGGAGCTAGATATAAAAAATGTATTGCACAAAAAAAAGTTACTCTATGCAATTGAATCAGAAAGATCTAATGGAGAAGGCTTTCTAGGTTCTGAAAAAGTAATGTTGCAATCTTGGACTCTGATAAATTAAAAGATTTCTATACTATTTCTAATCTATAATCTTAAATTACAGATGGACAATGTGGCTGTATTACGTTGGTTAGATGACATTGGGTTGCCACAACATAAAGAAACTTTTCATAATGCTAAAGTTGATGGTAGAGTATTGCACAGATTGACAACAGAAGATTTATTGACTCTTGGAGTAACAGCCCAATTACATGCTGCTAGTTTACGTCGTGGAATTCAGGTAATACTAAATAACAATATGGATGTTTGACGGGAAATTGAGATTTCTTGGTATATACTTTTTAGGTATTGCGAGAATTAAACTTTGAGTTTGATAATTTGGAGAGGCGATCAATGAATGGGAATGGAGCAGACGGAACTAATGTAACTCTTTGGACGAATCATCGTGTAATGGAATGGTTAAGAGTAGTTGATCTTGCAGAGTATGCGCCTAATATGCGAGGATCGGGTGTTCATGGAGGATTAATGGTACACGAGGATCGTTTCACATCAGAATTACTTGCAACATTACTTAGCATTCCACCTGCAAAAACTCTGTTGCGACGGCACTTAACAACTCATTTTAACCAGATCTTAGGCAAAGAGGTTGTACAACACAAGAGAGAAATAGAAAGTACTCTTGGTTTTGTCCCACTAACTCTTACGGCTAGGTTAAAGGTAGGTTTTATTATAATCACAATTCATTTTTGCATTCAATTATTACATACATTTTTGATACCCAGAAATTATAATATTTATGTTTCTTTATATTAAGGTACCAAAGAAATCTCAATTTACACTGAAAAGGAAGAAAAGTAAAAACGAAGTAGACTACGGAAACTTGGTTTGTCCTTTAGAAACTTCACCACCAGGTACTCCAACAACTCCCTCGTCAACACCAGGCAGCCCTAATTTGAACTCACCTACGCTCTAATCATAATTACAGATTCATTCAAGCTGTCATCTAACATAACTTGTAAGTCTAACTCGACTAATAATCAAAACATTACATATGCTGTTATACAGTGGCTATTATCATATAACGAATTATGTTGCTATACTTACATAAAACATCTTCTTGCTTCCCTGGCCTTTAAAAAAGTTTTAACCTATGTTTGCGATTAAAATCATAACGTGTAACAAATATGCCTCTTAAAGATAACAGTACAGGCGCATCATTCTTCTGCTTCGCATTTATTCTATATTGTCTATTATGCAATTTATGGGACTGCATCATCTTTTCTAATCTTTTCTCGGTACATACATTTTGCTACACATTATGTAAAAATGAATGTATACGCGCTTACTGTATCTCTTATCATAATTCATTTCAGATTTGGAGGATACTGGACAAAAAAGGGTTATCGGTTGTATTTAGATATTGCAATTTTTATCGTGAAATATTTCATTGTGGAGAGAATGTTTTTTCACTTAATACTACGCTAAATGATTTACTATTACGATTGGTAATAATACACGTGTGTACATATATAACTCAATTTTAACATTAGACTGCCCTTCCACCAAATGCCTAAAAAATCAAAGAAGATAAACTATTTCTATCGTGTAAGGCCTGGGGACCAGACATCTTTTGTATTGTGAATATAATTAACAATAAGCGGTTTGCGAGAATACCCAAGACATTAAAATAGTGAACTTAGCTATAAAAGAACATAGGCTTATTTTCATTCGTTTTTGTTGTAAACTATGCATTACGCTGTATTTCTGTAATAGATTATGCATTGGTTTCTATAATAGATAAAAAATTTATCTAATTTATCTACTGCTTAGTTAACAATTAGGACATTAATACATGGTAATCAATTTTAATATTATGATAAGTGTGTGCATAAAGTGTTACTGTCAATGACTCGAATTTTCGAGAAATATGTATTTTTAATACCATGAGAATATTTGATACGTGCTGTCGTATATTAGTACATTTACCTAACGTTTTGTACTTTATGAGAACGATGTTTTCATTTTGTTTACCTAGAAATTGATACAAATACAAGCAATAAAGCAATCAGTGCCTTATCTTTAATTTATAAAAACTATATAAATGTATATACGCTGCATATGATTGTCTTGGCGTAAATAAGGACATAGGGTGATTTCGTTTAACTGATGCGGCGATATAAGTCCGAGATCGTAAAAATTTCTAGTGCTTGGCCCTTCAAAGTATTGTATGGGTCGACATATCGTGGTAGTTTCTTACTCATACTGGAAAAAGATGCAATAGACGTAGAGGTGCAAAACACATCGTGTGCTTAATAAGTTAATATTTCGTTTTACCTTAATAATTTTGACGTATACGCTTCATTCAATACTAAAAGGGCTACACCAGGTATAGAAATGGGATGAATATTTCGCGAATATTCCCCTATCTTTTGTACAGCCTTTTGGCAGCTATCTAGACCCACCTTTAAAAAAAATGAGAGTACTTTTTAAAATCGGTATTCCTTCACAAAACGATCGTAATTCCCATTACCGAAACGAATACAAACAATCGCGCGTGTGAAAACTGGAGACAAACAAGATCCAAACCTTTTTTGCTAAAATTAAAATCGATCGAGCATCTTCTTCGGAAATCACTGTTCTTTGGAACGAAGCTGCCAACCAGCCGTATCTGGTAGTAAGTTCAATGATTTTCCAACGGTCTCTTATAATTTGACGCAGCTGTCCAAAAAAGAAGAACAAACAATATCGCGTACTAATTGCAAATACGAATATCGGATACTAAAATCCCTTATTCTTATCCTCCGAACGATTTGCATTATCACCTTCATTATACTTTCTAAGTTTTCAGATGCAGGGCAGCACATTATCCAAGCAGTTTCTTATCTTGCTATTCTTACCTGTTCCAACAGAATATGATCCTCCAAAGTATGAAAATCGGTCATTCTTATGGCTGTTAAAAAAAAAAAAATCTTAAATTTGTTTTCTCGTCCTTTCGATGTATCGTGCACTTTGAAAAAACTTCAGTGTCCAATCCACTGTATCCCAGAAGAACGACGACCGACCGATTATAGGGAGGCAGTATGTGCAAGTCGTGTAGGCACTTTACCTGCATGAAAATTAGTATATTTTTTTCTAAAAGGGCTGTCGATCGATCGATTGATCGAGTGCGTGGTCAAACAAACGGATAGCATATCTGGGAAAGTTCCGATAACGCTTCCTATCGCCATACGCAAATTACCGCACACGACTATCCGAAATAACGATTTCATAGTTTAAAGCCCAATAAATTCATAATGTATTCGTAGAAATCACAGAGTTTCACAAAACGTGACCAAATCGCTAGATTATTTAATTGTCGAGTAAAATAAAGAAAAACTAACTTTGCCATGTCTAATTCAACTGAATAATATCCAGACAGCTTTCGAATTTATTTCTCCAATCGTTGTATGTTGTTAATAATAATTAATAAATATGTACGTTAATAAATCTTGTGTATATCTATATATCGGTATTCGAGCTTCGCAAAGCTGGCCGTGAGAATGTAATTGATCACTTCATGCAGGAACAATATAAAGTATTTTCATCAAGATGGTTAAGTAGACGTGGGTACATTCAACAAAATTCTTGCTTTTGGATTAAATTACAATGAAAGTATGTGTTAAAGTTCTGCGACGATGTAAAATGCGCAATAAACTAAAGTGCCGCAGCCTATCCAGCGACTGATTTTCTATTTTAATGCGCTTTAAATTCAGATTATACAGATGAAACGATAGCATGGACTAAATAAATTCTAAGTGGAGAAAGCGGCAGAATCATAGCTGAATTATGATAGAAGAACAGGTAGGATGTCACCTCCGGTATTTCGAGTCTCATGTCGGAATTGAACCAAACTCCTTCTGAAGAGGCCACTTTATCAGCACGAGGTTACAAGCTAATAAAAAAACTTGGCGAGGGTGCTTACGCGAAGGTCAGCTTGAATCTACAACTTTGTCGATTGTTTCGTATAGTTGGATAATATCGCATGGATTTGCTAAAAACTTTAAAACTCGTACATAAACAAGGAATCTACCGCGTTCAACCCCTGTTTCTAGCTTAGATCCTTCTACCTGCAATGTCCTATTATTACAATTTACAGAATACGTTTTACGAAATAATTGTATAGATCTAAAGTTTCACCAGTCGATTACTTTGTGATCGCTTATAAAAATTGTTCGAGCAGAGCACACCGGTATTTTGCAACAAAAAAATTCACTTGCACATTCGTCCCATCTTCTAGCACCTACTATTTCGAGTTTAGATCCATTCATCTGCAATGTCCCATTATTACAATTTACCGAATACGTTTTACGAAATAATTGTGTAGACCTAAAGTTTCACCAGTCGATTACTTTGTGGTCACTTATAAAAATTGTTCGAGCAGAGCACACCGGTATTTTGCAACAGAAAAATTCACCTGTACACTCGTCCCATCTTCTAATACCTAAAACAGTAATAGCAAACCTGCGACCCGAGGGTCGGACACTGACCCACATAAGCTTTTTAAATGATCCACGCGTTGATTTTTATATACTTATTTTTTACTTATAAATAATTTTACTTATGAAAGTAGTTTTTAACCATCCCTCCTTCCCCCTTTCCAAGTGACGCCACTGACTTAGTGACCCACGAGCTAGTACTAAAAAAGATAATGAACAAAATTTGACCCACTTCTCAAAAAGGTTCGCATCACAGACCTAGAACGAGGAAGAAGAATACGAGGTGTCCTTCTACCCGATGAAAAACACGTATTCGATTTTGCAGGTCTATCTTTCCGAGTACAAGCCCGATAATGACAAGGAACGGAACAACGCATTGGCTTGCAAAGTCGTCGATACGACGAAGGCGCCGAAGGACTTTGTGAAAAAGTTCTTGCCCCGAGAGCTCGACATCCTCGTAAAGCTCAACCATCCTCACGTAGTCCACGTGCACAGTATCTTTCAGAGGCGCAGCAAATTTTTCATCTTCATGCGATTCGCCGAGAATGGTGACCTTCTTGATTTCATATTGAAGAATGGATCGGTCTCGGAGAGTCAAGGCCGCATCTGGCTTCGGCAGCTTGCATTGGGTAATACGAAAGTATTGCGTTTTCCAATCTCACAAGCGCACGCGAAGAATATCAAGCTTACCCTCCTGAAAAACTAGTAGAGATGCACGAATCATTCGAATTTGAATCCGAATCGACGTACTACGAATTCGAAAGGTTCGATAAGATCAAATCACTGCAATTCGAATTGCAATGAAAGAACCGCGTACGAAGACTTAACACTATTCCTACCGATTATTTTTAACATTTCGATTAGAATTTCCTATATACAACGTAATTGCATCGCCTTTAAATTTCACGACTTTTTCTAAAATATACGTATAATACATTTTTCAATATTTTAGGAAAAGTGAAATTTAAAAGCGATGCAATTACGTTATATATAGGAAATTCTGTACGAAATTTTAAAAACGGTCATTTGACCGGTCTTGGTAGGAATAATGTTAAAACCCGTCGAATCCTATCCTGCATCTAGCGCGGGCTGTGTAGAGATGTGCGAATTATTCGAATTTGTAAAGTGATGATGTACATGTAGCTGATTCGAATCAAATTTTTTTTTACAAGTTCGATAAGATTCTATTCCAATTAGAAAACTTTCATTCGCACATCTCTAAAAACTAGGCAGTGGACCAATATGATATCTTCTTTCGGAGCTACTCCTCTGGCTAGTGTTCCCTCGAATTCTACGGCGCGCGTATAGCCGCAGGATGGACGGCTTGCGAGATTTAAATCGGGTGACCTCTGAAAAGATCTGTAATTGAGCCGTTCGGTGCACAAATCGATCAGCTCCATAAATTATGTTCAAAATTACGTTACAAATATAAAAAGTAGAGACTTAATCAATTGCTTCGACGCTTAAATTGATGAAAAATGCAAAAAGTGGAGTTAATCGATTTGTCAAGTGAGCGGCCCAATTTATAAACTCGCCCCTCGCAACGTCCTCGCATCACCTATCGCTCTATCCTCGTGGCGCGATCCTATTCCTTGCGCAAGATTGAAAAGGTTTTGCGAATCTCTGCTTTTCGACCTACTTGCTCCAGCACCACGCGACCGTAGCTTCCGTCGAGAAAGCTTTTCCAGGAACATCTTGCAAATGTGCCGGTGATTATGAAAGTGGTCCAAGTCAATAATTTCGAAAGATCAATTTCTCTGTTTACCTAGCGTTATTGTCACCTATACGATTGAAATACGGAATGATTTGTGAATCAAACTTTTCCGACTTGGACCACCTTCACAATCACCGGCACATATGTAGAATAAAAATTAAATACTAGTGCCTCTTCCTTCTCTCGCTACTTCAGGTCTTCAGTACCTTCACGAGATGGAGATTGCGCATCGCGACATGAAGTGCGAGAACGTATTGCTCACGACGAATTACAATGTAAAGCTCGCGGACTTTGGATTCGCACGATACGTGGTCGATTCCCGCGGGAAGAAGGTCCTCAGTGACACTTATTGCGGCTCACTATCCTATGCTGCGCCAGAAATCCTCCGTGGCTCTCCCTACAATCCGAAGATCTCCGACATCTGGTCCCTCGGCGTGATACTTTACATTATTCTGAACAAGGCGATGCCGTTCGACGACACCAACATAAAGCGTCTCTACGAGCAACAGACCAACAGGAAATGGAAGTTTCGTACCAAGGTGATCAGCACCCTGAGTGAACACGTTAAGAAGCTCGTTGTCACCCTCCTCGAGCCGGACGTGGGAAAGCGCGCACGTTTGGATCAAGTTGTTCACAGCGACTGGATTGCGATGGATCCAAGATTGCTGATTCTCACGCCCGCCGAACAGTCGGCTCTGAACAGTGCGATCGAGGAAAGAAAGAAAGCCGAGGAGAAGCTCGCGAGGAGGGACCTCAAAGTCGAACGCTCGTCCATAGCGGTGACTTTATATTTAATCTCATTGGGCGTTAGATTACTTTCTCCGTAGATTTTTATTTGTGCATTAGAAGAATCAGGACCGCGTGACACCATGCAGATAGTTCTTCGGTGTTTAATTGAAAGTGTTTAATTTGTGCGTTGTTTGAAGACGAGTACAGGGCACTATCTTCGATATCCACTGTACTTAATCGGGGTACTTTCGTATTAAACAGTCCATTGTAGGATTGTAAAAAGACTGTATGTACTAAACACAGAATAAGTGGATCATACTTGTTAAGTACATGTATGAAAAATATTAAGTATGATACGATTAGAGAAATTAGAATTGATATTATGAATGGATTATGTTGCTTTTTTTGGGGTACCCCCAAAAATTTATATTCTAAAAATTTCAATACCACCGTACTTACTTCTTTGAATTTCGATCACAGGCAAGATTTATCTGTTCCATTAGGCCAGATGAAAATTTGTTATCTTGCATAGTTCATAAATTTAATGTAGTGGTGTTTGTTCCTTTAGGTAAAAACAAAATACAAATTTGTAAATCTATTTAACAGATGCATTTCTTTTCAAAGTGCCTATTAATAAATTAATTTGAATAATTTGTTTTCAGAAAGCATCCAAAACAGAGCAGAGCAAAAAACTATTTGACGATGACAAACCCGCTGAAGAAGTTACTGTCTTTAAAGATGCCGCGAAGGTTTGTTCTTATTTAACGTCACTTGACAATGATACATTTCAAATGGCTAAATACATGATATAAATCTCCTTTACAGGCAGCACAATCTACTATCTTGGGTGGGGAACAATTTGTTCGGAATCTTAGTGTATAATTCATTATTGATAGATAATATTAGCAGGCTTATATTTTAAAAGTATAACCATAACTATATCATAAAATTAAAAATTATGTTGTACCAAAGTATAGGGAAAAAAATAAAAGTTTCAGACCACAGATCATTTTATGTATTTACCTTTATTGATATTACGTTATTATATTATGTAAAATGGCTAATCGTTGCTCTATTTATAGTCAACTGCATTTTTAATTTCACTCGAAACAAATAATTATTATAGAAAACATGCATTTAATATGAGCATTACATAGTAAACATGTATTTAGTCGCTCAATATATTTATTTACCATGCCATACCACTTTTATGGTATAAAATGGTGGATTTTTTAATATCACAATATGTACACTGAATATAATTATAAAATGTTAATATAAACCTGTGTACTTAATAAGCATTATTATAAATACACTAATTTCCTATATAACGCGCTTTTAAGAAAGTTGCACTGTCATTCCCAGTTATTTTTATATAATATTTACTATCTAAGGTAAAACTATCAATATAACCATTCAAATTAATACTAGAAATGCGTTTGGGTTTGGCTAGTCCATCGAGAAGCCAAATTCCATCGGATCGCAAGATTAACATCTGATCATTTGGCACAAGACTAGTTGCAAGTATATTGGAAGCTGGTAAAATATATCGTTGTATGTTACCTCTTGGTTTATAGTATATTATTAACATCTTATGCGGTAAACGTAGAACAATCCAAAATGTGTTTAATATAGATTCTGCAGATGCTTGTAGTATATTTGGTATATTTAATTCTGCTAAAACAATATTGAGTTACAGGAGATAATATTGGCTTGTATGGACAGTTAGTTAAACAATGATACTAACCGGTTATTGGGCGAAGTTGTTTTTGTAACCCATACACTTTGTATATTATAATATTATTTGGTTTTACTAGAACCAAGAAAGGACTGTTTTGTATAGATAGATACTTTATCAGTATGACATCATTAATTTTGACGGTTTCCAGAATATTTGCCATTGCTGTTCCATTACATATTACTGACACATTTTGAATTACACATTGGTTGAAAATTCTTTTCTCACCAGTATCCAATGAGAATACTGTTATATTGTCATCAACAGATTCAAATTTGCTTACATAAACTGCACGGTCTATGCAACAAAATAATATCGACTTTAGTCATACAACGACTTATTCCAAAAATATATTTTGAAACAACTTACTTTGGAGAGCAACATTTATTGCTTCTATAATGTCACCAATTTGGTTCATTTTGTCGAATGCAGACTTCAAGTTTACACTTTCCTTGTAGAAGTCTTGTAAAGCTACATTTTTGTAAAAACCCTTTACTGTAAAATTGCCCAGAATGTTCAAACTATTCTGTAGAGTCAGAAAACTCTTAATATTTTGTCTTGATTTATGTTGTTTCAGTTGGGAGTTTGCAACATTTGTTAAATTGGTATCATTTATTAGGCCATCTAAAGTGACTGATAAAACTTTAATAGATCCATCAATTTTCTCAAGACTAGAAATGTTTTGTGCACTAGATTTTAAAAATGCATCTTCTATACTTCTGTTTACTATGGAACCGAACAAACTGCAAAAAATTCAGAGTGTTATACAATATTAGAAAGAAAATACTGAAAAACAATTAATTCTTCTATTTATCTACAACTTCTTAATGTAATCTGTGCAACTACTCCACAATGTAGATACTAAACTTTACAAAATTTGTTCACACAGTTTATTAACTATAGTTAATCGTGAGTATTATGAACATAATATAAAATAACTCTATAATGGTTATTAAAAAAGTTTATGATCATAATTACTTTAATTTGTTGACATAGAGTCTATTGAAGACTTTATGGCCTTTGACTATGATTAGGTCAAGTTCTTTCACCATCACGGCTTTTTCTTTCCATTGCCTAAAGTCAAGACCTATTAAATCCACTGCAGTTAAGTCTGTAACTGTTTTTGTTCCGGTAATGATGTTTTTTTCAGAGTCATATCTGGCAAGATCAGAACTTAGATCCATGTTGTTAATCATACTTCTTACATCAACGTCAGCTAAGCGGAACAATAAAACAAAGTAGTTAAATTGCATGTTAAAATAGAGTTTTTTATAAATGAGTTTTTTATTTACCTATGGCTCTTAATGTATGAAAATGCAATGTCGCGTTTATAACTTTCATTGAATGTTTCATCAAAGAGTTGGAAAGTAAATCTCTTAGAAGTGTTGATGAAGAATTTAATATTGAATTGGTTGATCCATTGATACATAATGTATGAATTTGTTGAAAATGGGAAGCTGGGTGAATTGTTTGTAATCTTGTTTTACTTAATAAAATGTCTTTGATGTCTAGCCATGTTCCAAAGGTAAGCCCATGAATATATTCCTGTAACATGATATAGTATAATTAGGGTATCTTAAATTTCCAGCTGACTAATTTTCAAAATGACTACTTTAGAATTTATATCTTTATCATACACTAAAAGTAGCCTTTTCATTGAGTATCATATTCCTGAATTGTAAATTTTTATTAGTCAATAATGTGATGTTACTCCCGATCCATATTTCTTTCAATACTTCACTTAGTTTTATATCATTTACTACCCTCACAGCTGGTTCATGTATTTGTGTAATGCATCCTAAAATAATAGAATTCTGAATATATGTTATTTTAAACTGTTTTTCATTACAGATACTTGTTGATACACTGGTTACCTTGTAGAATATATACCGAGAGACTATTATCTTCTAAATAATTGAAAATATAAGGCACATTAATGTTGTGCGTTTTTAAATTTGCTGTAATATTTTTGGAACCTAAATTGGATGTCGGTAGTATCGTTACATTTCCTGAAGTATGTATAGCATGTATCTTATTTGCAGCAAAACCGTTATCTGTAAAAGTTAACATTAAAAGAAGTAATAAAAATCATGGTGGACACAATTTGCAAGAATTGTAATGGCATTATATGAAAAACGGGATTGTAATGAAGAGTAGTTAATCAACAAATTTAATAGTTTAGATACTTTAAGATAACTTACTAAAGTTTATTCTTCCCAATGATAACATGTCTTCTGTATGGACAACATTGGTCATAAAGGCAGTAATATTTACATTATTCATTAATTCAATATGAATATTTTTTTTTGTGGTAAGAGCTTTAATTGTTTTATAAGAGGATATGTTGAGAAGACTAGAAGATTGTATAGTACCCACTGCTAAATTTGTGACTCGTATAGGTCCTTCGAAGGTATTGTACTTAGTCCATCCGCTAATAAGTTGCTCTAAATCTGTATACAAAATGATTTTCTTGTCATAACCTTTTTCAATAGTTTGAACAGTATTTAGACATATCTGCACAATCTATTGTAATAATTTACCTGCCAGATCAGTTTGTAAAACATTCAGTATCAGGCCATTTTGTATTACTACATTCTTAATGAATTGTTTCAATGATAAGTTCACAGTTTTGATTGATGTGGCTGAGTTAAGAACTACATCGGAAAGTTTACCAGACTCAAAGGCATGTATTGGTTTTAAATTTTGTACCAAAAGATTGTGTATAAATATTTCAGAAGATTGTATTTCTGGCATAAGAGCAACCGGTGCGCATAGTTCATTTTTTAATCTAAAACATTAAAGTTTGTAAACTTATAAAGTTTGGTTTTGATCTTTAAAACATTCCGTACCTTGGGATGGGAATATTATCATACACGGAAGCCGTAGAAGTAATATTGTGTGGTACATATTTCGTTCCCGACACTAAAACTGCATCTACAGAATGTGACGTTATCCAATTCTTAGATTGTACTAATGTAATATTGGTCCATATCTATGGTTCAAAAAATAGTGATTCATAATTTCGCAAATTAAATATTTCTATAGAATATTTAAAAAGAATATCTTACCAAATTACTCATCGAAATGGTTAAGTGTTCTTTTACATTGTGATGGAATTTTAATCCATTATATAAAATTTCATGTAATGTAAAACCTGTATTTCTGGAGAAATCACTAGTGTTTAGTAAGTGTGTAACATGAACATTATGTAAAATGCAACTTTTAGGTAAAGTTAAGGGCTTAAGAATTTCAATAAATGGTTTTATTCTGTCAAAACCAGTGCCATTAAGTTTCCCTTTTACGTTCACGACTCCTATGATCTTTACTGTAGAACCTGTTATTAATTCGTTCATTACGGTCAAGCTTCCATTTGATGACAAGAGCAATCCTCCTCCAGTTACATTGAGTTCTTTCACTTCTATGTGTTTAACATATATTTGTTGCATTATAGATTGTGTAACTGTTTGCAAGGGTATATGCGCAGTTATTACCTTCAAGTTGACAAAGTTGTGAAGACCTAACATAAACAAATGAATAGTTGACATTATTTTGAACATTAATATCTGTAGACATTATTCCTTCCAATGATTAAGTTAAAAATTAAAAATTTGCAAAAGTACGAATTTATTTTTTTAACATTTTTCTTCTATATTTCAATGTTTTAGTGATTCACAAATCATGTGATTTTGTGTTGCATTTAGAATTTGTCAAAGTTCCCAGCATAAAAAACTACATATAAAACATAATTAAGTATAATCTTCTCTTACATTTAATACATTACCTATATGTAAGTAAAACAAAAATTATTAACAAACTAAGTTTAAAGTGGCATATTTTTTAGTAAACTACCTGTAATAATTTGATTGCCAGTAGTCCTTAATGATTCTTTTTCTAAATCAAATAATAAAATGCCATTAATCTCTCGATTAACAAACAATTCTTTTACTTCAAGGCCGAGCACAGGACATAGGATATTATCTGCTTCTTTGAGTTTAATGTTATTGAATATTAATATTTGATCCTTATCACGTGGCTTTCGAAATTTATTAAACACTGTCTCGTTCAGCCTTGTAAGCATTCGATTAACACTACACTGTGATTTACACGAGGCTTCAACTTTCTTCATACGCATCCCTTTGAATATAGAATTCTCTGCGAATTGTAGGTGATTCACTGAATTTCTTTCTTTCTTTAAACGTAATGTAATATTCCAATATCGATCACTCAATTTTCGTAATTCCATTGCACCTCCATTATTAATCTGAAAATATCCATATCATATATTTTTATATTTAAAATAATGATCAAAATTTAGGGGTATTGTTTATAGACTTACATTATGAACATTCAATTGGTTGATATGCCCTTTTAATATGTGAATGGTATTATTTTTAAAAGGCACCTCACTTGAGACCATTTGCTTCATATCTGTTGCTCCAAGGCACCAAGACTTTATGTCACTTTGTAAATGGTACCATGATTTTTTCTGTACCCATATTGGATTCTTAAGTTCCCATGTGTTATTCTTGTATTGTATAATTAACTGATTTTCGGAAAATGAATGTATTACAACAATTCTCTTTACATTCAAAATCTCTATACCGCTTTGCACAAATCTCCAGCCATCATACTGATAGAGTTTTAGCGTATTTCTTTGTAAGTACAAGAGCAGTATTGTGTTATTAATCATCAAATAATGGATTTGGCTTGCCGCAGACATTTTTTGAAACGGTATAAAACGATTATACATTTCTTTGAACAAAATAGTGGCTGTAGGACCAGATATAGCCAAGAAGTGTTCTGCTGAGTGCTCATGTGCATATGAAAATGCTGTACTATCATAGCCGAATGAAAATGTCTGTCTTACAACAAATTTGTTCAAGTGTAAGCTAAATCTCCATAGAACAGTAGGCAACCCTGTAGTAATAAGATATATAAATCCATTATTTTCAAAAGATATAAGTTTTTCTGCACCATATCCTAAATTTTGGACTAAATCAAAGTGTTCCCCCAGCCAGACGTATATGTACACGTTAGATCTTGATGCAATTCCTAAATATAACTGATTCATTCCTTGCCACGTTGTAATATATTTCACTGGAGAAGATTCAGGATTCTCTAAATATTGTGCCATATACATATTCTGCAAAATGATATTTTGTCTGCTGCGCAAAATGGCAATTCCATAGTAGGTTTGTATCATAACAAGCGTATCGGAAATATAATTATTTATTAATACACGTGACCCGTTTATTAGTGGATACGTTTCAATCCAATCAAACGTATCTTCCTGAAATAACATTTATTTTATTCTCAATATCTTTCATCTTTTTTTTCATAATTCTATAAATAATTACAGTGGAAATACCACTTTTGACAAAGTAACAGTAATAATGCGCAACCTTTACAACTAACTTGGAGGCACAGGTGAAACGCTAGAAGTAATCCTTACTTTCAAATGATAGAAGAGTACTGCAGTTGAATTCAGAATTGCTGCAAATTTTGTGCCATTTGAAAAGAACATAGTGATGTCCTGAATATCTGTCAGTACTGATATAGGTACATCTTGAAATTCTTTTAGAACATTAACATCTGCAAAACAGTGACTAAATGTACAATTGGAACTTTATGAACATGAAATTCGGGGTCTGTTAGTATTAGCTTCACCTATAAATATTTTACAACTTAATAATGTAATATCGAATACGGCACGTGTACTATATAGCGTTACTTGCGTTATACAATAAAAATGTTCATAAAGCTCTTATGCAGCATTTAATTTGTAATTCCCGCGCTTATAATTGACGTCAGTTGTAAAAACTTTGAACAGCTGGCCCCATTCATCTGTGTGTTTTGCTTTCTGTAGGGTCGCGTATGCTTATTAAAACAGTTTTTAATTTTTATTAGGCACGACCGTAAAGGGAGTGACTTATTATATCAGCTGAGATGTAGTAACCTTGAACTGTCAGATAGAACATAGCTTTTTTGGTACTGCATCATTACTATATAAAGATATTATTCGGAGCTGAGAACGCAAAGAAAGAATTCGTGTATGTTATTCCATATGCCGCGCGTACATTTCTATTGGAAATATGTCTATAATCGGCGAAATAAGAGAAAGCTTGACAATTCAGGTTCACGAATTGGAGGCATTGCAATCGGTTTATCCGAAGGAATTAATAATCTCCGATCATGGGATTTTGGCTGACATCAACAGCTTTATCGAAAGTCCGCATAAGGAATTGCCACAAAGATTGGAGTATGTTATTGAAGTTTCAGTCGATCAAGTAAGAATATATATCAGTAAAAAAATATATACATATACCGGATACAATTATAAATTACGTCTCGTGTAATTGAATTTAAATGATTGGCAAGGATCTGCAATGTAAATTTATAGATAAAATTGTTTTAAGGGAATAATTGAACTTTTGATAAGTTTGCCAGTCAATTATCCGAAAGAAAAACCTGAGGTATACGCTAGAACTTGCTTGCTTGATCGAGCGCAACGACTACTTCTAAATGAAGCATTAGCGGTATACATTGATCAACAAGAAGAAGGTGAGCCGTGCATTTATGCTTTTGTATCGTGGATACAGGATAATGCCGAAACTTACATAAAAGCATCGAAGATTGGAAAACAAAACAATAATGTTGATAAACATAAGATCGGTAAAGAGAAACACCCGTTGATTTTTGCCAGATATTGGATATATAGTCATCACATATATAGTAAATTGAAAAGACGAGAAATAGTTGCTTTGATGAAAGACAACTCCCTTACCGGCTTCTGTCTGGCCGGCAAACCAGGGATCATTTGTATAGAGGGTATATTAGAGGACTGTGATTATTGCTGGCAAAAGGTATGTACTACCTCAAGAGACTGAGTAACATTTTAATGCATGACGATTCATTTTATTTATTAGATTAAAGTCATGAACTGGCACAGAATACTTGTAAAGTTAATGGAAGAAGAAAATATAAATGATGAGAGAGATATAAATAAGATGCGAAAGTTTACCGAATTCCAAGAGATCTCTTTTCCAAGTTCCGAACGTCATAATGATATGGGACAATTACTTAAATACTTAACGGAACACGAATGTCAACATGCATTCAAGGAACTCTTTGGCGTCGAAGGAAAGTTAGTTCAGCTAGCTGAGTGATGTATGCAACAGAGATTTTATACACATTTTAAAAATTTAAATGTACTTATTGGTTGTTCGTGTCAAGTGAGAAAGGGAGTGCAATAAATATTTTATATCAATATAATACTCTGAAAGTCACATACCTTCATTTTGTTTAATATCGTGTATGTTCCTTTTCATGCGATGAACTTTTGCCTTGCTTTCATTTTGATATAACGCTAATTCATCCCCTAACTTCTTCAAAGTATTTTCATTCAATTGTTGGGATTCTAAAAAAGCCATTAGGATTAAGAAATTAGAAATATAGATTGCATTGAAGTTGCATATTTATTATAAGAGCGTATGTTACGTACCATACTTTGTTTTTATATTCCCAAAGAATTCAGTTGCTTCATTGATAGTATTGTACATAATGTCTGACTTATATAAATAGGATTCACATTTTATAGTATATACTAATGTAAAAATTAATAGAAATACATTTTTGATCATTTTGCTTCTGGAAGCCATGTTAATATGAATCCCTAAGATCGATGCTTCTTCATAACGACTATGTCATGTAGTGTGTTTACATTTCTTTATTGAAGACAGTGTACACACACCTGATTCTGTGAAATGGATTAATGTAAATAATCCATTGATCATGTGAGCTATACAATACTGTTCTTAGCATTATTTACATGTATACACGCACTCTACCTGAGGGGTCACACACACATGTACCGTTTAGCATACAATTAATAGATAAATATATGTACTGGGTGTTCAAATGGAAGACATTTTAAAAATTTAATAGAACCGTCAAACTAATTAAAGAAAATTTTTGGACACTCGAATTTTCATTGATATAAACAAGTCATTTCTTTGACCTCATTCAGACATAGTATAAGTTTGATCCTGACGTTTTTGGACACCCTGTATACACATCTGATTATAATCATTATCTATATCAAATTTATATTTAGTAGTTTTATTAAAGTAGACTTTAGAATTAGCATATATCGCGAAACAGAAACTATCGTATATTTTCAAATATTATACATACATATCAATATATTTGGCTTTCGAATCTTATCTAACAGTTGCATATCTAAGAAAATCATTTGTAAGAAATTGTCCTGGCATGTAAGGCGTTGATGGTCCCAGAAAATCTTGTGCCGGACTGTGAACTTTAATTTGCCTCATGTGAGTGTCCCTTCCATTTTGGTGATTACTAATTACAGCGATTTGTATCATAAATGTTCTGATAGGTCGATCATTTATGTCTTTAACAGGAATAACAACCCAACCACTTGGTTCATTTAAATCCATGACTTCTACTTCTTGTAGGTCATTGAAGTTAGTCCCAGCTCTTATGCTAATCCTTAAAAGAAATCAAGATGAGACCATTATTTTGATATAAATATCATTCACATTTTTATGCAATTAAGGCACATTTGAAAGCAGTCTCACCTACTGGGTGTATAACTTTCGTCTAGTTTGTAATCTGTATAAATACATATATCCCGTATAGTTGTCTTTTTTTTAAACTGTATGTTAACTAAATGTGGAAGCTGTCCATCCGATTGCCAATAAGTCTCTGTTATATCGTCACGTAATTGATCTACTCCAAATCCTGGTTTACAGCTGGATAAGCTCCATATCGCATGATTTCCAACTTCGCGTACTCTACCAGCCAATTCTTCCTGAACTGGGTCTATCTCACCTATTACCATATAACATTCCAGTAATATTAACAGTAGTTCAATATTATTTTTTCAATTTAATACATATTATCCTTCTGCATAGAAATACTTACCTCCATTTCCTGTTTTGTTACTCATTATACTATATTATAAGAACAGATTTACTGATTTGTGTGGCCAGTTGAAATTATTTATAAGGAAGAAAACACTATCAAATAGAAACCTTTTTATTAAGTCTGTCCATTTTTATATATTCTATCGAATGACAGTACGGAATTGTTATATATAGTTTAAGATACACAAGACAATTCGGTACAGCAATATCTTTTACGATAAAAGTAAATGTCTCTTTTAATTGTACTATTGCGTTTTTCAAGTACTTCCAAATAACTACTAAGAATTTCTGCTAAACCAGTTGTTTACAAAGAAATGTTATTTTGGTGACATCTGGTGGGGAATTTGCGAATGATAGATGTGATGTATCCCGCCAAACTCTGGTATGATTTAAATATTCAAATATGCACACCATAACTTATTATAGTATAATAATTAAAAAGATACTTGCATTCAACTCATAAATTCTGACATTTAATCAAAGATATTATTCGACGATCAATAAAATACTTTTCCGACTGAATGCAAAAGGAAAGTAATATTAACGGATCTGATCCGGTCAGATTGTTGTGATACATTGTTACTATGGCTAAATCGATCGTACACATTACTAATATTATCGGAAAAATTCCGTAGAACATCAAAGTGAAATGCAGCGTTCCACAAATCCGCTGTGCTAAGATTTTCTTCATGAGTGTATACGCTCGACTTCCATAGACATTTCTTACAATTAAAAACTGAAAAATGACACTGGCATTATCAAGAGTAGATTATACTAGTGTAGGTGTAACTTCTCGTGGCACAACACAAATTTTGCCTCCAACAGAACCGAAACAGCCACAGAAATTTGTAGTTGCCGATCACGATGGAATTCTTCAAGTATTTGGTAAATTGTATTTTTTAAAAAATATTTCCAGTGTATATTATGTCTACGCTATTAAATTCTGCGTAATGACATTGTATGTTTAGTTGTGCGGTAATAGTTTTTAATTTAGAAAAAATGGCAATTTGAATTAATGGATCTAGTAAAGGGTTGACTTTTTACAAGAAAATTGAACGTGTGCATGTTTATAATTGTATGGTATATTATGTAAAACTACAAAGATTTTTTATCTATTTCTTAATGCAGGCATGAAGAAAGGAGAGTTGCAAGTATCGTTTAAATCTTTACCTGGGCCAAAAATTAGCAAAGTAATGCTTGGTGGTGTGCTAGGATCTACACCTGATAAAATTTTTATTGCTTACGGTAATTCTGTGAGAGGTTTTACGAAGAAAGGAAAATTATTTTTGGAATTTGATACTAGTCTTATTGAACCAATATCTGCTCTGTAAGTTTATCTGCAATCTTATCTCAAAGAAATAGTTACATAGATGACATGCCTTACCTTCGTACATTATGGAAAGGTATATTGAAATATTGTTAAACATAATTGTATAATACGTAAAATTTATATCATGAAATTCTTCTGTACGCTAGATATGTTCTTGGTCCAGATTTAGCAGCATGCGCACGTGATCTCTATCACAGGTACAGAGATTGCAAAGATGCAGATTCATACTTATGTGGCGAAACATTATATGATGTTGTTCTCTTGCCTGGGGAAGGGTCAATGGTATATGCTATTCTTGCTTGTGGAGACTGCGTGGTAAGAATGTGTTTTTATTTCAAGTAGAAATACAATGCTCATCCCTCTGTATAATCATCAGACTCAAGCAATAGTTAAATTGCAACAATCATAAACTCTTAGATACGCGTTCTTCATGGTACAAAATCGCCTACCATCCTGAGGCTTCCAAGCATACCTACAGTTTTAGCTGTATACAGGTATAAGTAAATGTAGTTCTGTTCTGACTTTGTACAAAATTCATATTTTTTATAAAATGCTTTTAATGTGTATTTGTTATAAAATAATTACTTTAGAGAAGGTGAAGTATTATCGAAAGAGCGTGTCTTGGTGGGTACTATAGATGGTCGAGTTGGATTATTAATTCTTCAAGGCAACAAAACATTGAGAGTGACTTGGTTATTAAATTCAACAGGCGGGGAAGTTACTTCTTTGGATACTTATGAATTACAGGATGGTACAGACATTATTATCGGTCGACAAGATGGAATTGTAGAAATATTTACATTTCCTGACGAAGACACATCTCCATCATTGAGATATCGTTATGTAAGCTATACAAAGGAGCATTGAATGGAGAATAGTTATTGATTCAACGTGTTTTCATTATCAAGTTAGACTCAAATAAACTTGAAACATCTTCAAGTTAATTATATACGTTTTGCAGAATGCAGGGGAAAGTATCAGCGCAGTTGTTGGCGGCATAGTCGGTGCAGCCAATTATCCGGAAGTGCTAGTTACAACATATTCTGGCCGCATATTTAGTTTAACAACTAAGCCACCTGGATTTTTAGAAGCTCGGCAAAATGATACTGGCATAGCAAAAATAAAGCTAGAAATCCAACAGTTAGAAGAAAAAATTGCAGAAGAACGACAAACAACTGCTTACGTACCCGATCCATTAGCGCCATTAATATTAGCTGTAAATCATAGGTTGACAAAAATATCTAACAAAAAGTTTATTAATGTATAATATATAGTGTTTGCAGACCTTCATTACACATTAAAAAACTTTTTAAATTAATTATGATTGCAGAATGATACTTCATAAAGAGGATGCTGCGTATTCACTCTCTGTAGAACTTGATACATCGATTGACAATATTATGATACAATCTGACGCACCAATAGAATTGCTAGATGTGGAAAGTAATAGTGCGGTTGTCAGTTTATCTGCTTGTAATCCAAAAGAAGGGAATTTTGTTCTTGCCACATGCAGGTGTCAAGTGTGTATTAAATAGATGTTTCAAAAGAATAATTGGTATTCTACTTTATCATGTACATGTTATTATGTATTATAAAATAGGTAAATACAAACCGTCTTGAAATGAGACTCCAAAGTATTGAAGGTCAAGCAGGTATTCTACAGATTTATGTAACATCACAAGTACGTTCCTCTGCTTGATTTATATAAGTGATTTAAATTCATAATCAAGTACTTTGATTAAAGGTACAACCCAAATGTTGCCGTAGAATTACAGTTCCTATAAGCGCATTATCTCTTCATACAAGGCAACCTAAAGATCAGGAAGATGTAACACCTAGTGGAGTATGTAATGAGCTAAGATTGGTTGGAAACTTCACAATTGCAGAGGTATTATGAATAATTAAGTAATTCAACCAATTTTTCATAATATAGTTTGTTCATATTTTTTAGATGCATGCATGGCTTTCTCTTGTACTGCCCGATGTCCCTGAAAGACCTCATTTAAAAGAAGGGGAAGCTAAATTAATATATGTTTCGTCGTTTATTGGTACAATCCTCAAATGCAAATACAAGTAAGTTTCCTTACGCTTATGCGTATAGAAAAGAAAAATTTTAACTTGCTTAATTTCTTTAGAAAAGGAAGTGCAGTTTTCCTTGGTGAGAATATTTCTAGCATAATAATATTGAGGGATGTACTAACCAAAGAAGCAACTAAACGAAAGATCAAGTTGGATGTTTTTTGCAGTAAGAGTTTAGATAAATGTCGGCTGCAAAGTTGACAACCTTCTAAAATATTTAGAGAAAGAATTAAAATTTGTAAAAGTACATATTCGTTTATTTATGGATTATTTTAGATGTTGTAGAAGGTAGTATTACAAGAGTATTAGAGCTAATTATTCCCAGATTAAATGATGCTCATGAGTTAATTAGAAAATCAAAGATATTGGATGCACTTGAAGAATGGGAATTAAAAACAAATCCAAAGGAAAGTTTATGCACTGAGTATCAAAGTTTGTTAAGTAATGAAGCAAACATTAGATTACAAATGGCAAAAAATGGTGACATCTTAAATAGATTGCATGGTGTGGTTACTGATTTGTATGTTGATTGGGAGCGAGCAAAGAGATCTCACAGGTATGGGCACAGGTATTCATCTCTATTCAAATAATAATACTTACTACAGTTAAACTTTTCTTATTACTGTGTGTTTTAGAATCAGCAGCAGTCTTGCTACTGAGAGACTCAATACCGCACTTGAATCTAGGGATTTAACGCTTCTTCTACAAGTTTTCATTGGGAAAGATAATATTGCTTCTGCATCTACTTCAGTGCTGTCGGCTGTTTAAGACTGAGATAGATAACATGGGCTGTGCAAAAAAGTGGACCAACATGTTTCTATAAACGTCTTCAAGTAAAAAATATATTTTTTAACGACGATCCGCAATATAAACAGCTAAATTGCCTAAGATTAAAAATTTACATATACAGTTGTGATTAGTGTTAATTACAATTTATATATATACGTATGTGTGAATGTGTATGCAAGTGCACACGCACACATATGTGTATATCAAGCACATTAATTGAGAGTTAGGTACATATATAAACTTCAGATGTATGTATATCTATCGGTCTTTGAATTAAAAAAATTAATACAATTTTTATACAGAATTTGCTCTGCACTTTCTTAAATTTTCAACGTACCATGCCTGAAGAATATCATTATGATTATAATGTAACAAACTTCTTTTGATACACTTACAGCATTTGCCGATAATGTATTGTACGACAAAGTAATTTTAAAGTATTACTATGTGTTAAAAATAGGCAGTGTGTTAATGTATAGCTACAAATTCAGTCATTTCAATCGAGGATCTAAACTTTTGTGACGCGCCTGTATTGTGTGGCCGATCTGCTCTATTGCATATTGGTGCTATTGTCCTCATATGTAAACGTATAATTCAATATCTGTTCAGTCCTTTGCCTATTGAAGTTACATAAAGAAATACTGCCTGCAAAGTAACAAATATTTAGTCTATATCTAAAATATAAGGTTTTAGGAATCTTTTCTATTGTACAAATGTTTCAACGAGTCTTTAATATATGAATGATGTACAATTACAAGCTAAGTATACATACATGTTATCACTTGTTTGTACCACTGCCTCCAATGGATCTCTGTCTGAACTAGTATCTGGTGCAGTTGTTACTGTATATTCCAAAGTTTGTCCTCCACCATGGGGTAAAATACTTTCTGGATTATCATCTGGTCGTACAATTTCGACTACCCCACTTGCTTCTACTTCAAGTTTTAAATCCCTTACAAGATCTTGGATTGTCGTTGCTTGTGATCCTTTATCATTTTCGTCTTCTAAGTTTTTTGCGGTTAAAATTCTGTTCAAGGGCCTTTCAGTTCTTCCGCGAGAATGTGTGTGCATATGTCTCTTCATATCACTTCGTACCCTAAATGGTTTACCACATACAGTGCACGCATGCGGCTTCTCACCCGTATGAATACGGCGATGGTTTTGTAAGTAGCTGCTCGCTCTAAATGTCTTATTGCAGTACTCGCACCGATAATTTTTTTCACCTGTATGAATACGTCTGTGTACAATTAACGAATATTTTCGCGCAAAGTCTTTCCCACAGTATTCACATTGGTATTGCTTCTGTTCTGAATGAATGCTTGTAGAATGATATTTAAGGTCACCCCACTGCCGAAAGTGCCTTCCGCATTCTTCACATTTATATGGTTTGTCACCACTGTGAAGACGTTTGTGTACCTGTGAGATGACAGAGAATAACTTTTTGGTTATACGTAGACTAAACATTAAATGTGTAGGTTTTGATATTTATTATCCATTACTTTTAACGCAGTAGCAGCAAAAAAACTTTTGCCACAAACTTCACATTGATGAGGTCTTTCCCCACTATGAGATCTCATATGGTACACTAAGCTGTTTTTGTGATGGAATGACCGATCGCACTCAGGACATGTTAGTTCATCATCTAAGAGAAATATAGTCATTATTACACAAAAAGCTCATAGTCTTGGAGAAATTTTGGTATTACTTAGGCAAAAGTGTACAAACTTGTTTTTCTTGTTTTTACTACTCTCTTTTTTTTCACTGTTTGTGGAATGTCAGTCTTTACTTTTTCATGTAATTCCTGGTCATTAATTGTTGGTGTACTTATATCGTCTTGATGGACATGCTCTGTCACATCCGTAATAGTCCACAAAGTTGATTCGTTGTTTACATTAGTTAATGTAGGTTCAGTTTCATCATCTATGTGTGCCCCAGTTTCTTCCACTAAAGGCAATAATCAATATTAGTGTATACAGGATAAGAAGAGCAAACTTGATAACAATCTTTACTGAAAATTCAACTTTAAATTTTTGTTATGGATACGAACATACCTACACCTCTAATACCTTCCATGAGGTCCTCAGGTTCACTAAATTCTTCTATCACAGTATTTTCCAGACCTTGTACCATTGCTGGTACCGATATTGTAATACTAGTATTTGTTGCCTGTGCTATCCTTGTTTCTTGTTTTACTGGTTCATAATGTACCTACAAAAAAATATTGTGCATAAATATATATGGAAAGTTAGTAATTTGTAATGAAGTTTTACTGAGATCTAAATATCTTACTTTGAGGTGTTCAAAAAATTTTAGTTGACTGCTAAATCTAGAACCACACAGCTCACATTTAAATATATGGCCTTGCATATCCGTGGTAGTTTCCACAGATATTGTATTTTGAATTAGCTTGCAGTTATCTTTCCTTGCAGAACTTCTTTTTGTTTGTTGTTTTAACTTTCGTGGTATCCTCTTTTTGTGTGGTAAAGACCTTTTAGGTCCTGGTGCTGGCGCTGCATCTTCTCCACTTTCGGCAGATGCGTCTACGTCATATTCACATTTGACATTTATGAATTCTTGTTTAACACTGTGAGAAATTCTTTTGAAGGGTTGCAATGACGGGTAAACAGGAGGTGGATCTGGCCCTGATACAGTCTGAATTGAATAAGTATTGACTGGAGGCAATGATTCTAAATGAGACACATCAGGCAAGGTTGGATCATCATGCTGCGATTGGCTATGCAATTGTTGCTGTTTTTGTTGTTGTTGTAACTGCACTGCAACTAAAGCTGCTGCAAGTTTACGATCTTCCTGCATGAAAAAAGTATATTTGATATTTAAACAGTTAATTTCTAAATATGCGTAATATAAAACCTTTACCTCGGTTAATTCATGTGGCAATAAATCGTCAGCTTCATAGTATTGTGTAGCAGTCGCATAGTCAGTGCCAACTCCAGCATTAATCATATCAACAACCATTCCTTCAGATATAAGTTCGCCATTCAATGTTAAAAGTGGAACACCTTTACTCAAAGATTCTCCATCAGCCCTCTGGATGGTGATGTATTGTGTGCCTTCCATTCCTTCTAATAATACAGCTTGAGCTTCTTCTGTAGTCACCTCCATAATGGTGTGTTTCACAAAGTATAAGTTTGTGTATATTACTTGTGTTCCATCTGTAGAAGCGTAGTTCAATTACGTTCAACGTTTGAAGCTAGATAAACCTAAAGTTACTCAAACAGAGGTGTGTTCTAATGTTTTTATAAATGCAACCATAGATATTCTAAAAATAAAATGAAGAATATATTGGTTTAATTGATACATTAAACATAATTATCATTCAGTACTACATACATCCAATCTCGTAAGATTATAGTATTACAATTCCACTTAATGACGAATATTATTCTAAAATACAACTATTATTTTTAAACAATATATTTATTACTTTAAGGAAAAGAAACATGGCTCAAATGTATATTATCTATTCAAGAAGCATTAAAGAGCCCACGCGTTTAGATAGTAAGTAGCCTGAATGATCTTGTTAGCTTAAAATTGACAACAATTTCACTTATACGATTGATCATAATTTTTATATCTGTAATAACAAAAGTAGGACTTACTTTACAGACAACTTTAAAAAATGTATTATTTATATTATTTATGAACAGAATTAAATATTTTTCACAATACACATTAGAGTATAATAACATTGATTTATTAAATGAAGAAAGATTTAAATTTGGCGCGCGTGTATACATTAGAAATGACAGCGGAACCAAGGTCACTGCACCCGCTGCTCCGAAAATTTCTGTTACTCTTTGATTTAAGTTGCCGGCACAAATATAACTTTCCCTCACCTTCTTAAATCAATTTTCCCGTACTCAAGTAAATCTCTGGAGTTTTTCTTGCAAAACTCGAACGACATAAACAAAGTGAGATATTGAAACACTGTAGGACAAAATGTGACAACAGTGCTTGGGTCTTGACGCCATTAGAACGGATGTATCCCTCCTACGCCACCTACGATGATTTTTCTAATAGCGCCAATTTTGTAATGTTGAAATCCCTACTGTCTATATGAAATAGTTATCCTGAAAGAGTAATATATTATCTTATGACATCATCCACTATTACGTAACGGTATTTTTCGATCCTTTACGTAAATTACATTGAATATTAACTAAACATTTTTTGACAATGGTTCGTAAACATTTACACTATTGCGTATATTGAAACAGCTTTAATGCGTTTATCGCATAGTACCCTATCTTTATTATGTTTCTTTCTAATCAATTTAAAAGATGCATACTATCAATATTTGAGAGAGATCGGAGAATTTGCGCGGTTTGCACTATTCGAGTATTTACCTAGGAACTTTCCTTGCCATCTGTCTGCCTTGGACATTTCCGGTATCGTAGATTCGCAAGTTAGCTCAATGGCTGCGCAAATAACGCGAAATGTCAAAATAATGTTTTAGTGAAAAAATTTGTACGAAGTTTCGCGCAGAGAGTGATTGCCAATTTACAAATTAAGAAGTGTTTACGCTTCTCCATACAACCTTTATTACTGTGGTAAATTCCTTTATTTTAATTGTAAACAAGTCAAAAAAATATAAAACTGTATAATTTGAAGTAAGGGGTTAAGAGGAAGTTTAATTTTCACAGTGTCACTGTTAGGTGATTTGCTCTATTCAATGCGATTAAAAATTACATTAAAATTTACAATTAAATTTATATTCTTACTTATAGCTAGATTTATTAGATGCTTCCATTATATAAGGAACAATTTGCTATTGTCAAATAATTGAATCTTGAAAAGTTTTTCTCAAAAATACCTCAGTATTTTGAATATTTAAGATTTAAATCTACTTGGGCACTTGTGTGATAAAAAGATTTGATATGCTACTTCTTCAATCAGGTTAGGCATAGATTATAATCTGAAATGAAATTTTGTTTGGGTTAACAGCAGTCGTCCGATTAATGCTACTAAAATCTTATCAATGCTATTTATGTTTTCAGAATAAACATTTCTCACAGGAAATGTGACATTTTTGAATGCTGTTAAGAGTGATGGCTTCTATTTGTCGGCGCTGGAGGCTATGGATTTTACCTGTTTTAACATGCCTTTATGCCTTGTTGATAATAATTCTAGTGCCAATACTACTAGCAAACTCTATTAAAAATGGCTTTAAGAAACAGGACCAAGGTGCATTGGTGGGAGGAGCATTTGTACTATTGGCACTTCCAATTGCTTTTTATGAAATTGTCCAACACATGATATATTACACACAGCCTAGATTACAAAAATATATTATTAGGTATATTGAACATGTTGCAATGTACTTTTCATGCCAGTACAAGGTTATACTAATTAAGGATAAAACTTTCTTTTAGGATATTGTGGATGGTACCAATTTATGCGGTGAATGCTGTGAGTACTTTAAGAGACTTTTGCGACGAAAAATTCATAAGTAACGAGTAATACTTAATATATGTTCTATTTGTTAACAGTGGCTGGGATTAGTTTATCCTGAGGGTAGCATATATGTTGATAGCTTGAGAGAATGTTATGAAGCATACGTAATATACAATTTTATGATGTATCTGTTGGCCTATTTGAATGCAGACCATCAATTGGAACATAGATTAGAAATGTCACCTCAAGTACATCATATGTTCCCTTTGTGTTGTTTGCCTGATTGGGAGATGGGAAGAGAATTTGTACATATGTGTAAGCATGGTATCTTACAATATACAGCTGTCAGGCCCATATCAACTTTGGTATCATTGTAAGCATTAACTGTGTAAGATTCTTTAATATTAAAATAATAAGAATTACGAGAACTATTATGACATCTCTAATATTTATTGTAGTATCTGTGAGCTGAATGGCGTGTATGGAGAAGGTGAATTTAGAGCAGCGGTAGCTTTTCCTTACATGATTGCTTTAAACAATTTATCGCAATTTGTTGCCATGTACTGTTTGGTACTTTTTTATCGTGCCAACTCAGAAGCACTCAAGCCTATGAAACCCATTGGGAAATTCCTATGTATTAAAGCAGTCGTTTTCTTCTCATTTTTGTGAGTATTTACAAGTTTTCATATATTCTATTGTCATTATGCACTTATAAAGTAATTTCGTTTCTTTTCAGCCAAGGAGTTATCATTGCTTTGTTAGTATACTTTGACATCATATCAAGCATTTTTGATATCGAAAAGGCCGATGAAGTTAGAAACATATCGTCAAAATTGCAGGATTTCTTAATATGTATTGAAATGTTTTTAGCAGCAGTAGCACATCATTACAGTTTTTCGTATAAACCTTTTGTAAATTTGGCACAGAGTCAAGCCTGGTGGGATGCATTTAGGTAAACAATAGCTTTTAATGATATATAAAAAACATAAAAAAAGATGGAATGTCGATTTTAATCACTTCTGCTTTTGTAGGGCTATGTGGGATGTTTCCGATGTACACAATGACATCAAAGAACATTTGGGGGTAGTTGGCTCATCGTTAAGTCGTAGAATACGTGGCCGCAGTGCATATCAGCAAGCTTGGGGAAGCGCCACTGAACGTACTTCACTTCTCCCAGAAGCACCAGTGACTACTGCCAGAAGTGCTCCTGCTTGCTCATTCTCAGGTTATAACACAGCAGAGACTGGACCTAACAATACAAACGAATGCATTGACTCAGTTGACCTAAATACTGATACGCAAGATAATGTTCATATAGTAAATACGTAACCAAAAGTCACTATACATTCTGTCTGGTCTATCTTTTAATATAGGACTTCAAAGATCCAATTCTCCTGACTTAATTGGATCTACACTCTATTCCACAAGAGCGTGTCGATCGTATCTTCTGAAAAAAAGAAAATTGTTTAAAATTAAACTTATGACCTTGAAATTGCATTACAATGCATTTACTTAGTATGTTGTCCAGTCATCATGATTGTCATTTATGGCCTGGCACCGTTTGGATATACTTTCAACAAAATTTTCTGCCATGTATCGGGTAGAGACCTCCATAGTTTTTGGATGTGACGTGTCAGCAGTTTTAAATTGAAGACTCGCTTGTCCCTGAGCTTGACCTTCATGGCTCCCCCCACACGTTTTCGATGGGATTAGCTTCAGGCAACTGAGAAGGCCAATCCAGTGTCGTAATGCCACTATCTCGTTTTCATTCCGTGCACGCACGGCTTCGATATTGTGGGTCGTTATCCTCTTAAAACACTCGCAAGCTTTTATCTGGCCTAACTCATCTTCGAGCAGACTTCAATAAATATTGTTCATATATTTTGATGATTTTTTGTGCATTAAGATTGTCTGTAAACAGGTGCAAAACTCCAAATCCTTGTTTACAGAAGCAACTCCAGGCATACACCTTTACCAGGTGCTTCACTGTGCAGTGAATAATAGGAACTGCACGAGTTGACCATGCATGCCTTCTTATATCCCACGCTCAAAAAGAGGATTCATTGGTAAAGATGACATTGGAGAAATCATGGTCAACATTAGCTCTTGCCCACAACAGATGTTTCTTGACATGGTTTTCGTACAAAAATGTTTCCAACTTTGTGCACCGCCATCCATAATTGGCACCACGTATAATCCACGTGGAATTGTGTTTAGGCCTACTTCTACACCTTTTTTCGATAAAAGTAGCTTGGCTTTTCATTGAGAAGACTCAGGATTCTTTACAAAGATGTTAAAAATCATTTTATTGCCCTTTCCTGACGTTGAGCAACGTGTGCCACTTTCCAGCAAGTCTTCAACATTTTTCACGTCGTTATAGCTTTTCACCCACTTCTTAACGAATGATATTGACTTGCCCATGTAGCGACTGGCCCTGCGGGCGACATTTTGGGTCCTTTTGAATGGGTACAGAGAAACATCTCTTCGAAGTGGCCAGCGTATGTTGTACTCATTGTGGGTTAATGTTGCTTTGCACATAAACAAACCACACTACTTTTTTAATCTTAAAGTATTGAAGGCAAACGCTCAGAAAGTCGGAGACACCGAATTTTAGATAGATGCGCCATGTAGTGAGGAAATTAGGCCGACGCGCTCTTGTGGAACAGAGTGTAGATGATATATATTTGTATATATTGTCCCAAGTTATTCTTATTAGAAGTATTACATTTACAAAAGGATGTGTAGTTCGGTGAATTTTGTAACATTCTTGAAAATTGTCAAAAGTTATGTAATGTGTGACTATTAAAACATTTTCTACACCGATGACAGCAACTATGGATTTCCCTTTGTTTTTGCAAAAGCACACACACACATTACATTACCAATGATGTACTACCAAATACTGTACATATAACATTTATACATACAATATATCAGTGCATTACTATTTATACTATCAATAATATTCATATTGTTTGTCCTACTGATTTACCTCTCCTAGAATCAATATCCTTGATGCATTTAAACTTTACAAGAGTATGCAGTTGAAGATTTATAAAGTTTCCTACCCACTCTTAATAATTGACTGAACTTTGTAAATTTATAAGCTTTAGAAAACTGTACTTTTATTTATATAATGGTGTTAATCATGAGGAATTGTTATATATAATGCGAAAACAGATACTTTACACTATTATATATGTCATTCTGCTTTGTAACGATGAAGAATTTTCCTGCATATTTTCACTGTATCTAAATCCAACCTGGTAAAAGTAGTATGAGAATATACTTTCAACTATATAGTAGAAACTTATAGTTAAAATAATTAATAGTGTTATTTTTCTCAAAGAATTGTTCTATATAGTTATTGTAGTCCATTACAATGTGTAAGGGAAATATAGTTACGTATAATATTTATCTACACTAAGAATTTAACGGCCAACATGCTGGTACTCGGTAGGCTGTTCTTTACTGCTCAAATAGTTTTTATGTAATTTATATCGTTAATAGTTCTTAAACATTGTTGTTAACAATCATATGTGTGATCACATCATTTTATAACTACAACTGTTTTTTATTGAGACAGGTGATCATCGGGCAATGAATTTGGAAGGACTTGCATTATAAGCTTTCCTAAGCTAATTTGAGGCAGATTTGCATGCATAATTTCATTTGACGGATACAATTACTAATGTACAGTACATGACGTTTCAATAATTTTAAAGAAGTCCTATTTTCCTTGAGAGAAATGGCGTTAAAAAAAAAAAATACAAAACTTTGTGACCCCTGTGCATAAAGAAAAATGGTTTGCGAATTCTAGAGATCATTTCTGCGTTTAACCGTTATTTTGAAAATAATACTTTACACTCTAACTCGCAAAAAATGCTAAATAAAAGAGTTTATGACATGAAGCTTTTCGTTGGCCGCGTAGCTTGGTACAACAGATTGAAATAATAATTTGCGATAAGGCAGATAGAATAGGTGCAAATAGGTGGGAGTGGATAAGAACAATGGGAGAATGCTATAGTCAGCTATAGTTCAGTGTAGTTCCTATCTTGCTCACACCTCATACATGCCAATCAGTACCTATAGTAGCGACTGCTAAACTACGCGGATTAAATGGAGTTTGAGCAAATTTGAATAAGTGCCAACGGAATATCCTTACAATGACTGATGCAGAAAAATCTGAAGTAAGTCTAGATGAGGACGTAGAAAAGAAAAACGATGGAGCACAGGGGATACATCGTCATGAAGAATTTCAATATTTGGATCTTATTAACAGAATTATCAATCAAGGAGAAAGAAGGGACGACCGTACCGGTGTTGGCACCTTTTCCATATTTGGAACTCAAATGAGATTTTCACTACGAGGTGTTTATAGCAGATAAATTTGACATCTTTATGAGTTGAAAAGTTTCAAACTTAACGTTTCTTCCATTTCCTCTCTTACGTTTAAAATCTGTTTTTCCAAACAGACGTTTTTCCACTACTGACAACTAAGCGTGTCTTTTGGAACGGCGTCGTGCAAGAATTATTATGGTTTATCAAAGGGTCAACAAATGCCAAGATATTGACTGAAAAGGGTGTTCACATTTGGGATCCAAATAGTTCTCGCGATTTTCTTGATTCGCAAGGCTTGACAAATCGAGAAGAGGGTGACTTAGGACCTGTCTATGGATTTCAATGGCGCCATTTTGGCGCACAGTACAAAGACATGCATTGCGATTATACAGGCAAAGGTATCTTTTTGTAGGATTTCATAATTTATAGCAGCAGTATGTACAATCAGAGTGAAATTTTCGACATAAAAGTCATTTTTCTACATATGGTATGTGTAAAAGATTATTCGGCGATACGTATTAAATAATGTAAATTGACACACAACTTGAATTTTTAGGAATAGACCAATTGAAAGATATTATTTCTAAAATAAAATCTAATCCTTATGATCGACGTATTATAATGTCTGCATGGAATCCAACTGATATTCCACAAATGGCTTTACCTCCTTGCCACATTCTCGTTCAATTCTATGTGAGTAATGGAGAATTATCAGCGCAGCTATATCAAAGAAGTGCAGATATGGGACTTGGCGTGCCATTTAATATTGCATCGTATGCTCTCTTGACTTACATGATCGCGCATGTTACAAACTTGAAGGTGGGTTGAATTATATTGTTATGAGAAGATTATGTAAAAAAAATAGAAAGTATTAATGACCATCATCTATATTTGCTTCTTTGCAGCCAGGTGATTTTGTACATACAATGGGCGATTGCCATGTCTATGTTAATCATGTACATGCTCTTCAGGAGCAGATTAAACGTGTGCCAAAACCATTTCCTCGGCTGAAAATAGTTAGAGATGTTAAAGATATCGATAATTTTGTAGCAGAAGATTTTGAATTGATTGGATACAATCCACATCCGAAGATTTCAATGGCAATGGCTGTTTAAGAAGCATTCCTTACCAAAATCAATTCTTATAGTACATAAAATTTTCATTTGAATAAAGAATGTAAAATAATAAGATCATTTACCCTATCCATTATTAACTCTACGTAGGTTTAGCGATCGATTATCAGTTAATAATAAACTTCCTAAATATATTTATAAGAGTAATTTGTTATAATTTAAGTTCCGGCATAGTATTAAGTTTCAAACGAAATCTATACTGACTCTTTGTACAGAAGAGGTTAGCCAATGTATATGGGTTATAACACGTTGTACGATTTTTGCATTCTTATACGATTTCTATACAATATTTATATTTAATATTTTCTGGTCAATGGAAGAGAATGACGCGACAAACAATGATTTTCTTATTTATAATACATTGCAAGGAAATTCAAGGACCATGGGCATAAATTCGTAAAAGTACATCGTCTAAAATTTCAGTTTCTCTTAAAGTATTATGAATCAAAATTTGCTTTAAAATTACATTCGATCAATGTCAATGCCTACTTGTACATTAAATATGTATAATGAGTAACATTCATTTATACATTGTACTTAAAGAATTTGTGGTAAGTTGGACTAACTAATTACTAACACAGAGAAAAAATAGTTTTGTGTGAAAATCATAAATGGGACTTAACTTTCATTATCGCCACATTTGTTTAAGAGAATGAGGGATATCTGCAAATTATTTAAAATAAATCTCCTCCTGTTAAGGGCTAGCACATCTGGACATCATTAGATTGTGAAGTACTTAATTGGTGTAATTGTTGAGTTACCGCCAATGTGCCTGTTTCGCTCACTGTTATAATCACCCAGATAATATCTACACAGAATGATACAAATATTTCTGATATTGAAACCTGTGATCGTATTACAGGATATGAAATAATCAATGCATATTTATATGTACGAGCATACCACCAAAGTAGGAACCTGTAGGTGTCATCATCCTCCATTTGGTTTGATAAACTCCAGAATCTGCAGGACTCGTTAACGTTACACTCAACTCTGTAGTTTGTTTGGGTCCTAAGGATGGAACTGGCACTCTAGTGCATTCACCCATTTGAATCCCACCAGTATGTTGTAAGCAGATTCCATTTGGCCATGCCTCTGTTCCGCTATTTTGCACTTTCCATGACTTTTGAAATTTTGTGTTTGGTGGAACTGATTCTCCTTCACCAATAGTACTATCGCATATAAGTGTCATACAAGGAAACTTAAACGGCGATTCGAAGTCGAAGTAACTGCAGATTGCTGCTTGTAAATTCCTGAAAATTATTACACCAGCTTTATAAAAATATCAATTAGGAAGGTGGGGATGGTAAATGTTAAATTTACTTTTTAAATTTTGACTTGCCGCATCATTAACTTGACTGTACGATTATTTCTTAAATCTACTAGAACGTGTTAAACACAGTACACTCGTTAAAAAAATTCCAACTTGTTATATTATATTTTAGACGTTAGTTTTATTATACGCTAAAATTTTATGTACACCTAACCCGCTCGAAACCCTTTCAAAGAGGTAGATCTTTTTGGATAAATGGATCTTGCATCTCTTACAAAACTTTTTAAATAACATACATGCCAAAAGGTTCTATTTAGATGGAGGCAGTAATTCAACATACTAACTAAGAGTAGCCACGGTGCTATAAATAGCAAACGAGTGATCTTGATTAGTTCATGTTTGCAAAATTAATCGAACGGTCGAGAAGGGAAATTTATGATATTAACTGCATAAAGATAAGCAATCGAGACGCGGTAAACCTTAGTAAACATGGCGATGAAAGGTTATGTCGATTAACATTTCAGCTGGTTCCAATCCGATACTAAATAAAGACATTACCAGTTATTCATATCCAGAAAGAAAGTCGCCGTCGCCTCATTCAGTTGGCTACCAGCGAGCAGCCTCTGCAGCTGCTTCACCAAGTCGTCTTTGTCTGTAGTACCCAAGCAACTAAATTGGTGCAGCAAATGTTGATCCAAATCATTATCCACATTCATGGTGTCGTTTCTTGCACGTTCAATGCTCCATCTAATAAAATCTATCGTGTGCCGTATTCTGTCCTTGTGTCGTTTTGCCAGATTTTTAACCACAAATTTTAAATGTCATTCTTTGAGCTACGTGTGACGTTCAGTTACATGCAGCAAGTACATGCATCTGGAGTACACTCCGGCCAATAAGCTCAAACTTTCTCAATGCGTTTTTGTACAGTCGGTCTAGAAAATCAGATTAGCCCTGCTTTCTTTCTAACATGAGTCACCTTGACCTTCGCGTAACGAAAAAGACACGGAATTTTCCTAAACGATAAACCACTACGTAAATTGTAAATGAGTATCAGTTTGTGCTATCATCTGCCCCTTGTATTCATATCGCACAATTAATGTGTGCACGTGCGGATTTCGGTTGCCGCAATTCAGGCGCTACCAAACTCCGCAATTCGCATATATCTATATCAATATTTGATAAACACGATTTAATATATTCTGAGTCCATACGGTGGTAAACGAGTAAACACCGTATTGCTTTACGAGCACTCTTCAATCTGTTAGAAAAAGATAACGAAACCAAGACAATGTCACTTTACGAATGATCTCCGTATATACCCATCCTTGTAGTCCTGGTAGTGTTTCGTTCTTACATTATGTTAGCACACGTCTTATGATCCGACAGTCGAGAGTTTTTTTATACCGGCAATAGATATTCCTCGACTTCAATTTAATGAACGTGCAGGCGCGTTTGATTCTCGCGCCAAATTGGTGCGCGCGCAGCGGGAACCATTGCGCAGTTCCTCCCACAGTGGGGAGTAGGTGGGTGCGCGCGCATCTCACCGCGAGACAGTTGAAATACGAAACAAACGACGTCGCACGCGAAGTCGATCATGTAGGTGCTCCAAAACCGTTTCGATCGCATCTACAATATCATCGGGCTTCTTTTGCAAAGTGTCGTCGTGTACGAGAGCATTTCCGTTGCCGATCAAGACGCGAACATGGTGAAAACGTAGAAATACTTCTTCGCGATGGAGTGCCACGTATTAAATTATTGTCATTAACAATCGCGGAGCGCTTTAATGAGTTTGCTCTCGCTCTCGGAGTTTCCGGTACCCCTTCAGAATCTCAACTTGGATATTTAACCGGACGATCTTAAACGGCAAGTTTGTCCATTCCAATAACGCGACCCGTCCTTAACGCGAGCTCCCACGGATCTTACGTCGAATATTTCGGAAAAGTGACCCGAGGTAGGTAGAGAAATGGTTCGTTCGCACGGAAAAATCACGTGTGAGCTACAAACGCACCGCAATCTTCACTCATATCATTTCGCGTGCTCGAAACATTTAAAACTAGTCCGAGCGCGGTGGAAAAACGTCTTCGTCTCGATAGTTCTACGCAAGTTTGACCAGAATACTGTATCGCTTTTGCATCATACTTCGGATTTCTAACAGCGATATTTCCACGAGGTTATTTCCTTTTCGATTAAACGTATTCGTCGGAGTGTGTCGATCGGTACTTGTTCCACCTAGAAATATGAAAAATTCCTTTGAAATCCGTGCCATTCGTTCGATCAAGTGCCAACGACAATAAATTCGTGCGAACACCTTCTCTATTAAGTTCCTCCGCGTTCTTCAATAAGGCTCTGCCTAAAGTACGCGAGCACTCGTTTATCCTCGATCGAACTACATTTCGAATATTCCATGGAAAACAATTCTCAAACGTTCTTCCATTACACTTTCTACACTATTACCGAAGTACTGTCAATTTCGTGGGATCCTTTCACAGGTGAGGAAGAATCGTTGAAGATTCCGAGAGATCGAAGATTCCCCAGGAGGAATTTTCGGTAAACCGTGCGGCCAGTTTCGACTCCCTTGCACCTACAGTGTTATCGAGTGCTACGTGGAAAGGAGTTGGCCGAAGGAACAGCAGAAAGAGAGAAAAGATGATCGGTCCCTCTTCGGGAGCCGGTGGGATGACCAACCGTGATGGCATAGCCGATGGACAGTCCAGGGCCATGAAGAGGAAGGTTCTGGACGAGCTCGACATCGAAAGCTTTTGCCAAGAGGTCTATCAGAACGGTCGAAAGCGCTATCTCCAGGAATTGGAGACTCCAGTGGAGCTGATCCCCTCGGGTGACCTCATCAGCGATACCACGACTCTCTTTCCGCCCCTGTCCGCTCAAGAGGCCATGGAAGATTGTCCAGTGGCACGTCTGGAGGTTCTAGTAGTTGATGGAACAACCTGCACGTGGGCTACCATGTCCGAGTTGGAGGCCCACCAGCAACAAAACCAACATCATCAAGAGACCACCGGTCTGATGGACCTAACCAGCTGTGGCTCGTCCCTGTCCTCATTGTCCTCCACCTTCTCCACCTCCTCTTCCTCGACCTCACCTGCTTCCTCCTTGTCGACATCTGTGTTGAATCACCGTGACAGACTTTCCTCTCAGGCCAATCCTCAATGCGAATCTTCGGCCTATCATCAGACCATGCCAAACGATCAGTACTGGGAACCTCTTTCATCACTGGTCGCAATTCCAACGGGGGAAGCTTTGCAGAACGATAGATACGAGTTTATTTCGTGCTCGGAGCACGACAGTAGTCCGCAAATTCATCAACGGCCACAGCAACAGCATCAGCCAAGGCAGCAGGAGCAGCAGCAGTTCGACGATCAGGAGAATGGGAATCTGTCCTGGTTGCTTGACTTTAAGTTGGATTCTTTGATCGAGGCAGCGGATGATCGGTCGACCGTCGTGCCCAAGTCGAAAGAGAGCACCTATGGTAAGGAGTAGATGTCTTGGTAGATAGTATCGCATTTTTTGGATATCCTTGGAAATTAGGTTTCTGGGTTGTGGTGGATACTGTAGGATGATGTGACCCGACGAGCGGTGAGATTCGCGAAATTAACGCAGGAAACTGGTGTCCAATGACAAAGATTCATTTGAACGGTTAATGTTAAGCGTTCGTTAAAATGCATATCGAATGTTGGATTACAGGCACAGAAAGTTCACTTATTTTTTGAGCCAATCTGCGCGCGAAATGAAATTTAAAAAATTTTAATATTTTTTGATTGGTTTAAGAGGAACTGTACAAAACACGTTTTTTAAACACTCGTGCATTCATCGGAAACATACGTTTTTGATGGTACAATTTGAGTACCACCGTGTCGAATGAGATACGACAAAGTTAGTACTTCATTTGTGCCATCAAGCTTGTAAGAGTTAAACTATCCGCGTATGATTATCGTGATGAAGATTCGCTTGGAAGCACGAGGTTTTTCGCGAGATTTACACACCTTCGATTTATTTCACTTACAGGTAACAAAAATAAGCTCAGCGCACGAAGCCACGGATCTGCGATGGCTACGAGCGAGGGTAAAAGAATCCACGGAAATCTGAACGAGAATAATTCGACGATTCATCAGGACACGAATCAGTCAGTCAGTTACTCGATGCACGACAATCGAAATTTCTCCACGAGCCGATGCAACGGACCTAAGAAGCCACCGTTCACCTATACCGAGTTAATAGAGCACGCTCTGCAGGAAAGAGGGGAGCTCACGGTTTCCGCAATATATCAATGGATATCGTAAGTTTGACGTTTGATTTACGTTCTTCTAACATCATTATCGGTAACAATCGAATAGTTCAAGTTTCAATAGAGCAATTAACGATCGTTAGGAATAACAAGGATATTTCGTAACGTTGGAAAGTTACAGATTGTCGACCGGCGATATTACCCAGAAGCTATCTTTTGTCACCGACTATTCTTTCTACGTATATTTCTACAAATATTATTTAAATATTCTATATTGCCCTGGGTTTCGCAAATTAAAGTAGATAATGCATGTGCATACACGAGTTACTTCGGCCAACGTTTGCCTATACCGGTGTGATTATTATATTATACGTGATAATTAATATTAACTCATGACTGGTCAACAATGTGTTAATACACTCTGTATTCGAGTTTGCTCGAACAATTCCTTCGATAGAGATTCTCGAAATTTGCGACTGTTCTGTTTATCGTCGTTATGAGAGTTCTGTTCTTAACCGTCTGAGTACCACGGGCCGCTTTCGCGCTCTTCAGATTTCGTGTCGAAAAACCCCAGCGCATTTCGTCGATACAGACAACTGACGGCGCGCTCGCAAATTACCGAAACGCGCTCAAGCTTTCAGACGTATATACGTCGCATCCGTACTATCAGTAATTTCAGTAATAAATTTCGTATTTCGTTGTTAGCTATTTTAAATTAGAGCTCCCGGTCAGAACCGTGTTTTAGAATACACGTGACACGTGTTGTCGTGCTACACGTTATATCTAACACGGATATCCGCAGACACACGTGTAATTGATGTATACACGTGTACACGGGTAATTATACGAAATTTTTATTCACAGCATCTTACATCTCGTGCCAAATTGTATGTACTTGCGTATATAGATATTTCTTGTATCTCTACGACAGTTTTTTTATATTCCTTAGAAAAAAAATTTTCTCATATTTTTTGAAGTGTTCGTGAAATAAATACACGTGTAGTACGTGTATTCGTGTATTACACGCGGGTACCCGATACACGTGTTTAAAAAAAAAAAGTTACATACACGTGTAATAGAAGGCACTATTTTAAATTAATAGACGTTGTTCGACACATAATCCTCGGCTTTTTTCCATGCATAATCGAAGGAGCGCTCCTTGGCGTTTTTCGGTCGTGTTTTATGAAAACCCTCTGGTACGCAAACGGTTAAGGAGTACCGTACTTCTCTGAGTGAAAGATTAAGGTGGAAGAAGGCAAGAACATCGCTGAAATATGCGTCGGGCGTATTTAATGTGGCTCTGCCCACTCGAACGGGGAGTAAAGTGATTTCTACGAATTTTACGGGAACGTTGCCGACGACGTCGATGCACGGGCGGGTCGCTCGGGATAGTTCTTAGATGGTACACATTGGTACCAATACCCCCGTAGCACGGCACCACCTGGTACCAAGTCCTCTCGCCACCCTTCGTCATCCATTGCAGCCTACCACCCCCCTAACACGAATGCGCACAATTTACCGGCCCTCTCCTTTCACCTGTTCGATCGCTGGGGCGGCCTCCTCGCGAGAAGCCGCGCCTGTGTAGGTCTCGTGAGCTTAGAGCGAATTTTTGCCTTAAGCTCGTGTCTGTAATGGTAACTCGTTTCTCACGAATATATTCAGTTGAAGACAAAACGGAGAAACATTCATTACAATGAGACACACGTGACGCACGATGAAGCTCGTTGGAGATTCACCGTTTTAGTGTCACGGGTCTTTGTTGTTTCCCAATCGAAAATTTCCAAGCAACCCGATAGCGCTTGTCTCGTTCCGTGTCGAAAAATGTGAAGAAGCTCGATCACGCTCTTTCGGGTTAACTCTTTGGGGCACGGGATTTTAGAAAATAACATAGACCCATGTTGCACGGAAATTTTCACATAAAACCAAGAAGAAAAGATCGTCGCAATAAAACCTTCCACTTGAGGAACCTGTGCTGGTGTATTGAAACTTACCAACACAAGCGAACACATATATAATATTTGTTGATGGCATTACCAATTGCTTTACGTAAGTAAGAGTAAATATGGAACCTATGCGCGCGTAATTTCGAGGTGGGTCAAAAAATGTCCCGCCATCCATATCCGCGCATCAAAAAGGTGTGACACTTTTAATACCACCGTGCTTCAAAGAGTTAACATTTCTTAAGTCTTAAGAGTTCACATTTATTCTGATGTGTCATTGAGCGGGAGTAAGGACATTGGGGGGTTGTTAATTATTGATTCTGATTCTAATCAATTTCATGGCGATGTCAATGTCCATAACACGCGGAGACTTTTCAATACAGAACAGAAGCAGCGCCATCGTGTCACTTGGCACTCAACGGTTAAGAATTAGGGGTCGTAGAGATAGCAATGACGCAAGCAGCATGGCACGAGAGTACAATAGACACAGGAGCTGCTTCTTTTTTTATGGTAAATAAACGAGGATCTTGCTGACGCGACATCTAAAAGCGCGAAGTACATACTTAAAAAGAGAATCGAAAGCTACGACGTGAGACGCAGCCCCTTTACCTCGTGGAAGAGTTCTTAGGAATTGAACACGTTCAAGATCACATATAATCAAGGATATTTGTAAATCGTGGAACTTGTAGAAGAAATCAGTTCAAGAGGTAGATCAACCGTAATCGTCCATAATATTCCTCGAAGTTGAGCTAATTATTTGTGCGTCCACTTCTATTGTCATCTTAATAGGATTATTCGAGAACAAGAGGATTGGTAGTGCATTGTATTACACTGGTCAACAGTGGTTTTGTTGTCCTAGAAATGAAACTTGTTCTTTACTAAATCGAGGATGTGGATTTCAGAAATGGAATCCGTTTCTTCGAATTGGCTCGATTGTATTTTCCGTTTAATACTTATTGCTTTGCTTTTTTATGACAATTCGACGTATTTGGGTTGTTTCAATTATCCTAAAGTAGCGCTGCACTTCCACTTGCGGATTTGTGACACTGCCATTAAATAGTTGTCTAGTTGTCATCCCCAGTTCTTAAATTAAATTTTAACCCTAATACCTAATCAAGTTGTTATGTGGATAAATACATTTTTCGTACCACGTAATTAAATCAACAAAAGCAAAGCAATTAATATCAAAAAGGAAAAAAACGTTATTACACGTTACTTACCAGTGAAAAAGAAAACTGAGGCTATCTTAAGAACTAGACCCAATTTGAACAAATGGCTTTGATTTCTGGGATCAGCATCTTCGATTTGAAGAACAAGTCTTGTTTCAAGGGCAACGAAGAAAAAATGCTTTTTTTCTTAATCTGTGTTGTAAACAAAGTAGTCAATGCACTAGGATGTTACGACGATTCGTTTAATGCGACATGCGTACGACAAGCTGGCTAATAAAGGAAATGCTTCGAAGGAGGTATTCGTCGCTTTCAACCCCACATGGATTGGATGTTCCACCCTTTCGAGGGTATTAATTGCGGGGGTGCGTAACGCGCCGTGACATCGCGGTCCGGACAGGTGAAGGAAATCGTCGGCTTACGTAAAGGAGACACTGCTACGCGGTACCGTTTTCATGGATGGCGAGGCAACGCCTACGAAGGGCATGACGCTTTCCGGTACCGGGATCAGACTTTGCTCGATTATGCTGGGTGAGTCAATAACTCTGCCCACCTCGAATATCTCCACTATTTTTAGAGATATGAAAGAATTATAATTGCGAAAGTTCTACTATATCAAGGGAGTCATAACATGTCACTAATATTTTTTCCAAAAGCGGAGGCGCTTCAGAGATTTCAAGGTCACCTCTACTTTTTTAAACGGAATGCTATACTTTTTTATCTTTAGTGGAATAGCGTATGTTGAGGCGATATCAACGACCTACAACAAAAGGTCATTCGGCATTAAATAAAGGAGTGAAATTGAATATTCGCCGAGTAATGTGGTACCAACATGATGGATGCCCCGCGCATTATGGACGTATAGTAAGAGCTACGCTTAATGAAATCTTCCCAAATCGATGGATAGGACGCGGTGGGCCAATTTCATGGCCAGCTCGTTCGCCCGACTTAACAGCGCTCGACTATTTTTTATGGGGAACACTAAAAATATTAGTGACATGTTATGGCTCCCTTGATATAGTAAAACTTTTGCAATCATAATTTTTTTATATCTCTAAAAATAGTGGAGATTTTCGGGATGGACAGAGTTATTGACTCACTCTGTATACAGGGTAATTCGTACCTGGTGGTATAATCGAGAAGAGGATTCTACATTAAAAAGCAAGTCGAAAATAAAGAAAATTTCTTCGTTCGTGGCTTTGTTTCCAAGAGAATCGACATCGCATATTCGTCAGGTACACGTGCACTTGACAGAGTCACGACAAGACGCATGTTATTGTCTTGGGTCAAATTAGTGTTTATCGAATTGGTTACTTGAATAAAACATAAATTTGCATAGCAAAACAATATATTTACTTGCGGTAAATTTTATAAAAAAAATTGTTAGAAATGTTGTCCATTTTCTATGGAAAAAACGTTCGTACGTGCGTTGCTGTCCGTAGATATTATGGACAGAATGATAAATACTGACTATTCTATCGACAAGGTAGGACAATAAGAAAGATACAAAGGCATTCAGAATCTTAGCAGTATCCACAAACACGAATTTGAACCACGACGAGATGCGAGATACATTGGTCACGACAAACTTAAAATGCACCTGTACCCGACGAATATTTAAGGTCGATTTTCTCGAAAATAAAACATCAAACGAAAAAATTTTATTCTTTATCTTCGACTTAATTTTTAATGTAGAATCATACCCTTCTCGATTGAATCATCAGTTACGAATCACCCCGTATATACGTATGTTATATGTACGTATATTTGGAAGGCACGCTTTCCGTACTACCGCGTGCCTGTCGCTTACTTTTCGGACTCCCCGATCGTACGAGTACGGGGATAGCCCATTGTGCTTCTTACCGAATAATCATCGAGCGCGATTCACAAAGGAAGGAGCATAGGTTCCAAGGAGTGAGCGTGCGTTAATCGTCGAAGGAAAAGAAAGCAATTTTAAATCTTGCGTAATAAACTGGGCCACTGCGGACGGACCCGGCCTTGGGGTATCGGGGAGCTGGACTGTGCAGGGATCGTAGAAGAAGAAGAGAGAAAATAAGGAAAAAGAGAAGCGAACGGAATACTAATTCTCAACTCTGATTATAATCTGACTCATCTTTGGTTTCACTTTCTAATTGCAAAATTCGTTTGGGGCAACGGAAATATCGTTATTCCTAAAATATTTCTTGCTTACTTGACTGTGTGGTTGGATCTGTGCCTCTGTACGAGGCGTATTCGATTGATGATTTCTCATTGGGTATTGTAAAGACAATAGAGGGTTTCTTGAGAAGGAGACACTGCAGATTTTGTGGTAGTGATCGTGGCTGATTTTAGACTTGACTTCGTCAGGACTTTACATCGGGCTTCGTAAAAACTGTTTCAAGGGTGTTAATTGGTTTTCAGTGAACACTTTCCATACTACAAGAGCAATGACGATCGTTGGAAGAACTCCGTGCGACACAATCTTTCCATCAATCCTCACTTTAGAAAGGGATCCAAGGCACCGCACGGTGCTGGACACTTGTGGGCCATCGCGAATCGCGGTGACTTCCGGCCAAGGCAATTGAATGGCATAGGAATCGTAAATTCCGCGGCTCGTCAGATAGCGAAGAACTCCAACGAAGGAAGTCTGCGAACGACAGTATCTGGGTAAAGTGCATACCTAAACTTTAACTTTATTACGATCTAATGATGAACACTGAGGAACTGTGAAATTCAGAAAATTCTGAAACCTTGTGAGAACGTGGAGTAACTTGTCTCGAATGCGATACTATTCTTATTGGTGAACAAGTCTGAAGGGATGGAATCACCCCTTAACACTTTCATTGCCACGGTGGTTATCGGTGACCTCCAGACAAATCATGAAAAAGATGATTATACTAACCGTAATTTGCAGCATTTGAAAGATCATATGTTAAAAAAAAAAAGAAAATAAATAAGCGAAATGCAAAGTGTGTACCCACGGGCAATCCATGGAAGATCAGAGTGGCAATCAAAGTACTAAAGGTCGATTACTTCTTTCTCGCGCTTCATTTTCGAACCGATAAGAGCTATTTTCCGATCAAACTGAAAGTTTAAATTTCTCCGTTTTTGCGGAACGGAGGGAGGAAATGCTGTTATAAACAATTACAATCTTGCAAATAAGTTCGACGTTATCTTATACTGCTAATAAGATCGTGTTAAACATTATTTCTTTCTTTTTTGTATCTTTTGCTGTTTTGAAAATAAATGGCGTGAAAGAAACAATTCACCTTTGTTCAGAAGGTGATTTCACCCCTGCAGACCGTTTATGAGCATCAAAGAAAAATAGTATCGCACTCGAGACGAGTTAATGTACGCTTTCACAAAGTTTCAAAATTTTCGGAACTTTCACAGTTCCTTGGTGTCCCTTGTAAGTGGAATTGGAGAGTAAGGCTAAGTAAGCGCGGCAACCTGGTCACAGGACGCATCGATTAACATCATAAATTAAGTTCAAAATTATGTTAAAAATATAAAAAAAGTAGGTACTTAATCAAGTGCTTTGATGCTTGAATTTATGAAAAATGCAAAAAGTGGAGTTAATCGATCTGTCAAGTGAGCGGCTCATATGTCGGTAGTAGTAATAGTTTAAACATTAATTGCACGATTACTTTACATCCTTCTGGGATACGATTAGGACGCATCTATTAAAAAAACCAATTTCATTTTCAGTCACATAGTGCCAATGGACGAGATAGAAGCTGCAACGGCCAGCATCGTCCAATCATCCTCGGAGGACGAGACTGAACATATCGTAAATACCGTGACGTTGGAGCATTGTGCCGAACAAATACTGAACGGTGTTAAAAGAGAGGTCGAGGTGCAATACCTAGTACCTATGATGGTGTCCAACAGTAACGATCATGACGGCACACCGGCAAATCAGGAGATCATGCAAACGGAATTGGATTGTCCTGCCAAAGAGAGCGGTACAGTTCATTAATAAATAGTCAGACCTCCTAGATTTATTTGCTCATCGAAATTCACTGACAGATTCGACTGTGCTCCTTTCGCAGATTTTTTGAATCCAGTTTCAAAGGAGGTGGTGGCCGAGGAGTGTGGCCTGATAAGCGAGGGCTACCTCGTCACGGACTTGAACCCAACTACATTGGGCTTGAACATGGTCGAGCCGGAGATCATTACGCCTGACAATTTATTCGGGGAAGATTTGAACTTCCAATTTTACGAATTGGCATCACCGTCTCAGTTGCAATCTGCCTGACACACCGAGAGAAATAAGTTGCGCGTGATTGTAATAGATGAGTTACATATACAGAACATTCAAGTTCGTGAAAATGTTAACGATGTACGTGCAGCGTATAGTGCCATTGCCGACAGTACAGAGCAGGACGAAACCGATCGCGAATCCGTTTATAGAAAGACTTCTACAGTTCTTATAACAACTCATGCAACTAATCCCCAGGACATACCGTGTCCGACTGTTAAAAGCTGATTTTATTTCCATAAACTATTACGCTATGAAATGTCCGTAATCCTACATTAGATTATCAGACGTAACCTGTCGCCCCCACACGCAATTGAATCCGCCGTGTTACCGCCTGCTTAAATCTGTCTCGTCGAGAGCAGCGGTTATTAACACATTATTATAATTTCTTCTAGTCTTTACGAAGCCATGTGTAATGTTTTTTGTATTAGTAAAAAATATAACATTTATAATTTCACATATGTATTCATTCTCTTGCTTAGACCATCGTTATCTGGAAATCTAGATGATGAAGAATTTCGACCGTGTCTCAATGAGTGTTTACAGTCGTAAATGCTCAGACGAAACTATTTCCATGTGGCTACATTCTAAGAGGTCTGATAGTTTTACGTATATACGTAAAGTAGCGTGTTGCAACAGTTTTAATATTTTATTTGCAAGAGATTTAATTGGTAAGTATACGGCACCTCTAAATGGGTCCCAATTTACAAAGATAAACTAATGTTATTCTTCGGCCTTGGAAGGCTCTTCCGCCTTAGAAGGCTCTTTTGCCTTTTCTGATATAGGCTGAGCCGTGTTCTGTAAAGCTTTGATTCTTTCGAAAAGTTTGTCTTCTTTCTGTTTCTTTTTAGCCGCCTTCTTTAGTTTCCTTTCTTGATCCTCTTTCTGTTTTAGCACCTCTTTGAACTTAGGATCATTGGGCGATATTTTATAACCAAAGTGACGTCTGACTTCTTCCATCAACATTTCCTTCCGTTTCTTTGCTTCGTCCAACTTTGCAGATTTTTCTTTCATTCTTTTTTCTAAATCTTCTAAAACTGCATCGTGCTTTGCCATATTTTCAATAATCTCCTTTTCCCTGAAAATAACAAGGCAAAAGTCAATAAATGAAAGAATCGATAAATCGAACGTCACGCCGTCTTACATTGTCAAACAGTGGCGCATTCGTCTCGACACAGATAGAATTTAAATCACAAATACACAAAAGCTTACCTCGCCACGATACTCTCTGCTTCTTCTTTACGTTTCTTCGCAAGCTTCGCCCATCTGTCCTGTAAGGTATACGGAAATGCAACACGTTCATATTCCTTTTTGTCTGCTAATTCTTCGTCTGTGGGCCATGCTATTCCAGCAGGCGCGCCAGCAGCTGCCATGCCGTATCTGCCGAGCATTCTTCTTTTATATCGTACTGTGTCGTGATACCATTCAAAACTTTCTGTAAAAGGCTGTTGACCATTAAGCATGTTTCTATGTTGAGGCGCCAATCCTGATTTATTTCTCTTAGCCTCAATCTCCTCGGTTATGGTTTCATCGACACGCTTAAATATAGGCACTTCATCTGCTGTGGTTATGTCAACTATGCTACCCTCAAATACAGAATTATCAGATTTAGCAGAAGCAAAGCATCTTCGTCCAACTACACTTTGTAACCGCAAGCTCAGTGAACTGTTAAGATTAAGTATTACTTTTAAACTCATTTCGAGCTTTGTTACGGATCACTCCGATACATTAACAGGTTAATTCATGCCGATATTTCTTGTAACACAAACAAAATGACAAAATATACGATACAGTTTAACAGAGCTCGGAGAAAATGAAATTATGGTTCAACTGTTAATAAATCTATCACTTTTTGATAATCAAAACATCGGTGCTTTCTTGTATCTTTATTTTTTTTTCGATCCACCGAGTACCACAGGACAGGATCAACCAGGGGGGCCAAACCTACCATAGTAGCATCCGGCTTAAGTTTAGTTACGCGGCCTGGTGCCCAGATGGCGCGGGTGTCGTACACGTATACATATTTTATCTATGTGTGAGATAGTAATGTATAGGTGTGTGCTTATGTACATGTGGTACAGAATGCTCATTAATTTCTATTATTTTTCATAATTAAAAGGAAATAATGTTTGCAAATTATTATTTATAAAACATCCACTTCTTTATTAAATTTAAGATGCATAAAATAAATGGGTAGGTTACAAATTAACTGAAAATAATATAATATTATATATAAAATAGTAAATATGCATATATATATAATATATATAATATGTAGTCATAATATAATGTAGTATAATATAATAACATAACGAGTAAGAGAGAGATAAAGAGAAATAAAGAAATAAGTAGAAGTAAAAAAAAAATAATATTCAAAAACAAAATCAAAATACAAACAGAAAATAAAAATAAAAAGCAAATAATAAGTTATCATCCTGAGGGGAACAATAAAAATACATACATATACATACACAGATGCATCCATGCATTCATCATACATTAATAGCACATCATATAATACATACCATCATACATATAACACATACCATTATACATATAATACATACCATCATACATATAACACATACCATCATACATATAACACATACCATCATACATATAATACATACCCTCATACATATAATACATACCATCATACATATAATACATACCATCATACATATAACACATACCATCATACATATAATATATATACCATCACACATATCCATCATGCATTAATAACATATACAATACTAAAAATATTTACAGCATTACTATACATATAATTAAAATTTATAACTAGATGCCATCACCATGAGAGAATCAGCATCTTGGGGAAGATCTACTGAACCTGCCAGTATCTTTCTAATAAAATCAAAATAATGTTTAATGCTCAAACGAATAAAATTGGAAATAATAAAATCTTGTATATAATTATCGTGTTCGCATCGTGAAAAGAAAAAATTTACATGTATTGAAACATAGTTAATAATTTTAGTTGAAAAATCTAATTTGTGCGATACACGTGGCAAAAAGAAATGAATCATATTAGAAATTTTTGCCATGCACTGCAAAAAAAAACTATTAATGCATGACTCATTATCATTGTATATGCTTCTCATACATATCTCGCAATTTACAATTTTTGGTCGGACACTCTTATCAATATAATTTTTTATATTCATTGCGGCATATGAATGAGTTTTAAAAAAATCAAAGTTATCCGGTAATTCCGGTAAATCCCAAGATGCATCATCTCGTACATCATTGTTTCCTAATAAACTTGTTAAATTTAATATAAATCGAGATGTATGATCCGCAGCGCAATTACATTTTCGCGATATGGCTAAAGAATAATTACTGGTTAATAAGCTTTTATAATAACCAGTAAATGCTGAGCAAGTGGGACGCACATTCCTAATACCATATTGTCTAATTTGGCCAAAAAAGTTTTCTAAAGGATCTTGATTAAATACACGCCCTTGAAATTCTGTAAAACCAAGATCCCGCAAATATTCTCTTAAAATTTTAAAACCTTCTAAAGTTAAAATCCAATTTTGTAAAACGAGAGGGCGTTCACGGTCTGTACTTCTACTTTTAACAAAACGCATAGTGCGTAAAACTTTAATAGCATTATTCCAGGTATCAACCTGTTCGCAAGTTTCAGCAACAGTGGATATTTTATCACTATTTATACTATCAAACAGCTTATTAAAAAATGAAAGTAATTTAGCCGTGTGTCCCGTTTCTTGTTCCATTTCGGTACGTCTGTTAATATGAAAAATTGCCATAGCCACTGTTTTGCTGAACACTTGTGTACACTTTGATACCTTCATTTTATGAATTTTATCGGGAATTATGTGCGCGTCTGTAATTTTTTGCATTATTCTAAAAGGTCCGTAACCCTGATCAATTTTATAAGTATGAAGTATGTGCGCCCACTTGGCTGTACATTTTTCAATATCTAAGGTAAAATTAAGATTTTTTGTTAATAAATTATTACGAAATGATTTTAATAGGTGTGGCGGATCATACAATGGAACAATTTTATGTTCCCCTAACAAAATAATATTGTTCATGTGACCACCTCGACTACAATTAATTAAATATTTAATCGCTCGTACATTTGTACTGCCCTGGTCACATATTGAGGCAACTACTGTCAAACCGGAGGCGAATGCGCGTTGTACAATTTCTTTGAAAGTGCGTACAATGCTTTCCCATGGAGTAGTTCCCTTACAAAAATTAAAAACTACCGGTTGCTTCCACGGATGTGTACCATGGATGCCTTTTAACATCCATACAATCACATGGTCAGCAATCACGGGTTTGCGGTCAAACCCGGAATCAACAAAACCCCCTACAAAATCCTCACAAGCATTGTACATCAACGAAGCTTCTAATTTCATTTCGTCGAACAGTAAGATACAATAAGTATCTAACGGATCGTCGAAATTTTGCACACTTGATTTTATGCCATCAAAGATGACATCCGAAATGCCTGGTTTAACTAATATTTGCTTCGCCAGTTTCCGCAATGTTTCGACACTAGGAAGACAAAATATGTGTGCCATATATCTATAACAGGATGGACTTCGCTTATATAATGCAAAGGCAAATATTTTGTCTTCCAATGAATAATTTCGCGCATGAACTTTCTTATTAACATTGCGGAAATACGATAAGAAAAATTTTTTCGCATGGTGGGACGATTTCTTCAATACTTGCCAGTCCGGTGAAGATGCAAAGTCGGTAGCCCTCTGTAGACGATCTCTATACTCCATATTTCTTTTACACAGCTGCCTATTTTTCTTCTTTAATGAAACAATCATATTATATTGTTTCTTCTCATTGGTGGTCAGCTGTGTTTTTCTTGAAATTCCAAAGTTTTGAAGAATGGAATCTGAAAATGGAAACAGATTATGTTACATAATGTTCTACAATCTCCAGTACGAAATAATCAGTAAAGTAAAATGTGCATTATAAAGCACAGAAACACTGTCTATTAATGTGATAAAAACCAACATTAATAGTGGGTCAGTAAAATTTGTAAGAGTGAGTTCAGGTTATTAGGATGATTATAGACGGGACTAATTATGGGTACATGCTTATATAGATTTTAGTAGCAGAAACTAGGCGGCCCATAAAGTAGTTACAGCAAAGAACATAAAATTATGGCAAAAAGAATAGAAGGTAACAGAAAAATACTAAAGTTGAATAAAGGTATTAAATTGAAAAAAAGTGAAAAACATCATAAATAAATGCATCATATGCATTTGCTTATCTATGATATTTAAAACTATTTGAATTTTACTGAATCAAACCTGTTGTAATATCTTACAGTAGATATTAATACTCTTACGGTTGGTTCCACATACTCACTGGTGGTTAATTTGAAATACCAATACGTTACATTAATATAATAAGTAATACATTACAGACACATGATCTACATAGTGTACATAATGTGTGTGTATGTTACTAATATATTGTAACATGTTGGTATTTAACAGCATCCTTTGTTGCTGAGTCCATGTTCTATAAATTACAATTACAATAATCAATAAGATATAAATTTAGATTTTATCTTAATAATTAATGTGACATGTATAAATCACATGTATACTTAATTAATTGCATTTAGGGGTATAATTGCCTTAGTGGAAATTACTAATACCGATAATTTCAGATGGTTTATGTCAAATTAACTAGCTATAAATAGAAACAAGATTGGAATCTATGTTCAATACCTTTTTTTTTATGCAAAACTGAAGAAATTGTTCCACGTTGCTCAGTAATCTGCAATTCTTCCACTGGTAATTGTTCCGCCACTTCATTCGAGTGAATTGTTGGGAAATCAATAATATTGTCTATTCTGGCATCTATAATGGTAAATTCAAGGATACATACTATATTGCAAAGCATTTGTCAAATTATAAGAATGTCAAAGCAAATAGCTATTTACCATCTGCGTTATCAAATAGCTCCACATGGGTACATTCAGATCCTACAAATTGAAAAGAATATGATAAAATGTATTCCAAAATCTTGACACAATTATTTTTACACATTACTTACTTCTTTAGATGATCATTCTCAATAACATTAATTTTCTATAAATAATACTATTATTACATTATGCAGCCAACCTCCACGTTGTCTTCTTTGGATGTATAAATCAATATTGATCTTCTTTCACCAAATTCCAAGAGACTTCGCTGAAGCGCTGGTCCAGAATCTGTCAACCAATAATTGAAACAATGCACTTACCTTCTCCTTCATTTGTATTTTTAGTAAATCTCGTTCCTTCAAGTTTATAATCGTCCATCTCTAGTGGCGCTAAAAATGAAGATTATGGCAATTAATACATAATGTCAATACTGAAGGAAAATTATGTAATAAAACATTTATTAAGTGTTTATTGTAACTTGTTACTATTTTATAGTGTACAAATAAGGCATATATACCTGGCAAAAGTAATGTTGGCACAGCGGATGTTGTTAACTTTCTTGTTAAAACATACTTATCTTCAAAATGCTTCCGGCAGAAACGCTGATTAATAAAATAATTGACGTTTGCCGTTAAAAGTGATTTATCACCAGTAGCCCTAACCCATTTTACAAATTGTGTCGTATTTTTAATTGAACAGGGGAAATGAAACGAACGCTCATCCCCTGAACAGTTATTAATAATGCAGCGTTTTTTATTCTTTATTTTCGGCATTTTCTCCACTATATATTCACACAATTTTTATAATTTTCTCTTTGGAAAAAAAACACGTCTTTAACCAATAAATGTCACAAGGGCAACGGCGGGCAACGGAAATTCCCGCCAAATTGTAAAAGTTAACGACTAATGTGCCATCTAGGCACCAGGCCGTGTAACTAAAACTGAAGCACATCTCTTTCCATAAGGGTTTGGGACCCCTGGGATCAACCTAACTTTACAATCGTCGCGATTGAAGCGCGCTCTGCGGAAATGTGTCAATGGACGAAGACAGACCAGCGAACAGAGCGTATATATATAGAAGTGTGTACATCCCTTGTTAGAATTGATACCAGAAAGTGCTTGTCGTTGTATATGGATTTATTTTTCCTGAAAAACTACGCACATTATCAGCATGTTGATTATTGGTATATATTTTTACTACTGTATATTTGACGCATCTGCATTTCTTAATTCCACCTGACGATGGCGCAATCTATGCCGTTTTGGTAGTCGCCTTTCTTGCTTCGGTTCGGTCTAATCAATTTTTCGACGCCCCCGTGCGGCGTCAAATCGTATTTCCGATTTTTGCGATGTGTACAATTGTACAGCTGGCATTTGTCAAACACAAGGAAAAGTGACACGAAAACGAAAGCTATGGAGGGTGATCAAAAAAAGGGTGCCGATTCGCAATTCATATCGTTTCAAGATTTTGCGCCGCTGAATCATTCGCTCAATGCTGGTCAAGCACAATTGGATATTGGAACTTCCAGCCAACAGACCTTCAATAACTTGTCAGATGATCCTACCGGGATTGGAATTATCGAAGATCTTCAGGGCATGCCCGACAAACGCGAAGGTTATACATTTTAAGGCACAATTTAAAGAATTTGTCAATATCTACATATATTGATACATTTACATTTGTTCATAACTAACATAATTCCGTATCAGGATGGAAAAGGGAACGTAAGAATTATTACCAAGTTTTATGTTGCTGATTTCCCTGTTGATTTTGTTTTAATTTGCTCTCAGATGTCCCACCACGAAGTTTCTGGACTATTGAATATTATCAAAAATATTTTAATGTCAATTCAAACGACGTATTGGAACGTATTAAGCGATCTATGGTACCGAGTGGTAATGAAAATTACTTAATCACCCACATACGCCCAAATCCAGATTTGTACGGTCCTTTCTGGATATGCATGACGTTGGTCTTCTCAATAGCGATTAGTGGAAATATGGCTAATTATCTCCAAACTGCCAATTCTGTTAAATATCATTGGAAATATGATTTTCACGTCGTCTCGTACGCCGCTAGTTCCATATTTTTATACGCTTGGTTATTACCAGTTGCTCTTTGGGGCACGCTGAAATGGACTACCAATAATCGAAACGCAGAGGAGGAGTTAATTGAGGTAAGTTAGTAAGTAACTTTCATATTAACGCAGAATTCCTAGTTTATTTATGTTTCAGTCGTACGCCACTCCAGGTCTTCTTGAGCTCCTCTGCCTTTATGGATATTCTTTATCTATTTACATTCCAGTTGCTTTTCTATGGACCATTCAGATTAGTTGGTTACAATGGACATTAGTAGGGATCGCTACCTTTCTATCGGGTGGAGTCTTACTACGATCGTTACTACCTGTTATTGCAGGTAATATTTTACAATGTGTAGCATTCCTTTCCAAATATCGTAAGAATTAACCTCACGTTAATTGGTTTCCAGGCAAACACAGATTTATATACATTGGAATAATACTGGGAATGCATTTATTGCTAGCGGCAGGATTTATGTTATACTTCTTTCACGTTCCATCCAAAGCAGTTTCCATTGTGAATTTTCCTTCTCCGACAGAACTTGCATCAGTTGCTCCAGCAGTGAATGTAATATCACCGAGTCAACAACCAGTAATAGCTGGCACAAATGGGACAAAATAAAAGAATATCAGTAATTTTCACGCATCTAATAAGAGAATATAATTTGGACCGTACGATCTGAACTAAACATCAACGTGGGATTATTCCAGTTTTTCTATCGTAAAGTTCAGTTTACTAAAAGGCGATGCTATTAATCCATAATAATGGAATCGTACAAATTACACATCATTAATCCTCCAGTCTTCATTGTGATAGAGGTAGTATTTATACTGTATTCGTGCGTTGTAAGTGGATAATAAATGACTCGAAAAACTGCAGTCCTTTAAGTTACGCTCAACGACGAGGACGGCAATTTGTTTTCAACGAACCAACTTTCATTTTTACGAATTACCGTATTACATGTCGGGGAAATTTACAAGACGGACAAAGTGTTTGTTGATTTATTTCACAGCCCCACTTTAATGTAGGGTCGCGTTACATCAACGCAACACATATCATTCACGATCATACGAATCTCCATGTTGTACATAGTAATTATCATTAGTACTCACATTATAATAGATTGTTTAAATCAGTAATCGTACATAATTCATTAATATTTTGTTCATTCCCATTAACCAATATGACAAAAGGCAACATTCATTTTGTAGTAGTATCATTACATTATTATCATTCGTGTATTAATATATACCATGACAGTAGTAATTTGCTCGTTATTAATGCTATTTACGTAGTCAATATGTCATTGGTATGTCGGTGAATACATATAATTCTTTAATTACTTTGACATCATTTCGTTCGAGCCTCGTAAGACGGTACACGACATCCGAAGGCGTCGTTTTTGTTTTCTTTTCGTCGAAACAAACACTTCTATAGGCTGCATTCTACCGTTGTCTAATATTTAATTATCTAGAAAAGGAATCATCACGTAACAATGTAAAAGCGAAACACGGGCCTTCGGGCAGGCCAATATCGTCCACGAAACTTTCTCAACTATTGAAAGACAACACGCCGTAACAATTGGAACGAAGCAAATAGTAATAAGTCGAAAATTGTGTTTGTAACTATACGTAGTAGCACATATGTATGTCGACGTCTACGAAGTCTTCCGTTTTACGAGCCTGTCGATGTGAGCGTGGTATATATAAAGTATGAAAGTCCTAAGGCTAGAAGCCTAATTCTATACAAAAGCCGAGCACATCTCACGGCGTGTACTGTTCGTTAATGCTGTTTTACATCGGCTTTCTCTCCTTCTCTTTCTCCATTCCTATCGTTAAATCACGAATAATAAAGTGAAATTGGGCCACAGTGAAACCGACTACCGTAATAAGTAACGTCCTCGGTACGAGACTACTTTTAAGATCGGATTGATAGTCGTGTGAGGAGGAACCCGCCCCATCGGATATACACGTGACAAGCTATTATTGTTGACTGGATTACAAGCGCCCGTCGAGACACTTTTAAGCTAGTCTCCCCGACGTAATTAGACGATGAAAAAGCTATACGTAAGAGCACGAGCGGGGACGACAATCGCGAAAAGCCAATGCGCCCACGTGCTTTCTGCTTTTCTTTCTCTGTCCTACTTGTCTAGACCAGTGACGGCAAGACTCAGAGCCACGCGTCGATTTTTATAAACTTATTTTTCATATCATAAAAGTGAGAATAGACAATGAAAAATACTTCAAAAATGAAGTATATATATTTGAAGGATTTTAAAAGTGAGAACCAAAAAAAAAGTAGTTTTTAACTATCCTTCTCTCCCCCTTTCCAAGTGACGTCACTGATTTAGTGACCAACGAGATAATATTAAAGAAAAATTATTAACAAAATTTAAGCCACTTCTCAAAAAGTTTTGCTATCACTGGTCTAGGCTCTTCTCTACCTTCCGTGCAGAAACATACCGGATGCTTCGCAGATTGCCGTCCCACAGGCGCACAATTTTGCGACCATCGTCTTCCTCGACATCTAACACCGAACAACACGAGAACCCAATCGTCCGTTTTACCTGGTTTTTCAATTTATATTCGAGGCATCTCGTGGACACGAATCTCGTTCCCAAGATCTCTCGCATTTTGCATGGAAAGTCCGCATTAAACGAAGGGGCCGACCTCGTCTTCTTCGCGCGAATGTTCGAGGACGACGATGAGCGCAGACTTAAAACGTTACAACTTTTCTCTTCTTCTTCTCCCTTTTTACGGCTAATGCTCACAACGACTTGGTCCGACGTGTTTACAAGATATTACAGTCAAAAGATTGCAAATAGGCAGGAGCGTAATGAGTAATAAATCTACGACAGTCTAGTGCCGAGTTGTCATTTTGTATCCTCGCCGTGCTCTCCTCTTTTACTTTTCTCTCAACCTTCAGCTTGCCAGCTTTACCTTTCTCCCTGAAACTGTCTCAAGCCTGTCTCGTTGTTATCCGTAATTACACATTTTGCTCGCACGGTCGAATTTTCATCCAACGAAACTTTCGAATACACACGGATTGGGTACTCGACGGTTTCAATGATCGCGATCGATAAAATCCTTCTATTTACAATAATCCTGATCCGCGGGGCATGCCTGTTCTATATAGTACATAATACATATCTGCCACCGGTGCGTCCGTGTAGCGTGAGCGTGAGCGTGCGCAGGAGGACACGCACGGTGGAACATCATTTAAGTGTCTACACACACACATGGGCGCGTTGAACGTTAAACATACAATAATATTAATGTTTACCCTGGTCTTTATAAATTATTAAAGTATACGTATATAACAATGCTCGTAGATTTTGTATTATTAGTAATGTTTCCCGCCCCCTTTCCTTTCTATACAATCGGATCGCTATGTATATACCGTTCGCTTATATATATACATTGTATACGACGTCGTATATAATGTATGTATGTATGCTTCTCTAAAGATTTACACATTATTACAATAATAATTTTCAGGTTGATTATTCAGTCGCATGCTTATCAATTAATAATGGTTATCGCCTCTCCGTTTTCCACCCTCCCTTAACGCGTCTCGCCTCCGTTGAAATTCCCCTTGCTCACTCGTCGAAGTATCGAGAGAAATAGGAAACCAACTTTCGCTACCAGATGACTATTCGATCTTACCGATGCCTCTTTCTCCTTTTACGGGCTCTGGAAGCACGATCGTGGGCGTTCGCAGATAATTCGAAGAAACGATCAGGGGAATTTACTTGCGAATTTGAATTGTTCCATCTTCGTGGAATTTGCATTGGTGACGACCACGTTACGAAGGAAGAATATTAATAGAAATTTTCTGCAATTGCGATACGCGTCCGCGTTACGATCGCCTTTCCTTGTATCAGCAAGAAACGCGCGAACCGGCGAAGATATGCACGAAAAAGTCTTTCTCTATCGCGTTGCAATTTCCGTTAAAGCTTCGTATGCGTTTACGTGGGGGTTGCTTCTCCGCTCTTCCGAGTGATCCTACTTGCTGAATCGGGCCGAGGACCGACCGTGAAGACGTGCTTTTCCTTTCACCGACAATCGACTTCACCTCGTGACCTCCCGACATCCACCGCGGTGTCAAAAGAAAGAGAAGGAACATTAAAACACGCACGAACAAAATCCAATTTCATAGCCAAGTGTTCGTTTTAGACGGTTTTCAATTTTTCTTTTCAGTTTGACTTTCCTCGAAGCTTCCAGGATGATTTTGGAATCTGATATGTGTGCTTGGGTATTTTGTCGACGACAAAGATCGAGACTGCGTTAACGCGCTCCCGAAATACCCGATGAAACGTAGATGTAAGAAGTTTAACTTTAAAAGATATCGAAACGTACTCTGCAAAAATTCTGCCGAAGGCAAATATTTTAATTCTCCTGTATTTCAATTGTTTGTATTCTGTAGCGTCGATGGAGGCTGCATTCGCGTGTGTCGGAGAAGATCGAATTCATTTACTCGGGACAGGGAAGGAAAGAGCCTCTTCTTCACTTTTCATCTATCTTACTTTTTATCCGGGGGACGACGAAGTCTCCTCTCCTTGCACTTATGCGACCTCAAAGGAACAATTTTACTTCTTTCATTTGTTTCTCTTTTGATCGATACTGCACGTCCTCGCTGCTACTCCTCATTATCCAAAGAATCCTTCTTTTATTTATCCTTTTTACTTCGAGCACGAAGCTTAAGTGATAACAGGTACGTAATGCTGAGTTTCTTTTTTTTTTTTTCCCCCACTTACTCATTTTATGTAGAGGTCTCCATGGGAGAGCTATGCCGTAAAATTGCGGTATTGTCGAGGGATTCTCGCGGGGCTTTTAAGCCGATTTGAAACTCCCGGCCAACGATCGTGCGGTTAATACCTTTTTGGCTGATTGCCGTGGAACAATCTGCAAGCTTTCCGCGCGGGAAAGCTTGAAATTTAAAAAGGCGTCCGCCCCATAGTACGGACAACCGTGAGAGATAGGCAAATCGCGTATCGTCAAATTCGATTTCTTAATCGGACGTGAATCGTTCGGGTGTTACGCAATTTATCGTTGCGTCCTACTCGAGAAACCACACGATCCACGATTGAGAAGATAAAAAAAAAATAGTTCACTCGGCTCAATGCGCCGCCGCTCGTGCCCCGGTCTAACAAACTAATTAGTCCGCTGTATAAGTGAAGATAATTGACAAACGTGTGTATTCGCGCGACTAAATCGAGGATTCTCTTGTTTCCTCCCGAGGGTACGATTAAACTGCTACTTTTTAAAAAGGATCGTCGACTTTGATCGTAGTTCATCTAGAGGAACTGTTTCTTGTCCGTCCGTTGAATTGCCTTCTTCTTCTTCTTCTTCTTCTCCGTAAGATAGGCATGTCGCGACAATTAAATTGTAGAATTATCAAACGATTTCAACGTTATCCGATCTCGACGATTGCCCGACAGTCCGTCACTCATTTAAAGTTGGGTGATAATTAAGACGTGAGTTCTCGATCGATTCGAATGGAGTCTGGTATCGTTGATTATCACGGATGGAGGATCTTGAAGGAACGATTTCACGGGGAATCGTGAGGTTGGTCGAGCCTTTCGGTCTTGTGAATTTTTACGCGCACTCGACTGACCTTCAATTGCATTGGATCTCACGAGAAACTGCAAGCTTGCAAATTTATACGTGCACCGGATTCAGTTTTAATGTTTCACTTGCCAAAATTTCTTTATTGCGAAAGAATTCTAGTACTCAAGAAACACTTTTAAGAGGGTCCATCGAGTCGTGGAATTCAAGAGGTTTGCGACATCGATTCTCCTGGACGAAATTTTTAACCGATTCGCGTTGAACGAGTCTCAGTTTAAAGAGAAAAGAGTACTGCGCGAGACGATCTTTCCCGATTTTCGAAACTGTTCCTTCTCAACGATGCGAATGCACTTCCAATTTTTCGGAGGAAAACGTCAATTTTTCGAAGATCTTTTCTCTTCAAGATGAGACTCGTTTCGCGTAAATCGCTCGAGAAATTGCGACTAGAAGAATTCACGTCGGAAAACCTCTTGAATCGCATGGCCTGGTGAATGCTTCTAATATCAGGTGCCAATTTCTCGACCTCGTCTCCTAAGAATTAAACGTTCGCGAATCGAGGACTCCTTTGATCATCCCCTCTTTTGCCTTGTTCTTTTCCCTTCAGCAGTAGCGAAAGATTTGACCGATTTTTATGCATACCTTCTCTTCCAATTCCTTCTCTCGTGGACGTAACGCGAACACGTTGACATCGTCCTCGCGATTACGCGACTCTCGATCACGATAATTGATGATTAGACAGGATCATCGATTGGATTCGGAGATGTGACGCGCCTGGAGAGTGCGCCAGTTGAACGAAAGATGGATGTAAATAGTGCCGCTTTTAATTAGTCAACTCAGTTCCGAGGACCGCTTGCGCCAATCTCTGGGACCGGTCTACACGCGTCCCTTATTTATTGTGTTTCAACCATTCTAAGGACACACACACGTCGAAGGAAACTTTGCCCGCTGGCGATGGTAGTGCTCCTACTCCTGACACATTTCATTTAACGCACACGCCCTTCCTCTTCCTTTCGTGTATTTCTCAGTCCGTTATCTCACCTCGTTACACACAGTACGCATCCAACAGTTTCTCAATCCTCGTCCACACCTCCCTCTTTCCTCTCACACATCCTCGCCGCATTATACCTTCGCATAGAATACAATTTCACCGAATATACCGAAGACGAGGAAGCTCGTCCGTAGCATCGTCGATCACCTTAAGCGTTAGTCTTTAGTGTTTGATTATTATACTACAGTAATATACAAGAGAACCACGTGGTCTTGCGTCTCGCGCCGCAGATCTTTTGCACGGATCTACGGCGCTTCGACTCGCTTGACCACGATTATTAATCGTCTTCCATCGATAATTACAATATACGCTAGATATACAATCAGCCCGTGTATATTAAAATATAAATATCAAATAGAACTCTTGCCCCCAGAGGATATATGCACCGTAACGGCGATGCGCGACCTAAAGTTTCAGTGTTCCGCCCACTCTCGCTAATTATTTCGTATGACTTAAGTAAAAGAGTCGTCACCGAATCTCATCTTCGTTTACTCTTCCGTTTACCTCCCCTCCTCTCGCTTTTTTTTTATCAATTTTTCTTTCCATTTTCGTAAGAGCGTCGCGTTGCGTTGGAAGCTCGACGAACGCCCGGGATCGGTCATTCGCGACGGATCTAGGGCGAACCTCGTAGCGCTGAGATTAGAATTTTTGGTAGCCTAGATTATATCGTTTCTTATTAATCGTCATTGCGTAGGCTCTTATGTTCCGCCGACTGGGCCGCATATCGCTTCGACCGTGCATGAGAAAAGTGCGTGCACTTTTACAGGACTTTTGCGAAACTCTTACTTTAAGATTCACAATTTACGAAGATAGTGTAAAGCTTGGCTTTTCGAAATTTTTCAAATCGTTCGAATGCTCGAAAGTGTAGATAACGCAAATTCGACGTGAATGTTATCGTTGTGTACCCTATAGTCTCGAAACGGTGCGAAAAGGTGGAAAGAAGTACGAGTCGCAGGGAGTACGAGTTAAAGATCAGTAGTCACGGATAAATCAATAGGACTGAACAATACTTTGACGAATGACTCGATAGCATTGGAAGAAAGAGAGTGCATATAATGTCTCGTCACGTGGAAAATAAGCATCGAATTTCCATCCACCGTCGCATTTCCTTTAATCCCATCCTCGGTCGAAGCGATGCACCTACAAAAGTGCAACAGTAACGACATACTCGTTCCTTTCTCTCTACTCCTTTACATTTTACATATGTATATATCCTTTCCTCTCCGCTCTCTTTTTCTCCTTCTCTTTCTCTCCTCCTCTCTATCTTTGTCGATTCACGCGCATACAATCAAAGCGTCACACACACACAGACACACACCTGGCAACGACGACAGAATCGGCTTCTCGCTCGTGCGCAAACTACTTCCGTGGTCAAACTAAACCTACGCTTTGTACTCTGATCGACCCATGAAATAATCTGTCGCGCGCGCGTGCACACACACACATACTCACACACATGCGCGCCTGTGACCTTCCATCGAGATCCACACGAATGTGCGTGCCTGTGCATAATATTGGCGAATCATGTGTATTGACACAGTTTCCATGTTTTTTTTATATATATGCATATATATGTACGTGTATCTCTACATATGCATGTATACATAATGTTACATACGCAACGTCTATGCAGATTCGGCGTTCGGTGACGCGGTCCCTCGGGAAAGGAACTTCGCGTGGAAGAAGCGAAAGCGACGATAATTTTGTTTGCAAGAGAAATCGGCGCGCATTCGTCGAGACCCGTGGTGCTACGAGAAAGGATTATTATTGTTTTTCCATATTTCATATTAGATGTGTTTTGATATTTTCCCGTTTACCCGCTCTCCATTGTTTATCGTTCGTTTCTCTTTCTCACGTTGAAAATTCCTCCATTGAGTTTTCAAGCTGCTCCGGTATTCTCGTTATCCGTGATTCGGAACTCTCAGAAAGTCCCTACCGAGCACCAAGAGTATCGTCGATGCGTTTAATTGCAACCGACAACGAAAAGCATTGAGAAATCATCGACATAAGGCACGCTCTAATATAGTTACAAGAAATCGTATCTCTTGGGCGTTCACTACTCGACGAAATCCCTTCTTCCTTTTCTACAGACTCGCTGATTCATCTCGCAAGGGATACAGACGCAGATCGATTACGCGGTGCACATTTGCGAATCCGAAAGATCTCATTTCTTGCGTTCGAGATTGCGAGATAGCTTCGGTCGATCTTATTACTCAAAATTGTGCTCTTACATTCGAGATCTTGGATCGCGCTCGATTTCACAACATTATCCAACATCTCGGAATTCGAAATTGATGTGTCGTTTGTTCGTTTACCATCGTAAGTCGATCGATTTGCTGGATCGTTTGTCAGGAGAATTAGAAATGATTCTTTGTGGACTCGAGGGATTCGATTTGATCTGGAGAATTCGCTTGAACCTCTTCATTAGCGCGACGTAATGCGTCACCAAACACCCTAGGAAAGGAAAAGTGAAAAAAGATTTTGCGACTGCACGGCTTCTTGCATTTTTACACTCTCTCACCGTGGCGATTGTGCATTTAATTAGTCGATTGTTACATTTGACGGCGCGTATCGCCCCTTCTGGTAAAGTGAATTCATCTTCACCCTCGTCTGTGCCACGAAGATAGGTGATAACATTTTTCTCTCTCTCTCCCTTTTCCATTCCCGATATCATTTTCTCGCTCATTCGTTCACTCACTCGCGCTCTCCTCGTACTTCGCAATACGCAGGCTGACATCGTTACCTACTCTCTTTTTTCCTCTTTCCATTTCTCTCCCTCCTCCTCACGCTCCCTTAAGTCTTAATACGCGCGGACGCTCGGGTTTTTGGAAAGCTTAAAAAAACATTTCATTCTTCCACTTCTATTATACCTAAAAGCGTATACGCATATACGCCGGTATCGCGCGACAATACAAATTTTTATAAACACACGCGGACACGATTATCGCATTTATTATCATTTTAGAAAACCCTGCGCTTGCTCGGAGGTCATCGTTCCGCGGGACGAACGATTGGGGTTGGGTGGCTATTGGGGGTGAGTGTAGTAGGCGCGCGTGCGTGCGGATCACCGTGCGTATGCGATAATTATAGCGAGCGAGCGTGAGTGTACTTCTTTGTTTTGAGTGCACATGTGTGTGCGCGGGTACGCGTCGTTAATCTCATCGTGAAATTCGGGAGGTAAGGTTGGGCGCGAAGAAATTGAAGATATAAATCAGCGACAAAATCGTAGCAACAAGGTGATTGATTAGTCGCAAGGACCGACGACACGATGTAGAAAAGAAAGTACTTGAAAAATTGAGAATTCCTCTACCCAATCGTATTCGACCGAAAATCATTCCGTGAACTGAACGAATAATTTTGCCTAGGTCCTTTTACACCCCCTTCTCTAACTTCAATAATACAACTCAACGATACTTCCATATCTAAATTCTCCTGATTTCCTTCATCGAACAACCCCGAAATCGATAAAACAGTAACGTGTAGTAACACTTAAACGACGCGAAAGGTTGTTTGCAATTGCAAAATGCTCGTCGGAGACGAAGAAGGTAGTTCCGTCTTCTCCTTACTATCATAATACGTGGTCTATCGTAACATCGTAGATACGACGAGAAAGAAAAGCCCACGAAGGTAACGACATTATACAGGAAAATATGTGACGAGGGCGCCGATCGAAATCGCTTTTCCCCCCGATTCTTTTGTCACGACTTTACTACACGAGTCTAACGCACAACGAACGTAGGTACATATAAATTCTTCGCCGGCCTTTCTCCACAATTGGCCGCATACGTATTTTTTTTTTTTTTTCTTTTACAATGACTATTACATTAGGATGGACATCACGAGGAACGCTGAAAGCGTGCGAGTAAGCGAGCTAAAAGGTATGCGCGTGCGCGCACGCGCTCGTCCGAATCTCCTTGCGTCTTGAGTGTACGTATAAATATATATATATATATAGAGAGAGATATATACATATGTATATAATAGGCGTGTTGTATATGCGCTCGTATATTTTTTTCGTATATATCATATATACGTATATGTATTTTATGTATGACTGAACGACGATAAAGAGACGTATTAGTATACATTCATTATGCATGTATATTTGCTCGTGTCTCGGTGTGTGTATGTACTGTGTGTGTGTGTGTGTGCTGTGCGAGTGCGCGCGGATGTGGATGCATTAGAAACATCTAAGGAAGTCGTAGGAAAAATTTGCAATCCCGAATTTGAGTCTCTCGCCTCACCGTTTCGCGCGTACAAAATTCGTTTGTACATCCGGTATTCTAACGCCACCTGCTCATTTTGCTTTCACGGAGGAGGATGCAAGAGCGCGAAAAACACCAGTGGAAGCTCAAAGTGTAAGAAGAAAAGGAGAAAGAAAAGAGAACGAGCAAAGGACAATCATCTAAGAACGGTAAGAGGAACGGCGGAGAATCGACGAGTGAAAACCATTGTGGCGAGAAATATCGAAAAGTCGTTCGAGGAGAGACTTTTCACTCTCTGAGTCTTTTGATTTCATTGGGCTACTGGACGAGTCTTCTAATATAGATATCTAATCGCATACGCTAATCCCGCGGCAATAATCATGTTCAAGGCATATATCCCACCCTCCCTCGCAAATACTTCACACGCTAGTGACAGACCCCACGGTAATAATTACAGTAGCAATAATATTATTAGAACTCACAGTTAGACGTAGATTCTCATTCGGTTTAGACGATTATCGACGCGTTAACGCGCCTTTAAAGTGTGATGTGCGCACGAGTAATACGACGCACACGGATAGAGGTTGAATTCTTCTACTCTCTTTTAGCTCCTTCCCTCTTTACTCTCGGATATTGAAAAAATGCTCCCCCTCCTCCGCCTTCAAATCTACCGTTATTAAAACAGCGTCATGCATAAGTCGTAATAGGACACGTATGGTATTTATATGTATGCACACGTAGTACAAGTTCATCCCTCCGTTTAACATTAAACGCGAACATATTACCATAGTATAATAGTGAACATTAAGAACATCGAAGAACAGTCATAGCGAATCACTGACCCTAGCCTAATTACCCGCGTTAACGAACTAACTATTCTCTTTCGTCGAGTCCCCGTTCAGAATGGCGCACGTATCGTTTTTAGCGTTTCGTGCGTCGAGATGAAATGGTCTATTGGTTCGTACGGACACGTGGACCGACGATTGAAAAAAGATCTGTCGAAAAGTATTTACCGTTTCAATGTGTCTACAGTGTGTCAGATTAGACGGAGCTGGGTTGAATTTAAAGTGCAGAATTATAATCGCAGGTGAATTCTAACGGATTATTTTGGCAACACTTTGGTCGTATATTGATTCACTATTGCCTTTAGAGTGCGAACGATCCGTGCGCGGGACACGGCAAAGCTTGGCGAAAAAGTATTACCGAGAGAACGCAAAGAGGACTCGGAAACCTCCGAAGAAGAAGAAGAAACTCGCAAGCACAATTACATTTTGATATTTGATCTCTCTCTCTCTCTCTCTCTTTCTCTCTGTTAACTCCAAAAATATTTTATTCTCTCCGTTATATTTATATTACACTACGTAATCTAGTATCGCGCAGAAAGGTGTGTCTCGGTTATCCCGATGTTACGTCGTTAATAATAATATAATTTCATATCAACTATCCGTATAACGCGACGATTATTAAATTCTACACGAGTTCACGAAGTGAAGCAATTTTCTCGACCGACTCTCTTTCCCTTTCCTTTTCTCACTCACTGCCGTTCGCTTTCCCTCTTTCTCTTTATCCATGTCCCCCATCTCACCCCAGTGTTCTCTTCTCGGTCCGCTTTCCGATCGTAAAAACCTTCACGACGAAGAGTACCCGCTGTACCGATGATCTCGGTGTACGTCGATTTCCCAAGAGGGGCGAAGATGGAGAAGGAAACATGTATAGATTATAAAAAAAAAAGAAAAAAAAAAATTCCAAGGAAGGCAGGCAGAAAAAACACGCGGGAGCATGCTAACCCCTCGTTCGCGTTGTGCACGAGCAGAGCGACACCTCGCGAAGCCAATTGGTTTTCCTTTTCACTGCTTCTTTTTTTTTTCTTCTCCTTTTTTAATCGCCAACGAAACTCTACGTCGTTTCGTCTAGATGTGTGATTAATCAGTCGTAGGTTTAGAAATCGTACAGCTAATTAGACCCTCTAGCAGTGCTTCTTCGAATTATCTTAAAATACGCCAAGAAAGAATCGAAGCTATCGTTACGTGAACGCAGCCTTCCCTGCGCGAACCTCCTCGCGCGAATTTCCCTCTCCCTACAACCCTCTGTTCACTCTATTTTTTCTCCATTTTCCTTCGTTCCTTACCTTCTTTAGCGCTACAAGCTTCTCACCGCTATTTGTCCCGTTAACTACTCACGTATCCGTCGTCCGTTAATTTACAATATTTTACTATCGGACACAATCTCAATCGACATTTTAGGCACTACACCTATGCTAAGAAATTTATTCACCTCCCTCCCCCCCAGATCCCAGATACAATAAGAAATCTATATACAAATTCAAAAACGATTAAAATAAGTGTATAACTATGCGACATGTTCCTGAGTGTATACATTTTGCGTGTGTGTGTGTCCCGTGTGTGAATGTCGTGTAAAATAATTCCGCCACTCGACAGAAAGGGGCAAACGTTGCGTTTATCTGCAGTGATCCAATGGCGTATCATTAAGGTTGTGAGTTATTTTTGATTTGAGAGATTCACAATTTTTTTTTATTTGGTTCTTCTTAATAATAACTTTAGCACACTTGTCGACAAACTATACGGTTAATGCAAAATTAACGTGGGTTTTCCATCTACTTTTTACTTTCACAATTTTTCATCCCGTATTTTATGTACTTTAGGTACGGAGAAAGATAGCAGATTGATCGGTCTTTAGATTAGTTCACTGTGATTTTCGCACGAAAGGAGTTATCTTTCTCCGGTGATACCACACATGCAACGCATCGTGTTTTCCCCCACGATCGATGGTGGCCGAACGTAATGCACTCGTTACAATAACATCATATATACACGTATATATATTATTGCTACGAGTGTATAATAAGTAAAGATTAATAGCTTTATGTGCTCCATTCTCTGGCATATGCGCGATAACGTGCACCCCACTAAAGGCACCGCGCGCGCTAAACATTACAACGTGTAAATATCGACAATATATATATAAGTATATATATATATATATATATATATGTATGTATATATATTGTATGTTATTAATAAAATATCACAACTAGAACCATCGATACAGTTTTTTTTACGGGTACTTTTTTTTATTTACTTTAAATTTCCCGCACAGCGCATATCAGCTTCTACTCGTCATTTTATTTACTTCATTATTTATCATTATTATTAATTAATATTTACCCCAGTGGCGTGCTTCCCTTAATTAATATATGTATATCATATAGTAGAATGGTCTCTCTCTCTCTCTCCCTTTCATCCCTTCACCTTTCTCATATATTCTCATTTTAAAATAACATTCACTGTGCTGTCCAACGTAATCTCCAACTGATCGTCAACTTTGCCACGATCCTTTCGCGAACCAATCACACGAATCGCGAAGCACCAATTAACGAAATCTATCGTAAAGCCTGTAAAGGAATTTCAACCTACGCGAGTTACAAATCTTCTGATTCGACGCGGTCGTCAAACGAACGGAATTTCGGCGGGAGCGACAAGTCGCGGTGACGTAAATCGAAACTGACTCGGTGGGAAGATCGGCTGTAAGTAAGAGGTGCACAAAGTCGAAAATCTCACCCGTCGCAAGAAGAAATTATTTAAGCCTTTGATGGGGGCTCGTCGCACACAATCTTGCCAAGATCCGCTCATTTGCATGAAGTAAGAAAATCTGACTAATCCATTCCGTTATTCATCGTCGCGCATCCCTCCCATCCCGTTTTTACCCTCCGGTACTAACTCTCTAAGAAGATATAACCCAGAATGTACGATAGAGAAAAGAAAAAATTACAACTTAGGACTAACGGAGTAACGACGTAGAAACAAGTAGGGCGTCTGATTTCCTTTAATTTCTAATAACACCGGCACAAAGCACTTCTTCCGTATTATCACGCGAAACGAAAGATCCAGCGATATGCCTCTCCTCTGTCTCTCATTCATTTCTTCATTCGGTCTCTCTTCCTTTCTCCCCAATCATTCTCTCTCACTCTCTTTCTTTCGCTCCCATTCGAATTCTCTATCCCTCCACGACGACGAAAGGGGTTACACTTTCTTTACGCCTACGGAACGACCCGCCTACGGTTTACACGTGGAAGCATAGATATAGTTTATCGTGTATATGTACAAGTGCATATGCGCGTGGGCATAACGCGTGCGTAGTTGTAAAATCGTGTAACGTAAACGCGACGAACCGATGCGGTTGTGTTGTTCCTCGTGAAACACCTTTGGAGGGGCACCGCGTAGTCCCCTCGTACCCATTTAATCTTTTCCTTTTTATTTCTCCGCCAGTCTCGCCCGCTCCACGGACCCCGCCACCGAATTTAAAATGTAATTATGATTATTAATCGTTAAACAGGCACATCGACTTGATTAAATATACTCCTTCGTCTCTAAACATTCTCGTCGTACTTCATCATTTTCTATTTAGGTACCTAATTCTATTTCTATGCGATCAAAATGCTTCCCCATTTCCTCTCCCATTCTGTCCACGCTCGGTAACATTCTCGAGTAACTTCTCTACGCCTACGCTCTTAACATCCTACCATTTATTTTTTTTTTTCGATCTGTATACTACGCATTCTTTACCTCGATTAATCCATGACTCGCGCTTCCCTTCCCCCGTCTCTATTTCTAAATTTCATATGCCACGTTAAAATATCTTTAATTAAACTCTGGACGTGAATCATCATTACCGCAAACGCGAAACGTTAACACCACCAATTAAAATCCCATGTATCGACGTCTATTTTCTTTTTTTTACGACTAATAATAATAATATATATATATATAGACGCGTGTATATTTACGTGTCTCTCTCTCTCTGTGTTTCTACGTACGCACGTGTGTCGCGTTATGTGCCTAATTCGTGGTTACACATATACATTACTACGTGTACGCGTAGACTTTGTAATAATAATTAGCGAAAACAATGGCTAAGCGTGTCATTCGATTAAAAACGACTGTTTAATTACAAGATGAAAAAGGTCAGTCCTTGCGGAGGGGCTTGCGGACTCCATTGGCGGAGATTGTTAGAGGATGCGTGGGGTCGTTTCACCTCCCAACATCCCCTTCTCGTCCCCGAACCGCGGAGGACACAGACGGCAGCGGGCGGCCCCGCGGAGAATTGCGATGAGACGACGAACGAACGAACGAACGAACGATGATGAGGAAGAGAGCCGCTCGCTCTTACTAACGACGATTGTGAAATATTTACAAATCAATGGATCACGGAGGTATGTAGGCGGAGGTACAAGGGCAATCAAAGTCCCGTTTCAATGTGGGTAGAAGAGAGAGACCCGTGGTGAGTCTCGAAAAAAGAAAAAGAAGATACACCCCCGAGGGACTGTCCCCTCCGCCAGCGAGGGAAGATCATGATTCGACGCGGACGAAAGAAGGAAAGCTTCAAAGTAGATCGAAGAATGAGAAAAGGAGGGTGGAGGAACGAGCGAACTAAAGATCCACGTCGACGGGTAATCACGTTTCGCTTCTTTCTTTTCTTTTTTTGGCAAAGTGGGGACTTTCTATGTACAAAGTACGCTTCGCGAGAGGTTACAAAATATCTGCTTTACTCTCCCATCGCGCATGAGGTCGGAGATTCTATTTATTGCTGCAAGGCATTCGCGTTTCCTTTCGATTCGAGGCGGAACGATTAAGCTCGAGAGAAAGATCTCGAAATACGCGGTGATCGATCGTTTCGTTTTCAATTTGATTCGTGGTCACCGATGACGGATTATTTACGGTACATTTTGATATAGGGTGAGTTGAATGCAGGGTCCTCGGTGAATTTTGTGCGATGCTTCTCTATCGCGCGTAATTTGAAACAGAGGGTCGACTTGATGTTCGTTGAATTTGCACGAATGCCAGAGAAATTCGGATAATTCGAATAGGACTCAATTCGAAGAAGGTGCTAGATACTCCGTCTAGATTCGTAAACCTAGCGGATTATATGCAATGGCAACGACAATGATAGCGATGAGGATGATGACAATGAGAATAATAATATTAATAATAATAATAATGATGATAAGAATCGTGAGGATGATAACTATGATGACTATGGACGATAGCCATGAATGATGAGGACAATGACGGCGTCAGACGGCGACGACTACAAAGAAGAAGGCGACGACGACGACGACGACAATAATTATAATAATAATATAATAGTAATAAATACTGCTGGTGTCCCAGAAGACACAGCTCTAGTCAATAGGTATGCTATATGACAAGATTTGCATCATACCACGCAATTAAACGAAGACCGCATAAAATTGTACATCCAATACACAGCTTAGAATAATATTTCCAACGAGTACCGTTTACTCCTACTATCTATGACAACCTGAATAACCCTAACTAAAGGAAAAAACATTAAAATTCTTAATACGTGTTCCATAGTTAAATGATGTCTCGTGTAAATGTGTATGTTTTGTGTATAACATGCGTGTGCTTGATTAATTTGCATTAAACTACGAAAAAACAGCGGTACAGCTACCTCGTTATAAAGTACCAGCTACATATTATAAGACATTTAAGAAACTGAAGCGTTACACCCGACGATTAAACCTTAATACAATTGAAGTCCCAGCAAAAAACAATGCGATCGTTGCTCACGATCGCAAATAAACTTAATTCGCTAAGATAATTTTGTTAATGGTAATTAAAACGATATACATAATACGCGTCTGGCGAACCATTAGAAATGCAAACTTATCCGTGTTAAAGTAAATTGCGATTAACAATGCCTGTTAATAATTTTATGAGCAGGTAAAACAGCTTGGTACTACGTGCCTTGGTACCATCGATATCTGGTCTGATCTAAGCGCTCGCGGATCTTCGTCGTACGCTACTGACTGGGACGAAGATCCCCGCGCGTCCTTCAAAAAGGATCATGGAAATTCGATGGGCCAACACGTATTGTATACACGCATACAAATGTGACCTTACAAGGAGTTTCGTGCCTTCCACGAAACTTACACGGTTTAGTTAAACAGCCTAAGTGGATAACCGCTGCCCTCGTACATAACACACGACGCCGTGGTCCGCTTCGTATGTCGCTTTTGTATTTGTATCACAAAAATTCGATATCCATCACGATAATAGGGCGACCGAGTGAAACGGAGCAGAGGATTTTCCTAACGCAATGTAGGATTACTGAGTTGTCACACTTGCTAAAGAAACCCTTCAAAAATTCATCAGATTCGATCAGCTCTACATTGCGCGTAGCAATGGTGACTGCGCTCAGACGGATATTTCGAGGGGAGCAATGGCTGCTTCGGACGGATAGTCAAAGCTTTTACATTCAGAGACGACCCCTGCTATTTCGCTGCACGATACAACTTTTCAGCCTTTCAGTAATAAGTTTTCTACAATATAATCTATATTTTTCTCGCGTACTTATCTGCGTGTGTACGTGCGTGTATGTGTGTGTCTGTGTATGTGACTTTACATAGTCAACAGCAGCGCATAGTAGGAGTGATCTCTTCGTTCGTTACAGAGAAAGACGGGAGGGTCGGTCTCCGCTCCGTTTCGCTCGATCCTCGTAATTAGCAATCGTAAGTTTCGCAGAAAACGGCACAACTGTCCTTTTCTTTTTACAAACGTTTGATTTTGCTTCTACCCCGTACAAATAATTTATTCGGTGAACCACAAACCAGAAGGCTGATATTGATGTTTGGCTGGCGATAGGGGGGCCAATCCATAAACTGCCGTAGGTTGCATATGCGCAGGCAGTGGATGCGCTGCATGACTTGCTAGTAATGGTCTCGCCGAGCTGTGATGAGCTGGTGGTGGCAACGCTCGACTAGAATCATACAACGTTAATGGAGACGAGCTGTAAAAAAGGGGATAACGTACGTTAGAATGTCTCCACAAAGCTCTAAAAAAAGAAATGCAAGATTTATCATACAATTTTCTACGCGCTTTCATTGCGCTATCTACGCGCGAGATTATTATCATACTGCAGAATCAATGTACTACGAGCATGGAGTCTTTCTGCTCTAATTTAAATAAATACTGCATTCGTGCGCAAACTAATCCAAATGATTTTGTTTCGAATGATCAGCGCGATATATTGCTTTATTCCATTGTCACTTCGGCAATTGGCGAAGAGTACCGATGTCGTAATCTCAACAAGTAGCACGTTTATACTAACAGCTGACGCTTACACTAACTCCATTGACTAATTCTACTGATATAAATATACGATATAGCTAGGACTATGACTAAAACGAAAATATAATAAATGGTACACACATGCATGCATCAACTAGCTGTCTAGGTACCCACCCAGGTGTGAATCCCTGATAGGTGGGCACTTGTTGCTGTTGGATAGCAGCGGGAGCCTGAGAAGGCGCAGCAGTAACGTACACAGGGGGTGGTACTGCATGGGCCCTTGAGCGTACATGGGCGTACTCCTGGTAGAGGGGTTGTCCCAGGTGTTGGGCACTCCCTATCACCGCACCCCCTGCGGGACTTCTGCCCCCGCCACCGCCACCAGGACTCAGATGAGTCGGGTGTCCATGATGGCTGTGGGTATGACCCGGATGGGCTGCCGAACCCACCACCTGGCTCTGCCTACAAAACCCAAAACAAAACGACCCTTCGTTATGCGATTCACATGCCGCGCTTCCTTACTGCAGAAACTCCCATCTAGGACGAACACCGAACGTGTGACTGACACTTTATTTGAATTACGAGCATTTAACTGAGCTCTCTATATCGAGCAGAAGGAAAGAAAATTTGTTGGAAACTCTATCGCGATTGTACCCCACATGCTGCTTACTTGTCCAGAGCCTTGGTCTGTCTCGCGATATCGAACAAATTGCTCGTTATCACTTTTGGTCGTTTCTATACAACGTGGGAGTACCATCATGCACCTAATATCCGATACATTCCTCGAGAACATGCAAACGTAATCCGCCGTGTTACCTTAAACGACTCGACATTTATCTAAGTGTTTTTACATCATGCATGCTTTCCTGCTGATATTCTTGTACGCTCACCTGTATTGGTGTACCGGGTTGGCAACCGCCCACTTCTGATGATCCCTGGAATGAGCAGCTGGTGGTTGAACGTATTCGTGCTTATATTCTGCTCTTTTTCCAGGCCAAGACACTCGCTTATCTGTGCCGGTTGTATACACGATATGTTGCTCTTGAAGGTGTGGATGCGCGCTACTCGTGGTCACATACTGCAAGAAGTAGTCATGCATGTCATAGGCATCATCCTAGAAACACATTCCCCACAGAAAAATTACTACAGTTTCTGAAACGCGCACCGATACAAAATCGCTCCACCAATGCACTAGATAGACGCCACGGGATAATTTGCCGTGAAGAATAAAAGAGCGGTAGTGGAATAAGTGGAATTTAACCTGGTAGGTCGGTGGCTCTTTACATGCTGGCGCGTGACAAGGGTGTGGGGCAAGGTATTCGACACCGGGTTCTGGCTTGGTGGCGATATTCACCATGTTGCATTCAGATTGCACCTTTGCTAGCAATCTTTTTTTCTGCGACTGAGAGGAATAGACGGAGCTGCTGCTGCAATAGAAAAGGATTGCCGTTAGAAATTCACAATACAATAGGTCTAATTGGCGATCATCCGGTATTATCTACAGTAAAGACTTGTACCAACCTGCTAACGTGGTGTTGCTGCTGAGGCTCGTGCTTAATTAATTGTGTCGTTTGCTGATGCTGTTGCGGCAGATGCTGGTATAAATGGGTATGCGCTCGACCGGGGCTAGCTTCACCGTCGCTATCACCTACCGTTACGCAGCTGATAACATTCTTTCTCTGAGCTCTCTGAGATGAGCTATGCGTCGTGACGTGTCCGTTGGTGTGAGGCTGACTGGAGTGGGTTTGCTGCATAGTTTGTACAACACGTGGTGTCGATTGCGTGCTGTAATTTGAAAGCGAAACTGTTTAATAATTTGGACATTAACTGTTGTGTACGGTACATGATGAATAATGCTTGACGCCAAATAAATAAAATTCACACATAGAATTGTACAGATATACATATGAATTCTCATAAATGTGGTCCCTTTCAATTTTTATGTTCACACCTTCTCATCCTCTACAACATATTATGGACCGCGTTTTGAGATTGATCGGATAATATTTCGTCTGAACAATTCTATTGAATATGAAACACGAAATTCTCTCAAGTGCAACAGAATTTGCATAATGAATAAATGAAGCGAGTAGAGGTGAAAAGTACACATTAAGTTTACAAAACCACATGCGCAACCCACACACCCAGGTCAATAATTTTAATTAACAGTATTTATAAATTAATGTGTTTTTTTTAGTATCGTAGAACATTCAACTGTCGTGTAGAACAATCACTGTTACATATTCCACTGCGCTTGGTTATTCATTATAACTTTGTTAGTTGCGTAAATTTTCACTGCAAACTCCACAACCAGCTTCCTAGACCATCGATACTTAAAGAGGAATGAGAGAAAGAAAGTAGAGTTCTTTGTAAACTTGAATTTGGGTGTTTAAGCGTATGGACGGTTCGGTATATATTGTGATTAATGTGATGATACAATGGATGTTTGCAAATAACTATAAGCATTGGCATGTGTGTCGAGCATCGTGTGCTGTGTGTTGGATTCTGCCCAGATAGTTAATTAAATAATGTTGCCGTGTGTTGCGTGCTATTTCGTGACGATAATGTACCTTCGGATGACATCCTCACGGACAGGACGTCCATCGCCAGACAGGCGAGTTGCCAAACTTTGACAGGCTCCACATTGACGATCGCCACAGCTGTCAATGATACCCATGCATGATTCTACTAGCAACTAGCATTAAACTAGTGTGTATATTTATGTATATCCAAGTCGCATATATGCCACTAATATATCTACGATTTGGATACAGGAATTCGCTTGTTTGTAGTCGCGTTAGAAAAAGTGTAATGAATACAGCATCAAGTATTGTTTATAAAATTTCATAGGTAATTAACAATCTGTGTTTACATTTCGCACTGTCAAGTATGCGCATTGCATATAATAAATCAATTTCTTTGTCCGTTGTAGAGCTTTAACCCCTTAACGCACGCATTTCCTGGTACGCAACGGGATCCGCTCGAGTTAATTCGAGGATGCGCGTTAAGGAAACAAGGGACCAAGCAATTTTGTCAAATTAAACACAGCCAACAGTATACACTACACAGTATACCGACTACCTAATAATAACAAAAACAAAGAAAAAAAAAATCTTTGTTCAATCACGAAGTCAGATCCAAAGCTACAAAATTTATAAAAATATTTTTTTGTTTCAAGCTACTTCCTGTTTCGCAGACAAAAAAAAAAAAGTACACAGCTATTTCATTTTTATGCGTAATAATGTTGGCACTTACCATTTTCCCGGTGTTTCGTCTTCACTATCGCTGATAGTAATGACGGAAACGGCTGGCGAAGGCGTATCGTGTATCGTAATGGTTTGTTGCCGAACACTTGCAACTTGTTGATGCTCAATATTGTGATTACTGCTATGTTTGCTACTGTGATGGTGAGACTGTACAGGTTGTTGCTGCCAGTGTCCGCCAGAAGGCGAATGCCGCCTCATACTACTAGGTGGTGTACTTTCTTTGACCCTCTTTTTCACAGGACTTAATTGTTGTGTTTCTTTCTTGTGCTCGTGCCTGTGTTGAGCCTGTTGCGGTACCGTTACATGATGTTGATGATGCTTCGTTACACTTCGCTTGCCCCAGCTCTGAGATGGATGTTCCACAAGAGCACTAGTATTGTAAACTTCTGTGACAGGAAAGACCGGCCGCTGATCCTTCCCCAAAACAAGGGTAATTAGTTCAACATGTGTTTCAACGAGCAATTCAAGGAAATATAATATTCCGTGCACCTCTTCTTGATCTTTTATATTTTACCTATCGCATTTTGACAGAATAAAAATGTCTTGTCAGTAGATCTTACCTGTAAGATGGCAGAGCTATCTACAATAAGAGGCCTTCCCCAGTCTGCGGCGTCACTGAGCAAAGGCTGTTGTATAGCTGCATGTTGTGGTGGTAACTGTTGCCACGATGGTACGATAGCAGCCATCTGCCGACTTCCACCAGGCCAAGATGTTTGCACGGCGTTCTAAATATTGATGTAAAAAAAACATGATGAGAAAGACCATTTATTAAAACATTAATCCACTATTGATTGTTTCTTTGGAGAAATGCATACCGTAAGTAACATTTGACGCCCAGTCTCTACCATAGATACAGGAACAGCTGCATACTGCTGTTGTGCAGCCGCTGCTGCTGCAGCCACTGCTTGTTGCGATATGATCGATGGTTGAATTTGTAGTGGCCCTTGCTGTGCTTGTGGAGGCTGAAAGGTGAAAAGAAAATGAAGAAAAGATTGCGAATTGTGCGTTAACGTACAACTGCAGTTAACTACTTGCTTACTTGAGCAACAACAACGTGTTTAGCTGGACTCGGCATTGTTTGATAACCAGGCGGCGGACAAAGAATTCCCGGGACCAATTGATGTGCAAAATCGTGTACTGCGCTTCGCCCACTATTTGATCCACTGGATGATCCGCTGTACTGCGTTGCACGACGACTACTGTTGCTATATATTTGATACTGAAATCACGATTAACAATGTTAAGAATATGGCCTCGTGTGTTTATTAGTGCATAAAAATAATCTACACTCGTAAACGTTCACACGCGTAGATGTATTCGCATACCAAGTTGTCGTATCCTGTCTGTGCAGTACGGTGCTCCCTGACCAATCGCTGTACTTGATTGGTCAATTGGTTGTTGAATGTGAGAGTCACCGCATTGCCGTTTGTTGTTGGCACGAAATTGGCTACTAAAGACGTTGGTGGTGGCGGCTGGGGTGCAGGGGGAGCTTGATGGTGAGCAGGATTTGCGGTAAAGTCTCCAGCGCGTCTACAAACCTCCATCATTTGGACGGAAGCCTTAACGTTGTTACAATGCGCATAATCAACCAGATGTGCCAAAGTGACGAAAGCATGGTTCAATGCCTCCCCGGGTGTTATTCGGCGCTCCTAGAATGGAAATACACGAGAATTGTCAATGATGAAATTATCTCTGTAATCTTGTAACGATTCTCTTTACTTCTCGCGTATCCTCTTTCTAATTATCAGCATAAATTAGATATTACTACCTGGTCCATGGTGAGCATCCTCTTCAAGAGGTCAATGAACTCTCTTCTATCCGCTTTCTCTGCCAGGAGTTGACCACCCTCCAAGTCAGTGGGAACATTGACTTGACCGATATCATCGAGACAATTAAAAATATACTTTCTCGCCTCCTTCGACTTGATACCAGTTTCCGCCTCATGTTCCTCCGGTGTCTTTAATCGCCAAAAAGGATATGTACCTGAGGATAAATAAGAGAGACGTGGAATCGGCTTCGAAAGCGGACTTTAGCGCCGAATTGAATACTGAATACTTACTGTCCATGTCTCGGTAGAAGAATTTAGTCGTTTTACTGGCATTGTTCAACATATGTTCCGTCGGTAGGCCTTGCGTTTGACTTATGTATCGAATTTGATCGTATTCCGAGCTGCCTGGATATAGCGGCCAACCTAAAAACAACTCTGCCACAACACAGCCAAGCGACCACATATCTATCGCTTCACAGTATGGAAGTCCAAGAATAATTTCGGGCGCACGATAGTATCGCGATTGCAAATACGTATTGCAAACAGCCTTCGATACGTGTGACGCTGAACCAAAATCGATGACCTTTACACGATATGGTTGACGCATGGGATCCACCAGCATGATGTTTTCCGGTTTGAGATCAGCATGAATCAAGCCCAATTGCTGTAAAATTAACGAAAGTGACGTTGAGTAACTTTGATTTTTCACTTTAACCGCTATAAATAATATACTACTGCTTCGAAACGATAAGAGAGATCGAGCAGCTGCGTACCTTGAGCTTGAGTAAAGCGGTTAGTACTTGTTGGAGGATTGGTCTGATAAATTTAAGCGGTAGAGGTGAAAATTTGTTCTGCTTGAGGAAGTCGTACAGATTTTGTTCCAGCATCTCGAACACCAAGCAGGTGTGCGATTTGTGCTGGAAGCACTCGTAAGCGCGCACAAAATTGAACTCGTCCGCATTTTCCTGACTTAGTTGCGACAGGATGGAGACCTGAAAGGAGAAGCGACGTCAAGTGTGATCTCAAATCGAAGGAAACGATCAGCGCGTGTAATGGACCTCTTGCTTACCTCAATCTGACCTTGGCGCGCATACGAAGGATGATTCTTGAGAATTTTGATAGCGACTATTTCGTTGGTTCCCTTCTTCCAACATTTCACGACCTGTGGAAAGCAGAGCGTATACGCTTACTGAGTACGCAAATATAAAAGAATAAGAAATGTGTAAGATCGGCTGAAACTTGCCTGCCCGAAAGTGCCTCTGCCTAAAAATTCGAGAACTTCATACTGATTGGTCATGGAGTAAAGGACCTCGTGCTGCACCAACTGGTAATCCCCGTCTCCCTGGGGATTACTACCACCGCCCCCGTTGGCAGCGTTCGCCACCTGCTTGCTGTGAGCCGTCATTCCTGCCTGCTTGTGCTGCTGTTGTTGCTGCTGCAGCTGCTGTTGTTGCTGGGTATGGTGCTGCGAAACTACAGTGCTACCCACTGTATTCGTCGTATTGGCGGAGTGGACTGCCAGATTGTCACCATTACCGTTCCTCGACCAAGTCTTTCTCTGTAGGAGGAACACACCTTATACAAAAATTTGTGGACGTTAAGAGATCGTCGGTAGCTTCGACAACTTTTAATATGGGAGGGCGCGCTAAGCGACACTTACACATTCAAACGACAGAAACGACCAGAGAGACGAGGAGCACACTTAATGAATCTTTCATCGAAGATGGCTGTGCTCGTAAACATCAAAAGCATACCCAAAATCACATAAAATTCGTTTGACTTCGAGCGTGTTCACTATTCCACAGACGAACTTTTTGTTCTGCTCTTAACGATGACGCGTTAGAATTAGGAATGATCTGGGGGATGTTAAGCTGGAGGAGGAATCTATTCTACCGAATAAGTAGCGACACCTTGCTTCTTCGCATCTCAAACCTGATCCGCTATCCCTGCTCTATTAGGAAAGTTGAAAATCCTTTGGGTGAATATGCGAATCCTAGAAACCAGTGCAGAAGACGACGGGAAGCGATGGCGTTCTCGATGGCTGAGCATGAAATATGAAATGAAAGCCTTGGAGGCAATCGATAGTTAACCGCGCCATACGGAAATCATTATATACGCCACGGAATCTGTCCAACCGCGGATGGAAAATGCTTTGGGAAAGCATGACTATTTGAAGAGACTAGGTCCTAGACTTTGCATTTTAAATTGGCAAAGGTTGCCTTTTCGTTTCATTTGGTATATGTGTCAGATTTCATTCTATGCAAATCGTTTGCAGACAGTAAGTCTTATGAACCAGGGCTTTTGTTATAGGAGATAATAACTGCGAAAATCTTAGACACCGAGTGAAGATAGCGTAACGTATATAAGTTATTATTGCGATTCTGGCCTTTCGACGAACTGAAGAGAATGACTTTGTGAATCAGACAGATTTATCTGCATGCAGAAACCCGTGTATAGGGAAAAAAAATAGAAACTCTTTGCATAACCGCAAAATCTAATTTTTCATAATTACTTCGTGTAAGCGGGTAAGTGAACTTACTAAAAACGTAAATGTTTGTAAAATTAGAAGAAAATACCAAAGTCGTAATTCTCTCGAATTGAAAGATACTCTTATAAGCTGAAAACTCAGTTGCTTCCCTGAGGACCCACCCTTTGCCCTACTTGTCGTCCCGCAGGGACGCGGCACGCCCTTGCCGTTAATGTATCGTTTGCGACACTTAAAACTTCCAACTGACACGGAACTCCCGCGAACGTTGCGAACGTTTAACGCAAAGTTAAGGCACCCACTGACCAGCACGAAATATTCACAGTGATGGCGGTGACGAAAATTTCGCGTTGAGAGTGACTGATTGTGAGAGTGAAAACAGTCGTCCAGTGAGACTGAGCGATAGAGTAACGTGAATTCCTCGCCGCTGCGAATATTTCGCGTTGGACGGTAGGAACTACCTTTACGTAGCAATTAAATTTCCGGTACTAGGTATCTCCGCATCGAATGCCACTCGATATCTATCCGAAACGAATAAAGAAGCTGACACTAACAGGGTAACCGAGAACATCGTGAGCATCGTGCCTTTTTCGCCAATGAGTTCCAGGCCTAGCAACGAATTCTGCGTCTGAAAAGGTGGTGGTGGCGTGTCTATCGTCAGTTATACCGAGTGACTTAGCTAATTAGTACACTCAATGAAACGCCGACATTAGAAGCGTTGGTGAGCTCGGTACAAAAAGGTAACAACAGTGCGATGAGGACGTTGAGTACAATGACGAGTACAGAATAGCGGTGTGATAAAGCTATTTTAAAGCGACGAGGTAGAAAGAAATTCTCGATTCTCCATAAATTTCACTCCCTTCCGAAATTTATACGCACACCTGAGAAAACGGACTGGGTACGATGGCGAGCTACCTACCTAATCATAGGTCTCAGAGCGTCAATAGAGTTTCAACGTTGGATCGTTAACTCGACGATAACAAAATGCCTGAATGATGAACAGTGTCGTATAACAATGAGCGACCATTGGGTCGCGAGGTGAAATTATCGATAGCTTCTTAGGACGACGATGTGCATTAAATTTAATCCGCATCATGTGTACAGGTCACGCAGCTCGTGACCGCGTGTCGATCGATCGAAGCGTACCGCGCAAAAGCTTTGCGGTTTTACATCACGCACATAGGTCGCACCACGCGCGATAATTTGGTGTGTGAGATTATCCAAAAATGGTGGGCGAAAACGATTCATTCGCACTGGTTATCGAGAATTTGCCGGTGACTGAGCACCGTGCGATACACCATCGCTGCAACAGCATTGAATCGATAGGCATCGGCTGTCGGTAGAATCAGTAATTTTGTGCCGATCTCTTTCACCTGTAATTTCAGGGTCAAACTCTGAGAACGTCTTTTTGGAGGAATGCACAAATTTATACTTTGCACTTCATCGCGACAGGATTTCATAAACTGCACTACCGTTTTACAAGATATTGACATTGGGTTGGTGTAAAAGAGTGGGTAGAATCACTTTGATTTACTTCAAAATTTCGTCTCGAGCTTGATTTTAAATTTGACGGAACTATCATTCTACTCGGCTCGTGAATGCTGCCTCGAGAACGTTGCTTTCATATACATAACTGTCTGCATGATGCGCGAGGGCTCAGGGGAGGAATCTTTTCTGCTTGGTAAATACGCTCCAACAACGTGGAATATGCAAGAAGATTCTCGGCGGAGTAACAATGTGCTGGCCCGAGAGGCCAGGGGAATTTAAATGGGATTTAACGTTGCGCACGGCTTATTCGTTATACAATTCCTGGCTCCACTGGGTCGCGATATACCAACTACGAATACGAGGACTTTTGTAGAAACGTGCCGAGCCGAGATTTCGAAACGCTTTTCGCATTATCAGTGAAGAGTCCCAGTCGCGGATCATCGGAAAGCTCTCGACTACAAAACAATTTTCAAATCCCTTCTATACACCATTGTCCTAACTCTAAAAATTATCCTAGCCTGTCTAATTCTTCAACAATGCTCAAATTATTCAAAGACAAGAAGAAACTCTCGAATAAAAAACAAAAAACACCTAAAAGGCTAATTGCAGCATGTTTGATTTATCCAATAGAGCAATAATCTTCCAATCATTCGAAAACACACTCAGCAAGAACCCTAGGATTTTTCAGCACGATCAACTCCATGAAAATCTCAACTCTACCTCACACCTCTAGTATCGATGCAAACCGATGAAAATCAACTAATTTGGTAACGCAAAAGAAAAAGAAAGAAATACATTAAAGGAGGAGGCCGTGAGGTCCTCGCAAGTGGACGATGAACCAACCTTCTGGCCACAGCGTTGGTACGTGTCTAGGAGCTTGATCGTGGAGGCTCGCACCAGGGTCTGCTGGTTCGGGCTACTCTTCTGCAGCGCATTATTGTTGTGCAGCGAGCTAAACGCGGTATTAGCACCGTTCACGGAGTACCGTTGTTGTAGGCCGGCGGCGGCGACGGCTGTGCCGGTGGCGGTGGTATTGTCCAATTGGTAGTCGCCGGTCGATTGGACCAATGCGTGCTGGATCACCGGCTGGCTAACGTTGTACTCCAACTTGCGCTTCTTGCTGTGGTGGTGAGCGGTGTTGTTACTGCTGCTGCTGCTGCTGCTGCTGCTGCCGTTGACGCTACTCGTCTGCTGTGTTTGGATGAACATGTCACACATTCCCTGAAACAGTCAACGAGAGAAATGGTTAGTTCGCTTTCCGATAGTCCTGCTCGGGATACCAATCGGTGATTGTGAGAATACACGGCGCACTGGACTCTCATTAACGACGTCCCGAGGATCGATCCAATTCTACTTCGCGGAGTTAGATAGCTCGCAAGTAAAAGTGGAACCATCTTCGGATCATCCTTAACCCTTTTAGTGCCGATATATCGTCGTTCGCGGTACTTGCGAAGAGTGCCGACGACGATATATCGTTACGTGTCCGATGGCGTCTTACTATTCGTATTGCGAGAAAACTCTATCTTAAAATAAATCTATAAAACGTTATAAATTATCTAAATTCATTGTAAAATAATTAAAAAAATTGTTTCTGGGTTTAGTTATTTGTCATATCCCTTTTAATCCCGATCGAAAGTAACGCGTCAATTTTGCCGGGTATTCCTCGCATAGGTACGATATTTTCGCTCGGCACTAAAAGGGTTGAAGCTATTCAGGGTTCGATTGTTCTACAAATTTGGTTATAATTGGTTGAATTTTACGTAAGATTTATCGTTACACAAATTGATAATGAGGGTAAGGTGGAACAAGCGTTTTGCGAATTGTAAGTTATCGTCGAGCTATGCGATATGTGTGCTCTAACGGAGGAATGGAAACTGTTTACGCCAAGAAGAGTTTATGCGAGAGGGGCACGGAAGCGTGGAACGAACTTTTTGAAGACTAGCTCGACGAGGTTCGTGCTTTGCAATCGAGAACTGGCGTCGAGGCACCGAAAATGGTTAACGACACCGATTCTAGCGCGAGGTTGATGCACCGGCACGCTTCTTCGTCGCGCTCCAACGGACGTGTCTCGATGCACTCTTCCGCGCAATATTCGCGAGAGAAACGACGCTAACGATGCGATTCGCGTTGACTGTGTCGAGTGCGCTTCGACCGATATCCGGCTAAAATACGATGATCAGCACGCGGATCGAAAGAGGCACGGGGCAGCATGATGAAAGAGCCCAGTAGGCTGTACGAGCAAAAAGACGAGTAGAAGTAAGCTGTGAATCGATAACCAGAATATAGTATCGACCCAACAAAGAAAAAAAACAGAGGATGTTCTTTCTTATCCAAAGGGTGAGTAAGAAGCAGGGGAAAAGTGGAGTAAAAATGATAAAAGGAAAAAAAACGATCAGGCATGATGTCAACATTTATTTTCTTTTTTATTCATTAGGATCTTTTTCAAAATCTAAATTAAATACGATTTTCTTTATGATGCATAATTAGGTTTCGTTAGATTGGAAAACAACAGTAATGGTTATACTAAATTTTTATTTTCATTCAAAGATACTTTAATCCAGGTCTAAGTGTGCTTTGAATATTTTTTCCTCACATCTTTTCGAAGTATTATCTTGGCCGGACGTGCTTTCGATGCTAAATAATTCAGATACGAGGAAGGAAAGATGGAGACGTACGTTCCGCGCCACGACGCGGAAAGGAAATATGCCGCTCTTCAAGGAGATTTAAAAATGCGATGTGCCGCAACCGTGAGATTACTCTCAAACCGCTTCGTTGCTATAGCCAATGCAATACAGGAAGACAAAAGCTGTTGGATTTTTTTTACCGCTGCCTTACGCGGAAGGGAAAATCAGTATAGAAGATCATCTTTTCGAAGAAAATTGTTTTAGAGAAACTGATTTCGTGAAATTTTCGATTAAACGTAGGACGGAGTTCGTAGATCCAATCCCGCATTTACCTTGCGTAAAGATAGAGTTACAAATTTCGGAAATCAGTCGTTTATTCCCAAACATTATATACACGTCCTCGAATAAAGTCTTCGCATTTTCAAGTGATGCATTTCGATGAGCAGTTGGGGTGTGCATGCGTAATGGTTTTGCCTCGCCTCTCCTTTGCTCGTACAGAATTCCGTTACGTCGAGGACTCGCGAGATTATGCAATTTCTGGCAGATTTTTAGAATTCCAAAACGAGTTCGCGGATGAGGGAAACTTGATCGGCGTCGAAAACTCTCGTGGAAGACGTTTTCATATTGTCGCAATTGAAGCAAATCATATTTTTCATCCACGAAAGGTTCAATATTTTCATCCGGCGTCGACGTACATGTGATTATCGATAAACAAGAATTAACAGTTACCAATAATAACAGCACGAGGTACTCGTGATCAAATTGGAGTGTTCGGAATCGAACTCGCAAGCTTCACGAAGCGCAATCGAAAGTCGCCCATGAGCAAGTCAGTGACTCGAAGTTCCGGGAGCAGTTACGATCAACTTTTACCGGACTGTTCTACGCGGTCATAAGTGCATTAGCAGGATATACAACGAATGTTAACTGCAACGGACGCTTCGTAAAAGGTTCTAGGGACAAGGAATTCCTCCCTTCTCCTCCATCTCCTTTCTTTAAAACGAATCCTTAGAGTGCCTTGGTGTCAGTGTCGTAACAGGAGACTCGTGGGCGAGTTTTAACCGTTCACACTTTTTCCTGTGTTACAAAACTCACGAGAATTTGCCATTTAAATGAGAGCACGATCTCCAGCGGTAGGAAATCGAAAGAAGGGGAACGTAAATCGCGTAATGATCTTGGGCTGGACGAGTGCCAGGAGAAAATTGGTAGAGTCACGTGGATCGACGAAAGAGGACCGTATTGAAAATTATCGAGACACGATCCGCAAATCGTTAATAACGCGGAACGCAACTTCCCTGCTGCAAGATCCTTCGGCGAAGCGAGGCAAAAGTCAACTCAACGCCTAAATTTACATTTACACGCAGCAGTTAAATCTCGCGAGTTGGCACACGTCGCGAGGGGACACGTGAGAAGAGTATTTGGGCTAACTTCGTGTGTTCTTCTCGCGCCCTCTCCTCGAGGTCTCTCTCGAGAGACACCGCGTAGAGTTCGAGAAGCGAGTAGCGGGAGGAAGTTCGAGAACCACGAACATCTTTAGAAATCGTTCGTGGAAAATTATCAAGAGCCACTTGCTCGAATATCTACATTCACGATTGATTCAAACTCGATAAGAAGGACTTCCAAATTCCATGGTGAAAAGTGTAAAGCCTTTGAGCGAGATGCAAAAGAAATAATTCGCCTATCCACGCCCTTCTGAATTCATTAGGAAAACCCACGTTTATTTCGGTCGTGCTTCGAGCGCGCAGTTTATGCGAGCCTCTTGAAGCGCATGCCGAGTACGCTAAACGCCCGTTGAAAAATACCGCCTCATACCGTAAAAGATCACGTTACCTGCCGTTGCATTCGCGCGAATAACGTCAAGGTACTCTCACGGTGGCGAATAAAACGTCGAATGGGCGAGAACTTCCTGCCACGCTCTCGGCATCAAAACACGAAGCGATTCTTACTTAATGCTTTTGTAAAGTCGCAAGAAGTATTGTTCCACGTGTTGTTTGCCAGAAATGGAATTGACGATTGAGCAAGTCCGTTGCCAATCGCGAAGGCAAACTACAACGAAGAGTGGCATGCTTGAATAAAAAAATGAAGAAATAAATGATTTGGAGTAACAATGGATCTGCAAATTGATTCGTTTCATGTGGGAGCGAGCAAAGATGCGCAGGAAGAAAAAATATTTCACCGTGGTAACGTTCGACCACCGTACGTTAATCGCACTTTGTCTAATTATCTTTAGCTGAGGAGGCCATATAAACTCCGTGGCGAGACGCTCATTAAAAATGCCGACGACAGGCGTCGCCCGGAATTAACCAGGTGGGACGCGACACGGAGTTGGGCGTAAAGCTGGGCGCGGGAGGAGTCGAGTTGCATAATATCGTTTCCAGGTTGCATAATGTTGGCGGTGTGATTCGTATGTACCACGCGACGACTTCTCACCCTCCTGTGGAATATAATCCCATCCAATTTTTTTTTATAATTGTCAGTGCGGCTAGCGCGCGAAATTCAAAACCCCATCTGATTGTGTGGAATAAACGATTTAACGAATATTCAAGAGGCATTAATCGTAATAATGATAAATTATACGTCTGGGAAAAGAGTGTTCGCCGAGGTTGATTAAACATTTTCGAAAGGTTCTTAAAACTTCCATTAACTGCCGATCCCTTTGCGCATGTTCTTACGTCAACCGAGCTGGCACCGTCATGTAGAACAAAATGTAAAACAATTACATGAGAATCAACTGCTAATTATGTATTCAATCCGCTATTTAAGTGTTCCAGTAGTTTAGACAGAATCTGTGGCGGTGTTAGCTCCACGACAAGCTGGTAAAGACAACGGTAAAGCAAATAAAAATCGGGAAAAGTGAATATACAGGAATTACCTGCTCGTTAAGTGCTCTCAGAATATGCAGGTGCGGATTTTCTCGCACAACCATTATCTCAGAATACGCAAGAGAGAAGTACCCTAAAAAACCTGGCTAACTGAATTCGAAAGACGTGGAAATATTTCCCGATTTACCTGCTCTTAAAATACGTAATCTTCGATTTTGTCGCTGTGACTTTCGTTGTTACTCTCGTTATTGTCACTGTAATGATTTCTATGCAATATGTTTTCTATGCAACAACAGAATCGGAGTTGTGTAACCCCATTTTTTTAAAAAAAATTGTAAGTCCGTTCATTAAAAAAATGGGTTGCACAAATTTCAAAATAAACGATCCATTATATAGTCGCCGATTTTGTTGTTGCAGCAACGTAGGTCCATATCTTAAGAGCAGCACTTTTATCAATTATAGTGTTCTTTACCGTTTTCTCGATGTATTTCTTGTGTGAGCTTGTCATTGAGCTAGCACCGCCACAGATTCCAGCTAAACTGGTGGAGCAATTAATTCTAATGTAGTTGTTTTTCATTATTCATTAAGTGGTGGTGCCAGCTTGGTTAATACGATTCTTACACGTTACGTGGAGTCGAAGAATTTGCCATTCACTCTATCCATTCGCGTGCTACACTTTCGCGAAACTATCGTGAAGCTCGTGACCAATAAACGTTGGCCAAATATTTATTATCCACGAAGCAGGTGCGTATTTCTGTCTCGCAGGCGCGGCGAGGGAAAGAAGCGAGGGTGGTATCTAGAATATTTGCCGATGTACCAGCGCGACCGTCTCGTCATTTTCCGTTTTTCATCTCACAGTCGATCGGTGGAATGTTTCCACCCTCGCGATCACTCCCTTCTCCCTGTTCTCTGCCCTCTCGTTAGGAATATTTTCCAGTCACCCTTATTGCCGCATCTCCCTCCCCGAGGCGCCACACAATTCCTCCCAGTTATTTTCCATTTTCTCTCGCTCTTCTCTTTCCCGATAATACTAGGATCGCTATTAAGATTTTTAGTTTTAAACGAAAACTGTTTGATTTCTTCTTTGAAAGCGACGCGACAACATCCTACATTGTTACACACTGTTTTCCTTACATTTCGGCTTCTTATTTTCTTCGGTGTGTGTCATTATTATGATTTTTTGTATTTCTAAAATTTCTTGCTGTACGGCCCGAAGTATATTCGATCCAGACCTGGATAATAAATTATATATCTACCTGTCTATCTGTCATGTTTCTCATTCAGATTTCAATTCGATTTTATACGTAGAAAAATGTAGCTTATAAAAATATTTTTCTACGTACAGATACACTTACGCAGAAGTAAAGTGTTGTTTATATTAAAGTGTTGTAATATATTGTCACGTAAGCGAGGTATCTTCGTGTTTAGCCTAAGTAGGTCTGACGGCCGATCGGTCCAGACCTAAATAAAAGTACGTGCCTTCCTCCCCTCCCCGCCACCTCTCTTCTCATTTCTCCCTCTCTCTGTCCCTCTCTCTCTCTTTCACTCTGCAAATTTCAAGACGCGCTCTAATTATAGCGCCCTGCGTCTGTCAGAAGTAGTGCCGCCCGCCTCGCGTTATGAACGATCTAGACCTGTAGCGCGACGAGTTACAGTTAAGCCACAGCTGACGTTAGCCAGGGGTGTTGGTGAGATCGGCGAAACGGTAAAGAGAGAAGCTGCCACGGTTTTCGTTCTCAAAATTCGCCCGCTTCCACGAACATCGGTGTTAAAAGCGAGCGACGACGCTCGCTCCGCGTTTCGTTTCGATTTCGTTCGCTGTCGAGAATTGCGTAGGGAAAGATGAGACGGGAGAAGGAGGAGGAGGAAATTGGAAGAGGGAGAAGGAAGAAGGGGGATGGAAAAAAGGGAGAGAAAGGTGGGCACGAGGAATCGAGAGTGGGCGAAAGGCCGAGAGCGAGGGTGGAATATAGGAGTGGGTGAATGGAACGTGGCAAAGGTTCAAAGCGAAGGTGGAAGGGTGGAAGGGTGGAGGGACGATGGAGAGAGGGTGGCTGACATTCGAAGAGTCGGAGGCGGTTTTCGTTGCCACGAAGGACGTTGGCGAAGATGACACGTGGAACTCTCGTTCCGCAGAGAGGAAGGGAAGAGGGTGAACGAGAAGGAAGAAATACGAGAGAGGGGTGGCTCGTATAATGTTGCGATTGGGTAAAATCGTACCAGGCGGGACAAGATTCGCACGTAGCCCGCGTAGATACACGTCGACAGGACCGTGCCGTAATCAAAGTAGGATAGTTTATGTACAGGTACGTTCCCTGGGATCCTTCGCGAGCCTGGCCGTCGCCTTGCGCCGGTCGGATCGAAGTTTCGGTTTACAACCGGTCGACCTTTGATATCGTCTCGGGGAGAGGAGGCGTAACGAGGAGGTAGAGATGGTGGTGCTGGTGGAGTGTAAGTTCGTCGTGGTACAAGGAGAGAGAAAGACACAGAGGTATAAATAGACAGAGATAGAAGACGAGCAGATAGATATACCGAGGGAGAGAGAAAGATGGAGAGACAGAAACGATGGAAGAGACTAATTGTAAGAGCCGGAAAGAAGGATAGAGAATATTGCAATCGATCGTCGGACGAACCACGTTGGAACAGAAATCGACACGCGAGACAGAAATAACGTTCGTCCAAGTGAGGGTTACGCTCGAATGAGGCGAAGACGCAGAAGGTAAAAAAGAATGGAAAAGGGGAATAAAATGGGGATGGATGAGCGACGGGATGAGAAAGGGCCAATCGCGGTCCTTGGATCGGTAGGTGCTTCCTGGTGAACGGAGAAAATGATTGGGGATGGTTTTTACGCGAACAAACGCGGCCACCAAGTTTCCGAAACGTTCCAGTACGCTCGCTCGCGATGACTCACCCCTCGCGAGGCCGCGAAAGGACGAATGAAAGTTTCCACCGACTCACACCGATACTCGTCACGATCGCGCAATTCCCGCCTCGCCCAACACGATTTTTGCCCCTTCACGTTTTATCGCCTGGCTCCGTGGCGCGCGCACCTGCCGCGCTTTCGAATTAACGTTAATAAGTATGGTCGATCCATTAGCTGCTCTTTGCAAGAATAACGTATCGACGAATAAGAGATACGATTAATTTGCGAATTAAACGATCGAATGGAAGCGGTAGAACCATTTAAGCTCGCCGTCCATTAGGTCGGTCGCCCCACGTTCTGGAAATATACGTGTAGAGAAATGTACGTATACCGATGGTATTACGCCGCGCTCATACGTTAAGGACCTCGGCGAAGATTCAACAGTATTAAAGGTGTAATTTACGTGATAATACTTTTGATAATACAAATTACGCTTATAATACCGAGTGGTGCTTGAATACACATACGCAAGTTCGATGTTGCTCCACGTAGAGATATTCCGTCCCATCTCCATCTCATTTCTCACGTTTTATCATTCATCTCTATCTCCCCTCGTTGGCAAGCAAGCGCAATCGATTTAAAATTCACATATTTTTAAGAGCCTACTCGGCCGACAATTATTTATGGGGTTGCGTCAATTGGTCCTACGAATTGCCACGTATTCTCATATCCCTCCTACGAATCTATTCGCTCTTTCTACTGCCTTGAAACGCAGCTCGAGCGTGACTCGACGCAATTTCTGTTATCGGGGTGATCATCTCGCCCACATGTCCAAGCAACAATCGATTCGCCGAAATCGGTCGAGTGTACATTTGCGCCGGTGCCGATCGATTAACAGTCGCCGACTGAAGAACGAGTGAAGCAAAACGAAATTAATGCTACCTACGTTCTAACGAAAGTGCGCAGGGTTATTAGTCCGCGGAATTGGGACCGGAGCCAAAACGCACCCGCTTGCCTCCCTCTTGAGGTCGGTTTTTTCCCCAGTCAACGTGCACAGATCGCGCGAATTGGCACAGAGGAAAGAATTACAAAAGCGAGATGACCAGTCACAAGGTAATGAAGGAAAATGTTGCGACTTGCGATAAAAGAGAAATATTCTCATTCGTTGATGTACGATAACGAAACCTCTGTTATACCGTGGAAGCGCCTGTGCTGAAAATCCTTCTACCAGCTGCGTGGACTTTTCAGTTCTGCGGGTACCAGCAGGAGGGTAAGATCGTCGGCGAGAATTTCTGCGACTCGCTGGTAACTCTGCTGCTCGATGGTAAGGTGTGCCATAATTTTTGTCACGTAGTGCGGGTGAAGAGGGAACGATCATCTCGAGTACTCTTGAGATGACTCATCGGATCACGCGCAGTGGTTCGAGCACCTCCGCGGAAGCCGTGGAGTTTTCTCTGCTTTCCACTCCAACTTCCGTGCAAATTACGGACGCGTCTCTGCTTTGGAAAGGGGTGTGTAGTTGGACAATCGCAGAAACAAGCGGAAGAGGAAAATGCGTAGTGAAAGCGGAGACCCCAACGGAAAGTTTTCCTCTTCTCCACCCTTTCTGCGCATAAGGTGACGCGCAAGCTGATGTCGAAGACACGCAACCTTGCGAGAAGCTTGCAGAAGCAAGCGGAGAGAGAAAGATGAAAATTCGAAGTGGGAGTAAAGACACCGATGGAAAGTTTTCTTCACTCGCGCCGTCTGCTCCGCCGTTTCTGTGCGTAAGGTGACGCGCAACTTTGTGAGAAGCTTGCGGAATCAAGCGGAAAGAGAAAGATGAAAATTCGTAGTGGGAGTAGAGACACCGATGGAAAATTTTCTTCACCGACGCCCTCTTCACCACCCTTTCTGTGCGTAAGGTGACGCGCAACCTTGTGATAACCTTGCAAAAGCAAGCGGAGAGAGAAAGATGAAAATTCGAAGTGGGAGTAGAGACACCGATGGAAAGTTTCCTTCACCAACGCCCTCTTCTCCACCCTTTCTGCGCGTAAGATGATGCGCAAGCTGATGTCGAAGCCACGCAACCTTGCGAGAAGCTTGCAGAAGCAAGCGGAAAGAGAAAGATGAAAATTCGTAGTGGGAATAGAGACTCCGATGGAAAGTTTCCCTCACCGACGCCCTCTTCTCCACCCTTTCTGCGCGTAAGGTGGCGCGCAAAAGCTGATGTCGAGAACGCACAACCTTGTGAGAAGATTGCAGAAGCTCGAAAGCAGTGAATGGGTGGGAGGAAGTTGCAAGTTAATGAGGAAGCTTCCGCGAACTTTTCCTTTTCCAACCCCCTTCGACACTTCGAGTCGCATGCAGGTTGACGTCGGGACGCGCAACCTTGCGGAGAGGTCGCGAAGGAGACAATTCAAGACGGTCGTGGCTGAATGTTAAAGTCGCAACCCGTCCCTCGTGCTCGCGTATCGAGCGAACCCGCGAGCGCATAAGATCGTAAATAAGAGAACGCGGCCTTAAGATTATGCGAGCGAACAGCCTGACTTTTTTTTCTTCTCCGCCGATCGAGAGAATGGATCGCGTGAATAGTTTAAGAGCCTATCCCCGCGACTATCCCTCACGGATTAAACCGTTTTCCAGAGAGACCCAAGGATTTGCCGCGGCAACGGCTCGGAGGGATGCTTCTTCCGCGATCTTGAAGGATGGCGCGAATGAATATTTCAAGAGAAACTGCAGGAGGTGGAAATCGGTGCTTAATATTTGGTGAAGGGCTTCTCAAAGTTTACGGATTCATCGTGGATTTCCAGATCCGACGACGATGGCTAATTTCAATTTTTACCGAATACTACACTTTATTGTGAATTTTCTTTCGTAGCGAGGACGTAGAAGCGAGATGAGGAGGTGTAGGAAAGAATTTTCTAAAGAGCAATATCTATTCAGTAAAGACGAAGATCGTGTCGGTTGAACTTCAACGCGGGTCAACCTTACAACGCGACACGCGACTGTTAAGAGCGGCATAGAGTTGAGGGTGAATAAATCATAGAAAGGGAAGTGTGGTCGTGGATATCAAGCGATTCGCCCTTCCTTCATCTTTTCCCCGATCGGAATAAATCGTAGACTCGCGGGAAAAGCAGGGAAGTGCGAGAAACATCTCTTTCCGGATTATAGCAGAGTTCGTGCAACTCCAGCTTGCTGGGGTCGCGAGATCGTCGACCTCCGTGAACTCCGAGGCGAAAGTTACCGTTTTTCTGCTTTTCCTTGTTTGCCCGGTTGCGGAGAAGGTACGACACGAGCGAGGTATCAGAAGATCGAAGTACGAGCTTACTTCATCGTAACCCTACCCGATTTTACATCAACGGCGCACCGTTCTACGAGCGCTGAATGTCGTGTTCGAGGATTTCATAATCCCAAGGATAAAACCGATCGTGAATAATGAAGCGTTAAGTTGTTCGGTAGAAAGACACAGAGCACGCGCGTGTCACGACTTTCTTCGGCAAAGTTGTGGTAGCTTGAAATTGCAATATGCTACTACCGTGTAGAAATGCTCTTATTACCTGATTTAGGCAATTCAAATATTTAAGTTGCATCGACGATGTTCTTCGACGCACGCGAATAAATAATTGCAGAGATCGTATTCGAAGAAGGACGTTTCATGTTGATCAACCGGATTTCAAGGTTTAATCGAAGCCTTCTCTTGGATATGAAGACTCGTAAGCGAATCGTTGAATCCCAACGCGAAAGTAACGTCCTTTTCAAATGGAAGAGGGAAAGGCGAGAGCGCGGAAAAATTCAAATAGAAACCACGCGCGTCTCGATCTCGTCTCCTATCGCGGTAAGGTTCCGCGACACTCACAAGTAAATTCCACGGGCCGACCGATATCGTAAACAAGAAAGCATCAGATTAGATTGCACGACATGGATTCTCTTTTACGAAACCGATCATCCCGAATCGAGCAGGAGCGATCGGGTGAATGATACAACGATTCTTTTTGGTTTTGATACGATGTACACTTTGCTCACTTACTTCGCATATTTGGACATTTTGAAAATCGAATTGCATAAAAATGATCGAGTGAATCCTCGAATGAGACTGAAATAGTCGCGGAAAGAAGACGATTTTTAATGTCGGAGGGTGGAACGAATCACAGGTGACCTTTCTACGTTGAGATTCGATCCCGTGTGGTTTTCCTGTGAGAGATGTGGACCTTGTTAGTGCTCGAAGATTGAACGAATCAAAGGTGAAATTTCCAAGATTAGATTCGACATCTCGTATATGTTTTTCCGCGGGAGATACCCACGTAAAACGATGCGCTACGTCACAGGATGAGTCAATGAGGAAGGATTCTATCCATAATGGAAGGTGGCACGCTTGGCGCGTGGGTGGCCCAGAGGCGGTGTACCAAGAGGAAGAAGCCGCAGTACCAAGATCTACTGCCCCGTCTCACGCCAACGCTTCGACGCCCTTTCACTTTACTTTTCGCTTCTAATCTTACCCACCGTTGAATCAACGTAATTACGATATCGCGAAAGGCAAAATATTGCAAACTTTCCTTTACAACATCGAGACTTTAAATTCAACCTGCAGTTTCAAGAGAATCTTGGATCAACCCCAGACTCCATTAATAAATCGTCTGGCAACAAGTATTGCTCTATATTCCTGGCTAATAATTGTTTTTCTACGATTTAACGTCTACGTCCGGTCGATTAACTTTTACCAGAATCGGCACTGAACGTTTCCAGAGACAAAAACCTTTCTGTTTCGCGCTTCTTCTTGTCGAACATTCTCAGATGTGTTGACATTTTTCCTTTACCACTAGATACCGGCATTAGTCACCGGTCGTAAACTTTTACTGTAAGTTTCCACGCGTTCTCTCACTGTCCTCGGAGAACCGACGACCATCGGTAGCGAGAAACGTTTCGCACACTCGTTCGATACTTGGAGCGTTACCGAAAGGGGACACCTAGCGAGTGACTCAAGTTCGCCAATGCTAATACACCACGATATGCCGCAATGGCGCACTAGGAATTCCAGCTGACGAAAGGGGACGAGAATCAAGGGAAACGATCGACCTTCCCGGACTTCGTAGTTGGAGAATTGCGCAAATTGCTCCTCGTCTCGGAGAAGAATTTTTTTTCAACTAGCAACTTCACGCGTCGTATCTCGAAGACTCATTCGGCAACTGCTTCGGAGCAGGACAAATAGAAGCTGAGTAATCCAACGAGGACAGGGGCACGGCAGCGATTAGCATTGTTTTTCAGTCCACGAGTTCTGCCTTGGCCAAGAGAATAGGAATTTAGCGGAACTCCCTTGGGTCTTTTACGTTCCTCGCGAAACGAACTTCATTCTCGGCTTTGGATTCTTCGCGATTTATTCGACGCGTCGTTCTGCACTTCGCATGGAAATCATTTGCGCTCGCACGAAAGAAATTATTTCGCACGGCACCGGGGATATTATATGTCCCAATCGTGGTAGAGGCGCATCGTGTACGAATACACCCCGTGTGTACTTTGCAAGTTTTCCACGTACCATCGAGCGCGTGTCTTTCGACGAAAAAGGAAGAAGGAGGACAGCGGGGCACGCTGTCGGCTGTTACATCCTGGCTGAAAATCCGAGCGCGCGCGGAATACTTTGGCAAACCACTAAATCTACCAGCAGCAGAGCAGCGCTTTCGAGCGTCGTTCTACCTCTGGCTTCCTTCTCGTTTCATTTTGCCCGTGGCTTGGGGCCTGCCCGGTGCCTCAGGCGCTACGCTTTTAGCGTAGCCTCAGCCATTGGCCTGCACCAGTGGAGCGCGCAAGTGGGTGCAAGGAAAATCGAGCCGTGCACAGTCGGGGGTCGAGACGTTTGGCGTCTGGCGAAGGAACACGAAGGCCCCCGCGTGCTCGCCCACCGGCCACCACGCAGGGCGCAAAAGGAGAGGCTTCTATCGTCTGGCCATTTTCTGCATTAGACGTACACTCCGGGCATCACCAAGACGACGAGACGTGTGCCGTTTGGCTGTTGCCCGTTGCCAGCGGAAAGCTGTTGGCTGTTGTCTCGTGTCGCGGCACGAAGCTCGCAGAGCTTAGCTGCGCGCAGAAAATAAGTCCGGCTCAAGCTTCGCACGTTCTCTTTACACGTTCTTCTTTTAGATCGGTAATCAACGGCGAAGAGCGTTTCGGGTACCTCGTCGTCCTTTATTTCGCATTTTGCTCGGTGATCTTGAGAGCATTTCTAAGGCTACGTAATCATACGGAGAGATACTTGCGAATTATTTTGTTTACTCGTAGAAAACGTTTATTCGCGAGAAAGACGGGGAGTAGCTTTGCAGATATCGCTTTTCTCGGAAAAGGAAATCTTCGTATCTCCAGACATCTGCGTATCTTTGTCGACGCGCTTTCAAAAGTTTCGTTCTCTCTTGCGTTTCTTATAACGCGCGCGCGCGCGCGAGCGATAAAGTTTCCTTAAGTTGATCTCGCTTCTTCCGAGAATCGGTGATGTTTGGACAGGAGGAATACGCGCGAGCTTGAGGCCGAGGGAAAGGTAAATTCGGGCCAGGGACTGATCGGAGAATATGCGGAGACGAAAATATCGTAAGCTCCTCTCGCGATAAGTAGTGAAAAAAGAGATAAGAAAAGCGGCCGATAAGCAGCGAAACCGGTAAACTTTCTCCCTTCCTCTCCCACTTCTTCCTACTCTCTCTTCGTTTCTCTTTCCTCGTGGAGATCGGTGAATTTCTGTCGGGTAGCTGGGAGGATTAGAGCCCCGCAGATAACTAAAATCCCTTGAGGCCATAAAGTTCGTGCGGTGGGGAAAGGGTGGCGGATTAACGCGAATTTCGAACGAGCCCGAACCCGTTGTCCAACGATTTTCTTCGTAATTGCTAAATGTCACGTTTTTCCACCGGTCTCCTTTCTCTCGATTACGCGAATCGCCATTATTTCACTGTATTTCTTCACGCTCGAAAAAAAACCGGATCAACGAAACTCGTTAACTCACATTTTCCAGGAGACATTGAAAAAACGTCAAACGAAAATGAGAAAAAATTCATGAAATGATGTGGCAGGGAAAGATTGTATCCAGCGCTTGTTTTCTAATGCCGACTTAGATTCATTTTATACATCGATTGAGGCCTATACATCGTTACCTGCTCGTTGTGCATTTAGGAGTGCAAAGACGATCGAATACTTCGTAAAAAAAAAAAAAAACAGGAAGAAACGATTAATTAAATTAAAACGAGAAGCGGTAAAAGGATGTCGAGCCAACATGGTCGCGTTAAAGCTCTCGTCGGAGAAACCGGCGAAGGAAAGATGAATCAAGACGAGGATACGAACGAAACGAAAAAGTAGAAGGAAAGAGGACAACTTATGGTCGTTGAACGCCCCGTTAAATTCCCGTTCGCGGAACGGGCTACCAGACGAGACAGAAACGAACGAAACGAAGACCTCTGGGGCCACGGTGTCGTACCTTCGCTCTTCGCGGAAAGGGATTAACACTTGTCCGTTAGGATTACCGGCGGTGTCACGGATAAACGAGAATTCCGAGGCCAATGAAATGCAAGGAGGGAAGAAGAAAATGATACAAGGACGCGCGCGCGCGCGTCTTAAGGTAAAAGAAGGTAAGATAAGAGGAGCGCGCTTTTAACGAGAGCGTCGCCAAAAGCGGCGGTCGATGGTCGGCAGAATGAATCGGGTTACGAGAAAACAGTGCCTCTTCTTCGTAAGAATCTCTTCTTTGACAATTGAACTAGCAAACCTGTAGAAAAGAACGACGAGGGAAATTTCCACGTGAAAAAGAAACTTCAGTAGTTCTAGCGTTAACCTGGTATTCGCATATCCACTTCTTCTGCCTGTTTCTCATCGCTTTACTCGTTTTATCCACACTTCTCTTCGTCTCTCCACCGACCTCGCTCACCCGCCCTTCGTTCTCACTCCATTCTCTCCTCGCCCCTCTTCTTCCGTTTCCTACTCACTTCTCGGGTACTTATCTCCCCACTTCATTTCCTTCTTCGCTCCATTTTGTCCTCTCCCGTCTCCACGCGTTTTTCCTCATCTCCCTCCGGTCCATCGTCTCCTTCCTCCCCTCGACCCCTTCGCCTACCTCCTCCGTCGGCTGCTAATCACGAACGATTCTCTCCATCTTTTCCAATTCTCTTCTCGTCCGTCTTGATGTCCGGTTGGCCAGTTAGAGAGGGAATCGTAAAAACGCGCGGTACCGGATGATTCGAGGGTGACGTCAATCTCGAACGGGCAGGAAAACAACGGCGACGCGACGCTTATATCGAGCGCGCCGTCTCCTCGTTAACGCGTTCGATAAGCGACTCGGTACGCGCTAGGAGTGTCCGACGGTAGTCGATCCATAATAGCGCGGAAGAGAGTCTTGCGATTACGCAATAGGTGGATCCATTTGCGCGGTGAGATGGGTCTCGCGAATTTATGAAAACTGGTGGAGAAACGTCGGCCGTTTAGATCGATTAGAAGTGGGAGGAGCTAATCCTGACCGATAAGATTATCGAGGAGATTAATACGAATATCCAATGCCAATGGTGACCCCGTGCGACCGATTCCGAATATTCGTGGAAACTGGTGAATTTCGAAAATTCGACCCCTTCTCTAGAATTCCACGAGACTTTGTCTCACGAATGTATGGAAACACGTAGAGAAAGGGAATGACCGTTCGGTTCGATTAGAAGTAGGAAGACCGACCCGATCCCGACTAATAAGATTACTCCGAATACCGAATTGCTAATTGACGAGCGGACGATCGATTCTAGAATCGGAGCCATTCTCTACAATCCTCAAAATCCGCCGGAAGTCTTTAACGACGGTAGATAGACCCACTCGCGAGGTAGAAAATTCGGTTTAAGGTATCTTTGGGATTTGCACGATCCGATATCCGAACGAGAGCTTACTCCATTACCAATCCCAATATCCAAAGTGTCCTGGATGAGACCGTTCGCGGTAGAGGCCCATCGAAAGTGCAGCAGCATCGACTCGTTCGAGAGACAAGCTCGGTTGGAACGAAGAATGGGCCCCGGTACCGGCACCGGCGCGCAATATTGTATCTCCTCTTCACACAAAAGGGTTAGCGAGCCCGTCTGTCCCGCCGTAAATTAACCGTCCCAGTAATCGTGATCGTAAATGTCCGCGCTATTACCGTTCCCGTATTTATAACTCGCAATCGTTCGCACAAAAGTTACGCCGACAAATTGGACGGCGCGCGTTCTGTGCGCTCGCTCGCGCGCAATCGTTCTAGGCACGCATTACGAGTGCCTCTATAGAAAAAAATTGCGCCCACGGTGCCTATGCGTGCAGATTTCCGTATAGTACAGACGACACCACTTTTATCCTACTTGTAAGCAAATACGCGTGTGTATGCTCGAGTGTACCGCATAAATCGAGCCTGTTTTAACGCAGGTTACATATGTAATGGTAATTGTGTAAATTGTACAGAAATTTTCTTTTTGAGCGCACGAGGAACAATACGACGTAAATTGAAAGAGATCTTCTTTTCTATATCCTCCACTTAAAATTAGATTAGATTCGCGTTACCCACGCGCGCGTTTCGCGAGACACGTGTACCTTGTGCATGTATTTAGATATGCATATACGCATGGAACTTCTCGTCCGCGACTGTAAATGTATTTAACGTTATTGCTAGTATAGGGCTAATATACGCGCGTAGGATTTATGAAGATTTGCAACGCGTACTGATGCAGATACTTAACACTATTTCTACCGATCGGTCAGATAATCGTTTTTAAAATTTCGATTAGAACTTTCCATATACAATGTAATTGCATCGCCTTTAAATTTCACATTTCCTGAAATGTTGAAACATGTATTATATGTATATTTTAGAAACAGTCGTGAAATTTAAAGGCGATGCAATTACGTTGTATATAGGAAATTCTAATCGAAATTTTAAAAACGGTCATTTGACCGGTCGTGGTAGGAATAGGGTTAAGAGAGGGTGCCGCGTGCGAGAGGCAGAGACGCGAAAAATTCCATCGCCAGCAATCGTTGTAACTGCGGTGTAATAATGTTCACAGACGCCGGATAAGTCCTTAGTTTGTCGTCGCCCTCCGATTTAAGGCGACTGTCGTCGAGAGTGTGAACAGGCATAAATATCGAGAATAATTGGGGCTCGGTTATTGCGATTGCGAGGAGCGAGATTTAATGTGCGTCGTGCGAAGCATGGAGCATGGGAGGCTGAGTTGTGACGTAGGACTGGAATAACATGGGCAGCCATCGAGAATTAAAAAAAAATTAAACAAATTAACTATCTAACGTTCAGGAACCCCCTCTCGTTTGCGGTACTGTTGCAGTCATCGTTACAGGGAGGTCATTTTGCTACGTTAAACGAAATCTATCGATATTTAATTGTTCGTTTTAAAGTTTACGTGATTTCTGGCTCATTGTCAGCGCTAAAAGGTCATTTCGCTTTCCACTTTGCATTTCATATGGAAATACGTACATTGAATTAGGTGATTAACGAGTTTTCATTTCACAAAGAAATTACAGGAGTAAAACTTTAAGCAGGGAACGGTCAGACGAAAACAGCAAGAATGCAGTCTCATTTGTAGTTAAAAGTAGAATGCGATATAAATTTGCCGGTAAACACGTTTTGTTGCATAAACTATTTTAGCGTGGAAAGTTAAGATTACGAGTCTTACCCCGACCGTGCCCTATCTTATCCCGCACACGATGGAAGACTTTAAAGAAAGAAAGAAGGTCCCTTCAAACTAAGACAAAGTTTTTGTGACGATCGCTACAATGGAAAAATTATTCCAAGCGGTATTACTGTGGTTTCTAAATAACGATAGGGATGTACAGTACTTTTGAAAATTGCCAGCAGGAGAATCAAGATGTTTTTGTAATCGAGTTTTGACCTTTTAAGCGTTCGCGGTTTATAATAAAATAAATATTAAACTAAATTTGTCCTCGAAAATTTCCACTTTAATTCTAGCAAGGCCAAGACGCACTTCCCTTACTTTTCCTTTCGTCGATTGTTGTTGCATTTATCCTGTAGGGCAAATTCAATGGAGCAGTCACGAATAGACCATATCGATAGTCCTGACACATAATTACACGAACACGCGACTGCAACAAATGCCTCATAGAAGCCAGTATTCTTCTTACCCCATTCATCGTCAACGGAATCACAAGCGATAACCTTGTTTTCCCAATTATCGAGAAACTCGGGCAAAAGCTACGGAGCAACGATTACGAACGATCTCATTGTAAAGTCTAATTATATAAGTTTGGAGTAAACCGTGCTACGAGCAAGATAAATAAACAGATCCTCCATCTCCTTGTTTCTCGAAGATGTGTGGGTGCCACGCTGCGCGTCATCTTCCACCATTCTCCTTCGTCTCTTCTCTGTCGTCGTTCTACGTATTACCTGCAGAACCATTTCGTTCTTCTTCCTTCGCTTTCTCAATCTACGTACACTCACCCCTGCACGCTTTATCTTCCACTCTTCTCCTTTCTCAATCTACTCACCCAAGCATCCTGTCTCTCTCGCTCTATCTCTACACGCACGTACCCTCGCGTCGGTGTATTTCTAAACGCGTACCGGGGGCGCTCGTGCGCGTCCATCGAAACGCGGGTTGTCATTACGTAAGGAATCTTAACAGTACTAAACGGAGCTTTTCACGGAACGCCAGAAATAACGTCAATCGATAGTCAAGGGATTAGCATACAATGAGGGTGTATGCTTATTCCTACGCTCTCTCGCCCTCTCTATCTTCTTTTTCCCTTCTCCAAGCCTCTCCTATTCCGCTCGACTGTTTAGAAGCGACTTTTAGACGCGACACGCAGGATGATCACGATAGGAGGTACAACGCGAAACGGAGATGCGATCGTGATGAATAATTTTTCCCCGTCCCGTTTCTTTACTCGCCGGCGGGGAAGTCGTTCGTTTCTACCGAAGAACGACGTAGTTTCGCTTTCACTTTTGTCCTGGGATTTCCACCGAGTGCGGGGTGATTATCGATTTTGAGCGCGGCAAAGAAGTTACGCGCGGACGAGGACAGCAGAGGGGCGAACGACTTGGTAAAAAAAAAAAAAGAAAAAAAAAACGAAGGCGGGGACGGATGAATGGGAACGTGAAGTAGGATATTCGGTGCCGGAGATACTTGGAGAGACACGAGGGAAGACGATAATTCGTATACGCGAGTGAGTTATTGTTTTACATATAGAATAATTATACCCGTGTTTGCGATTGCATTATCTATTTCACTTTGTAAAACACCGGGCAATGCAAAATATTCAAGTAATATGTGTACAATACACGTAGAAATAACAGCCAGTGGCATGAGCCATTTTGTAAAATTGCCGGTCAACAACGTGTTAAGATTATCAAGGCGACACGAATTCTTTGATCTAAATTATAATATGCGCAACGATTCTCCGCCGAATCGTGGCAATTCTAACGACTCTAGCTTTTCGACGGGCCTAATACCAATGATCAAATACGTTTGACGGGCAGATAAGAACATACCTACGCAAAAAGGAAAAAACAAAACGGACGAACTTACGACGACGCGAGCTCAACCACCAATCCAAACCCTACTGTTCTCTACGGAACTTGTAGCGCTCCTATTATCGCGTAACGAAAACGTCATCGGAGGAATCACGCGAACCCGCACACGTACAAATCGATTCTGAAATCGCTTCCCGGCGTATGGATCAAACGAGTGCATCGTACAAATTCAATAAAGCTAAACCGCGAGAGCGGTAAGGAAGCCCACCCAGGAAGACAGCATTTATCCTCTTGCTTTCGCGTGGCCTGGCCTACCGCGTCGAATGACGAGGGGTGGGATATATGAAAAATTTGCGGCGTGGCCGTTTGGAAAAAAGAGTAACGAAATAAAGCGAGAGACTAAAAGGCGAGCCTTGGGCAGGACACAAACGCCGTGGAAAATTCTGGACGATGTAACGCAGAAAGGAGGAGGAAGAGGCACGAAGAGGACGGAGGGTGGGCGAGTGGATACGGTCCTATAATTGAATATTGAAGCGACAGGCACGAATGAAATTGGCGCGCGCGCGCGCGCTTCTACGAGAGAGGCAGGCCAGGGACGTAGCAAAGCGGTGGCCCCATGCTTCGTGGCAAAGCGAATGGCTTGTTTAGAGAGAGAGTAAGGGAGGTGGTGGAGGCAGGAGGCATGGGGACGAGAGGTGGAATTTTGTAAGCCCAGGGTTATCGATCCGCCGAATATCGAGAGCCGATCGTCACGAGCGTACCCACCGTGCCGAGGATCGTGGCTCGAGCGAAGAAATTGCGTTGCAAGGTAACGGACTGTGCCACAGGCCTGCCCCCGCGACTGATTAATCCCCCCTCCTCCTCTTTGTTTTTTCCTCCGTCTTCTTCTTTTCCTTTTTTACCGCTCCAGTTATCCCCCGCGACTTTCACTCCGGCCGCGGGAACAGCGATGCTGCCAGATCGAAGGAGAATCGCGGAACGCAACGATATCCAAGAGGAGATTGGAGAGGAGGCCTCGATTCGTCTAGACTCGAGTACAGAGAGTCGGTTACAGCGGTGAGTTCGGTGAGTAGTGAAATTTTCCACTTTGAGAATTCTCCCTCGAAAAGCGTTCGAAGCAATGGGATGATTTTATCGTCGTGGTATTATTGCTCGAGATACGAGGATTTAATGGGTTTGCTCGAACGTCACGATTCGTAAATGTCACGTTCAGAGAAGTATAAAATGTGGTTCTTTGTTTAGAAGAGGTTCGTGGCTCGATGGAAAGAAGATCTAGTCAAACGCCTAGTCGACCTGCGGTGTTTTGAAAATCTTACGAGACGAGTGCTTTGGGAAATTGAGTCGGTCATTTGCCGTCGGCTAATGCCTTGACGAAGAGTTCGAGCAAAATTGTTCCGTAGTTTTCCTACGAGACACCGTTGCGATTACACGAGTAGGAAGAAAAACGACGAAGCTGCAAACGAATAGTCAAAAGGTTTCGGTAAACAGCTCCTTTCCTTCTATTTTACCCGCCATTGCAATCCGCGATCGAAAAACAGAACGAAGCAAAGAAAAGAAAATAACAAGTGGATCGTTTATTTCGAACGTGCTGTAAGTCCGTTTTTTATTTTTCAAAAAATGAGATATCACATAATGTGCCATCAATTTAACGTAAACCTTTTATCTATAACAAGTGAATTTCTTTTTTAAAATGGACTTACGCCACTTTCAAAATGAACACAGTCCAATGTGTGGCGGAGCGTCGGAAAGCGCAGATCTATTTTAGATCTATTTTATGCACGTTTTGCTGGACAATTCGTCGAAAGCAACGTAACAAATTTCAATCTCCTCGGGACCTTCCAACAATCGTGCCAGATTAAAGTCTACCGGCGAACGTGACTATCTTTTGCGCAAGCCACCGATAGACGCGCGTGTTTGCGTTTAAAAGTGGCGCTCGCAAAAATGGGCGTATGACACGCGTCCTTCTCCATTGCTCGTACGCTCCGCTACTTCTCCACGTGTCGGGTACTCGTGAGACTCTGGAAAGGCCAAATGGGAGACCGTGACGTAGCGATCGTGTTCGTTCTACGACTACGCCTGGAGGAACTTAATCAAATGGCGGCTTCAAATGGCCCTCGATTATACCACGTTAGATCGTACGAGAAGACGGCCTCGAGTGCCTCGGGCTTGGTGATATTATTAATCCAGAGTGATACGCGACACCTCGTCGATAAATAATGCGAGAAAGACCCTCGGACGTAGAAAACACTTTCTATACGTATGCGGGTGGCTAATCTTTCGGTACTATAGAACGGGATATCGAAATGTTGAATTGCGATGGTATCGATATGGGCGGATGAGGCAAGGGTATGGATACTTTTAATTAGCTATGACTTAGAAACCCGATATGATACAGCTCGATAAATATAGCGTTAGAGTGGTGAATCGAGACCGATTGAAAAGTGTCCCGAATAAATGCCTCCGGATACTTGGCATTCTAGTCGAAGGGTGTTATTAGGTATATTCGAAAAGTGTCCTAAACCGATCATTGGATGGATTCCACGAGCGTTGTTAAAAAAATGCGGAACTTTGCGCAAACTACGTGAAACCCACTTAACCGAGTCACCGACGTAGGCGCATTTTCCTCAGACTACGCTTGCGTTATTTCCCATTATGTTGTCGGGCCCCGTCACGCTTTGCGGGTACCGCCAGCCGTTCGCAAAGACGAATTCTGTTTTTCAAAGATACGAGCGGCTCGCTCGCAAAATACGCCACACTTGCTGCTTGCCTTTAAAACACTTTGACTGTCACACGTTATCCGAATTCGGGTGACGGTTACAGTGCCTGATTATCAATGATCCAAATAGGTACTTGCAAGTATAATTAACTGTTTAGATAGTTAACTAAACAGTCACCAATATTCAAGGTGACGTGGCAGTCAACGTGTTAACGATCCTTTGTTATACTATCGCGCTAGCCGCTTTTATCGATCGTTCTTCGCGAGAGAACAAAAAAGAAACGCGAATAAATCAGATTAATTCATAATTCAGAATGATGCGCGCAATTTAGAAGCTGATCGTTCTTCTTGCGTGACGCGCGTCGTACAATCGCGCAAATCTAAATGAAATGAAGAAGTCAATGGAAAATCTGTTTACATTTACGAAGCTTCTTTCTGGAGTAGCCACGCGCGACGGCTCCTCTTGTTTTTCGTGTTTCTCCTTTACTACTTTGACTGCTATGTCACCCGAATTCAATTGACGTTTCCAGTGCATCGTCACGAATGATCTTAGTAGATATTTGGAAGGCTAATTAACTCCACCGATGGTTAATTAAACAGTGGCAGGCGACGCGTTGAAAAGACCAGTCGTCGTGCGACGGTAAAACGAAGGAGTCTTGACACTCTCACTCTACAATAATACTCTATATGAAAAAAAAAATCATAAATCCAACGAAAAATTTGTTTAAGTTAACGAAGCTCTTTTTTGGAGCAGCCACGCGCGACAGTTCCTTTTCAATTTCGCCTCTCTTCTGTGAAAAGACTAGTCGTCGTGCGACGGTAAAACGAAGAAGTCTTGCCCACCCTCACTCTACAATAATACTCCATATCTTCAAGTACAGAGAAAGAGAACATTATTTATTCTCATTTTTTAACGTCTTATTTGATTCAAATTAGCAAAAATCGCACGATAAATTTCATACGCCTCACGTTCACAATCTTAGTCATTCTCCTTGCGTGGCACTCGTTAAACGCTCACGCGAATATAAAAAAAAATCAAGAATCCAACGAAAAATTTGTTTAAATTAGCGAAGCCCCTGTTTGGAGCAGCCACGCGCGACAGCTCCTCTTCCCTTTCGCCTCTTTTCAGTAAAAAGACTAGTCGTTGTGCGACGGTAAAACGAAGGAGTCTTGTCCACCCTCACCCTACAATAATACTCCATATCTTCAAGTACAGAGAAAGAGCACATTATTTATTCTCATTTTTGGACCTCTTATCCGATTCGCATGAGCAAAAATTGCACGATAAATTTCATACTCCTCGCGTTCACAATCTTAGTCATTCTCCTTGACACTCGTTAAACACTCACGCAAATATAAAAAGAAAAATCAAGAATCGAACGAAAAACTTGTTTGAATTAACGAAGCTCCTTTTTGAAGTAGCCACACGCGACGGGTCCTCTTCCCTTTTGCGGGTCTCCTTTAAAAAGAACGATCGCCGGTGAAACGAAGGGGTTCTCCCTCCGATAATACTCAGGTATAGAGAGGGAGAGGGACTACGAGAGGGTATACGTGCACGGAAACGGTCGAAACGGGCCAACAGCGGTGCGGCGGCATGCCCGATGGAAACTTCCCAAGCGAGCTTACGCGCCTCGAAGAAGGACACGCTCTATAGAGTATTACCGTAAGACGACGGAGCAAAACGAAATTAATCCCTCCTCTATCTCTCTTCTCCCTTTCCACAAAACTCACCGCGGTACCCGCGCCACGACATTGTACGCGCGCGCACTCCACGCGAATAATGACCGTGACGCAAAAGAATTCGCAATCTAGAAAACACTTCTGCCACGTACCGCCTGCGCGCGTTGGAGGTTAGGCGAATCGGATCGTGCTCGCGCACAACAGATGTCTACGCGCTCTCTCGCTTGTACTTCTCTATCTCAGACGATTCTAGGCACTCGATTGCCCCTGCAAAATCTGTAGAAAATAACACGTCGGCTTTCCATCGTCGCGAATCACATCGTCGACACGAGTCGCTTCGCGCGATCCACGCAGAAATCCAACGCGCATATGTTTGCCTCCACGAGACCTTTTCAGAAAGTTTCACGAAGAAGTCGCATTATTTACAAACAAATTGAGTCGACGCAGGTAAAATTCATCCGCTTCGAACGAATCTCGTACCCTCTACTAACCGACAAGGTCCCTCCTAGTTGTAAAGAACAAGAGTTTGTTTTTTTTGGGGGGGGGGGGCGATTTTGAGGTTATGTCGGATAAAAGCACGGTCTCGCTTTTCAAACGGGCGAAGGATGGGAGTTCTAAATTCGTCCTGGCATTCGACGATCGTAGACCGCGAACCTATTCGATCGACAGGACGGAGCCTGGCACGGGGGAAAGTGCAGGCCGGCAAACTACAGGAGGACGGAGATAGACGGGCGCGCGCGTTAGGTGCGGGCGACTCCAATCGCGAGAGCGGAGGCAGTGGGGAAGAGAAAGGGAGACGTTGGGTGCGCGTGGAGGATAAGAGAGAGAGAGAATGGAAAAGAGAGAGAGCGAGAGAGTGAGGCGCGCTCGCGAGAAAGAGAGAGGAGAGAACGCCGGTGGTAGGCCGCTCGAGGCACGGAAAATCGTTTCCATGCGAAGTACGAGGAAAAACCCTCCTACCGGCTGTCCACGTCACGGGGACCACTCGTGATATACCGAAAGAAGCTTTTACGCTTGTTTACGTTTCGCCGTAGGTAAGAAGTTTGCCGTGGAAATAGCCCCAAGCCGCGAGAATTAGCTCGACTCACGTTCGTAGATTTTAGAAAGGATGGAATTGCGAGGTCTCGAGCGACCTGTCACTCGCGATATCATTGTGAGAATTCGGCGGATCCGTCGGCGGCGCGAGTACACATAAGATAGAGAGAGAAAGACTGAAATAAAGAGAGAAAGATACAGAAGAAACGAGACAGAGAGAGAGAGCGAGAGAGAGAGAGAGAGAAAGAGAGAGGGAGGTATAAAAAGTAACGGCGCGCTAAGAGAAAGAGAAACCTACCTCTCACGCTTCTTGGCCAGGGTCTCTCTCTTCAGGGACGGGCCCGACGATCACGTAGCCGCATGTTCCGTTTTATCCCCCGGTTCTCTTTTCCCCGTGTGTCTGGTTTGTCGGCCTCTCGTTAGCGACACCCAGCCATCTTGCGTTTAGTGCCTGGCCTGGCTCGGTCGCCTTCGGTGCGGTGGCCCCGGTTCGAGTGACAGAAGAAGAGAGAGAGAGGAGGTGAGGAGAGTGAGAAGAGAGACGACGGAAGGACGGTGGTGGAACGTCGAGAGGGAGTAACGCGACGAACAGCAGGACGTTGGTGAGAAAGAGATGGAACGATGGAGGGATAGGGAGAGAGAGAGAAGAGAGAGAGAGAGAGTGAGATGGAACGAGCGAGAAACACGGCGGCCCCGTCGAAGTGCGTGTCCACCGAACACACGCGCGCACGAACGAAGAGCACGACGCACGCACGCACGCAGCTACGTACGCACGCACGCACGCACGCTCGCTCACGTATACGCACGATCGAAGCACGCACCAGGGTAACACCACACCGCCGCACACCGCGCCACTACTACCAACACCCGCCACTGCCACCGACGTGGAGGCACTGCACCACCTCTCTCACAGTTTTCGCCACTTTTTCGCACGGTCCTCGCCCACCTCCGTCACGTACATAATTTCTAGGCAGCATGCAGCGCTTTCCGTCCCCGGTAGACACTTCTATTCTTCCTTTCCACCTCCTCCACCTCCTCCACCTCCTCCTCCTCCACCTCCTTCTTCCGCTTCTTCCTTCCCTGCCCAAGAGAATCGGGCACGCGAGGCGCGGCGACAGCACGCACAGGGCGATTTTATTTACCCGAAATATTCCAACACTCCCGAGATCGAGTCGACTCGAGCGCTCATACCTCCTCGCCTCCCTCTCTCTTACTCTCTCTGGCTAGAGCTTGTGATGGTGGTGGTGGTGGCGGTGGTTCTGCTGCAACTGCTGCCGCTGCTGCTGCTGCTGCTGCTGCTCCTAATCCACTACTGGCTGCCGCGCCACTACGGAGCAGAGCGTTCGGTAGAATTGCTCGGGCCCGACTGCCGCACGACGGGGCGCGCTCGGCTATTTCCGTACCTCCTCGGCTCCTTACGCTCACTTTCCACGCAGGGCCGAGTCTCCTCGGGGCGAACACTGGTGCCTTCGCATTGGCCCTCCTTCGCACGCAGTGACTCATGTCTCGGACGAGCGAGGAATTGTCATTGCCGCGTCATTCCCTTTCATAACCTGCAGTCGAAATTTATAGAGATAGGTAAGGTATCCTTGTTGGTTGTGGCCGATCGACGCGAAGGGGCCTCTCGTAGGCCAGAATAATATCGACGAAGCTGTTTTTAGGTTAGGGCCGGCCCGACTCTTCGTACGGGGTTTGCTTTAACGTTTTTGGCAGGGCGTTCGGGTTAGCCGTGCACGCGGGTAGATTCGTCGCGGGTGTAAATCTGCGTACTTTGATCGCACGCTTGTGAATTATCGTCACGAGAATTTTAATAAAACGCCCCACGGGGCCCGTGCGACCCCGAAATCGTTCGCTTTACCGAGCCACGCGAAATTGAACGTTTAATTTTGCGTTTTCGCGTCGCGGACTGGTATGAATTTACCGAGATTACGCGTCGCGTAATAGTCGTTCTAGAGATACGTTGCGCATACCTTCGGGCTGCTTCTGTTTCGTATGATAATGTAAATACAATGCACCAGGGACCGCGCGAGGTTAGGTCGATCGTTCTTGATCGAGGGAAGTCCACGCACGAATGAAAGATTAGAATCGATCGAGTAGGCTCGAGAACTGACTTACAGCGACCTAACGATAGGAAAAGGTCTCGTGATTTCGTAGAATCAATCGCTTTCGTAGAAACAACGTGCGAGCGCGTTACGGACGACCTTTCGCGAATCGTGGAAAACTGTTGGTTATTATCGATTGTGGGCGTGCGTTGATTAGAGACCGCGATGGAAAAGTCGAATCTAAGTCCGTGCATCGACGAGGGTGAAACACGCGCGTCCACTCCTACCGACACGCTCGCGACAGACATTTTTTTTTATTATTCAACGGCGTTTCTTCGAACTGACGAATGCTCGAAGGTAAGGTCGAATATTCGGATCTCCGATCCAGCTCGATTTCACCGGAGAATTGGGCGGTGTTTCGATACCTACTTCATTGGAGTAGCGAAGTATTAATAACCGGGTGCCCCGTGCCTTTTTGTAAATTATAAAAATAGCACGATCGTACGTGTTCGCGCTCGGCCCCTGTGGCGCGGGCTGCACCCATTTGTTACGATATACGAAAAAGTCGGGAAGGAAGGGTGGAGAAGGAGGCCAGGGTGGAGCAGAGCGGGTGAAACAAAAAAAAGAGAAGCAAAATCAAAATCCGGCCGATCGTTACTCCGTTATTCGATATGAAACCCGTCGGCGTTGGGCGGCCAACCACCACCTTTCGACGCTTGGAAATAGCATGCCGAGAGAGCAGAGTGGTGGAAGGTAAAAATTCACGCCAGCGGGACAGCCGTGGAGATTATCTTCTGTCTTCGAGCCAAGTGAAATTGGATCTTTGCTCGACGCGTAAGAATGCATCCCCGCGTCAACTGGCGGGAAACCCGTCGCGGTTTTTCGTGAACTTTCGAGGCTCCCGCGATTCCACGAATTTTAACTCCTCATCCACGGATACCAAACGGACGTTGTCGAATAAGAAGAACTCGTTCACCGAGTCTCTACCCGACTCTCGCCCTTTTAATTTCAATTCTCTCACGATCCCTCTTCAAAGAAAAAGTGATCTTTGAAAATGCAAAGCTGCGCGTGCTTTTTCTCGAAATTTCGAAACGCAAAACCGATTCGACGATCGTTCCTCAATTTCAATTCAACCTTTATCTCTCCGAAGAAAGAATACCAGCAAATGCGAAGTCTCGCGCGGTTTTTCTTCAAATTTCGAAACACAAAACCGATTCGACCATTGTTCCTCAATTTCAATTCACCCTTTATCTCTCCGAAGAAAGAATACCAGCAAATGCGAAGTCACGCGCGGTTTTTCTCGAAATTCCAAAATTCAAAACCAATTCGACCCTCGTTCCTCAATTTCAAATCACCCTTTACCTCCCCAAAGAAAACATATCAGCAAATACGCAGTTTCGGGCGGATTTTCTCGACACTCCAAAATTCAAACCCAATTCGAACCTCGTTCCTCAATTTCAAAATCACCCTTCATCTCTCCAAGAAAAAACCTCACCAAACGCAAAGTTTCACGCGTTCGTTCTTCCATGCGCGCTCAGCAAAATTCGACGCGTCTAACCTCGACCCTCGTCCTTAAATTTCAGTCCTCTTGTCACCATCCCCTATAAAAAAAAAAAAAAGAAAAGAAGAAGAAAAAAACCTATTCCCTCAAATACGAAGTTGCGCGCGGTCCTCTCCGGTAAGCGCAGTATGCACGTACCTGCACGCACGGTGACGTCACGCGGTGCCCATTAAAGGGCAGCGGTTCTCGACCGAGTTTATAATTCGAATCAGAAAATCCCGGTAGAGGATGCGTTACGGTACATACAGGAACGACGGAGGCCTTCGGACTGGTCCAGGTTCACGGGGGCGCAATAAAAAGGTGGCGAACTCGCGAGCCGTCGACATTGTCGCGACCATTTCGTCCCTTCTCTTCTCTCTTCGCTTACCACCGCACCATCCCTTACCCTCTTGGCTTCCTCCACCCTCCTCGCGTCTCATCCGACCGGCACATTTCCAGCGCTCCCTTTTCGGCCCTCGTAAATCCTCGCGAGGCGTCGCTTTCGCAGGAACCGCATTGGACGAGGACCGGCGCACAAAGCCAAGGGCGGACCCAGGGGGCCTTTGGGACCCGGGCGAATTTTCGCAGGAAGTTTCGTGCGCCGGCGTGTCTCTCGCGCCGTTCCGGTATCACAATAAACGCGACGTAGCCCCGTTATTCTCCCTCCTAAGTCGGCCCGTGTCCCCGTCATCGTCCTTCTGCGCGTTTTCCCAGAAAATTGCCCCGTACCGGTACTGACGAAAATTGCGGCCCGCCACGTTCACCCTTCCAAGGTAAGAAGGATCGTCGGAAAGGGCACGAGGTCGCACCGTTACGATATTATTGCCTTCGTCGTTGTCTATACCGGCAACTTCTTCCAAATCCCCGGAAGAAATTTGTAAAAACTGATCGAAGGTAACGGGACTTCCTTTTTGGGGAGGGTTCGATGATAGAGGGGCTTGCCAATTTTTGGGCTTTAGAGTTCCTAAAGTTCGTCGGTGCGAGAGAATGTTTGAGAATCGTTCGGTAATGGACTCTTACTTTTTTGTTTACGGGCATTTCGTCTCTCGATAGCGCTGCAAATTTCCACATTTGTGAAATTTTCAGCTCTCGATGCTAAACACATCGTCCTTTCTTATTCGTTGCCACTTTGTAGGTCGATCGTGCTGCGAATTTCCGTATCCTGAAGTATTTTGCTGCGAGGATGCCATTAAGAAGACGATTCCCCAGTCGACGAACTCGCACCTGCTCCGCCATTTCCTTAATCGAGCAGATGACGTTTCAGCTCCTATCGTGGGAACCGAAATTAAAAATAAGCGAGTGGAGGTGAATTGAGATGCTACCATCGCGTCAATTATATTATCCATGACATCGAACTCGCGAGGGGGCTAATAAATCGCGAAATTTTGCAGGAGCTTCGGATCTTTTCCTCCACCGGAAGCTTCCCATTGAATTCTTCCAATTTTTCGAATCTGCCGTTAATGGAAGTTCTGTCCGATTTAAAATTATTCAGCTTAGGAATCTTTTCCTCTGCCGGAAGCTCCTCATTGAATTCTTCCAGTTTTTCGAATCTGCCGTTAGTGAAAGTTCTGTCCGATTTAAAATTGTTCAGCTTACGAATCTTTTCCTCTACCGGAAGCTCCTCATTGAATTCTTCCAGTTTTTCGAATCTGCAGTTAGTAGAAATTCTGTTCGATTTGAAATTATTCAGCTTACGAATATTTTTCTCTACCGGAAGCTTCCCATTGAATTCTTCCAGTTTTTCGAATCTGCCGTTAGTGAAAGTTCTGTACGATTTAAAATTGTTCAGCTTACGAATCTTTTCCTCTATCGGAAGCTCCTTATTGAATTCTTCCAGTTTTTCGAATCTGCAGTTAGTAGAAATTCTGTTCGATTTGAAATTATTCAGCTTACGAATCTTTTCCTCCACCGGAAGCTTCCCATTGAAGTCATCCAGTTTTTCGAATCTGCCGTTAGTGGAAGTTCTGTCCGATTTGAAATTATTCAGCTTACGAAGCTTTTCTTTAACAAAACTGTATCGTATGCAAAGATCGTGATGATAAATGGACACGGTGCACCGGCACCCAGAGCTCGCCCGGATCCGCGTCGTAGGATGTCAGCCTAGAAACTCATTGGCGCGCATCCGCCCCGACTTTCGATCGAGCGAGCGGTGGACAATCGGTTCGTATTCGTCCTGAGCTTCTCTCCTGTAATTAGACGGTGAGCGCGGAGACGCCTATGCGGCTTGGGATTTTTTCACGTGCCACTGGGTCAGGGTACCGGGTGTCCTCGCGCGTACCGGACCACGAGGAGATCCGAGTAAGATTCTCGTGAATAGAGATCACTCTCTAAATATCAGAGTATCCACCGGGATGGTCCACCCCAGTCACGGCTGCTAATCTCATGCTCGTCTATTCGTGCCGAAGTTTAGGAGCGCACACTTTTCGACAGCGTGGTGCTCGCAATTTATTCGCAAACTTCCGTCATCCTCGTTACAATTATTCACCGGTATCTTCGTGATCGATAAGATAAGGGTGGATGCGTTGAGTACGCCATGTAGAAAAACAATTAAATCACGAATTATGATCTCTCGCTTGAAGTAAGGACAATTTTCGAGGTGCACCGAACGCCTTGGTCGAAGGATCGTAAACTACGGGACCATCAAGGTGGAACCCATCGATCCGGCATCCAAAAAGATTTCTACCTTGGCTCACCCTCGCCCTTCCTCTGTAATCCGAGCGGTCGCGCGGGTGTCGGAAAAATCGTTCGCGGTACCTTTCCTGGGTTCTCTCTCGTCGTTCCTCCTCCTCTCTACTCCTCTCACCACGGCAATACGAAACGAGTTTCCAACGATTCAATGCCTCGGTCTTGCAAATGTGAAAGTGCATTACCGTCGTCCGGGGCTCTGAAAGTCGTTTTGCTCGAAGGTTCGCCACTCGAACGGCCCTGGGACCGTTCACCGAGAAAAGAATTTCAAGTGAGGACGAGGAGAGCTCGCGTCGTCTCGTCGCGAGAGGAAAAATCAGGAGGAGACAACGGCGCCGGATGCGATACGGTCGCCGGATGCAGCCGCGGGCTCGAAGTCTCGAAAATAGAATGCGAATTTGGAGGCGCAGGTGAAGGGCGTTATGACGATACCCCGATGGCGAAGTTACGGTCTACCCCGGCCAGGGTAAACAAGCGGAGGAGCTGGAGAGATCGGACGATGAAAATAGAAATGGTTTCGGCCCTTCGCGCGAGTGGTCCGTTCTCCGCGCGTTCTCCGAACCGTAGAGCGAATTCTCTTCGGAGCTGGCCGAGGTCTGCTCGTTTCTCCACGAACTAAAATTCATATTTCGAATCCACAAAGAAAAACTTTCCACGCCGACGCGTGAATCTACCTCCGAGCGTACACACTCGAAGTTCGAGGCGCCTTCGATTCCCTTCGCTTCCTTCCATTTGCATTTCCCTCGACCCACGAGCCTCGCTTCCAGCGCACTTCCTTTGATACTCAACTTTATAATTCCGCTCCTTTAATCATAGGTCACGCCGTCCCTGTTCCCTCGGTAAGCAAACACCTCGTAACGGAAGAGGGAGAATCGACCGCTAATTAAAATTTAGATTAAGTCCTTCGACCTTTGCCGGCCGGCGTCGCCCAGTTAAAACGGCGCGTCCTGTTTTTGCGCCCGTGGTCCGAGCCAGGTCGGTCGGCGCGAAAATCGAGGAAGTGGAACTTCCTCGAAACTTCAACCCGGGGCGAGTATCCTCCACGTACCTCTTGCTCGCTCTCCTCGTCGAATCGTCTTCGTCCTCAATCTCGCCACTTCCTCTCGCTTCTCCTTCGTCCCCTTGCGCGCGCGCACAGCCTGTTTTTGCCGGCTTCGTTTGTCGCTTCCTCCTTTCCCTCCTACTCGACAGCCGTATTTCTCTGCCGGTTGCGCCCGTTGGTGCGTCACCGTGGTTGGAGGAACGCACGCGCGCGCGCGATTCTGTGTCGCCAGCACGCCCGCGGCTCTACGTCACGCGCCGCTTCGGTAAGAGGCAAGCGGAGGACCGTCTCCTCGCTTTAAATTTGAACACGCTTCGCCAGATATCTCTCCACCGATATTCTTCCAGCTCCTTCGATTTCCATTCGCTTCGATTCGATTTCAGACGAGGCGAGCGGCCCGGCGCGTGCAACATTCTTCGCTTAAATTTATTCTCGCGCATTTATCTTCTGGGTTTAATGAGAGATAAATATACGATAAACCGTTCGTAAAGACGTCCCGCTCCCGCTTGCTAAGTTACCCCGTGACGTGAGCGTTCTTGATCTTTAGGAAGAAGGATTCGTTCGTTCGCTTTGAGTTTTCCGGTGAGTAAAATTTCGCGATTATTTTGGATCGTGACTTTCGTCGGATTTACCGATCAAACGAATTAATGCAGGGTGACGGACGATTACAGCGGACCTCGAGGTTACTCGAAACGTTTGGTTCATTTTGATGCGACCTTTTCGTTTCTACTCGGATAAACAGCTAAGGGGCACCGATCGAATAAGGACAATAACAAGTTCGAGGTAACATTTTGCCTTTCGATTCTTCGTCCAGCTTACTTTCCTTCTCAACGAATACTTTTCCGCCACCCGTTGAACAATCGGTCTACCATACGCGTCGGAATCTTCTACACCTAACACACGAGCGATCGGCAATACCGAGGGAAGGGCACGTGCTCCGGTAGAAAGGTTCAAGAAAGAATGCGCAATTGTAATTCCAATCTTGTAATCACTCCTCCGTCTCTCTAATACCCCTTCGTCTCTCTTAAGATCGTTTTTATTATCGATTCACGATTAATTCTCTCACCTCACCATCCCTCTCGAACTCCTCTTAAAATCTTCTAGAAGTTCAACTCGCATTTTCCATTTTTTGTCCCCGTCGAGCGTAGAGTTTCACGATGTTCGTTATAAGAGAGTCGCCGTGACTTTTAACACGCGTGCCGTAGCGCAAGGTGAACGCTTGCGGAGCGTGTGTGGATCGAGGCACGAAGGAAACTCGTCGGGAGGCCGTCCCAAACCACGTCTTTCCCCCTTTTCTTTTCTCGCTCTGCCGACGAGAGACGGTGACTGTGTGTCGAGGAAGTCGGCACTCGGCTACGTTTCGTATTTTTCCCCTTTCGCTGCCCCCCAGTGCCATCCGACTGTGTTTTTTCACTTTTCTCTCTATCGTTTTTCCTTTATCGTGGCGGGCGACGATAGTTGGCCCCAATCGTCGGACGCGTACGTCGTCGCACGAGCCACGGCGAGGTTATAGGTGTTGATCTTGGGAAAAGAATGACTCTTTCTCTTTCTCCTTCGCGCACTCTCACACTCTCATACTCTCTCCGTGTCTCTCTCTCTCTCTCTCTGAAACACCCCAGTCGCACGTGCTCGGCGTCTTTCTGTTTTCCTTCGCCCGCCTGTTTGTTCGTCTACCTCTCCACCTTCCTCCTCGCCAACCCCCTTGCTCATCCTCGTTCGCTAACTCTATCCGTTCCTCGTTGCTTCTCTCCTTCTCTTTCTGCTTCTTTCGTCCCACCTTCCGACCCCCACGATCCGTCTCCGCTTAACTCCACGCGCACCCACACACAAGTGGAGCGTAGCAGTAACCTCCATTTCCAGCAAAACTGTTACGTCCCCGCTTACAGATAATCTCCATACCACTATCTAACTCATTATTCCGACCCGTGCCGTTCCGCTAACAATCGTGTAATCCGTCATATTCGCTTCGAGCCGATCGACGCGTTGCGAAAGTAGCCGAGGAAAAGGTAATTTCATCGAGGATGCATACCTCGTTGCGTGAACGTACTCCGTAATGATCGACGCTTCGTTGGAAATTGCTGTGAGGCAAGCATCGTGGGTCTCTTCCTTCTGCCTTCTTCTCCTCGAGACTCTCCGTGCTTTCGACCCTTTTCTCGTTTGTTTCTTTTTTGTTTGTCCTAGGTGGAAGATCCGGGAAACCACAGCTGAAAATCGTCGGGGGACCTTCTTGGATCTTTCGACCTTTTCCTCGTATCGTTTCCTTCTGCTAGCAACGGAGATTTCGGAGCGTAGTTACGTACCACCCGTTATCGTTTCACCGTGACTCTCGCGACACGCGTGCGTTTCACGACACGATCCCGCGAACCTTCGCGCGCGTCACCGCGCGCTCGTCGCGTCACGGTGAGGTAAAAGTGACGCGCGAGCGCCCATTCGCTCCCTGGTATCGAGCGATTCGCAAGCTAACTGATAGAGAGAGAGAGAGAGAGAGGGAGAGAGATAGAGGAGAGCGAAAGAGAGCGATAGAGAGAGGAGAGAGAAAGAGAGAGAGAAAGTTTTCGAACACCCTCTTCAATCGATGTCCTCTTCCCGAGCCTTGGCTTTGAATAATTGAGGAAAGACAAATAAGTCGTCTCCTCCTACTCGTCGAGTCGTCGCTCCTTCTTCGCTTTTGTCTCCCCGGTGTTTGTCTATAGATAATTTAGATGGCTGAGCCGCGTCCACCTGCCGCTTTCAGCGACGAGGCGTATATAAAAAAAAAATGTCAACGCCCAGCCAAACTCTCATTTCGCTGCCAAGTTCCACGGTGCTCCGAAGTTTCTCCACCAGGCTTCCTTAACTTCGGTAAATTCGAATATTCGAACGATCCGTTGCTTTACTTCGTGCTGGATAAGATAACGGAATACCTTTCCACGTTGAATAACGTATTTAACCCTTTGAGCGCTGTGGACGCATATATGCGTCTGGCGAAAGTCATCGTTGTGAACTAAGGACGCATATATGCGTTTACTCTATGTTATCGGCATGGACTGAAGGCGCATATATGCGTCTGTCGATTTTCTCGATCGCCTACATAGAAGTATTACAATTACTTCTATGTGAGATGAATACAAGTGTATTCCTTAGTAACAGCATGGTAATAACGCTCTTTAATTATTTAATCTCGTGCAAAAGGATCACTATAACTTATTATTATTTGCGCCTTGAATAGTTAATCAACAGAGTTCGGTCTAACGAAAAAGTATTCCGTCCACAACGATCGTCAGCACTAGCCGCGCCCCGTCCATACTGATCTCATAGGCCGCCGAGTATTCAGTACTCAGAGGGTTAAGGGGTATGACCAGGGTAACCAGTCGCAAAAATAGGCGTTTCTTCGGAGTGAACTTGGCAAATAGCAAGTTTGTGGCTTCTTTAGTTCCTCGGCAGGTCACGATGAAGAAACATCCATCTTTACGATCGGTCACCCTGTTCATACTCCTTAAAGAATTTATTGCCTCGGTAGAATCGTACCGAGACGTGTTGCACGCTTATTTGTCGTTTACTTCGCGTGCCACGTGGTCGAATAAACTTTGTCTCCAGAAAGCATCTTTCTTGCCTTCAGTCGGGGGTATTTCATGGCACCCGTTAGAGCCGACTCTCCATCCGTGACTGGCGACACGCGTGTGCTTCGTGACGCGCGTGGCAACGCGTCAAGCCGAGGTAAAAGGCCTCTGGAGGCCTTCCTCCCTCACCCATCGTCGTCCATTGATTACGATTTACGTTAATCGCGCGAGCGCGCGGAGCAAAAGCGATCCGCCTTAGCTTACGTGCTCCTCTGCTAACACCCATGACCGGAAGGGCACGTTCATGAAACGTCGAAAGAAACTCGAAGCTGCTGCTAATACGCGTGGATGGGATATTGTTTTGCATCGATTAACACGTTAAGCGCCACGTCGGTCCCTAGGGACCGACGCTAGACTTTCCGTTCAGGCCACGTCGGTCCCTACGGACCGACGGCAGACTTTTCGTTCTTCTATCGCGGCGCGTGTGTCCGTCTTTGCATACTTGTGAGACTGAACATTTAAATTATGCGATATCGGTTTTAGTTTGGTCAATGCTTCAAGGAAAAGAATATAATACTTAAAAACATTAATGTAATTTATTGAAACAAGATAAGCAAAGGTGAGGTTGCTGTGTACATTCATTACAAAAGGTTGTTACTTTTGGCGTTACATTTCTTGGCCCGCCTGACGGCTAACTGTGGCCTGAACGGAAAGGCACGCAAATTCGGCGTGGCGCTTAACGTGTTAACGAGGTTCTTTAACATTCCCCCTCGACGCGAATAAATCTCAATATTGTCGTTGAGCGCTGCACTCTCAGGCACCAGTGAGTTTACGCATGCGTCATCGTGAAGAATGTTCGCGCGCGTGTTTCCCCTCGTGAGTACGACGTATTCGTTTAACAAACGGCGGCTAATTAGTTATTTGGAACATACCTAGCCTCGAGAACTTTTGTCGGAACGTGGAAAAATCGAGAATATAGATATGCAACATAGTAGAGGCGATGACGCATTTTGCACCACAGTGCAAATTTTCGTGTAATCGACGCGGCAACCCGGCAAAAGTATCGGTATCTTTAGAAATTAGAAGATAAGGCGAATTATTGTAATTCGGTGTGTACGCGTATACCTAAGCCGCGGTTAAACGGAAATGATGTAATATGATGTGAAACGATTCGATACTGATGAATTTCTCGGATCGTCTCAATTCTCGGAGCTCGATCGGCGTAATTCGAATATAACATTAGATCTACTACTTCGACGTCTTCTTATCGCACACTCACGAGTAGAGTCGAGCACGTTTATGTTTCTAGTTTCGCGGCTTTGAGCAATTGCAATGTTAGCAGGTTGCGCAATGGCGTGCAAAAGCTGACGGCGCCAAAGAAACTTCAGGGTGCACGATACCCTCGTCCTTTCCATTCCAACTGAAAGATCCCCGCCCTCATTCTCGCAGCGGTCCCTACATTTATTTTCTTCATCCCACGCGCACAGTGGCACCTCGAGGCTCTCCTTTTCTCCCACATCCAGTCCTTTTCTCCTACTTTCCAGTCGGTCCAAAGCATCGAATGGAAAATGACGTCGTTGAAGCTTCAGGGGTGGCCCTCTTAGTTTTTCACGTCTCCCAAGTTTTTCATCCCCTCTCTTCGCCAACGCACCAAACATCATCTCCCATAAGAACCCGAGAAAATGAGACGAACCAGGAAAAATCCTCAAGCGATTAGAGCGGACCACTTGGTGATTACTTTACCAGGAGGATGTCACGGGACCGGTGCCGCGAGTGCGTCGCAGTTATTTCGATATTCTCTTCGCCGGCACCAGGTGCGCCGTCGCCGTCGGCTTAGAATATTTAGAATCGCGCCGATAATAGAAGAGCCGCTTAGAGGATCGGTCGGTCCGCTTCGGTAGGAACCGGTCGACCAATCGGCTCCGAGCAGGTGCTCGTCCAAAGGGACTTTATTTCGGCGCCGTGGAGCAAACGGTGCACGGAATAACATGCGATATTGCTGTAAGAAATGACCATAGGTGGAAGGTGGTATCGGAAAATTGGTACAGAAGATGGTCCCGAATTATAGGTACTACGTACGAGGAAGGGTTTAACGTGTGTGATCGAATTTGTGAACTTCCACGATAGTAGAAATTGCGAGAGGTAAGGACTCTCGTTAACCTTTTGAGCACCATGGACATATACAGGCAAAATTGTTCACCATGGGCTATGGGCGCATACATGAGACTGACTCGCGCTATGCATGCAGAAAATGTAATATTGACCCATCCATTGAACCCTGCTTCAAGATTTCCCACACAGAACAAAATTATTAAATTTTCAATTTAACAGTTATAATTTACTATTTTTTTTTTTATCTATGTTTGTGTTATTATTGTTTAATGAAATAAACGGTTCTGTTAAGGTTTTTGCAGTCACTGCTCAAATTATTTCAGTTGCAATCGACATATTTTACCATGAAATTTCAGAGTTAGCCAGCCTAGCATGCATATTGTCGTAAAAAATGGGCAACCCGTACCACAGTTTAACTTCGCCCAACTCAGCGCTCAGAAGGTTAATATCGTGGGTAATCGAAGATAATATTGTTTGGAGAGAAGGAAAGAAGATAGTGACCGCGCAGGGGCTGGATCGTTAACTTCAATGTAAGCTGAAGGAAGGAAAGGTAGGAACGCGTTCGTGGTCGAAGCCAGGATCGAATTCGGGACAACCTGAATTCTACCCAACGACCCCTGGTCCCCGTTAAGAGCCTTCTTTTCTCCGTTCTCTTTCGCAGGTAGGTATACCCAGTTCTTCGGTATCGCGCAGGTCGCTGGAAATGCGGGTAGGACGCAGCTTGCATTTCACTTCGTTCGGAACGTTCAAAATGCTTCTTGGCCTGGTAAACCCTCGAGAGGGTTCTCGCTCCGCCAAACGGAACGATTTCCACGCTCGTCTCATTACCGTTCGCTAAATCATCTTTTCCGAATTTCGATGCCCGTTCTTCCCCCTGGGATTTAATTTCAATTAAGTTTCTGCAGCGTTCTTCGCTTCCATGGTGGGAACAGAGAGAGAAGAGTAGAAGGTTGAGAAGACCGAGGGCCGATTTCACGAAGAAACGCAATCTACGTAGCTTCCGAGCGCCAAGGATTCGCCGACTCTATGAAGGGGATGACGGGGGGGGTGGAAGGAGGGAAACAGGCGGAGGGAAACAATCGCAGATCCTCTCGAAAACGCACGAGGCCGGGGAGGTCGGAGAATCAAGGGGCCGATGAGAGGAGTGCAGAACAGAAAATCATTAAAAACGGGTAAATAGCGACCAACCGGTGCGGAGAGGGAAGATTATTGCGCGCCGACGCATCGTAATCCTGGAGTTCGTTTTTCGACGTTGGTCACTGATAAATTCAGAACCCATTATTTCATCCGACCGTATGCAAATATCTGAAATGCGTATTTACCATTTTAATAAAATCTATGGAAAATATCATCGCTCATGAAAATTTTCTTACCGAGCAAAGCGTTTACAAAAGGAGAATAAACTTGTGAAAATTCAGCGCATGGAAGCAAATACCTCGATACTTATGGTTAATAGGAATCGAGGTTATTCCTCGAGCGAGCTACTTGGAACGTACCTGTACGCAGTTCTGGGCTTATAAACAGGTATAAATAATAATACAAGGCTTATTGTTAGTACAATAGAGTGGCCGGGGTCAACGGGATGCCGGATGTCCAGTAAGATAGTTTGCATGCGCATTCTTTCGAGGGATTCGAACCGACGACGACCCGCGTGTGCGGTTGCTTGGGAAATTATTCCACGAACGGAACAGTTAGCCCCACCAATGATTTCTCCTAATGATTCTCAGGAAGAGATAGTGGACGATGCGTGGCTATTTATTCATGGCTCGGGCCAATGATCCGTTCTCGCTGACGCGCCAACTTAATTCCATACACGAATGGGTTCTAGAAAAACGTTCGTCGATTCTTAGTTTATAATTATAACCCTCTCGTAACATTTTCGATAAATCGACCATCGACTTTCCTTGCAAATAAATTTTCCTTCGCCAAGGAATGAAATTATTCTTGGCACCTATGGTAATTTAGCTGGGTTTTGCGAGAAGTTACTCTTCCGTTCAGTCTTGTAATTTCTAAGCATTATACTCAACACTTATCATTCGCATCCTTGTCGTATTTTACAGTAATGGCGAAGTAATCTTTTAAATTTCTTTTAGCAAATGAAATCATCGTGATAGACTCCTGCGAGAGCATAAATTACTCGAGTTGTAAGGTAGAATTAATTTACGGGTATACCAGCTTAAGAATAGATTAAAATTAGGAATGCGAACGTCCTGTCGGAGATCACGAAACACGACACGATAAACAATAAGCTAATTTTGCTCGCAGGAAACAGAATTAACATGTCAAGCGCCATGTCAGTCACCGGCGACTGACTCTGAACTTTCCGCTCAGGCCGTGTCAGTCACCGGTGACTGACCCTAGATTTTTCGTTCCAACCGCGACAGTCACCCGTGCCTGCAGTACAAAATATTAGATAAAATTAAAAAAATTGTACTTTAAATAAATTTTAAGTAATCTCAGGATCGTATCGCGAATGTACCTAAATGAGTCTTACCAAACAATTTTTAATGGGTTTCATTAAAACAAACTAAACATAAAGAAGGTGTTGTTCTTTTGTTCGTTCAGGGAACTACAAAGGTGAGCTTCGTGGCTCAAAAATAGTCTCTCCTCTACTCACATTGCCTCTTGTCGATTCTGAGCCGAGGATTAATGTGTGAGAGTCTACTGTATAGAGTGCAAACTACGATAAGTACATATCAGAACTCTGAAAATGTACACGCAGTTTTATTAGAACCTTCGCCACAATATCGGTGGAGTCGAATATCGTGGTCTAAACAGAATGACAGAGAAAACAGGCTCGGGGTTTAACGTGTTGAACGGTACGAAGATGCATCGACGGACGTTGAAAATGTCTTCCTAACTAAGAATGATTTCGGAAGGGATGAATTCTACGTCGCGGTATTAACTCCCCACGTGTAGCTCCTTGCGACGTGCTCGCTTTAGGTCGACCTCTAGGAGGGCGAGAAGGACACGTCGAAACGAGAAGAGGCACGTAACAGGCGGAACGATTGCGTCGTAGGACACGCGACTCGTCTGAGAACGGGATCAGCCGGTTTCTTTTGACCCGCTCGAAATCCCGAAAATATTTTAACTTAGAGTTCGACTTCTGGCTGCAGTAAACCACCACCAGGTCATTTACGCCTATTACATCACCCCCAAACAATCGTAAGAGCAACGAACAAAAATTCAAGGAGGATGAATCTTCGCGAACCTCGAAAAATTCCAACCCTCGGAAAACAAACTATTCGGCTGAACTTCCGTATCCGACGCTTGTCCGATCTTAATTAAAATTTTACAGGTAAGTACTATTTACTAAATCTAGTCGAACGCCATAAATGCGAATTTAAGGAAACGCCTGGTCTTCGAGATATTGAATTTTTAATTAAGTTTAATTTTTTAGATTTTTGCGTAAAAAAAGGCTGAAATTCAAAAATGTTTTGCTGAAATGTTTTATTTTGTTAATATCTTGCAAGATTATAAATACTAATTTATCAAAATATCATTAGAATACATATTAAAAACAAGAAAAATAGAAGACAATTTTTTGTTTTTAAGCACGACCGTAAAAGGGAGTGACTTATTTTGGTAATTATTCACTTATTAACATTTTTTTATTACGCGCCCGTGCCATGCTTAACCATTGCACCTACTTAACCTGACATTTTGTTGAATTTCAGTCTTCCTCCTACGTAAAAATTTCAAACATTGTTGATTTAATCGTGTAATTTTGAAGTCTAATATCTCGGAAGCCAGACGTTTCCTCAAATTCGCACTTATGGCATTCGACTGCATTTAGTATAATTTTAATAAGATCGGACGAGGGTCCGATACGGAAGTCTTACCAACTATTCTTAATAACAGTCTATCATACCGAGTGCCAGGAAGGATATGGAATTCTGCTTTGGAAGGAGAAAACAAAGTCACTGGAAGGCTTGGAAGTACCCTGTACATTGGGATCTGATCGTTGGGCAATGAGAAGACGGAAGGACGATGCCACGGGGTAACTATTCCGGGATTAGGTCTCGCGGAGCGGCCAATGTGGGCTGATTATGCAGAGAGTGTCGGATACAGGCGGCGGATACACCGATGCACCAGAAATGCACCACAAGGATGCACCACGAGGACGCTTAGCCGCGATACCAATAGCAGGCGTTGGAAGGAGTGTGCGATGCCACGAAGCGTATACGTGCTCGCGCTGCGTAGCCACCTTTCGGATCGATACGAGAAAGGGGTGGACGGGGGCCGGGCTTTCGCTACCGATGGCGTAGTTAATCGGGTTACTCCGAGGCGGATATAATTTTATTACAGATGGATGGAAAAGGAGTTACCTCCGCCTTCCTCACCCTCCTCACTCTCTTTCACCCCCTCGACGTCGGTGCGCCCTTCGGCCCGTCCGTTTTGCCTGCCACCGCCCTGCCAAGCCCAGCTTCGCGTGGCGTCGCGACGCCTACCGTCCGACGATCGATCCGCTCGATCGTCTAGGAGCGACTTCGTCGCAGGTGCTTCGTTGGCTTTCGGTAGCCCTCGTGATTCCAGTCCACGAATCGCGAATATTGCGTCATGTAACGCAAGAGACGAGAACCCACTGGAGGATGTATTATGGGAGCTTGGCTTGGGGTTGCTTTTAGGCGCACGAGATTTGCGACGACTGTTGGATTAATTATTAGTGACGCCTCCTGCAGAACTCTTGAGAAAGATTTTTAACAACGATTGTAAATACGAGAACCCACTGGAGGATATATTATGGGAGCTTGGCTTGGGGTTGCTTTTAGGCGCACGAGGTTTGCGACGATTGTTGGATTAATTGTTAGTGACGCCTCCTGCAGAACTTTTGAGAAAGATTTTTAACAACGATTTTAAATACGAGATTTCACGAGGATGGAGAGTACAGTGTGCAGACAAAGAAAGAGAGATAGAGAGAGAAAGAAAGGGGGGGGGGAGTGACGAGTTGCAAGAGAAAGAGAGAAATGAGAGAAAGGTACCATGAGGGAGAGAGCTACGGAGACAATGAGCAACGGAGATTTAAGAACGATTTTATTCAATAATTAAATGACATTATTCTGACCCGATGCACAAAGTGTTTAATTCTAAACCAGGTGTCGTTAATAGGAACGATTGATGGAGTTAGAAGTCCCTTGAAATGGTACTTTAAGGAGATAGCGGTAACTTTCTTGGTAGAAGGTAATTTGCGCACACGCCGATGACTCTTTCGCACCCGGTGACGGTGCACCGATTTTACACGCGAGATGCTGGGGACACGGGGGAAAATAGCAGGAAGAGAAAGAAACCATTAAAACGTCATTCTCACGGAAGTCGATGACCCTTCGTCGATGCTTAAGTCACGCGATTGACTTTCCATGCTAGAGACTGATAATGAGGGTTGAAAATTCACTCAACAAAGGATCGTGTAATTAATAAGTATCTTCGAATGTCCAATAATCACATTACTGGAGGAAAAGTGCAAATTGAAACGAGAGAGAAAATACGAGTGGAAAATTTACGTTTGTCGCAAGCTTATCTTTCTCACCCTTCGAGACACGTGCGTTCCAACCATCGCGGACTTCGTCGCCCGAAAAGCGTCACGGGCTCGATATCGAGGATCTCGATTTTTAAATTCTGACGCACGAGTTTCATCGCACTTTGCATTCTGCAGATTGGATCGCGTGCGCGCGCGACAAACTTCCACGGTTGATTCTCGGACGTTCCGGTGCCCTGGAACGGAAGTTGGCGGTACCTCTTATCTGCTTCCTCGAGCGCGCGCTCGTAATATCTCGAGACCGCGAGCGACCAAGGTCCTCCGCGTTCGATGGCCGCCACTCGAAAGAAATAGTCGCGCGTGTTTCCGCCCATCGGAACCCCTTCATTTCCGGCGCTATGTTTGACCGCCGCGAGTCTACGGGGCTAACCCTTTGCGGACGGAACCGCCCGACGGACGAGAGATATTGGTGCAGTTCAAAAAATATACACGTTTAACGTTTGCGTTATAAAAACTAAAACTTCACCGCTTTGCATATTAAAGTCAGTGTTGAAAAAGTCATATCAAATTCCACGTATCTCCGAAGCTTGTCGACTTGATATAATGTAAGATCAGTATGGTTCTTTGGTGTGGTGGTTGAGAAGAGACGTACGACCGGAATGGTAATGAAGCTTTGATGACTGAGAGTAGACATACGACCGCAAAGGGCTAATGTGAAGGCGCGCCCCATCGGTGTCCACTTTCTAACAACCTGTGTAATTAGTCTCGGCGTGCTTACGATTAATACATCCTACAGTTTTGTCTTGACGAGTAGGAGAAGAAACGAGAAATCCGAGGAAACCATAATGACGCGGAAGACGAACAGAAATAAAAGAGAGATATTCGGAATAAGGTAGAGGCCATAACTACCTCCTTTACAATTGCAACGAATATTCTCGAGTAGTTACATCTCTACGAGCGCGTTAACCGTTGAGTGGCACGGGTTTTGTTGTTTCTCAATACAAAAGTGCCAAACGGCGAAATTGAGCTTCTTCTGTTCTGTGTCGAAAAATACCAAGAAGCTCGATCGTGTTGTTTTAACACTTAGCCGATCGATCGGGTAGATCTACTCATTTCGATGTAAGTCGGTGGCCGACCGATCGGGGAGATCTCCCACGTTGACATTAGCAACGCGTTTCCTTTTTTTTCATTTATCTACATACTAGTCGCTTGATATCTAGTTGTTCACTACTGACGAACTGTTTCTACAGGGTGTCTCAGACCACCCATACAATCTCTCGTGGGGACGTAGAGCGGCTTAATATAAACTCAAAAGTCCTGGACCATTATTCAATATTCGCAATATTTATCGAGTTATTAATTGTTAAAGATCAAAGGAAAGGGCGTCCGCCAAAATAGCAGCGGGGGGAGCGCTGGTGCCTCTGCGAGCTGTAGGACGGCCCAGTTTACCTACAAACAAACGCGGGACGCGGTAAGGGGAAGGCTGAGACACCGCTGCACGGCCGGCTTCTTTTTCGTTATTCTTCCCCTTACCGCACCCCGCATTTGTTTGTAGGTAAACTGGGCCGTCCTACAGCTCGCAGAGACTCCATCGCTTCTCCCGCTGCTATTTTGGCGGACGCCCTTTCCTTTGATCTTTAACAATTAATAACTCAATAAATATTGCGATTATCGCAAAACGGTACAGGACTTTTATGTTCAGCGCAAGCCGCTCTATGTCCCCACGAGAGATTGTATGGGTGGTCTGAGACACCCTGTATAATAAAATCCATCAATTTAATGGTGTTGAAATTATAAATATTAACAAAATATTACAAAAAATAATTGTTATATACTTTTAATTTCATGTTTTGTATAAACAATATGTGAAATCGTTAAACGAAATTGTTACCGCAAGATATAATTGACCGCTTAAATAATTTTCAAACTTCTTTGATTTCAAGTACCAAATATCAGTCCGCGTCACTTGCGAAACAAGATGTAGCAAATGTCGCTTGGACAGCGTAGTTTGGCTTGCTCGAGCGCGGTGGAAATCGTACAGTTCGCTGCGCACGCGTGGTCGGCTAAGTGTTAAGTCAACACTTTGACTGCTACGTTGGTCACATGTGACCGCAACTTGTTTTTCCACGGTGGTCACCGGTGACCTCCAAAATAATCATGAAAAAAATGACTATGTTAATCGTAATTAACAGCAGTTTAAAAGATCATATATTAACAAAAAAAAGAAGCTCAAGAAAACTGCAAAGTGTGGCGCCACGGGCCATCCATGGAAAATTAGCGTGGCAGTTAAAGTGTTAACATGTATGCGGTAAATCTTACTTCTTTCGATTCAGTACTATTCTGATATCTCGTTGAGCGAGAATAGGGACATTAGGTGGTTCTTAATCACTGATTCTAATTCCAATAAATCTCATCATAATGCAAATCCCCATAATACACTGGCACTTTTCACTACAGAGCAGAAACCGCTTGGCACTCAAACGGTTAAACGAATCGCCCTTACCCAATTTCTAATAACCACCGGTGAATAAAACAAACGCACGCGCAAAGTAACAGTCTAAAAGCAGGCAGGGTATGACACGAGAAGTCGGAAGCAGGGTCGATGTTTGAGTCCTCGCGATAGGCGTAGAGCGTGTAAGGAAGGTAGAAGAACGTGGTATCGCCGAGAGGGACCGGGGCAGGCTAGAAGTGAAATGACGAAGGGGAGAAAAGTGGCTTTGGAGAAAGGAATCGTACACGGAAAAGGGAGAAAGATGGAAACTACTCGGAAGACGGCGGCGTATCGAGCTGAACCGAGAAGCTTCGGGCTGTGAAAGAGAAGGAAAGAGGTGAAAGAAGAGTTGGAAGTGGAAGGAGAAGTGGAGAGAAAATGGGGAGGAGAGGCTGTCTGGGTCGACGCGGAGAGGCGTCCAGGAACGTCCCAAATCGTCGGGCTCCTTCGGGCTAATCACGAATAGTTAACGACCCCGTTCATGCCTTCGTGCATACTCGCGCGTCTATCCTCCGGCTGTAAGCCCGCTCAACCCCACCATACTCCACCATCCAAGCCACCCTTCCACCCTCACCCCGCGCATCATCCCTCGACGAACGCCTACCCGTTTCTAAACGTCCACCAGCGGGTGCACGCGGCGCATACACACAAATCAAGCACTTCCACTCACACATTGGTTACGTACTCGAGTGTGCATCGTGCCTACGTGGAAGCTTGCACACACGTGTGGACGAATGCTCGCGGAAGCGGTGACCCCACTCGCCCGGCGACAACCGCAATCTCAAAGTCGGGCGTGTGCGGTGCGCCTACCGTTTATCTGTTGTTTTAAAACCGTTCCCGATAAAACTACCTTCCGAGGATCATGCGGGGTGGACTCAGTTCGGTGTAGACGCTGCAACGTTGTAATGGTAATGGATATGTTTGTCAAAGGGAATTACTCCACGAGCCGCTGATAAAGGAAACGTCCGGTACTTCTTTGACCGCGTCGGACAGATGACAGGGAAAGAACGAAGGTGGGTGGATAAAGAGGAAGTGTTGTCGAACGATTTATGAGAAATTTCTTATTACGATATTTGAATCTTTGCAAAGATTGAGAGCCATGGTGCTTTGGTACGAATGATTTTGTTTATCGACGTTAGTGGTATTAATTCGATGATCAGAATTTTCAGATTGCGAGTGCTTGTTAGATAGAACCAACCCGAGCGAGAGAAACTTTCGTGCGCCTTTAATCACTTTTAAATAACTTCTCATAGTGGAACTCTCGCTATAGGCGCAGTTCGTCGCACCGAGAGTACCTCCCTCTTTCCCCCTTCCCGTGTGCACAGATTTTTGTCGTCATTACCCGCGCTCTAATCAACGTCCACTCCACCCTGGAAATGTTTCCGCGTTTTAGAATCACAGCGATACGGTGCGCGAGCTAGGAAACCAGATCGTGGATGCAAGAAACGTATGAATTACCGGGATGAAAAACGACAAGAGTAATTCGAGCGCGCGGACGAGCAAAGACCCTAAAAAGGAGAAGCGTGCGAAGTCTTTAAGCGCCTCGCGATCGTCCGTGGAAAGTCACGGAAACACGTCGAGTTTCAGAAACGAGTTTTCTCAACAGTGGAGAAATAGCAGTGGAAAAATCTACGCGATGATCGATAGAACGAATCGCTCGAGTTATCGTTAATTTATAGGAACAACGGTCTCGCGGAAGTGAGAAACTTCGAGGAACTCGTGAATATTGCGATAAACGTATATCTGCCCTAGGATCTTCACCGATAAAACTCCATTACGTAAAATGAATCCTTTAGTAAGGTAATAAAAGCCGGGTGCACTTGCACAGTCGCAGCCACGTTGACGAGAGCGTCGCAGAGACAAATATTAACAGGTCTCGGAGGATCTCTCGAATATTTTCGCCTCTCGAATATTTTCGTCTCTCGAAATTGCACGAATGAAGAAGAAAAATCTGCGAACGCGCTCTTTCAAAAAAATTCCAGCCGAGCTTTTTGACGCGAGCTCTCGTATCTGTTTGTTTTTTTTTTTTTTTTCCTTTGGTTGCTCGTTGCGCTTTGGACGAATCCTAAAGAATTTTTTTAAACTGTACATATTTCTGGGACACCAACGGAGGAGCCCCGTTGACTAACGCGTACTTCACCTACGCATCTTACTCACGGCACACAGCCGTGTAAACATATTTCACTTGTTACGCGTAGGTATAAGTATATGCGTGATATCCACTCTTATAGTTGTATTTTATATCATCCTGTGTATAAATATACACGCGCGATATTTATAGTAAAAATTGTTTTCTTCGTTCAAAATCACTATTTTCCTTCACCTCGTAGAGAAGGAAACCAGATGAAACGAGATTTCCGGTAGAATCTCCACGTGTCGAATTAATCGAGGATAATTTAAGCCTCGTGAAGCTTATTTCTTTCGGCTCCTTCTCGCTTCCTCTCTCTTTGCCCTTCCTTTCCTCCCGTCGCTCCAAATTTTCATAATTCTCCGCGAAAGAATTTGGAAACGAGGTTTCATCCTTGCGAGAACGGAGTTGGCATTTAAGCTCGAGTAGGTGGAACACGGAGCGTAAGCGAGCGCACATATGGACATCGTACAATAACTCCTGCGCTCCACGGACGCGACCGTTTCAAAAGTATCTTTCCGCTACGTGCCAAGAGGGCCGTCGCATTCGGTCACGGATGCTAGCGGCGCACAATTTTCACGTGCACTAACCCGATAGTCCGATTCGGTTGTTTTTCAGGGGCGAGCTATAATAATAATCGCACATAATCAACATTGTATAATACAAAGGCAGACAACCGTAGGCGAAGTTTAATTTGAAACTGATCGTTATTAACATTGAAAGAAATGACCTTCGCGAATTATGAAATATAAGTATCTTATTTCGAGAGAAGCTTGTACGCGTTGGTAACCTTGTTGGAAAATATCGCGTGAACCGTGCCTTATCGATTCTTCGTTCTTTTTTTTTCTTAATTTTCCTAATGCACGTTCCACCCACATTCACGCTCGAGAAAGCGACGACTAAAAAATACAGTTGTTAACTTACTACGACCGATCTTGAGATCGGGCCAAATGTGTATTCTCACTCGCGGAGCTTGCCATGCGGACGGCCACTTGGCAGCCACGAAGAAATCTTGTTTGGCAATACATTGTTTTTAAAATGCCCGGCGCACGAAGATTGCTTTCTAATGGCACCGCGGCTGTGCTGCTGGCGCGTGAATAATTACTGGATTTGCGGTACAAGTGGCAAGCCGGTAGTCAAGCGCGAATGAATTTCTGGCGCAGGAAGAGTGGCGGAAGCAGCTTTTATTCGAATAGGCGCCGGATGCCCATTGCGATCGATAAACGTCTACGTAACAACTAATTGACAATATTCTCGATACTCCAAATGACGAAAGCCCAAATGCAAAATGTGCCAATTTCTCGTCTATTAAATACTCGAACAAAACTGATTTCCTAACGCGCCCTTGATCTACGCGTTAGAGATGTGCGAATTATTCGAATTCGAAATTTTAGTGATCCGATATTTTTTTAATTCGATCCGATTCGAATTTTTTGCAAATTCGTTTCGAATTGGAAAACCTTGATTCGCACATCTCTACTACGTGTACCAACTCTACACTTTTGCGATTAACGATCTAACGATTTTACTGAGCAATCTAACAAACTGTTTATACGAATTATAAAAAAAATCTGCCAAAGAGAGCCCAGATGTGCCCGTTTACCTATCCACATTTTTCATCGTGGAGCTTCGGTAATCTTTGGTATCTCGAAAAATTCACTTCTCACGTAGGACGTTACGATACCAATTACGATTGTAATTTTCCGTATTCCCAACGCTCTGCTTTGGATCGTCACGCTTCCGAAGCTCCCCAATTATCACAGACCTCGGAAAATGGACGGGCGCGCGGGCTTCGGTCGGCCACGCCGACGTGTTCGTGCGCGCCACGAGCCTGCCACGCCAACTGCACCTATGTCCCATCGATTATCGATTAGGATGTAAATAGTCGGGAATGATAAATTTATCGGGGCGGCGCGGTGGCTTCGCCACACTCGATATCTCTGTCTAGCCTCCGCGCTCCGGCAAATTCGCGATCGGCAAATTTCCAGCTGAATATACCCTCGACGTTGACCAGTTAGCACTAGAAGCGAAGACAACTCGTTTTAATTCAATTGTCATCGATCGGATAATTAGTAAGGAACTACGAAGTTTGAGTTCCAATTTAAATAGTCGAGACTGCGATATTGGCGATTCGCGTGTTTTCGACACTTCTACCTAATTCTCGATAACACTTATCGATGCTGCATCTTTGTCTACGCATTTCCGGTAATTCATTATCACCAAATTTCCCATTGAATGTCCTCTCGACGATTGCCACTTTGAATCCTCACGTCACGACAACGCGTTTCAATACAATCGTCATCGAACGTGGCTCATTAATTTGAAGCTGTGGGCGTTTATGCTGTAATTTAAATATTCGAATCTACGATCGATATCGCGCAATTCACGTGTCCTCGCCACTTTCACCCGATTATCGATAACACTTATCGATTCTCTCGCGAAGAATTGCTTTAGGCTTAATTAAATTTTCGGCTTGCCCGATAAAATCAATGTAACACGTGGCACAATGTATCGAACGTATATACATAGGTACGTTTGCAAACGGCATTCGAATTATGTAGTGGGAAGATACTCTGGACGTGTGTTGGAGAGAGGCGTGGCGCTTCCGAACAGAAGCGCGATTCGATATTTCGAATTAATAGGATCGAGTTAATTAGGAGAGGTGAAATTATCGGCAGATACACGCTTTTAAAAATAAACACGCATCAATGCTATAATATTCGGCCTCGTTATAATCGACGGGCTTCTCCTTACCAGGGCCAATCGACAATTTTAGGGGCTTAATGACGTCACGACGGGGTGGAAAAATACTATCCAAAAGTGTCAAGTCCTGCTCGTCATTTTTCATTTAGGGTGTTTACGATAATTCGGTTTCGAGTTAGTTCGACTTGGGCCGAAAATTATGATAGGCGCAACCATCAACTGTCTTCATGATTCACCCAATGCTGTCCGGTAAGTCGAGTAGAGTTAGACTAGGGTAGTGAATAACGTGCGTACGGGGATCGACAATTATCAGGTAATAGAATTTTGTTAAATGTGAAACAATGAATTATTTAACGAATATTGCAAGTACTAAATTAAACAAGTAGTAACTTTAATTTAGTTCTCGTAATTTTCGTTAAATAATTCATTGTTTTCTAATGTAATTGTTTCATATTTAACAAAATTCTTTCACTTGATAATTGTCGATTCTCGTACGCACGTTATTCACTACGCTAGCCTAACTAACTCTACTCGACTTACCGGACAGCATTGGGTTGTCATGAATCACGAAGATAGTAGATGGTTGTGCCTGTCATACTTTTCGCCCCTAGTCGAACTAACTCGAAACCGAATTATCGTAAACACCCTTAGTTACACCTTTGAATTGGCATCGACCACAATCGCGCACGATGATCCCACGTATCGAAAGAAAAATAAATTTCTTCTTCCTTTGGAGAATCTTTTTTTCCCATATAACCCTTAGCTGTTGAACCGCTCACTTGCCAATTCGATTAACTCCACTTTTTGCACTTTTCATAAATTTAATCACCAAAGCACTTGCTCGAGTCCCTACTTTTCATGTTTCTAACATCATTTATAACATAATTGTATGGAGTTAATCGATTTGGCCTGTAAGCGGCTCATTTATTCTTCCGAGCATCAATAATGTTTGCGACTAATTGTAAGAAGTGTAAAATTTTATTTTACGTCATTCGACTCTAAATCGTAGGATAGTGCAGGAGTAAAAAATCAAATGATCAAAACGGACGGAGTCTTAAAGTTTCCAGAAAAGATCCTCGGACTGTGACACGATGGCACGCGAGGAGCGTTGCACGCGCGCCCTCGCGCCCCCACCCTCGCGATTATCTGCCACACGATCTATTTTCGGCTGGAAAGACGGAAGATATTAAGTACTTATCTCCGTACTACTTCGCGAGATAGTCGTCTCTCCCTGTATCTCGGTAAATATACGCAAGGAATAATTCCTTATTGTGGCGCAAACACACGCTCCGTCTGCGTATGCGATGACGCAGAGCAAACTAACGCAGGGATTAGTCGCGCTCATTGTCAGTTGAAAGGAGAAACGAAGATGCTCTCGGGTTAATTGTTTCTCGTCGTCGAAAGAAAAGGGATAGAAAAGAAAATTATTCGGTGGGAATCGCTTCCCAAGCGACTCGACTCCACTCGGCTTTCTCTTCTGTACTTTCCAGGTGGAAAAATCTCGTCGACAGTGTATTATGGGTATTTCGTACGCTATTGCGATACACTTGGGAGGATTTTTCTGATTTGCAGACTATCGTGTTTAATGATATCGAAGAATGAGCGAATTACATGAACTTTGTAGAAGTTCGATTAGGTTGGAATAAATTGCTTTATATTGAGAACAGTTGAAACGTTAACAAGAATATTAAATTGTACTCACTTTGTGTGTTTCAGGTACTCTGGAATATCGGTTACTGGTATCTCGTGTTGTACTGCAAGAATTTCCACTTGGCGGTCCATTAAGTACTTAACGGTGGTGCCATCTTACAGTAGAAGCGATAAATACCTTACGCTGAAATCAAATACAACATTTCTTGTTCACGTATCATAACGTTAATTTTATGTGACGGAGCTTTATTATCTCAGGCAGAATATTTTTTTAAAGCATTCAAGGATTCGTAACGTAATCATTGTGATTCGGATCTTGGTATGTTTGAGATTGAATGGTACGACTAGAATATAATTCCAATAAGAATTTTGTTAAAATTTGTTCGCGTTAGATAATAAAGAGAATTACAAATAATTTTCCTTAGAAACATATTTTGTAGGCTAATTTCTTAAAGTTGTGCAGTTGATTATTACTCAGTTGGTTACTGCTCTGATGGTCAAACAGGATTTTGAACTACTATTTCAAGGTACGGTACAGATACGTCTACCTTATCAGGATCAGGTAACCAAAAAGTACCCATGTTGACGGCAAAGACATAAATATGAATAATAATTATATAAATAAAATAAATAATATTTTCAAACGACGTCCACTTATTACATTATTAAAATCATCATTTTATCTTAATGTAAGGGATCGGTTTTGAATATATTGGACATCTTTTTAAATGCTATGTGTATTTTTTTTTTATAAGGATTTATTTTTACTTAACGATTTACTGACTCTATGGTTTATTTCACAATTTTTAAAAAGAACAAGTCGCATTATTTGATCACTCACTTAATCACCCACCCTTTCATTAACATTTTCTAATTATCAATGTACAGACAGATTGACTTGTTATCTCCCATCGTATCAGAGCAATATCGTATACGACCAGAATAATAAACTTTATTATACGAGTTGTTACCGAGAGTGATGACTGAATAGTTGCGCCACCTAAATCTACCAGTCCCGACGAAATTGACTAAACCTTACACGCGATCGATAAAAGAGTTTCTAATTCGTTAATAAAATCAAATGGTTAAATATAAATTTAATACCGCACAAAAACCAAATGCACGCACTTAAGCGAGTGTACATTCTGAAATGTGTATATCGTGTCTGCTTAAATTACGTGATCTAAGCTGAAAAAATTATAGTAATTACACGTCCATGATATTCCATCGTTTAACTATATAACATGTGTATATTAAGTGTACAACTGTATATATTTATAAAAGTATGCTAGGACGTAATAAAAAATTCGACCAATTTCATCTTATCAGTTAAGAGATTATACATTCCACTGTTTCTAACAGTGAGAAAACACACTACATTGTATATAATCCAATGTGTACTACCACTCGCCTTTCTTAGCTTTTATATTTCCTACTCGTCAAGGTTCCAATAGCCGATTTCTATTACCTTTGCATTCGATGCCTATCTTTTCCCATCAATCTTTTCACTCCGATTCGAAGAGGACACTCGGAGGACGTTAAACGCAATGTCAACCCTGACGCGCACCGATGATTCTTTGTAGCGCATTGTGCGGGTCTTAAAGGACGGGGGCACAGGTGAGGCATGCGCGTGGGGGAGTTCTTCCGCTTTTAGCAATCATAAACCGCAGGTGCGAGTTGGCGTACAATGAACAATGCCTGGTCGCCTCGAACGGCCTCGCGCATTTGCAACGGACAAACTCAAGGCACCGATGCTACGAGACGTTTCACCGATAGCCGCGAACAAAAGGTTCTCGTTAACGATCGACTTTATTACCACCTTTCCTCTGTGTGTCCTGGTAATTCACTTTCACGCGAATTACAACGAAAGTGTTCCAATCACGGTCTTGTATACAGGTCTGGAAATTCCTACAAATTTCAATGGTGGGAGGTGTTTCCCTTATTGAAGGTTTTTTTAATTTCTAACTGAAGGCGTCGTGATTAGATTTTGCTGGTATATATTAGGGGGACCGAAAAGTAATCAATATTTTCGCCGCCTCCGTCAATTGACCCGAGACGAGAAAAATTTTGATTATTTTTTAGTCCCTCTAATATAACCTGAAAACCCCGTCATAGCTTTTCATGTATTATTCATAACTGGCTTGGAACCGTTCTAAACTTTGGATATTGTAATAATGTTAAGTACTAAGGCCTAAAATAAGGTTATATCTATCGAGAGCATCCGATCGCAATGCCTGTAGTGGCTGTTATAGAAATTAAAGAGAAGGATCATTATGGGTATCACTTTTCACCCAGGAATTACCAGATCCGTATACAAGACCGTGGTTCCAACCGCACCTGGATAAGTAAAGCTCGCATAAGAGAAAATCTTGTAATTTCATAAAAACGCGCGCTCCAAAAAGCTCGTGGACGATGCGCATTCGTCCCTTGCTCCCTACGTGGAAGAAATTGGTGATAGGATAAGGCCAGACGAGGCGCGCACTTCCCACGAAGCCTAGCAAGGTGCGGATGGTGAAAAATCGTTGGCGCGTGTAAAGTTTGAATTTCGTAAACTCGATAGCGCGCGATCGGATGATTGTGAGGGCGCGTATGGACGATCACGTGGACCATATGGCTCGCGTGCCCCCAGCATGGAAATAATGGGCGATGGTTACATAAAGAAGACCCTGCTGGGCTACGACGGTCAAGCGTGCGCCGTCTTGCTTTCCTGGCTGACGGGAAGGAGAACGTTTAGGGGTTGGGGTTGGATGAATATGCATCGACGGAAGTACCTACTCAGCTTGCGACCGACCAAAAATTAGACCACTCTCTATATATGAGATAGACGAACGACGATACTCTCGACGATCCATTCAAATAATTTAAGGCAATTCGATATAATCAACACGATTGTACGATTTTGAGCATTGTCGATTTAATCTTTCCCCGATCGTTTCGATAGAGAACCCACGATAAAAAAGGGCTCTAAAAATATCAGCTATTCCGCTGGTAAGCTTCTTTCTCCAGTTTTATCCAAAAAGTTCTCATCAAATCCCTGCTCTCTTTACTTTCCCAAGATTAATGCCAGCCGTGGCATTAGCGCGTGGAATAGCTCGTCATCCATTGTTGGTGTCTGTATTCACCGCGATAACCGGCCCGATCGATTTCTCCCGATGGACGTGCGGGAGATAAAATTTTGCTTCGACGATTATACCACGGGTGAGGAACGTGGCATCGATCGTGGCTCTGGGAAATGTTCCATACTTTTCGTCTACCTCTCGCTCCATAAGCCTCGTTTGGACTGCAACGAACGATTTTCCAATGTCGTAGCCCCCCACTCGACATATCTCTTTTACCCCTGCTACATTTACTTGGAACTTTTACGATCGCATGGTACGCAAAACATGCGATTTTCCATATGCAAAGTGGGTAGAAAATTGCTCGAGCACGGAATCAGTTAAGAGGTGAGTGAATATTGCCGCGCGTGCAACGAAACGGAAAGCATTTTTAGATAAGATAATTGCTCGAGAGGAAAACACCGAGCATCACTTTCGACCGGATGATAAGCGGAAGTCCGTCGAAATTTCTACGTATTTTTAGTTCCCTCGGATGAGTATGTTGCACGCGTCCGAGAGCGTCCTGCAGGTTCAACATGCAGGCTGATAAAAATTTGCAATGTTCGACGAGAGAGTCTCGAAGCTTGAAATGCAAAGGGGTTTCTCGTAAGAGCAAGTGGCTAGGAGAAAAGTGGCCAAAGGACGGTTACTTCACGGAACATAAATTTTACGCGTGGAACCGAACGCGCAAAACGATCTTCTTCCCGCGTGTGCGCCTCGTCTTCGCAGGTGTCCCGAGCGCCCTGTTGAGAGTCTCGCACAATTTGACGAACAATTTGCCCTGCTTCGAGGAGGGCCCCTCGTCACGTCGATTCCATGCATTCTGAAGCGACCTGTGGAGGGAGAAGCCTCCTGTGAAATTGCGTTAGCGCAGGGCACTAACAATCGTGTAATTATCGCAGCGCGTTATGCCAAGTAAAAACGGGCGTTTCCTTCATTGCAATTTTACAATCTCACCTTCGTGTTTTTTCCTCGCTCCGCTGCCTCCTGAATTTTCCACAAGAAACATTTTTATCGCTCGTGCGTTGTCGCTCGATCTGCTTAATTGCCGGTTACTTTAAATATCCACCCTTCTAATAAGTCGATCGTAATGTTTTGAGAACTTAGTACGTATAATTGGGACGAGTGCAAAGGACCGTGGGGACACCGTGACAAATAATAGCTTTCATAAATAGGTTCCTATCTAATAATCGTTACGGTGAATTTCTTAGTCGTCAGGGGGTTCGGTCCACAGGTCCGAGGATTGTCGAAGATTAGCATATTCCAGGTATCACCATAATGATTTTCCGCGCGATGCACTCTCTTCTCCAAGCTTCGTTAATTTAACTTCCTCCCAGTGTCAGTGGCAACCGCGAGCGTGAATATTTACGCAAATGTCTCGGTACTTTTCCTTTTTACACGCTCGTGGACGCACGCTATCCGTGTCGCGAATGCATCCGACACGAATGGAAGAAGGATGTGCAAGAACGATTATGCATTATTACTTTCTCCCGTTGGAGCACGCTCCGGCTTTTCTCGAAAATTTTTTCAGTCCCCGAGAACACGTGCAGGAGTCCTTGGCGCATCCGGATGTCCGGGAGAATGGCATAATTTCCTGGGCGCTGAATTCATTGAACTGGACGATGGACGGGAGGGTGGCATGGAAATTAGGGGTGCCTTCGAATTAATGGGAGGATCTTACGGATACGTGAAAGTGCGGAACCCCGAACGTAGTGTCCATCGCGAAACGTCAGGTCCACGCTTGAGAATGTAAAATAATTCACTGCGAGTTCGTGGAGGCAATGTGGTGACAAGAGAACGAGAGTGAGAGAAAGAATGGGAGAAAGAGAGATAAGAGCGAGGATTTGGAAGTTTTCAAATTAATGCTAATCTATGCTAATGACGCACGAGTTTACGAAAGTTACACGGAAGCCGGCCAACAGCTTTTGTGAAACGTAAAGTCTTATTTTAGTATGCGCTCGTCTGGAATATAATGAACAATTTACACAGTTGCCCTTCATTTCTTCCTCGAGGCCGAATCGCTCGGCGAGAGGGAGACCGTTGGGTAGGAATCGAAAAACGAGTGAGATCGACGATGATTCGCGTGCGATATCGCGACCCCACCGAGGAAACGCCGAAATCGAGGAAGGCAGCGGGCCGTGGCACGCGGAATTTATGCAAATTTCTTCGCCACCCCTTTGTCTCGCTTGTACCGCGTGGTTACGCTTCGCGAGAGACGAGCATTGACGACGAGACGCGGGAGAGGAGATCGGCATGCATTATTTATGGCGCTGAGAAGGGGGTGGATGGGTCTATGGGAAAGCGCGAGTCAGGGGCGAAGAGAACGAAGTCGAAGGGGCGAACGCGTGAGAATTCCAATTTCTACCCCCGTACTCACGTAATTCATTCCGCTCTTGTGTCCTGGACGTTAATTGGCTCCACTTCCGTTTCTAGTTTTCGCTAGGAATCAGTGGGACAACCGTTCCCTCACGAAACACCTGGACGTGTCGGTTAATGTACCCGCGAAAGTGCGTTCACGGTGTGAGAATTTTTTTTATTGCTGATATCACTGACGCTTGGATCCGTTGCTTCTTACATCGCAAACGAGTCGTACGACTTGGAAAGAAAAATTGTTCGTAGCATCTCGGGATACAGCGACGATCTTCCGATAATCTTGCAAAATCCTTCGGCCCGTATAAGCTTCGAGACAAGGAATTTAACGAGGCATATCACGTTTTCGTTATCGGCGACTTCTTCGACTTCCAAAAAACATGCCTTCAAATGCCACGAATGCGGTCAAGTGCACCGTCTGAGGAAGATAAGGTTACCCAGTGATTCGGGAGGGCTCCAATTAAGTCAGACAAATCGGCGACAAAGCATGATTTTTCGCAGTCTCGGCCTATCTGCGCTGGTCGCCGTGATAAAGCGCACTACGAAGAATCGAAGAAGAGGTTGGTGGTTCAGGGGTCAAGCCAGTCAGAGTTCCGCGATAAAAATAGCGCCTCGGGTGTTGGGAGAGACGTAGGAAATCTTTGTAAATTTATTTGCTCTCTAATACGAATATTACGATAAAGGAACTGGTGTAATATTACTCGTGAGATTGTACCTTCGTACACTCGTAAAAATGGAACGAGAACGCGAACGGAGACGATTCTATAAACTTAACGATAAAACGATTAATTATTTTCTTTGTGGTGCGTTCTCTTGAAACACGCCAACCTCACAGTCACTGCCCCTATTATGAAAATTGAATACTAACGAATAGGTTGGAAATGCCTCGACTGACTTTTTTTATCCATCCATCGATGCGTGCGCATGAATGGCATCGATCGCAAGCATGTGGTGCCGATAACGATCGACTTTGGCTCGTGCCGCGTATTTCTAAAGCACTCGAGCGTCCTAAAATCAATCCGCATGATCGCATGATCATCAACGACGGTTCAACACCGTTTCAATCCTCTGGAACGAGAGGAAACGTTGCTCCAATGTTTACCTTCCACGTTACTCTCATTGTTCCTTGTAGCTTGCCATTGTGGAGGATCGCTCGTCCGTGCTGATCAATTGGGAAAGGGGTTGGCAACTCGTTGCAAAGTCTCGAGCACCTGGACGACATCGGAGCGATATCGATTCTCAGCTCCGATTCCTCGAACGTCTCGACCCTGCCGCCATCCTCACCGCGGGGCTCGCAACGATCGGGTGAGGCGATCGAAAACGATCGACAGATGACGAGACGCCGATAAATGTCCAAGGGTTTCTTCATCGTGCTTCGCCCTCAGATCGGCAGATGCGTGCTTCCGTCGTGCCCCGGCTCTGTTTCCTGCGCCACCACCAAAGGTTTCCTTTTTGCTGGCTTTTTTCGACAACTTTTTTCACCTCTCTTCTCCTCCTCACTTCCGTCTCCAGTAACTCGACATGCCTCCGATGCGTACGAACACGATCACGAGGGAGATCGAAGGAATTTTTTTTCCCTCTTCGAGTAATTTCGACGATTCTACGGTACTGATTTTATGGGAGTTTTTTTTTAGCAAATCGCGTGAGATGGTTTCGAGTGGCGAATGATTCCGCGATAAGATTCTCCGGGGGAGTGTAAGTAATGGCGTAAGTTTCGGTAGAGAATGAATCGTCTAATCAGGAGTAATAGAAGAACTAGGGGGCAGAGCCCCCTGCGCTTTCGCTTCGCTCAAACGCCAACCCTCTCGAGATCACCGGGTGCTCGCGCTCGCCTTACAGGGTGCAGAAAAGCTTCGCTTTCTGCAATAGGCACGACCGCGTATCTCGCGCTTTGCGCTCGCCCATGAATTTCAAACCGTTTCAAAATTGTGCAAAATTCAAGTATTGAAATATTAAACTATGGAACAGAGTCCGCTATAGGTACCCCCTGGAATTTCGTATGCCCGTGACCATGCATACCCCTTGAAATCGTGCAACGTTCGTATTAAACTTTGAAATTTCGTACCACAGGTACGACTCCAGAGAGACACTTAGGAGTAGTGCTTGGTAAACGTTCCCATGTGAGATGCGAGAATACGCTATAAAAATTAAAGATTTCCATCTACAGATTTTATCGAAAGGTTTGCAGGCATTTTCAAGGTCATTAGAAGGCCAGACAGATAATATCATCGTTTATGCCTCTCAATATGTTTTACCTTTTGTCCGAAGCTTTGTTTTATGTACTTAATCCATATTTTTCGACATTTCCGTCTAGAATCGAGCCGGTGCCACTCGAAGATTTAATTAGGATAATATGAAGTAAATAACAGCAAAGTTTTAGCCAAATCGTCCGAAAGCTATTTTCTATAAAGTTTTATTTAGAAATTAAAAATCCGCGCGTATCATTCTCACGTAGCTTCAAAACAAGTAGCTTTCGGAACAAGGCGACAAGGACACACGTGGTGAAATCGCAAAGACTAACCCGGAAGGAATTAAACTTTTTAGTTGCCAGAGATATTATTTAATATCCACTACACGCGCGAAGCCTACCCGGAAAGAAATTAATTTTTTATTAGGTGTGACTCAACGTAGACGTAATAGTTGCAATACAACGCAGCTAAATAACAATTGTAGAATAAATAACAAAAGTAATAAAATAAATAATAAATAATGAAAAAGAAACCGAATAAATAATAATCCTGCGAGTTGGTATGCTACATAGCCTTAACCCTAACCCAAAGCACGCCTCGGACACGTCAGGTCACTTAAAATTCAGGAAAGGAATCCGTTCCATCCACATACATGGTACACTTAAATTCGATGAAAGCAAATGTAATGAAAAAGCAGAAGTCCGTATTCCGCGAAGAGCATCGATATCGCTTCCCAGGGGTGACATGGGGGAGGCAACGTCCTCGCTTTTGTTACTATAAAAATGGTCCCTGACAGCCAAGTCACACATAAGGCACCTACTTGTTGGTGCGTTGTTCGGATCGGCGAAGTGTCCGTGATCACACAGTCTGCGAATTTGTTTCTCCTCTTTCAACGTACGAGATCTACAGAATCCCTTCCGCGATAGGGAGGATAATTCGTGTGCCTAAACGCGTAATTCATAAGTCCTTGGGTCAGAGGAAAGGCTTAGAGAGTACCAATTTTCCCTGGAATAGGTAAGATTCGACGGGGTCGGTTGCCTCTTGGAGATTCGCGCGCACTTTGTGTACCGATATCTCGACGCGGCCCACACCCTTTGCTCCAATGAGGCTGACAACGAGAGAAATTCTACCGGTTCTACTGACTCTATTGCTCTCCTTGGCGTTCTTTCGCGTGAGTGCCACAATTTCGCCTGAGGAGCTCGAGAAGTTGCGGGAAGAGGCCCGGGAGAATTTACAAAAGGTTCGTCATTAGGCTTAAGTAAAAAGGTAGCGCGTGTGGTGGATACGAGGGAGTGACTTACTCGAGGATAACTTGGGAACTGTGATGAAGTTGTTACAGAGTCTTGAGATCCATAGATCTGAATATACGAATATGCCGCCGCCTTTGCCCCCGGAATTCATGACAAAATTTTATAAGGAAGTCGTCGACGACGTTACTGGGCAGACGCTGAAACCGTATCTCTACAATTCCAACATGCTGCGCAGCTACTACCAGACACGTGAGTTTTTAGGCACGACCGTAAAGGGAGTGACTTATGCAATTGCTATCCTGAAAACCGTTCGTGTGTGTGTGTGTGTGTGTGTGGCGAAAATGGCGGCAAATTCAAATTTCGAATAAAATTTAATTTTGCCGCTATTTCTAAACGGCTAAAGATAACGATACATAAAGTTTCCTGGAACCAAATCGATATATACTCAAAGTACATGCCAAATTTTGTCCGAATCCGTTCAGCCGTTTCGCCGGAATAGTGGACTAATGGATTAATGAATTTTTCACTATTTCCATTCGTCCAGTATTCCGGCCAAACGGAGCCTGCTTGGCTGCACATTTTGTCCATTGGGATTTGGGCTCCCATTAGGGATAATTGCAGCGATCTGGGGTCGCCACGAAGTGACCATTTTCCACAGACCAGAGCAATAAATGGGGGTCGCTCGTTTGTCCGCGGGACGCACTTTCAATGGGTGGTGCCCCCCTGCGAAGTTTCGACAGGACGAGGATCAGGGTGAAAATCAAAAGATCGCGGCCAACGAGCTTAGAAAAAGCAGCACCCGGTGCTCCGACAGTTTCGCTTCCGTTCCTTTTCTCCGTGGTCACTGAATTATCTGTACAATTGTTCCATTTGTGAATTACCTTGTTCGTTTCGTCGTGGATAAATAAGGCCTTGTTTGTTGCATCGGAGCTTCCAAAATGAAAGAGTCGTTGCCCCAAACTGTCGAAAAAGCTGGCATGGCATATAAAAATTGTCCAGATGACAACAAGACATTCGCTTATGACTCCTAACCTCGGAGCACGAGGATGAAGAAAATGATAAGCAAAACAGTTTCTCGTGAAGATAAACGAAAGGAGTCTTCTACTTTGTCAACTCGGCGAAGCTCTTAATAAGCAGCAAGATAGAATCAATACTTTATCCTACGATCTACGTACGCTCATTATCCCGTGCACTGTAAGTGCAATGTCGCATTTAAAAGTTTTCAAGAGTGCCATCCACGTGGGAGATAAGATCGCAGGGAGACTGGGCAGAATGGTAAGAGATTACTTCGAATAACGAATTACGATTGGATCGAGCAAACGTCCCATTAACGATAATGTGTACCTACCTCGGCCATTATTTTCGTTAGTATCAAAGAGTTTGGAGAACGAATGCCTCGCTTTTCCTTAAGAACGATAATTACGATCATTTCATCGGGCAAGATTCTTGCGAATCTGTAACGGATACTTCATAAAGCGGGGTTAGCAACGTATCCGTATCTTCGACAAAGGAGTTAACCGAATAAATCGGGCCCGCGCGTATCGTCCGAATGACAAATCGTATGAAACCGCCAATTAGGCAGCTGCTGGAAAGAATGACGTAGCAGTGGAGGAGAGGCGAAGGGTTGCTCGCGCGCGCGCTCAATGCACGCGCTTAAGGCCGATGGGGCGCGTGCGACCACATCCTATGCAATTTTTGTCACGGTGGTTATTTTCTTTCGTTCGTCGGCCGCCCACGAGCCACAACGAGGATGGGGGTGGCTGACGGGAGAAAAAAGGGGAAGGAAATTACCTTGAATACCGGTAACCGCAACCACTGGCGAGCAACGAAAATCCGAAGGGGGTAATGCCGATTGTTAACCGGTCGGCGGGGGCTTAATAACACGGTGTGAACAACAGAAATCCTGAATAAAATGACGATCAGCCTTGGTCACGATATCACCGGCAACGAAATGAATCCGTTGAATCGTGACTTGAAAAGTATATTCTTCTTGCCCTTGTCCCGTATCGAACGATAACAGTAACGGAAGATTTTTACGAAACACATGTCTCATATAAAATATGCGTAAATATTTAAAGGAATGAAACGTGCGTTCTGAAAGAAATTTTCGACATGATTGTCTCGAGACGTCTGGGTATTGGAGCACGGGTGGTTATTTATCGCCTTTTAGCCAATCCTTTAATCAGAGAGCCGTAATTTTTCGCAAAATTGAGCTCCGTTGTCGATGGGTAACGTGATCACGATGGTCGTATAAACTAACGCTTATCTTAATCCATATATTCGTCACTACAATCGAACATGTAAAGCATCTGATATCGGGCCGATTTATTGATTACGTGGTAGAAGGGCGTATTGAATGGATAATAGAAACATTTTGACCCTACTGTCTTATCCACCAAATAGGACGATATTAGTAATTAATGATATTTCAATATCTTCCAGTTCGCCGATATAATGCATCTAGAGACTCTCACTTGTTAGCGACAAAGACAAGATTGTGGAGAAGTGCTCCATTCTCTGTAATCCGGATCTAAGGAACCATAAACTCTATTTACTTTACCACCTGAAAATACATAATACACCGACCTATCGAATACCAACCTATTCTCTCGAAATTTCTTCTCTGGATTTCGTCAACTCTATACTAGCATCTGATCGAAATTTCGCCTGCAAGCCGCAGATAAAAATAAAGCATATGTACACATCGCACCAGAAGTTTAAACGGCTCGACCCATAAATCGTAATCGTCGACTTTGGAACATTCCATATGAAATCATCCGGGACCCTCGCACACTCGTGTCTCTACCCATCAGGACAGATCCTCACTCGTGCGTTCTAACGACTTCGTCGAGAGCGGCCGTGCTCGGAAATCTAAGAGCTGAAATCGGTAACGGGGAAAAAGGGACGAATTACCGTGGAAAGTGTCAAGGTAGAATACGGGAAAGTCCGAGTGTTATCACGGCAGGAATCGCTCGCGATAATTACGTAGGGCCATTGGCAGTGCGTCGCTCTGATTCGTCGATGGCGGTGCATGAGATTAGTGCGATATCCTATCCGTATCTAGTCGAGCGAATACGGTGCAGATAGTAAGGAAGCGGCCAATGAGAAAGAGAGAAGAAAGGATGTGGTACCGGAGTAGAGGACGTTGTCGTCGTGTGCTCGTGCCGTGGGTGTCGTCGTTCTCGTCATTATCGTCACCACCGTCAACGACTTCCACCTTCTCGTCTATATATTAATAGCTGGACTGGCCGTTCTCTCGTTTTTCAGTTTCTCCGTGCCCCACGTCGTATCGATACCGTCCTCGGACGGACGAACAGAGAGACGACGAGCCGCGAAGGGCGCCAAAATTTTCGCGAGGTGCCCTCACGTGGACACGGGGCTGGAAATTGAGTGTTTGGAAAATTAGTGGAATGTGTTAGTCGGGAGTTTTTCGATCAGAGTGATCGGGTGCACGAGAGAGAGAGAGAGAGAGAGAGAGAGAGAGAGAGAGAGAGAGAGAGAGAGAAAAGGAGAGGACTTAAGTAAACGGTGGTTTCTAGCTATATTTGTTACACGTGTCGTGTTATTACGAAATAACTTAGAAAGTTAGTGCAAAAGGGTTGAAGATGAGAGTGAAGCGTGCGGGATTGATCTTTGTGGTGCTCGTGGCGGAAGGTAAGATTCGTTTTGAAATTCGTGCGCGGATAAGACTAGGTTGTTATTCGATGCGCGTAAATAGGAGGACTAGGGGCTTTGTAGAGTTAGAGAAACCTTAGTTTTAGTTTATACATTTGCGATAAATATGTCGTCTTTGCATTAAGTCCCGTAGAGTTAAACACTGAGCGGTGGAATTGTATTTTTTACTGGCTCGAACAGTGAAAGTTTGTTTGACAGAATAGTTTCATTAAGTTTCGACTGTTACTTCGACAGTTGATCGTGTAAAATTCAACGTACAACGATGTCGTATGCGTCTTCGTATTCATTAGCATATATTACACACTTGAAACTTTTTCTTAACGATTATCTTTACGTCCGTAGTTGCTGCATACGTTCACGATGGCGAAGAATGGCGGATCGATAGAGGGCAGGAAAGTAGCGAAAGAAATTCACCTGCACACGTCTCTGACAAGCGCACAGCTGCGGAAGATCCGATTTCGTTCCAACAACGGATATCTAATAATGTATCCACGGAAGAAGATTCATCGGAGGAACTGGAAACAGATGCGCAAAACTATAATGAATTACCTGTAGTAACTCCAAAGAACAAAATTCCAACGGTCCTCTATCCATTAAAATTTCTCCGCACGGAGATTCCGAGCTACGATTCAAATTCGACAGATAAGTTGACAACTCTTGGGGAATATTCCACGATGCCGACTGTTACGACAAACGAATTCACAGCATCGTTAACGACGCAAGAGGAAACCAATAACCACAAAAGCAATTTAAATGTAACTTCGAAATCTGCGCTAGTACGTTCGGTGATGTACTCGGCCGCAATGCCGCAACTTGCCTCGGATACTTCAGAAAAGTCTACATCCACGAGCACTGGTGAATTTATTGAGAAAACCACGACAACTTTCACGATTGAAAATAATCGGTCCGGTATTATTGTGGAGACAACGACTACGTCAGTGATGAAAGTTTGCAACGAGGCTAGTCAAACGGACGATGCTATTACCGGTGATTGTTCAAATTTATCGGGAATTATTGCATCGCCAAAGTCGGCAGAAAAGACGATTTCTCCTTCTTCTTCTGCGAGAGAAGCTGTGATTTCAGATAAATCTACTTTAAGCACAAGTACTTCGCCCACACCACCATTGCCCGCTGATGCACCCACGACGACTACACCGAAAACAACAACGTCGGAGCAGCCCACGGAAACTTCTACTTTGACAACAACAACGGAGTCTACTACAGTGCAGACTACTACAGTGTCGTCTACAACAGTGCAGTCTACGACAGTATCAACAACTCCTACTACAATTGAGACGACAACGCCTACAATTGCGTCTAGTAACACGTCTAGCACAACAGATTTAATTACTACTATTTCCACGGAGAATACAACAGCTTCAAAGACCACCCCAGTAAATGTTTCTTCCACATCTGTTGTTACGACACCTAGTCTCAGTACAGAAACAAAGAGTAGTACCACAGAATCGGATACAACAACGATAACAACATCAAGTACATCGTCAACCACAGTTAATACCCCGAGTATAACGACAGAAGATATTACTACTACTACGGATGGTGAAACGGATACTATGACAGAAACTGCGAGAGAAAGTACTCCGACGATGACAACGGCCACTGAAACTATCTCAACCACGAATTCTACAGATTCGACTACTACAGAGATAACTGGTACACACTCGAAGTCTACAGAGTCAACTTCTACGGAGTCGACTACTACAAGTTCGAATTCTACGGAATGGACTACCACAAGTTCGAGTTCTACGGAGCCGACTACTACAAGTTCGAGTTCTACGGAGCCGACTACTACAAGTTCGAGTTCTACGAAGCCGACTACCACAAGTTCGAGTTCCATTGAAACTACTACCACAAGTTCGAGTTCTACGGAGTCGACTACCACAAGTTCGAGTTCTACAGAGTCAATCGATAAAAGTACCACTATCACAGAGTCTACCATTACCGAGGCAAATGCAACGGACTCGACTGTAACGGTAACACCAAGTTCAACACTAGACCCTAGCAACAGCACGGCAAACGATTCTACCACGACCACTAGTAGCTCCGATGGCACCACTCCTAATGGTTCTAGTTCCGACATTTCATCAAGCTCAGTGGGCATAACATCGTCCATAGGATTGACCACCGGAGAAGAGACAGAAACGACAAATTTTACAGTAACAATTACTAACGCCACAGCTAGTACGGTAATTTCTGAAGATCCAAGTACTTCTGCTATCACTACCATTAAGCCGGCTACATCAAAGCCCATCGAGGGTTTCACTTTTCAAATATTCGATCCTACCACAGGAATACCTTGCATTTTATTTAATGCGTCGATCAGCGTGAAAGTTCTATACACGAAGAAGGATTCGTCGGTGAGTGTCTTTTTAGTAGAGCGTCTTCTCTTAGTAATGCTGATTATAGTAAAATGTGTACTTCGGGATACTTAAGGGGGGAAATACCTTTATGAGTTTTTCTTAAAGAGAACGTTCTGTTTAACCCGTTTGAAACCCTGGGTATTAACTATTATTAGTTTCTAGTATTACAAAGTATTTTTTTGATTAGAATATTTAGAAATGGCGAAATTATGACACTGTCTCTTAGCAAGCTTGTGGCAAGAGTTGTCAAACGGCGTAAGCTGTAGCCTCTGCTGTATTGATCTGACACAATCTTGAACCAAATTTTTTGTTTTATTAGCATTCATATGATGTGCTTGAGTTTAAAAAAACGATAAAAAGAATCAAAGTTAGAGAAGCGGCATGCTTTTAAAAAACAATTTGAATATGGCACAAATATTTTCATTATCTTGCACCCAATAAAATGACTTACTTTGGAGGATCTAAATGTATTTTCCCCCCTTAAGACCAAAAGTTCTTACTAGATTATACCATGGAAACAAAGCCGAAATTAGGTTTCAGGTTCTTCATGCAATTTGTAACTTCAGGTAGAGCACGTGAGTTTGAAAGTACCAAGCACGGTGGTACCTACGGGAATGTGCGACGAGAAAACTTCCGCTATGGCATTGGTTTGGACAGAAAGTGCGAAGGAAAAATCGGGAAATGTTCCGAACAGAATTAATTTTGCGTTCGTCAGCGACGGCTCCACGTTCTCCATCGACTATGCGGAAGTTGATATTTACGCGGACGCAAGAAACTTTCCGGACGCCGAAAGTGAGTACTGCGGATATTGCAAAATCTCATAAAAAATTGTTTATCGTAAACACATGCTTTGCGTCTTTAACAAAGAGACTGTCTTTTTCAAACGCAGCTACCAGATTGATGGAAAGTACGGCGACCGGGCTTGGCTTGTTTGCTGCTTCTGTAAAGAACGGACTTTATAGGTGTAGTCTCGAAACATCCATACATGGTAGCGATGTGATCGATTCCATCGTGATGTCGGACGTTTCGCTTATTGCTTTCAATAAGGATCCCACCGTTTCCTCGAGAACAGGTAAAAGAACAGAAATGATTATTTTTACATCGTACACTTCTATTCATAAGCCCATTCCAGGCAACTATCTTCCTTTATTCTTATTTTAACGCGTATTAAATACGAAAAAATGATTTCTCTTATTTTCAGAGGAAGATTGTGTCGCTCAAGCAACGGTGAACGTCGGTGCGATCGCCGGTGGAGTTTTAGGTGGATTAACCATCCTTGGAATCGTAGGAGGCCTCGTCTGGCGACGAGTGAGGCGCACCAGCATGAGATCCGATATACCTTGAAGTAACAAACTACCTCAATGTACAGAAAATATGTTTATTCCGCATGCGCCGCGCCCATTTGCGCGATTCGGTAACTTATTCCAAGTGACGTTCTCGTGATGATACGAGGGAACAGGTGCTGCGCGTAGCAATTGTTTTGTAAATAGATAGTATTCATAGTGTTACCTGTAGAATTGTTTTTACAATTTTATTAGAATTCTTTTTCAAATCTTTCAGTTCTGTTATTATAGTTACCAGAGAACTGGTATATGAACAAATTCGTTAAATTTGGACCAATAAATATCCAAAAGAATAACCCTTCCAATTCATTCGAAAAGGTGTCCGAGGAAGTAAAGTATAAATGGCAAGTAGGCATTACGGATATTTTTGTTCTTCGTAGATTTTGTATTCTCTTCAAAATATCATAGCTAATCGTATGAAGATTTTGTCTTATTCCACAAAGTTGGGCACGGAACAGTCGCATGGCGCCAATCGGCAGCCCGTGCTCGCACATGACGCTGGGAAAATTTCTTCTTTAATTAGTCACCCTTCGAGCGAAATAATTCGATGCTTCGACTACCCCCCGTCACGGTTACGCCCACCATCATTACCTCATTACGCGTTAAACTTTACCATTTATGGCGTCATCTGCGCCATCGTGTGAATACGATCGTCCCTAGCGCATATGCCGGCACACTCTTGTGGATTAGGACATGAGAATCTTGAAAAAATTGTTGTAGACAAAATTGTTTTTGTCAACAATTTGTCAACATTTTTTCAACAATTTGCCATCTAAGCGTGATTCGATATGAATATACGAATATTCACTATCGACATGGGCTGTACAAAGGACCAGTACAACAGTTTGACAAGCTGTTATTCCATTGTCACCCTCTTACGAGAAGCACCCAGGCACCCGCGATTGCGACTGATAATTGTATGCGCGCGTTTAACAAAAAAAATTCTGCAAGGTGTACGATCCACCGAGTGGCGTCCAACGATGCAAAAAAGTGTTTATCTTCGACAGGGAAGCTCATGCGCTACCGTGTAGCGGGGGTGTGTAAAGGATATCGTATATCATGACGATCTTGGCAGGAGAATCGTGAGCATAAAACTGGCCGGTTACACCCCCCGTTTAACACCTGGATACATCCGCATCGTGCAACGGACAGATGTCACGAAAAAAATCCACGACTATCTACATATCAATTGTCTCCCCTAGGAATTCATTCTATCACTCGGTGATGCCGCTTCACCGTTTGCGGAATCGTGCGTGCACATTCGTTTCCTTATTTCTTCATTAGCCCGCCGTGGGAACGAGGGAGTGCCCTCGCGACGAAGGCTGTAAATTACGTTTTTTTCCATTAAATTTGAAAACACGATATCTTCTTCCGGTTCGTGTTCCGCTTCGTGGAAGGCTCGTTGCTTGTCTATGATTTAGAGTTCAACGTGTCGATGCGCTTACGCTAATTTTTTTGGTAACAGTTATTATGAGGAGTAGGTGCGCGCGATAACTCGCATGTTTACAATTTCCCATGGTAATGTGTGCAATTAGTTGCGCTTCGCGGATGACCGATCGGCCTCGAAGGCAATTAGCGGTTATTATGTTATCGTTCGTTCCCCCGGACCGTTCACCGTCCATGGTACGCAGGTAGAATCTGAAATTCAACGGAATATCGGCGAACGGGTACCGTTACGGGATTTCGCACGAATTCTTATTCCTCGTTTGCATCGCAAAGGCGTGAAACGGGAGAATACAAACTGGTGAGAATCGAGCAAGCAATTTGTCAAATGCTGATCGTTCGCGTATTTATCATTGCCACGCGAGTGTAACACGGTATCGAGAACAAATTTGATTTTTTTCTTTCGTCCTTTTCGAACATCTCGAAAAATAGCTATCGGCAAAATTGATAGGATTCTGCTTGTGTCTCTATTCTAGATGTAGACACAAGTTCATGCATCTTCAATAATAACAAACAAATTGTCTTTCTCTATGTAGCTTTCCCGTTTTACAAGAATAAATAATCGGTGCTGACGCAGTCGGCCCTAGATACATAAAATTGATCGGACTGCAGGATACCTGGATGGGTTCATACGCGTCAGCTGTTCGAGGGTTGTCCCTTTAAACTTTAAAGGTCCTCGAAACCCTATTATGCACCTCGTGGTACCTCCTCGGCTCAGGCAGCCACGACGGTGTCCTGCAGAATGGCGTAAGCCACGGAAACTGCTCCGTAGACGTCCCACCTTTCCATTAAGCGTCGTCGAGTTCACGGGAAAGGTAGGGTGGAGCGATTTTTCGAAGGACCTTCTCGAGGGTGGCAAGTGTACCTTTTACGCCCATTGTAGCCCCGAGCCTGCCAGGTACCTTTAAATTGTCCTATGACGGTGAGTCTCAACCGCCAAAATTTTCTTCCTCCGAAGTCTCCGCGACTCTTGCACCGTTACAAAGTGTAAATATCGTGCCTTCTTTCCGTAACACATTGAGAGTCGTTCTGAAGTAATTTACTGTTGCAGAAATTTGCGTTCAGTTGCTCATATTTGTGCGCCAGATAAATTGCTTTTCTTAAAAGATCATTTTTAACTTGGTTCCAAGCGGTGTCTGTATTTTTTCGAGCACATCACCTATCTTGATATCAGGACTTTCGTAATGCTTCTTTACATTCTCTTATTATTATTTCGCAGGAGCTTGCCCCAGAAAAATCGTGCTATCTACGTTTATCTTTTAGCAGGCCCCTTTTAAAGGTGATTCTCTCGAACGTGTTTCATGCGAGTCAGCGAGCTAACGATGTAAATTCACTGCTTGGAGAGAGGGCATCGGAGAGCGTAGAATTTAAAACAGAAGAGTCCTCGACTCGAACCGAATCGAGCGCCTGTACCCTCGTCGATCTCGGTCCTTCGCGTTGTCTAAACGGAAGGATCTTAGGAGCCGATAAATCTTGGGGGACTGCGCAGGACCAGGCACGCGTGCCAGAAGGATACGCCACGTGGCTCCTTCTTCCTTCTAAGAAACGATTTGTGCTCGCCGGTTCGCCCACCCTTCGACGTACCTTGTTTTCGTTCCACCGAGACTTTTCTCCTTCTCCGGGATCCTAGACGAGGTGGGAGTAAGTACCAGCCAAGGTACGATGGACGAAGAAAGTTACGTTTACGAAAGCAAAAATTCGAATCGTCGTATCGGAGAAGCAATGAGCTTATGCGTTGAAGCGAATTTATCAAATATCGAGGAATTATGCCATCCAACGCGAATTTTCCAATAATCGGATAATAATTATGAGAACGATTAGCACGGTATATAATTTCGCAGAGTTATCAAGTGTCAAAGGATACTTTATTGGCAGCGAATTAATTTTCACTTTTCTTCAAGGGCCCCTATTGAAAGCAGCTCATATGGAAACATTAATAAATCGGATAATGGACATAGTTAATGGACGGCGGATATTCAGAAAGGACAGCGTTAAAACACTTTGAGAATATAATTTACAAGTGCTTGGCCACCCCTCTCGTCCAGCACCAACCGAAAACTTTCGAATCTCTCGGCACGCACATTCGTCGTCTTCCTTCTCATTTCGTCTTCCCTTTCAAGGAGGCAGCGCCGAGCCACAAGACGTTTCGGAAGTATGAGGGCGCAGATGGGATTGTGTTTAATGAAGTTTGGCTCGAGTTGCACCTGCCACTTTCGAGGCATCTCGGACCGGGCGGCACGACGGCCGTTACGACGCCCTGAGCACCGGCCCAAGAATTGGCGGGAATCGCATTCTCAGGAGTCTGTGAACATTTTCCTACGCCTCCACACACAGTTTTCCCGCCAACAGGTACGCGTAGAAGAATCTCAGGTCGCCCACCTTGCATTCGTCGTGAAGCAATTAACAGCAAAATGTAACGATGATATTGATTAAGTAGGCATGTTAAACAGTGCTAGGAAGCAGAATGTGGAAAATAACAAAAGATCGTTGAAGACCGATCTGAAGGATAAATAATCTTCCAGAAGATTTTGGTTGCAATTGTTAATACGAATTATTTCTTTTGATCGAATGATCATCGAATATTGAAACGTGCATAAAAATAACCATCTACCTACTATGCAGAGTGATCCATATATGACGATAACCACGGGACCGGGGTGAAGTGGTACAGTTCGATAGCATATTCATTTACTTTCGTATATTTCGAATTAGAATCGATACTTTGAGATATAGGATGTTACGGATAGACATATTCGAGGATTGTTCGATATGTCTTTAAATATAATCTTTTACACAAACCTTGCGACGATATTTTGTACAACGAAAAAAGTAAAATTCAGTTACGATACCGTATGCGGTGGAACAAGGCGCTTTTATCATTGCGGCACACTACCGCAAAAAAGGAGTAAAAAGTCTAACATTTATGTAGAACGATATAAATAATCCTTCGTAACAACGAATATAACCATGTATTGAAATAATTTGTGGGTCACGTGGGTATCATATAATATCCTAGATCAGTGGTTCTTAACCTTTTCAAAGTCACGGAGCACTTATGATCAGAAAAATAATTTGCGGAACACCAACATTATTAAGACAGTTAAAATCATAAAACTAACAAAATAAGGTGTGTTAAAGCCCAAATTATGGCATTTTTACATTGACGCTTTCATAATTTCGCGGAACACCGGTTAAGAACCACTGTCCTAGATGGATCAATCCGTAGATATCCACCGTCTAAGAGCGCTGCTCTCCACCAATGGCACGAGTCCATCCCAAGTCCGCGTTTCGATAATCTTTCCTTTTTTTTTCACCGTGCTTTCCAATTAGGAAGACCGCCGCGTTCCTCTCTCGAAAGTAAGCGAAGCCCGTGGTGCGGCCACGTGCGATCGAATTTCTTCGACGACGGTGCGCGAGCCGACGAGACGATCTGTTTCCGTGGGTCGTCCGGGTCCTCGCTTTTTCCGATCGAGAGGACGTGTCCTTCCTGTTCCTCCCCCGAGGGGCTCCTCCTCGGAGAAACTTGAGAACCCGTCGTAGGTTACGTCAGAATGGCGGAAGGGATCGGCGGGCTTTCTTGCGGCGACGATTTAATTACTCCCCGACATCTGGCTGTGCCTTACGAAATTTTGTGCTCGAGAGTCTTAGGAAAAAAAAGTGTGTGGAACGCGTACGTAAAGGCGGAAGGGAGCCGAGCGACCGTTAGAATGACGCGTAAGTACCTAATCGAGGTTACGTTCACGATTACGATACAGCAAGCAGCTGAATGTCGGGGGTACCTTCTTAGTTCTTTCGGACCTTGAGCGGTGCCTGGAAATATCTAGAGATATATCACTTAAGACGTATTGTATCTGGATACGAATTCACGGTTGTTTAAAGTTTCCCAAACGGAGATATAATAAATGACACAAATTGTAGAACATTGTTTTAGGATTTGGTAAGATTTGCGGATGGACAGCATTATTTTTAGGAATAAGGTAAAATTGAACATGGATACATTTTTCAAGAGAGAGGGAGAGAGAGAGAGAGAGAGAGAGAGAGAGAGACGGAGAGAGAGAGAACTAGTTTGCTCTACCGCGTCTAGACAGCCCCGCAATTATTTTACCATCTCGAGGGTAAAATTTTTCTTCCTTCGTCGTGTCCTGTGCTCGGACGAGTCACGAGAGTTTTGCCTCTCTAGGATGCTGGCGCATGGCAGCCTGTGCCCGAGGCCTGCCATCCGTTAACCTACGCGAAAGGTCCTGCTCCTGTTTGCGGCGATTTAATTACCTCGGGCATCTGGCGATCCTGACGTTCTCCGAAGGAATTCTTTTTCCTTTCATTCTCTTCGTCTTCCTTTTTCCCTCTCGACGCGCCCTCCACCCACTATCCTCGAACCTCGACACGACCGCACACTTATTTGCCAGCCCAGGCCCTTCGATTCTCGGAAGGCACGTGGGTTTTCGAGCCGTGCAAGTCAAGCGTAAGTGACGATACACGTATTTACACAACGAGGATTTAATTCGTACGGAATAACCAATCTCGCAAATTCTCCGGATCTGTGGAACGATACCTGAATGAAAAACATCGTTTCTCTATAACCTATTACTGTTATTTCATCTCGCAGATGAAAATACATTAGTGTCGTTAATCTACAGACCGAGGTGTTATAAATTTCACGAGACGAAGCTGACGAGGGTAGTCCTACCAGGGTGCATTTTTCGAAACATTTCCCACTTCCACGTTTTTCACTTTAAAGGGTGCGAAAGTTCGTTGTGCGACTACCGGCCAAGGATCCCCGGAACTTTAAATATTCCCGTGAGCTTCTCTTTCACCAAAAGCGGAGAACAGCTGTTCCACCCCCTCCAGAGCGTCTCTTCGTGAGATCTAGCTAGCATTCAGCTATCTGAACGGACTATCGGAGTGCGGAGGAGGTGGTGGGTTCAAGAGGGCAACGTAGAGGAAAGGAGAAGAGAAGGTAGGCCAGGAGCAGCTGGGATGGTTTCTCTCCCTGCAAGAGGAGAGGAGAGAAAGAGAGAGAGAGAGAGAGAAGAGGAGAACGAGAGAAGAAGGAAGAGATTCGAAGAGCTCCTGTCACGCCTTCCACCCGCATTGTTCGGGACTGCCGACATACCGGTCGTCCGTCTACGAAAGAACGTTCTCTGCGCCAGAAAATCGCTTTGACGATCTGTTTAAGCAAAAAGAAAAGGAAGGTTGGAGGCCCAATGTTCCACAAAGTCGGTCTATTTATCCAACAATTGTGTTACTCCTTAATTGTAATGGCGCATTGAAAAATGTCTCGAAATTTTTATCTCTGATTTTCCTCTGATCTTTAACTTCCTTCGAGAGAAATAAACGAGATACCTGCAGGATGCAGAGGAACCGTTAAATTTATTAGGAGGAATGTGTTCTCGCATCGTCCATTTAAAGATCGGCGGAAGAACGTTGATCCTACTCCGAGCAAAGTACATCCGAAGAGGGATAATTTTCACCGATCGATTTCCGTTTTTCCCATTGCCCCCTCGAGTTCCTCCGAGAAGGAGAGTGAGGACTAAAAGAGAGCTCGGAGGAAGGCGGCACGCACGAATACCTACACGCCGGGTGGCAAGGGCACATCCTGTGCTAAACGCTCCTTTCCGTTTTCCCTCGACACGCACGATTTTTAAGCCCCGGATAAACTGGCTAGATTGCTCGCTCGTTTGCTCGTTCGGCGTGTCGATCGAGAGACGAGACGAGGGATGGTACTACGGTGAAACGCAAAAAGGGAGAAAATGATATTAAAAAGAGAAGAGAAAGAATCCAAAGAAATTCACACGGAAATGCAATAAGAGTAACGTCCCGTCGAAGCTACCTGTCGAATCTCGAGTCTTTCCAGCTCGAGTGAAAGATTTACAACCGAGGAACGCGCAAAGGCAACGCGAGCGTGAAACGTAAACGCGAGAGAATACGGTGAGAACGAACCTCGTCGAGAAACATGTTGCGAGCAAGGGTGTCGAGGACGGGACGCGTGCTGTTTACGAGCGATCGTGCACGAAATTCCAAAATTTCGGGAGCATCTGCATTCGCGCAGCTGGCCGCGAGCCACCCCTTTTTCTCTTGTTCTGGCTCCACGCGCGTTCCGTCAGCTCGCTCTCGCGACAGACACGGACGCGGGGTACACCAACGAGTTTCCATCTGAAAACGAGAAAAACCATCGCCTCGTGAATAATAAGAGTCCTCGGAGCGCCTAGGTAGGTACCGTCAGTGGCCAAGTTGGTAGGTAGCCGGCCTTATTGTCGTACGCCAAGCGAGCAGGTAGGGGACCAAGGCGAAGGGATTGATCGTAAGAAGCGGTAGGGGTGGTCGATTCGTCGAGGATCCTGGAAAGGACGTGAAACGACGAGTTTGCGGAAGGAATCGGTAATCGTGCCTGAAGAGTGAAGGCGGAGCGGCGGCGGAAGCGTCCCTGGGCGGTGAGTCTTTGATGCGGGAGATTGTAAAAGAAACTTACAGGAAATACCATAACTCGCGGGTGAAGGGTAAATCGGTGGTGGTAAAGGACGCGACGAGTCCTTTGATTTTACAGGTTTGGTAATTCGAATTATCGAGGATCGAGGAGTAACGAAGAAGGACGAGGAAATAATGAAACGCATTCCAGGCCAAGATCGTGCTTGCCTGCTTAGGTATCGAAGGCTTAAGCGCGACGAGTCACCGGGTCCAGTCGCATTTAACGAAACAACTGATAAATCCTGGAGTTTCCGAGATGAGGAAAAAAAGCAAGCGGAAGGAAGTACCCACGAGGGCCTAAGCGAGCAGATGACCAAACACGCGCGCGAGAGTGTAGGACCGTATATCGGATTTCCGCGTAAAGGGGACGCGCCCACGCTCGAAGGGGACCCACGCGAACCAGAGGATTCTGTTTGTTTTTCGGCGTCTCTGTGTTCCTAAGGGCATGGGGCCGCGCGCACGTGGAAAAGCCAGCTTTGTTTTCTTACGAGCACTTTCGAGGGGTACCTGGACGAGACTACAGGTGATTGCAACAAACACGAGCCTTTTTCTGTTAGATCACCCCGCCACGTTTCCCCTCGCTTCCACCCTAGCACACCTTCCTTTTTTCCTCCATCGTCTCTCCTGCACCTTCTCGTCTCCTTCTCTCGTTCTCTCCCTTCTTCTCGTCCTCCTATCTACTCTCCTCGTAGAGAAGCCGCATCGAGAATTCTCGTGAACCGTCCGCCTGCATTGTTCTCTCCTTTGCGCATCCGAGATCCTTCGATAACGAATTCAATAAGTTGCCATTCAAATGAACGAGCCTGGACAGAAGGAGGCAGACCGCACGGTGGCCACTGAATTGTGCAACGATTACGTACGCGATCGTCGCCAGGTGCTCGACCCTGTCGGCTAAGTGAGAATGGCAAAGGAAAATAATAAGGCGTAAAGACAATGAGTCGAGGAGCTCGTCGAGCAACCGCGTCGCGGTACGGTGTCTGTCTAATTAATACGCGCGGTACTTGCCACCCTAATTGTCCGTTACGCCGATCGTCATAGATAAACGTCGTTATCTAAACAAAATTTCCGGCAGGGAGATGCGAACGGGGTGGGCGGAGGCGCGGATGAATATGCATGGAATGACAAGTTAAGAGGATCGTGATGGGCCTCGAGTAATGTCATGCACGTTGCTCCGGTGAATTGAATTAAAAAAAAATCACCTATCCTACCCGGCGTTACAAAAAAACCTCGGACGGTTTCTTCGAGCATGGCAAAATCTATTCTATCCACAAACTCTACCCAACGTTCTCGACCTACGATCTTCTTCGGTTCAACCTACCCTCGTAACTCCGAGTAAGAAAATCTGATCTCTGGTAGAAACGTTGCGAGATTCCTTCCAACGTGAATGATCGTAAATTGATTCGACGCTACTTTAATATTCGCTTCCATTTCCTGTCTTACGTTTCAACGTCGAGCCGAAGACCGAGGATAAAATTGATACCTACGTCCAGTACCTGCCAATCGCGTTTTCCGGTCGACCGAAGCCCTCGACTACTGGTAGGAGATCCTCTCGTTACACGGAAGCTCAAAGCGAGCCGCTGCCGGGCGCAGATCGCCTCACCGATTTCGTACAATTTCCGGAAATCCGTCGTCTACAGAAGTGCTCCGCTGCATTGGGCGGAACTTTTGCCAAAAGAACAACGCGCGTACGCGTCGGGCGCTCTTTCGTCTCGCGAGTGTATTGACCGCGCGCGAGAGACGAGCAAGGCTCCTCCGCCGTTCCTCTTCTGCTCCTTTATTTCGCGCATATGCTGCCAGGTGCTTGGTCGGGGAGGACAGGGTCGACCGATCGCCCAAAGGGGTAGAGTTTCGAATTTTTCGTACGTTATTATTCCCGGACGCGTCATCTCGCTCTCTCGCATTCATCGAGTCCCTCGACTCTTCTCCGTTCCTTTCTTCGCTCTCCTCTCGATCCACCTCTCGCATTCTCGTAGGCGTCAGCTGTCGATTGCTCGATTCTTTCTCGACGTCCGACGCGAGACGGCTCGCATTCGGTCGAGAATATCAAACGAGAGGCGGAAGTTATAAGAAACTTCTGAGAAGAATGACAATCGTTTAAGCGTACGCCCGTTCGTTGCGCGCTCCGGGTAAGAGGAGACGAGAAGGGTGGTGCTTATTTTAATTTTGCCGCGCTTATTGCCGATCCTTGCGAGACAATGGTACCCGTGGGAGTCTCGGACCGGAGTTTCGCAGAGTTTCAAGGAAAGGATCAATGGTGGCTTATCTACCCTCCCAATCGGCCAGGCTACTCCTTCGTCGCGGGAACGACGCGATTGACCGCGTTTGTCCTACGGTAAAAATTCGAAACGATCGTTGCACGGACGCGCGCGGCCAAGCGTCGTCTGTTGCCATGCGAGCGCCGGACGGGAGCGCAGGCGCGCGTGTCAGCGAGCGACGGAAATCACCGACAATGTTCCCTCCCCGTCTCGTATCCACGGCCCTTGCCAATATTTAAAAAAGGAGGGTACTCGTTCGCGGAATCGCCGCGAGAGTTCTCGTTACAATATTGCCAATGCAATGTTAGCAGCTCCGAAAGTATGAAAAAAGAAATATCCTCTCCTCGCAGCTGCTCTTCCACCGATAACCGTGAAACGATTTTACAACGATACAGAGTTCTATTCTTCAATCCGAAGCACCCGCTCCGAAATCTAACGTAATTCGTAAACTTTGAAATTTCCACGGGAAAATCAATAGCACGCTTCAATGCTTATTTAGTTTTCGGAACAGGTAATCGCTTCGTCGTTATTTCTAATCTTCGCTCTTTTCTACCTGTGTCACGAAACGAATTTCAACGCTCCATCCGACCTCTCCAGTGCCCTGGTTTCGTAAATTACCCCAGGGTCCCTGCACGGTTCTCGATTAGGCGGCGCAGAGGCATGGAAAATGATGCACGCGGGTGTAATCGTCTTTGGGGTCAGGTTGGGTCGCGATTCGACGTCGCGACGCCATTTACCACATCCTGGTACGTGTGGCACGGCGGGAGATCAGCTTGGGGACCCCTGCGGATCGTTTTCTCCCCGCAGGGTTTTTTTTTTTCGACGATACGCGTGACGTCAGAACGCGCGGTGGGCCTCCCGCGCGTCCCCGTGTGTTCCGGTCCGAGTGGCCGGGACCGGAAGCGGACGGAGGAACTCGATGGGAAGGGAGTGCGTCGAGAACTCGAAATCCCCCACGGATATCGATGCGAGCACGAGGTTCGAGCGGACGAGGAGGAGCGAGGAGGAAATGGACGCTTCCCTCGATAGCGTAACGAGCTGGGACTCCACCGGTAGAACGAAGGAGAGAGAAAGAGAAATAAATCGAGTGACATCAAGAGTGATTTCTTTAGTAGGATAAGTTTCACGGTGGAGATTGGTAGAAAATTAACGACAGATAAGCAGCAGGAATAGAGAAACAGATGAGAATTTTTTTAGAAAAGATTTTATTGCTTTCCTTTGATGGTAACGAAAGAATCGATTAAGTATCGAAGAAGGAATGAAGGATTGGTGTGGAACAAATGGATTGCCGTAGGAAGACGAATAGAAGTATTTCTATTTACATACTTACGTGAAAACGCGTATGGAGTAACTTAATTCGGAACACGAAAAGTGTTACTTCCGATAACTGTGCGCCGTGCACAGTTTCTACGAGAACGCATGCAAAGTATCCTCGACAGAGCGAAAATAGCCTTGGTAAGAACGTTCCATTCTCTTTTGAGCAAAGTGCGATGAAATTTCTGCGTCCTAAATGCAAAACACGAACGGGACGTCTCGTCTTCAGCAATCGTACGTGATCCCACTGGCCCACCGAATCGTCGACGTTCGAACAATTCGCTATTAATAGTGACACCAGCTGATCGACGCTTCGTGAGAAAGCTTCTCTTTCTCTCTTGGTATTCGCTCCCCCTCGGTCTAGCAATCCCATTACAGAAAATCCCGAGAGGCAATCACGAAGCACTGTGGTATAATCGTCACGGCGGCTGATCGCAGTGGTCACGGTGTTTCACCTGTCCTCGGTGCATGCACGCACACATCGAACCTCGAGGTGTTTCCACACGCGTGCACCGTCCTACACTTGGACTCTCACACGCACGCTCCGTTCCTGCCGTCCCGCTTCTGCGCCGCTGTCCTGTAACGGTCGAATTTACCCCCATTGCCGTGACAAAGGTCGCAACGAGAACTCCACTTCTCTCGTTACAATTCCAACGCAGTTTGCAAGCTGCAAGGTGCATTCTGTAACTTTGTGCATGCATTGAAAGCGGTCCATGGCTGCGTCTTTACGCTTCGAAGACCCTTATGCGTCTTCGTGAAGCATTCGACTTCTTCGCCATTTTTTCATTCTCTCATCCCACATGCACGTAATCGAAGTAATAATAATACATCTAAGAATCTTGTAACACGAGGCTTCTAACCTACAAGGACTCGTATCGATATTTTACTGTGCGAGATTCAAAGGCAATGAGGCTGCAAAGAGTATAGAGAACAATATGCGAGAGTCGATGTACAGAAGAAGTAGGTGTACAAAATGTTCGATCAGACGGATGTAACCACGGTACCAGTTTAGATGCGATGAAAAAGAATTTCTCCGGAGATAATCACCGGCGTGTAATTACTGGTCGGTGATACCGCGAGATTCATTCACCGCGATAACGCGACACAATGGCCGAAGTTCTCATTTTCGCAGAATGATATTTAGCAATCAACTCGGTGGCTAACGACTTCGTTCGCGTTTTATTTCTCCAGCTGGACTTACTCGTGCCAAGGTCGTACTTATGCCGAGCATGCGTGCCAAAAGACGACTCGAACGACGCACAGGACTTAGAGGGGAGGAATTTTTTTTAGAGGAATTGGGCCTTGACCTTGACTGATCCTCCATTCCGGCCTGAAGGTACCATAGAAAATGCGCGCCTTCCCCTTCCGTATCGCGTCAGGTTCTGAATGCACTGGCACACCTTGCCGGGTGGAACTACGTATGCCGGTTAAGAAAAAGGGAAGGAGCGTAAAGAACAATGTGCGAGGAAGGATGCATTTCTGATCCTGAGAACATTCTCAATTCACTGGTTCTACGTGGAAAAGGTACCTGGAGTTAAGGATGCGTCGAGATAAATTAATTTATCGAGATTCCTTTCCGTAATGTTTGATCGTAAAAGAAGAGAACAAAGTGTCTTCGATATATTGGCCGATCGCGAAGCACACGGAGATACAAGACAGTTGAACAAAGTATGTAAAAATTGTTCAAGAGTACCACCCCGAATCCATTACAGGGACATCCTGTGAAAGTAATTCTCCTTGTAGAAACGATACCCTCCTACGATCCAATTGAACGTGACGGTGCCTGGCCTGGGCCGATATGCAAATGCACGACAGTAAATTTCGCGCATTCGAAGCGCCAGGAAATTATCGTAAGAGAGGAGGCGATACATTTTATAATTGCCACGAAGTGGAGGGAGAATTCGTGGGTACTGGAGGGTCAATTTTTCTCCTTTCAAACTCGTTTGCCACTTCGCCTCTCGCTACACTCTCTTTCTCCGTAAAGTCCACCTGCTCGGTGTACGATCGTTCCTTTTTTAGTGGATGTGGCTCCCACTCTCGTGCACGCTCACGCCTCTTCCCGCGAAATTTCCTCGAGACGCACGCGCCGATCGTGGCAATTGCCCAACAGGGTGATGCGGTCCAAAAAATGTTGAACCTTCGAAAACACCCTAAATGTCTAAGATCGTTGAATCGTTTGGTCTTCCGCCATCGTCGAGGTGGGATCACGCTCCAAAAAATGATTTACTATCTTCGAAGATACGAAGCTCCCTTGGACCCTAAATTGTCCAGGGAACCCAAACGGATCGCGATGCGCACCAATATACCTACTTTGATGAAGAAGAAAAAATGCTTGTCAAAGGTACGAAACATTCTTCCACCTTAAATTTTCCAGTGAACCCAAATGGATTCGCGATCCTAACACAAATGCTTTTCAAACAAAAAAACCGTCGCGTTCATTCGGCAAGTCCCATAAAAGCAGATCGAGCGCTCCGAACATCAGTTTACTCTCTTCAACAGTATGAAACCCCTTTGGACCTTAAATTGTCCAGTGAGCCCAAATGGATTCGCGATCCTAACACAAATGCTTCTCAAAAAAAACAAACCGTCGCGTTCATTCGGCAAGTCCCATAAAAGCAGATCGAGCGCTCCGAACATCAGTTTACTCTCTTGAACAGTATGAAACTCCTTTGGACCTTAAACTGTCCAGTGAACCTAAATAGATTCGTACTGCTACAACAACTTACCTGCCTTAAGAAAGAAAACTTCGCATTCGTGCTGAAAAATCTCGCGAAAGACGATTGAGCGCTGAAGGGAGATCCCTGAAGTGCGAGAAGGAGTCACGCTGAAGAAATCGTTCGTGGCCGGTATCGCGGCACGCCCGCCCGCCGCGTGGGACGACGACGATACGTCCCGCGATCGTGATCGCTCTATACGGCGTGCTACTTAGAAAAAAGACGATGAGGGGCAGGAGGTGCGGGAGCGGAGGCAGAGAGGTGGACCGCGCACGGCGCCGAAAGAGGATAACACGATGAAGAGAGAAAAGAGGCAGAGGAGGTGGATGAGGAGGAGGAGGAGGAGAAGGAGGTGGAGGTGGAGGTGGAGGTGGTGGTGGTGGAGGGAAAAAGAGAATAAAAGGTACGCTTTATGGCGCGAGCCTCCCGTCCCCAACCCCCGGGCCCGAAATCGCTTAGCATAATCCGTTGGACGTTCCCTCGTGGAAGAGGGAGCGAAAGGGAGGGGGAACGACGAAAAGGAGGACAGGCGGTTGGTGGTTAGAGCGAGAGGCCACTTGGAACGAAGGAGGACGGGAGTATCGAGAAACGCGCGCCATTTTTACTGCGCAGCCGATGCCGCGCACCAATCAGATTTGAATTCGTCCGGTGAGCGGTGGAAGGGCGCACACCGTACACCTCGTGGCTCTCGGAGCAAACGGCGAACTTGAAACTGGCCTCGACGCCTTGAGGAGCTAGTTCAGAACGAGTCTGAGCGTCGTGTGGCGAGGACCCAAGGGGTGAGGATTCGTGCCTTCGGTGGAGACCCTTGGAAACGTTACTTCGAAACTCTTCGATCTGTGGTGGGTGAGAGGGGGAGATTGGTCGGTGCGTCGGAGGAAGATCGGAGTAGAGAACCCGTGAGGTGGAAAATTGAGTTGCCGTCGGCGAGAACGGAATCGTCGTGGAGAGTATCCCAGTGGGAAGTAACGCGAGGTGAGATTGGAAAATTGGACACGGTCGAGGCAAGCTGCTCGGTAGAAGCGTGCAACGCGAATCGCTCGATTCTCATCGCCATAGGCAGAAGCCGAGGTTCCAAGACGTCCGCGTTCAGTGGACGACGACGAGCTAACTCGGAGCAGAATCGCAGAATCCGTCGCGAGTCCTTGCAACTGGATCCACTCGAGGAAAACAAACGAGAATCCTTCGACATGCTGGCAGCCTCGATTTGTCGCGAGGTGCACTTCACCGTGCTGTCCAGCACGACGATGGCCTCGAGAGTGCCCAGGTGCCTCTTCGGGCAGCCAAACTCGCGGGACACCGTCGAGATGCTCCAGGAGGCCCTAGACGCCGAGAGAACGAAATTCGCGAGGAGATGGGGCGTCGATCCCTGCTCCGAGGACAAGGAGAACAATTATCAGAGGAGGGGCCATCACGATCGTAACGAACAGTCGCCTAGAAAGAGGAACAATCCGTACTCCAAGCAGACCAGCATTCACGGTGAGTATTGTGAAAAGAGCGTTTCGACTGGGCGTCCGGGTGCTCGAAGATGCGATGCGAATCGAAGAAACGGGTCGAGTCACCCCGGAGAGGCGGGCTTCTGCTGACTCTGGCGGAATACAAAAAAACATATTGTCGAGTGCTAGATTATAGGTTATGATAGGGGAGAATGAATCGGCTGAAAGGAGCACTTACCGAGCAGCCATTGTACCGAGTGCCTAACTTAAAATTTAAACGATGGAGAAATAGGAGCGATCTCTCGTAAAACAGATGGAACGAGAATCAGTCTCGCGTTAACTATTTGAGCTTCTGCTAATTCGGTGCTAGGTGGACGGCCAGATTAGTAGCCTTCCGAAGAATTCCGCGGACCCGGGACGCTCAACGAATCCTCGTAAAGGCTTCCGCCACAGTAACGTCGTTACCAAGCAAACTCGGAATCCTTTCCTCGCGAGAAACTCGTACTTTCGAGCGCACTCGCGTATCAGGCTCCACGCTAGAGTTTACACCTGCTCGTTAATTGTATCCTCGAGTCTTCTTGTCCCCCTCTCGAAAGCATGCGCGTGAACGATAGCACAGCATAGATAATCCGTTCTTCCGACAATATCGGGACTCTAGAGACCGATGCGCATTCTCCCGTCTATATAAATAACTCGGCCGCGATATTAATAGCGCCCGAGCAAATAGAGTGATTGGGCTCGAGAGTGCTGCAGGTGGAAACTCGCGGGCTTCCCCACAGAAATATTTCCATCGAAATGGACGTATTTCATTGGGAGAGCGATAAGCTCGATAAACTCGTCTGGGGATAAGAGGGCCGTCTCTCTGCTTCTTTCTCTCTCTCTCTCTCTCTCTCTCTCTCACTTTCTTTACTTCTCTTTACTCTTGCTCGCCTCGCTGGAAGAGGAACGTGGAGAGTCTGAGATAAGGCTGACGACGAAGAGAAGGCGAGAGGAGAAAAATGTCGGCGCGCGTGACAATTTTCCGGCCCGTGACGTCGAGGATGCGATGGCTCCGAAACTTTTTGGCGGGAAAGCGGAGATGCCAGACCGAGGAAAGGGAAGCTCGCGCGCAGGCGCAGGCCAGTCGCGTGGCTGGCTCCACCGACCTGTTTTCTCATTCTGGCCTCGCGTCTCTTCTTTCCGTCCCTTCCGCCTCTCCCTCCCTTTTCAGTCACTCTTTCTCTCTCTTTCTCTCTCACTTTATCTCTCTCGCTCTCCTTCTCCTCTCGTCTTCTCCTGGCGCAGGAGAGGTCGTGCCTTATTCCTCCGACTGGACGGCCGGCTTCTCGTCTTACGCCGAGCCTCGAGAAACTTTCGACCCATCGTCGGACTACCGTTTCTTACCGCGCCAAGCCTCGCCCCCGCTCGTTAATCGGCAGTTACTTAGCTCCTCTCATCTCTCTATCCTTTTTCGAGTTGTCCGATTCCTAAACATTCTCCAAATGATCTAATTCGCGTGGCTTTGCTCGACATTAGCGCGCGTTGTAGCTAATAAATGAGCAAGGCTTTTTTCGTACAAAGGAACGAAGCTGATACGCTGTTCGGGATTGTTAAACGCAAGCTCCGATCCAGGATTCCGAGACCTTTGGAATTCGAAGGTCAGAAAATTCTGTAAGGAAGAGTTATCGAGGCGATTTCTCCATGACTCACGGCAATCACGCTGAGAAAGTCTAATGTGCTATGAGTTAATGACTCATCGGCGGGTATCATTACCACCGATACAAAACGGTGGTCGAAACGCACGAAGCTGGAATCTTATCGTTCCAATGTCGTCCAATACCAACGCATTCTTCGGTCTACTCGCGACTAAAATTTGTTTCATTTCGAACGTCCCGCGATAAAATCGTCTAGACCCAAGAATCTATTCATCCTTAAATCATAAGCGGACGGCGATAACTTCTCCATACAGCATCTACAAGTTTCCCCGAAAACTAGAAAATACTTCGTGGAAGATTCTTTGAATTTCCGAGGACCATCGCTGACCTTTACCCCGACAAATCTCGAAATGTTCACCCAAGACTCTTTCAAGGGTATCTCACGCGGTGGCACATTAAAGTAGCTATCTTATTGAGATAGAGCAATGATTTATCAAAGAAAGAGAGTCTCTCGTGACCGTGAAAGTGACATTGAGTACGTCGCGAGGACAAAGAAAGCACGCGAGAGAGTTTTACCAGATCGAATTTAGTCTTCCCTTCCTCTGGTCCTCATCATCGTCGAATGAATCACCCTCGCGAGTCTCTCTCTCTCTTTCTTTCTCTTTCTGATGATTCATAGTCCGCGGTATGTGAAATACCTGAAGAAGAAGGGCCAGGCGTGAGTCATCGAAGGGCCCCAATTTCCAAGGAGTAAGAACGGTGGCGCGTAAACGCATTCCTCGAATACCGTACGAGACTGCCGCGACGCGACGCGTCCTTGAGGTCGCCCCAGTCCGCAGAAAAATGAAGGAGATCACGATGCACAATGGATACTGCTTCGCTTCGACCAGGTGCAAAAATATCTTGCGCGTATAAGAGGCTGGAGAGGAATGTTCGAGCGGAATAAAATCGCCGAAATTCATGTAAATTCTCGTAAATTTTACACGCGTGAGAATAATCCCTCGTGCCAGAGAGAAAGGTGGAGAAAAATTCAATGAACGAGTTCCGTGTCTTACCCTCTCGTATTAATTGGTATCACCAGGGGTAACCGACCGCAAAAATGGGTGTTTCTTCAGGGTGAACTGCCAGAAGAACTAAACAAGGTAGAAACTTGCTATTTGGCATTTTGTTTTAGTATCTTATGGTTCGAAAAATGCGTAAGAAAAGAACAGACGTCGACACGAGTAGACAGTGCAATACGAAACACTATATTCAATAAATAATAATTTCATTAGTATCTGTTCTCTTCTTATGAATTTTCCGAATCCTCACGACACCCTAAAACAAAATGCCAAGAAGCGGGTTCGTAGTTTCCTTAGTTCTCCTGCGGTTAATCCTGAAGAAACTCCTATTTCTGCGACTGGTTATCCCGGTCGTACCCCTTAAGCCTTCCAACGCAAACACGAATACTCGGCTAAAATCCTCGATTCCTCCTCGTATCTCACCCCTCGATCTGCTGCCCTCTCGGGCTCGCGGCGCGAGGAACACGCCATTTTCGCGGATAATTTACAAGAAACGGGGGCAAGTTTCTTGGGCCCCTATGGCGAAGGCGTGGGGCCCTTAGTGGGCCCCCTGAGGAATCAACGGAGCGAGACGCGCCCTTTTCTCCACCGACACCTGTTCGTGTGCGCTACGTGTGCGAGCTCTACGTGCGAGCGAGCCCGTGGCAACTTGCCCGTCTTTTCCCACGATTAAATCAGACTCGCGAACACGCGATTCGGCCGCGTGGCACGGGGCCTCCTCCTCTCGAAGGTCGCGCGCCACCTGTTTCCAAGCAGCCAGAACGAGACTATCCGCTCGCGTTTTCGTGAATAATCGCTCGGTGCACGCGGTGTCGCCCCACCGATTAATCGACGAGGACCAGAGATTAAAAAATCGCGAGAGCAAGCTAACACGCACGCGCCGAAATCCAATCAAAGACCTTTACTTAAGCGTCGCGCGGGTCCGCCGTTTTATTTTCCTCTCGAGTCCGCGGGGAAGGTGGCTTTTTCGAGCTGGTGACTCATTGCAGTTGTCGCGCGTCTGGTTCGAACAGGTTCGCGGTGGAAGTGGCTCAGTTGTGCAGGAATTGAAAGACGATTGGGTAGACCTGGAACTCCGCTTGACTGCGCGCCCGAATTGTAAATTATAAATATGTACGCGTAGTTGTAAGTTATAATCTCTCGAACATCTTCTCGCATTCGAACGTCTTGTCGAATTGAAAATATCGCCAGGAAGATACGCGGGCTCTCGACAACCCAGCACCGTTTCGAGCCCAACGGAAAAGTATCCTCCAACGTTTTCTTTCGGATCTTTCCAAAAACTCTCTCTCTCTCCCTCTCTCTTCGAGCATGTTCGACAAAGGGGATCAGTTTAAGCGGTCGTGGAGAGCACCGACGATGAAAAACTTGTGCAGTAGCCTCGTGGTTCTCCTTGAAAGAAATCCGAAAAGGACCTGCCCTCCTTTCGACGAGGGGTCCACCACCGGTGGAAATTCTCGGCAGAGCCAGTGAAAAAGTAGCCGAGCGGAGAAGAAGGTGAGTCTCACGGGGGTGATCCCGGTGGACAAAGGAGATCTCTCGATCCTCATCCTGGGGAGATGTTCTCCCGGTGGCATATGGACAGGTAGAGAGGAGGAGGGAGACCTCCTTTACTCCAGTCCAGGACGCTTGGACGATGTTTCGTGCCACGTACCGGGAGCACAAGGTGAAGTAGGTGAGGGAGGACGAGAAGGAAGAGGCGCGGAAACAGATGTCGACGAACGAAATCCTGGAAGGAATCCACTGCGGGAGGAGAGAAAAAGGGAACGTTAGCCAAGAAAGCTCGGTTCGGTTTCGCGCGCCATATGGTGAACCAATGCCAAAAGAGAGAGAGAGAGAGAGAGAGAGAGAGAGAGAGAGAGAGAAGGAAAGCAGAGAAGGCAGGAACGAAGAGAGGGCGGAGGAGAGAAAAGATCACCGTGTCCTCGACATATGGTCTCTGCCGCGAATTTCTTCCTTTCTTTCTCTTGCTTCGCTTCTTTTCCGTCTCCCTTTTCCTCTGGCGCATTCGTGGGTCCATTCCACTACCCGTTGTTATAACGGTCAGCAATTACGTCCAATACCCGCGAGCAACCGTGTACTTCTCATCACGCGCATACTCCATTCTTGAAATGCTTTGCTAGTGATTAATCTCGGTGATTCGCTCCTCGCGATTCGTTAAGTGCCCATGACGCGACGATACACGCTCAACACGACCGGCATGATTAATTTCTAGAATTTATCATCTAGGAACTATAACGCGCTCGCCATAGTATAATTAGCGAAGAAAGAAATTACGAAATTTCGACTTACCAATGGTGATCGTACGGTCGCTCTGCTGGTCGGTGATGTTTCTTTCGAAGGTCACTCACCTTTTTCGAGTGAAAAGACTGGTAAAGAAGCGGTGCTGCTAATCTCGGAGAAGGTGGAGGACGAGGGCTTCGCGCGTAGAATTGGCCTGAAGAAGAAAATACCGGTAGTAGATTCAAAAGGACTAACTTGTTAGATCGTAATTGTGCGAAACACGTTTACAACGGGGACAAGTTTCTAGTCGCGAGAGCTCGTCGCGAGCGCGCGTGCTCTCTTTGCTGCCGGTCTTACGCCAAGCAAATTGTCTCTAATTCACCTTAATTAATTGTTCGGCCGAAGGTAGATTAAATAAGTATCTTGTCTGTCGGACTCCTTGTATTCCTCGAGAACGAGTGTCGCGAACTAGGACAACTTTAGGATCTCGTGTTACTTTCACGAGACGTTTCCGTAGGCATAAAGCGCGCTCTTGGAGAATCGACAAGAATGGTGGATATTGAGTACAAGTAAAATTTGATCGCGGTTACCACAGATGGGCTAGTACGACGATAGGTTGCCCGTTGGCAAAAGTATTTCTCGCTTAGGTCCGCGGTGTTCAGCCAAATATTGAAAAAAAAAGAAAATCAAAAAGTAATACGCAAAATGCCGGGTGCAGGAGAAACACGACGGACTACGGAGAATTAACAGTAACGAGTTATTATGAAGAAGAACTGTAACACCGTTGTGTATCGCGCTTATACGCGCATTCTCTCGAAGTACCTTTGTCTTGATCCTCGAGCGTTACTCGAACGTTCTTAGTACCGAACACCCTTTGTACACCGCGAAGAACGGTCTTCGCATTCATCGAACGATTTTCCTTTATCGACGATCCATTCGGACGATAACGTCAGCGCGAAAATCCCACCTGTCAGGTGGGCGAGAAGGGATCGAGCGCGAAGACGCGTAAAAGGAAAGCCGGAGAAGGGCTCTTTCAGGTGGGGCTACCTGATCGAAAATAGGGTGTCCCCGAGGCGTTTTTGTCCAGGCTACCACCCCCTTTGTTGTGGAAATTTCGTGCTTCTCGTACGACGGTGGTGCCCCATGCAGGTTATTTCTACGTCGCAATAAGCTGATCCCGTCGACACGACAAAAGCAACCTTCGAGCCTTCTCGAAGTGGAGGAAGACGAAGACGAAGAAGGGGAACGGGCAAGCCAGACAGATATACTTGTTATCCCAAGATCCTGCGGCGATATTTCGTTCAACTTTTGTAGGCTCGCCCGGGTCCCTTTCGCGACTAAGAATGTACGATGGAAAAAGAGACAAACCGTTGATACGAGAATTCGTTCTACCGCGACTACTTTCGATGAGCTCGATCGTTTAAGATAGGTAGAATATTCCGTTGGGCTAGAATAAGGCATTCAAATTAGGATTTCTAGACAGTAAAGTATTTCTGATCCCCGGCTACTGGAACGGGCGCTTCAAGAATTTGAATTATTTCTCGGACTCATTGTCTCGTTCTTCTGTTTCAGATTACTGGAGAGCCAGGAAAGTGTGCGACGTCAATAAGAAACCGCTCACGTCGTCGGCAGAGGCGACGAAACAGCAACAACAGCCCTCGGAAATGTCGAAGATGACGAAAATTGGAAAATCGATGAAGAAGGCGACGTCGAACTGAGGAGCATTCCAATAAGTGTACTCTAATGTGCACCTCACGGATTATCCCCACCGCGTCTGCGCCCTGTATATTTATTTACTCGATTGGCTTTCGACGCGAGGTCGCTCTGCTTTCTTAAAAAAAAGGAGAATGTTACGATCGCTGATCCTACGTCATCAATCGGGACGGGCGATCCTAGCTATATTCCTTTTTGTAAATAATTCGTAAAGCGATATATGGAGGTTTGGGTGGGCGCACGAGCACGTCCATTGCTCTCGTTTCTCCACGAGATGGAGAGAATAAGTCGAGAGAGAAAGAAAGTAAAAAGGGATGATAACGTGCCGAGAGAAACAGAGAGAAAGAAAGAGACAAGGGATAGAATAATTCGACCATCGTACCCTAGGCACCTTTGATTTTCGCGCGACTACTAAAATGTACTTTCGCGAGACTACTAAAATGTACTTTCGCGATCGTCAAAGTCGCTGACCTCGGAAGTTACAATTCTTGCACTTGTCTTTTACGGTCTATTCTCAACCCTTACGATGCTAGAATATATGAATATGCTCGCGTGCGCACCACCGGAAGCCTGAGACGGTTGGTTCCCTCTGTGCGAAGCAACGATACAGCGCCTCCAAAGACTAACTTTTTTTTATTTCCTAAAATGCGAGAGGAGCAGCTCGATTCTCCGGCCTTCGATCGTTTCTCCTTCCCCGAGGGGACGGAGAGTGTCCTATGTATTTACGCTACCTTACGATTACGAAGAGAATCTCTAGTCATCTAGACGTTTAAGTGGAATCGATCTTATAATAAACGAACGTGCTTTCATACCTTTTTTTACAGTCAGTTTTATTTTGTGTTCTACCTTCTCCCGATAATCAATGCCCATTGGGGTTAAAAGCGGCCAAAGTATCGACGAAGATTGGAACTTTGCCGAAATTGTTGTTCATGTTACGATCGTTTCGAAGGCACATGACATTATCGGGCATTGCCGAGAATGAGGCAAAAAAAAATTAGATACATTTATATTTTACAACGAACAGGTGTAATTACGTCATCGTTAAACAAAGTTCTACGTTGCCTAATTAAAGAGGAATTCGAAAGGTAAGGGTACCTCGGTAACTGGACTTTGTTTTATTCTCCTATTGCGCTACATATTTGTTGATTTGAGTAGGGCAATCTTATTTGTTCACCACTCAGCATGCAAATTCGATCGATAAAATGATCGAAATTATCTAACCCCATTTAAATATCACGATAATACGTCTGCGTGTGACTCGCGTCCTTACGAGAGTCATCGTGGTCCCCAGAAGTTTCGACTTCGATGTCAGATGCCACACCGAGGACACAAGCTAGATGCGAACCCTATAATTACAAGCGTGTGGGGACGTTAAACCGCGTTACGACGGATCGTCCGGTTGTCCGATAACGCGGGCCGACACGTTCGCGGAAGATCGACACGTGGTAGCCCGTGTCATTGGATTCGAGGTGAATTAGGCAGCTGAACCCCCTCTGGTTCGCATTTTCTAACGAACATTTCGAAACATCCACCTGGGCGCGTGCCATGGTGGTCCCGAGCACGCACATGGGGGTACAATACAGGGTGACTCGTGGCGAAACAACCCTGCGTCACCATACCTTCGGCATACCTCCCGTTGGAAGTCGGAGTTTCATTATTATTCACCAATTTGCACATCCTATTTCTGATCTTTCTCTAATCAATGATATCCAAATGACAGTTCCCATTGCAAAAAGAAAATTAATACTATTCCTACCGACCGGTCAAATGACCATTTTTAACATTTCGATTAAAATTTCCTATATACAACGTAATTGCATCGCCTTTAAATTTCACGACTTTTTCTAAAATACACGTATAAGACATTTTTCAATATTTTAGGAAAAGTCGTGAAATTTAAAAGCGATACACAATTACGTTGTATATAGGAAATTCTAAACGAAATTTTAAAAACGGTCATTTGACCGGTCGTGGTAGGAATAATATTAATCTCGAACAAGGGTAATAACCGAATTAGTAGAACAGGATTTTAAAAATTGAAGCAAATTAACGCCTAGACGAAAAACGCACAATACGAATCTTCCTATATTTTTATGAAGGCAAAAAGTATATATTTCTCGTGATTAACACTAGATTGCCCGAACTTTTTTTATAAACACGATTTCCCATTTAAAACAGTCAAATTGACTGGTTTCGGGCAATCTAGTGTTAAGTAAAATGAACATAAAAGAAGAAACAACGTCTTAATGGCGACATTTAATTCCGTAGTAAGATTCAATATACACGTAGTGTTTAATAACTATCCATACCATCGAAAAGATAATTTCGTGCTTAACACTAAAGTTATCAAAAGTGTATGAAATGAGCGATTAACGAGGAAAGTCTTCGCGTGGATAAAATCTTCGGTAGGTTTAGTGGTTGAACTCGCCGCGAAGGACGAGCACTACAAACCGCATGATGGGGAAACGCAGAAAAGTACAGGACGGATACATGGGTTTTTATCTAGCACACCCTGTGTAGACAAGCCTGCCCACGCATTCACTTATCTTTGGCTCGCCGTGTAGGGACATGGGGGTGGCCGTGCAACGGTACGTATACGGTTAATTATAATGCGTGATGCACCATGGAAGGCAGGGCCTTCCAACCATGGGGGAGCACCACGTGGGGAGGGAAGCAGCTGGTTCATAGCTTTAATGGCTGTCATCCTAGCTGGTCATTCCAATAATGGTAACTAATACGGCCGGCCTAGCCTGGCGAGCACCACGCCGCTTACCGTTAAATCGAATATCGACCAACAAATTTCCTCCCTTGCGTAATGGATTTTCGACCGTTACGCCGGAAATTCGATTTACGCTTCGCGGCGATCGACAGAAAACGATCACCCGTGAATAATAAAATTGAATATCTTCGTCATTAGGGTGAACGTTTCTAGAACCATTGGTGCAAAATTTGCACGTGGAACGGATTCTGAGACAATAAGAATGTCCCGTCGACGGATTACTTGTTTTGTGGTAATCAGTTTTTATTATCAGCTTTAATAAAGTGTTTCCGGAAAATGCGTGGCTGCGGAACGAAGCTTCGCAGTAGTCGACAAGATTATAGCAAAGTTCACGAGTTATTTAACCCTTAATATCCGGCGTGTAGGTGCCGCGATTTCACGAGGACCACAAAGGACTAATTTCTGACAATTACACGTCATAGGCGTGGGCAGATTCTGAATTGTAGTTGCAGCCAACTCGACGACGACGTCTCTTGATCCGTTTACCCAATGCTGTTGGAAATCCCTCGGTAGATATGCCTCTTCTGATCTTTTCAAAAGACGTGACTTTAACCCGATGTATCGTTTAGGATGAAAGACATTTTTGAAAGAAGCACGCATCGCTCGTTCTTGTGAAATGAAAAGAAAATTCTTTGCTTCGACGAATCCGTATTTAGCCATGGCATCACGGGCAAAATATAAGACTCATTTTCCACGAGCCCCGTGAAATGTGAATACGCTTTGAAGAGTAGCTTTAATGAGTATTCATTACCGAGGCACGTGTACCACGCACCCCATGGTAATTTTAATTCCCTCTATTGGTCGATTCGATTTATGCTTAAATTACGTCTGACCTTGACGAACTCTCGACGCGTCGGATGGCCCGTTCCCCGTCGATCCATCAAATCTGCTCGTTTCTTCTCCATTATCAGGGCCTCCTTCGATCGATCGATCGATTATATTTTTTATCGCGCGGACCAATATGCGCCCAGGGGTTGCCAGGCTTCGATCGCATCGGGTGAAAATGTTTCTCGCGTAACCGTATTCCCCTCGTTAATATTTACGCGGTAGAAGGCATAACAAAAATAACCGACGGTCGTTTCGGTCCACCATTGGCTTCGCCGACGAGAGCGAATTACCCATCTTGTTTTTCATTTACCAAACAAAGTGTCTGCCGACGCATACTTGTATGGATCACCCAATTGGATGGTTTATGAAAATTTATTTTTTCTTTTCTCGTAAATTTACTTTATTATTTAACTCAATAACCAGAGTACTTTAATTACTTATTATTACTTATTAATTAATTACATATTATTTAGCTTTATATTCACCGGCTGCTTAATAGTCCTATTGACGGCTTGTGTAAATTTATGTAAATTTCTTTTTTCTTTTATCTCTCTCTTTGAAAATTGATTTCATTATGTTGATGCACTAAAATTGTCATACTTTTATGCGTCTCCTTTACTTTGTTCAGATTCTTTGTAATCTAAAAGGGGCCACCCGTCTAAATAAATAAGTAAATAAATAAATATAATTTGTCCTCGTGAGCCAAGTTTCACGGAAGTCGATAACGTATGGAGTAACGTCGGAAAATTAAATTAGCGAACAAAAAAATAACAACTTCAGTCGCCATTCGTCATCCATCGTGCACGCACAAGAGTACACTCGATCTGGAGCAATCGATCCGTCAACGACGATTAACCACGGTGCATCGATCGTAATCCTTCACCGAAAAAAAAACTTCGCCAACCGTTGCGTCGCGACAGTGTCACGATAAACTTGAAATTATTCCTCTCTTGCCAACATTAAAAATCCAACGGTCCGTGCCGGCGCATCTTACCAGACGGGAAGGATGAATTACGATGAATCACGATGAATTACCTTCGTTCTCCGAACATCGACGGTGGAAGCAACAACGATGGGGTAACGTTCGCGCCCGAGTACCGCCAAGTGATGTCCACAATGGACTAACGAACTTGTCGAGTGGCATTTCACTTTCCAACGGTAGCGCGCGCTCTGTCACCTCTCGTGCCCCCGGCCAACCCTACCACTCGATGTTGCCCGCATTAGCTAATACCCCGTAAACACGCATTGGTATCGCGAAAAAGAACGAGAAAGGGTGGAGACCGAATGGGCAGACGGTCCACCGACTGGTCTAATTAAAGGTCATTCAGCGTGTGTCCAAAAGCGAATCGCGTTTTGGGATTCTCTCTTCTTCTATCCTTCTCCTTCCCTTCGCCCTTTTCCACGAGTCGCGAAAACTGGCTCCGAAATGACCGTTTGCGACTGACACGCGAGGACGATTTGTTTTCTCCTCCTTCACTTACTCCTTCTCTTCTCCTTTCTCCGGTCCCACTTACTTACTTCGTCGCCTCTTCCTTTTTCCCCTCGGCTTTATGCCCTCTCCTTCTTACTCGTCTCCCTCGCTGCACGGTAGCGTCCCTGGCGCCCCTTTTTTGTTGCATACGATTAGCTACGGACATGCTGCCGGTGCCGCTGCTGCTGGCTGCTGCATTCGCGGACACGTGGCCTCGAGAAGTGAATGAAACGGATAAGTTCGTGGAAGTAACAGTAAAGGTCTAAATAAAGCTTTAAGGGAGTCAGTTCGATAGGTGATAACGTAATGTCGAGAAGTACTTACGGTAGGACGAGGAAGTAGGAAGAAAATGAGACGATTCTTCTTATGCACCTTTTCTCTATAAACCTTGCTATATTTATTAGCCTTGGTGCTTCGTTATATCGAGAATTGGAAAATATAAGTTTCTCTAAGTAAATTACACTTAAATGTTGGTGCTTGTGTCAACGACCTGCGCGAATGCACGTGTAAAATCGACCGTGGATTACTGGAGTCTTGGTTCACTCTCAAAGAGTTCGTCGTGAGCCAAGTAAAAATCACATTTTCGTCTCCCGTGGTCCTCGTCCTGCTGCTGTGCCCGTGTCTGGAGGTAAATCTAAAATTAGCTCCTTTCGAGAGAGCGTAAACATACAACCGTAACTGGGCCGGATGCGCGTGTAAGAAGGTGCACATGTCGATGTCGTAGGGGAAGTTGAAATTGTGCGATAAGAAAAAAAACAGGGAAAAACGGAGAAGGAGAGGATGAAACACTCGAGAGTGCACGTAACTTTTTGTACGTGCCGATAATGTAAATCACGGTCGCCGCACCGGCACCGTTCTCGAGAATAAAGTCGTCTTTGCGTGTCGATCACACGTTCGTCCTTTCGAGCTGCATAGTAAAGACTCAATGCTTCAAATTTCTCATGCTCATTATCGATCGCCTATAGGCCCTTCGGTGAAAACATCCGTGCGTGACGTGTCACGATACCAAGCTTACTTTACGAACGAGTAACGGAATTGCACTTAATGACGTGTTACGTTATTACATAATTATGCCAATTGGCTCGTTACATTATTTTACACCTGGCGCGCGATCCTTCGGAATTGATTCCCGTGACATTCCCAACCGAAGGATTAAAAAATAGGAGAACGAGAAAATTCTTTCGGAGCGATTCTTGAATAATCAAATAAAATTCACTTCTCGTTTAGTTCATTCGTAACATCGGTACCATCGTTCTTGGTATCGTTAGGGGAATTAATTTGCTCTCGAACAAAAAGTCCTCGAGCATGCAACGATCTAGGCACCGACACAACTCGCAAGCAATAGTCGAGAGAATACGATAGAACAAGCGCGCATGTCACGTCTCTGGAATGTCAATCGTCGCCTCGGAGTAGTCTGGCACGTTCCGGCCGTGCTCGATCTCGAAAGCTCACAATAATCCCATTGATGGTGAGTGCAGTCGGTATAAATACTATAAATCTTCTCGTGGCGCATTTGCGTGCCACTCGTGCCATTGAGTTAACGAGCGAACGATGACAGGGCGAGTGCAGGACTCTACACCCCGTCACGAGAGACACGTTGTAAGCACAGATTCGAGGATACTTTGCTCCCTGATCCTCCGTTGAAACAACAAAACCGATACAGCTTTCGTTCCGCAACGAGAACTTCCTTCTCAATTCTCCAAATTTGCAAAGCCCGAGAACCAAAGCAAAATTAAAAGCATTCAACGCGCAGATCGGAACGGTACAAGGACGAAGGAGACAATGCGTCCTTAAATAATTCAGTAGCCAACGAGAATTGGAATTCGAACTCGTTAGATACGCCATCGGTGTAGCCAAGGTAATCGTAGCAAGTAACCAGGTCGTTGCGTGTGTTCCAAGAAATAAATCTCCTTGAAAGATACGTAACAAAGAGAGAAACCACTGGACAAACGAATTACGAAGTGACAAGAGGACGTGCATTAACGCGCGGGAAAGGATAATGCGAGGAGTAGCGTGAGATAAGGAGCGTTTCGTTAAGAAGGAGGAGGAAAGAAGAACGCAGAAGTGAAAAGGAGAAAAAGCACGAGGGAGGAAAGGGTGAGAAGGTGAGAGGCAGTGTAAAGTAAGAAGAAAAGGGACACGATCTAGCCACGAGAAAGAGGGAGACTTCTGGAAGCAGTTGCCCTCCTCGCTTTAAAGTCCCGATGAAATTTCAACCGGGCCCGGTGGTCCTCCTTCCTCTTCCTCCTCGCCCTCCTCTCTCCAAGCCTCGAAGTTTCGTCGTGCGGATCGATCCGCGACGGTGGGTTATGGTTACGCGGTAAGTACGTTTGCAGAGAGTGTGCGGTTCGTTGTTCGAAGGAGGAGGGAGAATGTCTCACGGGGACGTCTTCCTTTCCTTCGTCTCCTCCTTCGGCTCCTCGTCCCGCTCGGTGGACCAAGACGCACCGCAGAAAACCGAGCGGGTGTCGTGAAAGAGTCGTTACTCAAAGGACGCGGGGTCGAAGGACGCCACTCACCGATCCTTGTGAGAAAAATACCCGAGAGAGAGAATTCGATCGTACCAAGATCGACCGCAGGACCAAATTCCCTACCTCCTTCTCGAGGAACCGGCGGACACCAGTTGGGACACACTCCTGGGTGTTTGCGAGGCAAGGGCCGAGAGCGATAAAACTACCGGCGATTTTAACGTTTCCTTCGACGAGGGTGGGAAGTTAGAGGAGAAGGTGAACGCTTTATCGTCGGAATGCTCGGCCGTAAGGAACTCGAGGCGATCTTTAAACGCGAAGGTAAAGGTCGTGGTGTCGCGTAGCGTTCCGTACGAGTCGATTTACAGTCGAGGTCACGCGCATGCGTGCAGTTTCTGCTAAGCTGTTAAGAGAGTCGCGGGTAATTGCTCGACGTGGAATTGAAACGATGTAAAGCTGTGTCCGTATGGGGACAGTTCGGGTATTTATTTAGATCGTAGACACGCGCGAAAGATCAGTGGAATTAATGACCTTCTCGGTGCTGGATTATTTCTAATAGGCGCGTACTTACCAATTTGTCATTAACGGTTGTTTATATCAGTGGCCGATGTTTTTTTAATATATGCTTACAATTTTCATTGTTCTTTTTTTCGTTGGAAATTCTCTCTCGATTTTCGATGCGCTATGAAACGAGACAGTGGCGAGACCAGACGTTCGACGGATGGCTTCTGTTTTTGTAAAATCTGAAGAAATGTTATTTCGTAGAAAGAAAAATATTACCACGGCGATTTCGTGGCCTGGGCGGATGCGCGAACCGTACCGAGACAGCCAATTCGACGAATTTGGATGGATTTTTACGTGGCAGCGTTCCGGTTCGCGGACAGTGGTAAATGCCTCCTCGGGATCACCTGTTGCTATGCCGCGTCGCTTGGTGAACTTAATTCAGTCGGAAGGAGTCGACGTTGCGGGAAGAAAGTGCGAGAGAAAAGATCGCTAGTGCGATAACGTAGAAGAATAAGTTCCACTTTGAACTCGCGCCAGTATTTCTAATACCCGTCACCGACTCCTTTCTCGATCGTTAAATTTATCGGATCGTTAAAAGGTAAGGTTGAAAATTGCACAATGTTGCAAGCAATCTAGACTAGGGAGCAGAGAAGAGCAAATTAAATGCCTTGGGTAAATCTACCATTCGTTATTCCAGCCTTTGTCAGCGTATTATCAAATTAATGCAACAGTTTCTTCGTTGCCCTACCGGTGAGCACGAGTAACCGCGGAATAATTTCTTTAAAATATCGCGGACCCAGTTTTGCCCGAATTACGATACGATCAATAAAAATATCTCGATCTTCGCGATTAGTGACCGAAGAAAAACGAAGGGACGCGCGTTCGTCTAAAAACGACGTCGAGGAGGCGAGGCCCATGAGAAAGGAGTATCGTCGGCAGGATGCCTCGCCTAGATCCTGTCTGGAGGCCGAAGAGAGGTCCTGCGAAGCGTGAAATCACTTCCAGGCAGGCATATAAAGAGCGAAAAGCACGAGTGTCCGTTTCTGTTTCGGTCGTTCCATGTGACCGCGCCCCGAAAACGAGACGGAAATCGTCGCGCGAGCGCCTGGTGAACATCTTCCACTCGTGCGCCTAGTACCAAGGATCCCCGCGGATCTGCGAGCTTCGTTCACGCCGATGCGATCGCCCCGTCGCGTCGTCTCGCCGTACGAAAAAGAGACGACAGGAACATCGGGGACGGAAATAATGGAAAACGAGTTACCGCGTCGAATCGAGCAAAACGAAATTTCCAGTAGACGAAATGGCGAACGACAACGCGGGCGGAGAAGTCGCGTCGAGATAATGGAAGCCACCCCGCAACCCCTACCTACCCACTTAAAATTCTAAGGTTACTCCGTGGCGAGGTTAAGCGCTTTACCGAGAACCGAAAATGGACGCTGCAAGAGACGGTTTTCGCTTTAAGTGGCAGGCTCGATTACCGGAGCCGAAAGTGCGACCACTTTCAGATAAGTTCTGACGAGGGAGGAATGGCGGAGGACGAGAGAAGAAGAAGAGGAACGAAAGGTGTAGAGAAGGTTAAAGGGGTTGGAATGAGAGAAGCGGTTGCCGAGGTGGTTTATCATAACGGAGACGAGAGTCCTTTAAAAGACATCGGGCGGAGAAAAGAAGAAAAACGGGGAGGAAGACGAACCTGACCGAAGATGCTTTATCGTAAGAGGGAGCCCGATGCTCTTAGGGAAGCTAGCAGGATATAGCGTGTCCAGCGTGCTACGTTCTTCGTTTCTTCTCATTTCCTTTTCGTAACGCTTTCTCGTAGAAACGATTAATGAAGAACGCTCGAAGAACGAAGGAGAGGAGAGTAAAGTGCGCGAGAGAGAGAGAAAGAGAGAAAGAGAGTAAGGTGCAAGATCTTAAAAAACACGAGAAATCTTGCCCGACGTCGATTGAGCGTTGCATCTTCCTGGAAGAGGACGCATCGCGGAGCAATGCCAGGGCTGGCACCCAGCTCCCCAAAGCATTTCGAGTTTCTCCCCTTTTTCCGGAAATAGACTTCCTTTTTCGAGCTTACCAACGGATACTCCCTCGCTCCTGACGCACCCCAATCTCCGTAGCCCTCCTGCAGCCGTGCCTCGTAGGGATCTATAAATAAATTCGAACGCGCACCGTACGTGAAACATTCGAAGCTTCGACGATACTCCCGTGAGGGGGAGGAAGAGGGTGAAGGGAGGGTAGAGATGCAAGGGGAGGAGTGTTCTCGCGGGCGTAATGAAGCGGGAGAGACACGAACACGGGGACCGAGTGTGACGAGCGGGAAGATGAGGAGGGCAGAGAGGTCAAAGAGGAGGAAGGTGGTGACGAGGAGGGCTACAGGGGGACTGTGAAGAGGAGAGAAGAGAGCCGCTGCAAGAGAAACAGAGAAAGAGCATCACACGCGCGCAGATACACGCGTAGATGCATTTCTAAATAGATGTACGTACACGCTCGCGCGTGTGGAAGCGGATACGCGCGAGCTGAGAGCGTAGGGGCGTGTAGGAGCGGGCACGTAGATAGAGCACCCCGGGGCTCACCGTGCAGCCTACTTATAAATAGATGTACGTAGATGGATTAACAGTAGGGAATGCAGTTCGACGTTTACGAGCGTCTCGAAACGTGGAAGAGGCACTCTCCTCCTCGTGCGACGCGCGTGCCCGCTTACGAGCTGATGCACTTCGCGTACCGCTTCACGAGCTCGCGAGGTGCCTCGCGCTCAGTTTGACGGTACAAACGCGGGGAGAAACGTTTGCGTATACCCCGCGCGGTCCGCGGACGTCGTCGGCTCGCGAGTAATCGCGGAGGAGACGAGGCGCGGTTCTTTCGGTGGTAAGCGTGGAAACGGAAGTGCAGAAGGCAGGCAGTCGCGTCGGATGCGCGAGAGCGAGCGAGTGCCGCGGAGCCTGCCAGACCCGAGTTCCGTTTGCTGAGAAGCTGCTCGAAGAGAAGGTTGCCTGATCCCTGACCTCCGAGACGAACAGGAGCCAGACGGTAACAGAGGAGGAGGTTCGATTCCCTTTTGGATCTTTGGATCGAGCAGAAGGCAAGATGTTGGCAGCCAGACATAGGTGAGTGAGAAAATATTTTCGATTGAACGAGAAAGTAGGTCGAAGTAGACGAGGAAAAGAAAAGAGGGTAAGAAAGTTCGAACCCTATACGTTTTTTCGAATAAACGTCGAAAGACAGCGCGACCTCGCGCACTTGCAATTTCGATAATTAGCATATTTTCGAGTTGTTCACATTACCGGGATAGTCGACAAAGCGCGAAAATTTCCCCGAAGCAAGTAATGAAAAATTCTAGAAACCGCCGAAACTTTCACGAAAACTTCTCCTTGCATCTCGTAATTCTACGCGCGGTAAATTAAAAAAGAAATAGCACAAAATAATTGTGAGCCTTTCTTAACTTATCACCGCCTGAATATTTTTCCTTCTCGTAATTTTCTCGTCTCTATACACTCAAAGACTCCAAGCAATAGTAGTTGAGAAGCGCATTTCCCCAAGCGACAGAGATTACCGGAGAAACGAACTATCGCAAGGAACTGATTAGCTCGCAGTAGACATTTGTTGAAGCGTTCTGCTTAGTTCGCGAGGAATAATAAATTAATCTAAGGAATACGTCATGCTGGTCGATGCTGACGGACGCGATGTTCCCATTGACCTTCCTTGCTCGGCACTTATCTTGACGGCTTCGCGGTCGCAATTTTTCCTCGCTTATCGGTGCATTCTCTACGTGCCATGTTGACCGTTTCGTGGAATGCAGTGACGTAGACGTAGAGTCAAAGCGAAAGTGACGGATGTTCAGGAACATCGAGGAGATCGGCACGGATCCTTCCTGCATAAACCTAACCTGCGGTTGCTGCGCGTCCGGTACCTCGGATGAGTAAAACGAGAGAAGAAGGAGAGAGAGAAAGCGGAAGAGAGAGAAAGAAGACGAAGGGAGTATACTCGTGACTAGCGTTACATACGGGATTTAACAGTGTAACGTTACATCGGCTGGGTTGCCCTTCCTGCGCTCCTCGGGTTCACTGGGGAGGAGACGAGGCTTGGATTTCTCCTGCGCCCTCGCGAGCGAGAGGACCAAGAGGTTATTGTGCGCGGGGGTTTTAAATTCCGGGCAGGTTGAATGCGCCCACAGGAGAGAGGAGACGAGTCTTCCTTCTTACATCGATCTCTCGATTACGACAGTAACGAAGAGAAGTCTTTGTCGTCGCCCTGTCTCCTAACAAGAATCTAGATCGGCTTCTTTCCTCTTACCGATTTTTCTCCACTTTCCCAGACTTTTCATAAAACGGATGCTCGGGTTGTGATTTAGGAATCTGAACGGTTTTGGTGTCGCGCGTGATTTTACGAGCGTTCATCGAATAATTAAGTATATTCGATCTTCCGCGATTGCGTTATCGTCGAGGTTAATTGCTCAGTGCAAACATAATCCAGATTTCGTTGGTAGACAGGTGTATCGGAGTTTCATCTTTCTCGGTGCGATCGCTCCGACGGCAACGAGAGCTTTCAACGCATCGTTCCGTTGCACGGGTTTCCTCTTTACCTATTGCATATGTACATGCGTGTAATCCTTGTGCAGCCTTGCGGAACGCCACATTTCAACCACGGTTGTCGCAATATTTCGCCTAGGACGAAGGGATCGGTGAAATCGAAATTAACGGGAAGAGAAATTATTTCCGATGGATATCTAATCGCTTGTAGGATTCTAATATGTATCAAGGATGCGCATAGATTCCGAACCGGGACGTATATTTCAAAAGGTTCGCCATGCTCGTTGTTTCTACGGGGGTAATCGAATTTAAATAGGTACCAGCAAATTGAAAATTATTCCAACCATGCACTCGACAGCTATGATATTTTTATGAGCGTATACTCCAAGGTGCCTACAATGGAACTTCTAAATTGAATCAACACGTGCATTCCACGCGCATATCCGCACAACACAAGTACCCGCAGGAGATAGCTTTTACGAGTAGAAGTACTCTCTTGTATTATCCTAGTCCAAACACTGTGCCATTCGTCAGTAATCGTGTGCAAGACATCGAGTAAAACACGCTGGTGAACGGCTGGTACCTTGCTTTCGCAATATCCTTGCGATTTCTTTGCATTCGCACCCTGTGCGCGAATATACGTGTCGTTTCTCCAAATGATTGCATAAATCTGTGAAGGAAAAATCACTATTGACGAGTTCCATCGAGACGAATCGTCTTCAGAATTGGAATCATTCGTGACGTTTCGTGCACGCGAAACTTTTAAAAAAGGGGTGGTCAGCGAAGGGGGTGGATCTTGTCGGTCGTGGACAGCTCGGAGGACAAATATTTGAAAATCTTGAGGATGAGAATGAGCGAGTGAAGTGCTAAGTGTCAGGCTGGTGCGGTTGCACGATCGTAAAACTGTCCGTCTACGCACGTGCACGCAGGCTTCTACAATTTTGGCGAGTCTTACGTTTTCCTTAATTTTCCATCACCGGTCGCGTTATAAATAAAAGGAGTGACGTGATAAAAATGTCGAACAAACTCGAGTAGTTTCAAGAATTTCAACGAAAATTACGAACAATTGACTCTTGTTAAATTTTCGAAACGCCTAGTACGAGTCGCACAAAGCATCCTACAGACTAAACACCGTGGCCAGTTAGCAGGCGCGCACGCACCGCGCGAGTGGGTATCCTATAAAACCTCGTTTTCATCTCCGACTAGCGCTCTTAGTCAGACGATACGTGGGCTGGGACGCGGGACGTCACTGACCTGCCGCAAATGGTCGAACGTTGTTGCATGGGCGCAAAATAAATACAGGACCGTATCCGCCACAACTGCGTCCGCGACCTACGTGCCTTCTATTTCCGTACGAATAGCCGAGGGAAAACTCGACGAGGCGAATAGATTCGCGTCGTGTGGGTGGTCCGACCTATTTCGAAAGGAAGGTCCCACCATTGTCGCGCCGGTATCGCAGTGGGCCGGCGAAGCCCACGAGCCGAGACAAAATCTCAAGGCAAGAAGAGACAAAGGACGTGGTTCCTAAAAATTCGCAGCCAAACGAGTCACGTGCGCGTCCACTCGACACATTCGAACGAACGAAAAGAATTTGTGAATCATACTTCATAAACGGACATAAAGAACCATCGAAGTAAGTAATTTTGGATTAGGTCCATAAAAACGCACAGAATAACAAATGAATCATAAATTTCGGATTCTTCGAAAGCTTTTCTGGTTGCAAGAGCATATTGATTTACATCCTGCCAGGTGAGATTTGCGAAAATCCCACGAACACCGTCGTTTCCGAGAACTAAAGATACAAGCAGCCCACGAGATAAATAATTTTACACGAACAGTCACCCGGACGTAAAAACCAGAGCCGCAAAATTTCGGTTCGTCGAATGCTTTCCCAGTTAACACGTTGCAGACCAGACATTTTTCGATAAACCCTTATAAGGCACTGCGTAATCCGTCCGCAATGTGTCAAGAGAAAATTGATCTACGCCTCGCTGGACAACGTTTGCGAAATTCTCACGGACGCTGCCGTTTGAGAAAATCATATGCTACCGCGGTAGCAGGAGACGGAAACGAAACAATGCCTGCCACCCATCGGAGCACCCTCGTGTCCGAGACCACTTAAAAGCGTATCAACGTCTAGTCACCCCCGTGTTCTTACCACTGTTTTTAGCAATCTCTTACGATGAATAATTAATGCGCATTAATTATTGTAACGTAGCCGTGGTTCTGTACTTGCTACTGGCCCTGCGCAATTGTTCGTCGCCCCCGGAACGTATCATTTGCTCGGTATCGCGAGGAAAGCATCGCATTCAGAAGGTGGGGGACGAAAAGAAGAAAGCTTCTCGTTACAAGGCAAGCGAATTATGCGCACTCGCCTTTTCCTCTTGAAGGCTCGTTGCGCGCGCACACACACCTCATGCGCAATATAATTGCGCATCGGGGAGCGCGTCGGTTACCACACACATTCCGTTCTAATTAACGGGGTGATCGCAATCGACGAGAAAGGACGGACGATTCGTTCGTGGGGCTCTTCACCAATTTCACGATCCTCCTCTTACGTGGAATGTTGTTTACCTGCGGTTGATGAACCCTCTAGGCCTGCACGTAACGAGGAGAAGGAGCAATCGCTTCTCGTTTCTATACTTGGGACATCCCGCACTGTACCCTTTCTAGATAGTAAAACTGCGCAAAGGTCTCTCCCCCATACACCTACGCACTGTAAGTCATTATAGTAATTTAAATAATGTAAACGATGGACTCTTAACGGGCTCTTCACTCATCGAACTACTCGCGCAAGCTACGGAGACGTCGAACTTCCAGTGGAGCAGAGTGTCTTATCTACATACAAACGTACGCGCGAAATCTTTTTATCAGTACTTGACTCTGGTGTATCAACGTTTTTTATTACCTCGAGGTCCGAAAGATACAGGGGTACATCTGCCTACATCCTGCACGAAGATGTACATTTGAGACCTTCGAGATTTAGTACCTTAACGCGGTTATTCTCTGCGCATGATCGCGTCGACAGCATTAGAGATTAATTAAACGAACGTGCAGTCGGATCTTCCTGTTGAGGACAGATTGCTCGCACGTGAACTCAGTTTCCTCCTACTCCCTACGGGACCCCAGACGGGAAATATCCTCGAGAACTTTTAGAATCACAAGGTCACCGAACGATTCCTACCGCTTTTTTCGAGAACGCGCGGAGAAACGTGTGAAGAGTGATGCGGCCCAGGAGAAACGAAGACGCATGGAGGGGTTTCCGAGTTGAGCAGTCTGCCTCTTCGAAGAGAAAAAGAAAGGGGGTTCGTTATATTTATTTCCTTAGCGGAGGGGTGACGAGTTTACCCTGCGCCCTTAGGGTCTCTCGAGGGCCGAGGATGTGCCGTGTAGAGAGGGGCTTCGTGGTGCGCGTGCAGCAAGGAAAAAATGACGAGGGCAACGGACTGGCATCCGGTTCATTAAAAGGTGATCGTTAGAGTGCGTTAGAAGCGAATTGATCCGGTCAAGTCGTTTAGAACGTTTATGATAGCGCGAGCGAACACGCCATAATGGAGAGAAATTTTCGTCGATTCGCTCGACCCTCGTAATTCCACATTTAATTCACGTGGAAAAATGATGCTTGACAAAATTATCTTGTTAATCGTAAATGAAGAATTAGATACTTGCGTATCCAAAAGATTGGGGCATCACTTGCCAATTTTACTTTCACATCTACTTCGGACGTTAACACTATTTCTACCGGGATTTCGTATATACTCATTTCGACCAAGAGGTGTCTTTTTGCGTCCATGATGATCTGCAGGAAAATTGTACCTCTAAATTAATTTAACAACTGACATACGAACATTGAAAGAAGTAATTAAGGAAAGATGAGTCAACTCGGAAAATAATTTTAAAATACAATTTGAGAAGGTGTCTTTTGACACCTTTGGTAGAAATAGTGTTAAATATAATTATTAATGCGTCTTTGAACGAAACTGTCGTTTTTCTTTGTCGTGCGTTCTTTTATTAAGGGACTTGCCCAACCGTGTTTTACGATCTTAAACGATCAAACGCCCTCAACTATCTCAGCACGAAGTCTCTTCTACGAACGCGTGCCTCAAATGCTAAACCCCTCATTCCTTCTGTTCGTCGAGTACTTTCTTGCCAAGTAGTCTCGGCCCCAATCACCTCGCCCTGCCACGAGGACGAGCAGGAAGCATCGGATCGTTTCATCGGTACTTACACGGTCATTACGGGAACGTTCACGGAAAACTCATTGTCCCTCGCCCCCATGCTACCATTATTATTCAGCAGGTTTTTCCACAGACGGAAAAGTGCAGTCGCTTGGCGTTATCCGCTTCGTTTAATTTTCTTCGCGCACCTTGCATCGCGTCACACCCGGCCTCGTACCCAGGAGACTCAGTTTTTCCAAAGATGGAAAAATTCCAGATCCCGTCCCACGTGTTCCTCTTTCGCGCACTCCTCCACGACCCCGAGAGAGGAGACCACCTTCTTACACTTCCACGGTGGTTTGAACGGAGGGAGCGTGACCGAGGTGATTTCTTTCGCGCGGGAATATATTTCAAGGTCCGTGGATACATGCAGGAAGTGACAGTTGGCGAGAGAGAGATTTTAGCATATGGCGGATCCGTGGAAGGTAACACGTGCGTCGTCTCTTCAACGTTCGAACGAACGAAGGAGGAGACGAACGAAGAAATGAATGAATATGGATTCCATTCATAGGAAGTACCTTCGGGGGTTCGTTGCCTGTGCTCGGACCCGTTGCCCGGGGCCCGGTAGCTCGAGCGATAGCTGCGTGCCACTCGGAATGCACTTTCGACCATTATCTTCGATCTTGATCGTATGCGGACAGAAAGAAAGGGAGAGCTTTACTCTTCGAGGTCTACGACGATTTCTTCCGATCGCGTGATGTTCGCGCGACTGATACGATTTTTCGTTGAGATTTTAGAAAGCTTTTCGATTTTATTTCCCGTTCCAGCGCGTGACATTGGGCTCACGAGTATGCTTGAGAAATCTCTTCGACGCCTCTCGACTTTGCCCTGCTGGCACTGGTGACTACAAGAAATTTCGCAGTAAAATCGAACAATGCTCATTCTCCGCGAGACTCTTCATCTTCGTAGATAGTCAATAACCAAGAGCAAATTTACCGTGCTCGCTCGATTATCGATAAGCGGGTGACATTATTGCGATTTATCGTGTGTTTGATCAAGTGATAGCAAGGACGGCGAACCAGGCGGAAAGATGCCGTGAGGATGGAGCGTGAAAGGAACGAGCCTCCCCTTCTTACCGTTCTCCGTCGCTCGGCTCGAAGGAAGGCGAGAATGGACGACCATGAATTCTTAAGACGACGATATCCGTCCACCCTTAATCCGCCATTAAATGAGTTTCAAGTTTTCATCGCGTTATTAAGGTCCCGAAATGGATTAGTCAGCTCGTAGAAGTGCATGCGGGTGCGCGGAGAGGTACGGAATTTTTATGAGCGCGATAACGAACGAAGTCAAGGGTATACTCGAGGTAAAAACGATACTGCGGTATCAACATGCGATAATACTCCTAGGACGTCTTCGAGATTTTTTCGACTGAGAAATTGCGCGATGCGTGGCTGCCCTTTAATTCTACCCGAATCTTGATTCAACGTAGATTTCTGCAATACCCGTACCTTTTCCAAAATTCTACGTCGTTTCCACAAGAGATGCAAAGTACTTTTCTCGATGGACTTTCATCTTCGCGCAAATTGGAGGAATATTCGTTTGAATATCACGAAAGATCGATGTAGAGAAAATCCTGATATCGTGGGTGAAATCTATAAGAATCGACGCGTGGTGAACATTGGAGAAAAATACGATGAAGACCGAAAAATGCGTTGGCACTCGAGTAGACAATTGTCGATAGTAACGGTTTACCCGGTCGATCGTTAATATTAATCAGGCGTCTACTCTCGGCTCTCGGAGCATATTTATGCACGTCACACGCACCAAACCGTGGAAGACGGACTGTCGCTAGCGTTAAACTGGACGATACGTTCTCTTGCCTTGCGCATTTCTTTCGCGTCGCATAGAACGAAGGTTCTATTTTAAAGTGATCCAATGCCGCCCATACAAATGTACCACATGCGAAATTACGATATTCTCGTAACGCTGAAACATCCTCGGACATCTTAATTAAACTTGACTTTTCTTACGTGAATATTCATTTTTCCACGCGAGTTCAGTTAATAAACACAGGAGGAATATTATCGAAGAATTCTCCTCGTAATTCACCGTACTTAATTCCCTCAAATCTTTTACTCCGTCTTTTTTTCGACGGTTCGTCTCAATCTTCGTGAAATTATGCCAAAGACCTGAAACGATTCCCTCATGGACGTTAATGGTCCTCTACGTTTGGCGAGTAATTCGAGCGGAATGATTGCAAGAGCGAGTCGTAGCCCAAGTGCTTTTCTTTTGGTAACCCCTTTGGTGCCGAGGGAACGATTGAACGAATTCACCCAAGGACTCCTCCTTTCGCACAGGTGTCGGGGCGTAGAACGAAAGAACCGCGTTACGCATAGCCGCACAGAGGTGCGACCCTTCGACGGGACTTCTCCCAAGGAACTTTGTCATTGTCCCTGAAGACACGCTGCCCAACAGCAAATTTGCCGTTCCGGTGAGACGAAATAATCGGAGCTGATTGTCAATGGGCAAAGAAAACTTGTCAATCCTTAACACGAATGACGGACTATCTTTGGTAAGACATGCGTATCCGATCCTCGTCCGATTTTAATAAAACTTTACTGGTACGTAGCTCTTACTAAATGCAGTCGAACGCCATAAGTGCGAATTTAAGGAAATGCCTGATTTCCGAAATATAAAATTTTAAAATTACACGATTAAATCAACAATTTTTGCAATTTTTACGTAAGAGGAAGACTGAAATTTCACAAAATGTCAGGTTAGGCAGGTGCAATGGATAGGCACGGCACGCGTAATAAAAAAATAATTTAAACTTGAGAGCGTGGTAGGCCTTTCTGGTTAGATCAATCTCCATTTATCACATTTATATTTCAATTTTAACATTGAATATCTTTTTCTGGAGAGGAGGCCGCTAATTTTGTCAGAGGAAAAAGTTATTACTGGAAAAACTTTTTCTGTTAATAACTTTTTAATAAATGACGAGCGGAGCTCAAAACCTTCACAACATTACTCAGGGTGATGACCTTGATAACATATGTGAAGGACATTGAAATTCGAGGTGGCTCCCCATAAATGAATAATTATCAAAAACACATAAAATTGTTTTTAATGTGTATTCTAATGATATTTTGATAAATTATTATAGTATTTATAATCTTGCAAGATATTAATAAAGTAAAACATTTCAGCAAAACATTTTTGATTTTTAGTCTTTTTCTTTACGTAAAAATCTAAAAAATTAAACGTAATTAAAAATTCAATATCTCGAAAACCGGGCGTTTGCTTAAATTCGCACTTATGGCGTTCGGCTGGATTTAGTAAATACTGTAAAATTGCCTGTAAATTTTTATTAAGACCGGACAAGGGTCGGATACGGAAGTTCAGCCCTATCTTCGTCTCGTAAAAAACACTCAGTTAAAATTGCATTGATTTATTGTCTTGTAGTAAATCCAACCTGCTCGTGCTTTAAAAAATTGCTCGACCATGCCTCGCCTTTCTGCATGAGAATAGTGGATTCTTATGGGAATACCAGTGGCACCCTTCACATTTTCGCGTGGCAACTAGTTATGCCCTGTCACGGAATCGCGATATTCACGCGGCACCGCGCTTCTTGTTTTGCATGTCATGTCGCGAACACGCGGCACAAGAACTCACGGCGATGCTAAAACGACGATAACACAGCGTTGTTATTACCGCGCTAGTTGTTATTGCCATTTGTCCCTGCGCCGTTATCGATCGTCGCGTTTCAATTTTGTCCAGGCACAATCGATTCGTGCCATTCGTACGGCGAGAAAGACACGAACGAAAATTGAACAGCTCGTGAATAGAAAGATGTGTACAAGCGACAAGAAAATTCTTTTTCCATCAATCCTTCACGGTTCTCTCTTTGAATCATTCTCGAACGAAAAACGTAATGAGATTTACAATTTATTTCCCAACCTCTGTTGATCCACGTGGCCACAACCAGAGCTTAACCTCTTCAGGGACGAATTTATTTAAACTGGAATCAAGTCGACATCGATTGTTAATTTATTCACTTGCAATGGCGATTCGTCGACGACGTTAACAATGATCGGAGAACAAGGCAGGAATGGAAAATTTACGGAAAGAATAATACCCACGCGTGTTACTGTAGAAAAGATATAGTTTAACGAGAAACTAAATGTCCATATATGTGGCCAAGGGCGTCAAGAGGTTAAAAATCTTCGCTTAAAGTACGTGAAGTCTTGAAATACGACTACACGACGGGTCGATTCCTTGAAGGGGCTATAATTTTTCTTCGAAACAAATCGTTAAATTAAATCGTTTCCGCGCGTCGTTAGAAAGGACAGGTGGACGGCAAAGGTTTGTTCGCGAGGGAGGAGGACTCGAGTGTGAAAATCGTTCCACCGGCGTGACTTCCGAGTGGGATCACCCGAAGCAGAAAAACTTATGCACGATTAAAGTAACTCGCATTTCCTCGGAAGTCACCACGCGGAACACCGGCGTCCGCCGAACGGTACGAGTGTCGTCTTCGAAGCCGTTAAGAGAGGTCGAGCGGTTTCGCGAGGGTGGGAAGACCACGAAGGGGAGAAAGGAGGGAAAGCACGAAGGAGAGTGAAATTGTGAGAAAGACGGCACCAAGGTGAGTCTATCCTAACCTGACAAACGCCACACGAGGTCCTCCTTCTTCCTTCCCTCTCCCTTTTTCTTCTTCCTCCTCTTCTTCTCCCCCGCCGTCTCTTTTGCTTCCAAACGCTCGCGGTATCTGTTTTTTTTTTACGTTCTCCGTGGTCTCCACGCTCTTCCGTTCTCCAACGTTCTCCACGACGAGTATCCTCCTCCATGTGAGAATTCCCCGTCGTCGCACTTCCCGCCATTGTGCGCGCCCGAAGTTCTCTCTCACGGAAACGTTCTTCTTTTTCTAGCAGACCGAGCAAGTCGCTGCACGCGCCTCTACCTATCCTTTCATAGGAAATTTCCTGGAGCAACCTCGGCACCGATCCCCTCCATTATTCAATAAGTAGACCGCGTTGGCTCATTGGTTCGTTGGACCATTCCTGCGAGGGGAATGACCGAGAGAGACAGCGAGAAAGTTGTTCCTAGCGACATGCATTTTTCCGAGTGAACGTTACAATTGCATCAACGATTCCTTCTCGCGTCAAGACTGTCTGGTATACTCGGTTCTGAGGGTGTATAACACATCGACTCCTCTCGGCCCCGTTTGGAGTAATTTCGTGAATTGAGTCGTTATTCCGAATCAAAGCAACTCGAGATCCCATCTGGAAGATAACAATTAGCCACGCACGTAAGTCACCCGCTACGGTGGCTCGTCGCCACCGTATCGTCCTGTTCCGCTTGCATTTCGATAATCTCTTACCCACCTACTCGTTTCTTAAATCAATTCGAGGAAAAGACAACGACGTATCAACAGACATAAAGCGTACGATCGAGTACACCGCAAAGGACATGATTTTTTCCTTGCTTACGAAACTCTCGTGAGAACTTTCTCCGGAGAAGCGAACTGCGGCGCACTCTGGGTAAAATCAGTAGGCGTAAAGTGCATCGTGTGAGACGACAGAAATTTAATAAATCAGAGGTGTGATTGCTACGCGGTAGATGATCTTGTCGTTACCATTGCGCAATTCGAACAGGTCAATAGGCTTTGCAAACAGCACCGTGTGATCTACAGAAAGCAAGAAGGAAAAGTCGAAGTCTGTGCCTTGGAAGATCCGTTTAATGAATGAGGGGCTCGTGTGATGTGTGTGTGTGTGTTTGGTGTGGTGTACGTGTCGTTGTTACCATCGACGTTGCGCTAGTGGTGCGCGCTGTGCTCACTGGCGCAAACGCGCCAGCGCAGCGTAGAGAATCTAGGCTGCTCGTAGAGCTGCCACCGCGGATGCAAGTAGCTCGTCGTTCCTGCACCTTGGGTCAGTTGCATTTCTCGTCTCTTTCGCGAAGCACGCCGACAATCCGCTCGCTCCTTCACCCACGCTTCCCGTTTCGCACAATGCACTTCGTTGCGAGAATGTCGACTAAAATGGTGCCGATCGTGCCGCGGAGTCTGTGATCGTTTTCGAAAGTTTGCGCGTACCTCGAGCGGTGGGAGAATAATTGCATCGAGGTTGCACGCACTTGCGTTAAGGAGTCTTGGGATAAGAAAAAAAGAAAGGAGTAGAAGGTACGTTGCACGAAAGATGCGGTTAATTTTCATAACTACTTTTGCTTGAACTTCAACGGAAGAGCGAGAAGATCCAACGGTGATTCAATTGCGATCTCTTAGGACGTTGGTTTTGTAAATAAAATTTTGTAAAGGAAACATTTGTGCGAGGAATGTTCGACGGATCACGTCAATCGCACGTGTTACCCTCTCTCCTCCTTCCATGTGACGTCACACTTCCACAGAGGCGTGGACGTTTCTCCCATAATGCTCCGATACCTGTGTTGCATAATTTCACAGATGTACGCTTTAGAGTGGTTACTGAGGTGGGATGCAAAAAATACGACGACGAAAGTTTCTCCATCCACGCGTGGATAATATGCTAGTGAACGAAAATGTTTGCGATCGATTCTCTACCTGGCCCTATGAAACTGAATAGCAGGTATTCTTGTTTGAGTGGAAGCACGTGGATGTTATTTCGGTAAATGTCATTTTCATTGGCCACCTGCGAATTTAAATGAGAGAAACAGCTCATAGACTGCTTCTACGAGGAAATGCTGCAGACGTATTAAATGTTCTTAGGAGTTACTTACGAGTTCCGAGTAAATCTCGAAGCGTTCGACGAAGGCGACGATGGCGCGTAATCATAGGTATGTTAGTGCCGCTGTTACCTGTTTTAAGATGCATAAAATAGCCTATTACCGCAGTCATAAGTCTCCGTCGATTCTCCGCAAACTTCCTCGAGGACGTTCTTCTTTGTATTAGACGACGATCGTCGACACGGCCAGTGCACTCTTGAATACCATTCTTTAATGTGTTATTGCAGAAACACGGAAGAGGAGTCAGTGTGCAAGATGCATGTATTAAACTTTTTCATTTATCATCCATCATTTCCATATCTTCCTCCACTACGTCCAAATGCCTGACACTCATTCATCGAACTATCTTCAATCACAAAACACTCGACATTAGTTTATCTCATCCTAGAACCGTCACAGCCTACTTCTTCGTAGTACTCTCGATCTCCCATTCAATAGTATTTATTATTTGCCCCACCTCCTTCCTATCAATTGATATCGATATCCTGGGATCGAATACACTCGGCGCTTGAAATTCCACGAACGTATGATCATCACTAATGTTTACCGTTGCGCATTCCTGCGTCCATGCCGCGGCCAAGGACTAATCGAATGCAACTTATTTGGCGCCCCGTCGAGTCAGCCGAGAGGGTCGTCGAGATGCACATCGATATTCTCGCGTATCGATACTCATGCGAATGCTCGAGTTGCGCGCGCACCCTATTCTCCCCGTTGTTGCAGGTTCAGTGGTGGCAGACACCCCCGACGAGGTACGACCAAGGTATCGATCGCACCATGGTCGTCCTAACCTAAAACGTCTCCCCCAATTCACATTAAATAATCCAAGGGCTGACACAGCGTGCGTTTCAATCCAACAACGTTTTTAAATCCTAAGTGCAATATATTTAATATCTGTCAAGCGCGGATCAGTTCATTTACGAATAGATTGTTAGGGAGAGTGCGTCGGGTAATATACAAGTTTCATCGCTTCTGAGAAAAAATGCGAGATTTGCCGAAAAAGTGAGTAAATAATAAGGATAACTAATACTCTTGGCTGGCTACGGAATTCTCTATGTAGCTTTCGAATTGTCTCTCGAGATCCTTAGAATTGTTTATGTCTATAAGTTGTAGGTTATACAGCGGAAGAGTAGGTAATAGGGTACGAAGAACGTTGAGTATTAAATTAATTCCCTAATAGTTGAGTGCCCGTTGTATTTATAGCTCTTCGTAACGCTCTTTTCCTTGTCTCGGAATACTGAGGCACAGTCGTATCTAAAAATATGCATTCGAGAATTACTGTTAAACCATAAACGAACACGGAAAATTGTATGCTCGGGAAGAGAATATCTGGATTAGATCATCCAGGAAGTGGGTCAGAGAAAGGCGACTAAGCCGGTATAGTTATATACTGGTGCTGACGGATAGAACGTAGTTCGTGTAGTGCATAATGCGTATAACGAGATACAAACTGCTACTTGAAAGACGCATCTGTGCTTTATGCCCTTCTTTCGCATCTTGAGACCTTTGAATTTGCATTTAGATAACTCGCAGTAAAAATATTTCTAAATAAGCTTCGTACCGAGTGTGCCATTTATGTCTGAACATATTTCACGAATTCTCAAGGTGTCTGCTGCGACTCCGAATCTTGAACGGAGAATAAAGAATAGTCTTGTAGTCGACGAAGCAGTAAAAGACCCTATTTTGAAGACCCTAAGTTCGAAGCTTACAGACTTTATATCAAATTCTTATGTACAATTCGAATGTTAAGTTATACGCGTGACCCATAATCAATGTAGAATGCAGGTTCGTTGCGGCTTGCGAGACGCGACGTTCAGGCCGGAAGTGAAATGCATTCCAATACATCCGAGCAACGGCACATTGGCCGACAATACTACAGCTTTCCCACCTCTCCTTCCCTCCCACTTTCTATCTCTCTACCTCTCATCCTCTTCTTTCTCTCTCCTTGCTTCATTTCTTCTCGCTCCCCGTTCTTGCGCCCGAGACACGCGTCCATCGCACGCGCACAGCCCAGTGGCTTGCAAAACGGCGTTCACAAAACACAAACAAAAAGATCCGTTGCACGCGCGGTATCTTCATTTCGACAGAGTAAAAAAAACTTGTTGCATCGTGTGCGCATTAAGCAGGCTGCTCAATGACTGATAAACGATAACAGAGGCTGATAATTTCAGGAATGACCAGCAATAATTAATTCCATTGTACGAGTAATAGTAAGAAAGGGGTATAAAGCAATTTCTACAGTGTTTTACATACCGTGTAGACATCCGGTGTGGCTAATGAAAAATGTCAAACACAAGATTGTCGAATGCAGCGGCTATTTGCAGCTCTAAGGTGCTGCCACCTGTTACCTTGACACGGTACATAGATACAACTTCAGACTCTTAACGAAAAAAGGAATAGAATTGTTTTGAGATCCACAGCATCGTCGATGCTTCGATTTATGATAAAGCGGATCTACCCAGCGCACATGGGTATGCTCCCTCGATTTAGAAGCATGTATAGATAGATGACCGCCAAGCCACTCGTTTAAATCTATTTTTAACATTCTGATTCTAATCTCGATCGTGGATTTGATCTGCTCGAATCAATTTATCGTTATCTAATCTTCTCCGTTCTGTCTCAACCCGAATCACGTTGACCCAAAATCGAAAAGTACTCGCAAGAAAGTTCATCTTCGAGACCTTCTTACTTTTCCCGTGGTAGGACAATTCGACGAATTCATCATTTCTGTCTATTTTCCTTTCAGAGCTCGCCTTACTATGGACGAGAGGAATATCGATGTACAGGAGGGCATCAGACTTCGAAACGTACGGAGAAGACTCTTTCAGGACGACACGGAGGAGAACACGGAAAGCAAACGAGAATCGCACCCTGGCGTGGATGATAACGTAGCGAACCGTTTTTTAGAAGAGGCGCGGAGAAATCGGGAAGAGGTGAGCATCCGATCCTTGCGCGTTAATAGAAAAAACTGCGAACTAATATTTTTTTTTACTAAACTTGCAATATATTTGCGAAAACTAGCCCAAAACTGCATACTAATATTTTTTTACTTGAAAACAAGACGAATGATCGAACTGAAAACCTGTTTATCTATCGTAGGCCAAGAAAAGGTGGAACTTTGATTTCGAGAAGGAAGTCCCCCTACCAGGTTGCTACGAATGGGTGAAAGTGGACAAAGATGGAAACGAAATTCACGACTCCATTCCCAAAGTTGCAAAATGAGTTTCAAAATTCCTTGGAAAACGGAGAAGACGAGAGAGATAATAAGATGAGTAAAGAATCATCCGTGGACGACAGCGAATGTCCATTACCAAAACACTAATGGCACGAATTTCGTGAAGAGGGAACTTTTTTTAGCACATCCACGCTATACTCGAAATTATGCAATGAAAATAATCACTCACAAAGTTTCTAAATGCAGAGAATGCTGAATGTGACCATAAGATTTTCTAGAGAAATTTACTAATAGCCTAAATTAATTTATTTATACGAAGATGGCAATATTTTAATTCTTCCATTATGTTAGGTAAAATTCTAGTCTGAACGGACGCACCCGGATGTGCATCCGGATTGATATAAACCAAATGAAAATTTTTATTTATAAACGCGAAATAATCGACGATTCGATAAAATCTGAAATACAACGAGATCTATTTGTAGGAAATATATTGTTATTGTATAATTATTTAAGATATTTAATTCTCTCAGTATTTATTGAAACTAATATGCATTATCCATACCTGCGCGTAGATGATATTAATATTGTAAATGATATACAAAAAATTATACTCCGATTTTGTACGAATGAGTTAAGTAATATATTTATGCAAAGTTTATATACGCTTATTCATTGACACGCGTTCCACAATTTTTCATTATTTCAGACTTATTACCCAACAATTCTTCATTGTTCCTATCCGTCCGAAAAACATTTTCTTTTTTAACAAAGGCTCGTCTCCTCGTACAGTGGCCCAATATCAGGAAACCTCGCCCACGCGATCGTAATCGCGTGCAAACATGGTTGTGAGCGATCGGGTGTGAATATTCATGAGGATGTTGCACGAGAGAAAAGGACGAAGAAGCAAGCGTGCGCGCGGCCAAGCTGCACGCTTTGCGTCGAACGCTCCGGGCTCGACTCATTGCGTATAAGTCATGCACGACCCAATTTCCAGTCGGTGGCCAAGATGAAACATCTGTCGTTCCCGTCCTCCCTTGAGACGTAAACATTTCGTAACGCGCGCCAGCCACGCGCGCGCTTCAGATGCAAGAATATAACGATATGTGCTAAGAGCCTACTCGTCGAAAATAAAATTCTAGGCGAACAATCCATAACACGAAAGCTGCGAAGAGCTTTCATAGCACTCTACGAATCTATAAGAGCGCGCCGCGAAAAAATCGCAAGAAACCTATACAATTACAGCCATAGATAATAATGCTTCGATTCACTATTACACGGACAACAAAATTCAATTTTTTTTGTCATGCGAAATCGCAAGTAGGGGGTCGTTCGAAGAAACGTAAGAAATGCGAGTAAACCTTTACGATGTCCGGGTTGTAAATTAATATCGCAAAATTATAAAGTACGGACACGAGAACGTCGATATAGCAAGACAATAAGCGTCTTATTAAAAAAATCTTTTCACTCTTCTCGTCACGCCTTTCCTCCCACATATATTCTCAAGGGGCGCGCCGAGACTTCGGAATGCAGAGCGGCCCCGATTCCACGAGTATCACGATTCCTTCGGATTAATCCATACGTCTCTCCCCTATAAGAAAGTGGAAAGAGGAGTTCCACCCGTGCACCTGGTGCCGCCGTCTCCTCTCAAGGATCGCTCGCCCTTTTCACGCCGGACGGTGGCCCGCGCTAGCCTCCTGAGAAGGGTGGGGAAGCGAGCGACAGCGGTGGCGGTAGCGGTGGCGGTGGCGGTGGCGGTGGCGGTCGCGACGTACCCCCATTGCCAGAAATTGCACTTCCGTTCCGCGAATTCCCACGGAAGTGGGCACAATCGCGACCACGACAAAGGATATTCGCGTACCGGCAGCGTACACCACCCTCATTGTTCTGAGCGAGCATTGAGGAGAAGAAGTTGCGCAGAAGGAGTTTCCAAGCGGGCTGAACAACTGTAATCCGCGCTAAGACGATGGAGCCGCGTGAGTGGAGAGGAGATCGATTGTAAAAAAATGGAAATTGTAAGAAATCCTTCTCGATGCTGGGAGCGTACACCACGTTTATTGTTTTGAGCGAGCATTGAGGAGAAGAAGTTGCGCAAAAGGAGTTTCCAAGCGGGCTAAACAACTGTAATCCGCGCTAAGACGCTGGAGCCGCGCGAGTAAAGAGGAGATCGATTGTAAAAAGTGAAAATTGTAAGAAATCCTTCACGATACCGACAGTGTACGCCATCCTTATTGTTCTGAGCTAGCATTGAGGAGAAGAAGTTGCGCAGAAGCAGTTTCCAAGCAGGGTGAACAACTGCAATCCGCGCTAAGACGTAGAAGTCACGCGAATGGAGAGGAGATCGATTGTAAAATAAGTCACTCCCTTTACGGTCGTGCCTAAAAATGAAAATTGTAAGAAATCCTTGATACCGACAGCGTGTACCACCCTCATTGTTCTGAGCGAGCATTGAGAAGAAGAAGTTCCGCAGAAGGAGTTTCGGAGCAGGCTGAACAACTGTAATCCACGCTAAACGCGCGTTCTTACGAGTCAAGATCGATTGTAGTTGATCAACAAAATCAACGCCTTAGAGCGCAGAAACCGCGCAAGTGGAGAGAAAACGAGAATGAAAATTCAAAGTAAAAGTAACCGAAGGTAAAAAATGAAAATTGTGAAAATCCTTCTCGATATCTTCGCGATCGTACGATTCCTCGCCTAGCAACGCGCGCAGTGAAAAATTCCTCTCTTTTTTTTCACTCGACGAACGGACACGGGGGTGCTAGACTACACGCTTTTCAACCTCGATCTCGATTCGCCACCTTGAGCCAGATAAAGGCGGGCGGCGGTTATCGGTGCTGCAATTTGGTGTGCTCCCCGTGCAACGTGCACGCGACAAGATAAACGGCGAGCCGACGGCAAACCTCGACGCGATAGTGAAAAGCTTCTCGTAGCTGAACAGGTGTCTCTTTTGGTGGCAAACACGCGATACAGACGCACCAAACCGCGGCTTTCTTCCGTTCGTTCGTGTGGCTCAGGTGCGAACGCTCTTCCTTTTCGTACAATCTGCACACAGGGAGAATTAAGAGGGGGCACGTGACTCGCGTATCGCGACAATTTGAATTTACATTTAGTATGTTCGAGAAAGGGGGCGACGTTTCGAATGAACTTCCGAGAAAGGAAGAATGCCACATTGTGCGCGAGATAGGATGGTTGAGGTGAACTGCGATGACGTGACCGACTGTACGGCTTTTGTGAATTTACGTTGAAAATGTATACACATCCTGCACGCATACAATTTTACGTTGCCTCGTAGTAATGAAAATACAATCTTCCATACAAATTACAAATTATTTTCAAGTCCACCGTGAGTGGATTATTCGAATGAATTTAATAGAAAGAGTAAGGTTGCATTAATAATGCGCATGCTTGTTTTACAGACTGCGTGAAACGCACTTGATCTCTCGGCAGACAAGTGGGGACAGCCTTTTGCATTTATGTCGGTTAATACACTATGAATGAGAAACTCGCAGTGAGACGGTGGTCTCTGCAAAAAGGGAGGAAGGATTGTTTTACGCCAACTCATTCGCCGGTTTCCCCCCTCATTGAGATGCATCCGGTGCCACCCTCACCACTTCCTGGATGCTGCGTGGGATTTTTGTTTTTAAATAGCGCACGCTCCTTGCACAGTGGTTGTCGACGCATGAGAAATTCAATTCTCCGCGCACCAATGCTCCCGTAAACGCGGAGAATGCCAATTGCACCGAAACAGCGATCAAAATCTAAATTAGCCAAATTAATCGAATCGCCGTATACCTTGAAAAATGATTTTAAAAGAAATTGTTCATTTTGTGAATCGTCAATTGTAAAATCGTTATTTTGGAAAACGTCTTGCGCAAGTTTTGAATAGTGAAAATAATTCGGTGATGTTGCAAGATGTAATCCCTGGAAAAATATGTCCGTTCGCGGCTGAGGTTCGGTACGGCGGCGGTCCCACGTGCGCTCCCTGTAGAATTCCTGTCATTGGATTCGAACGTTTGAAACGGTCGCGCCAGGCCGCCCCATTCGCCACCTAGCGGCGAAATTTTAAATCGAACGCTCACGCACCAACACCACTACGGGTTACACGATAGTCGAGCCCTCTGATTGGTCCTCGGCGTCGTTTACGTACGGTTCGCTCGCCGCGAGTTTTACTCGCTCCTACAAAGCCATTTCCCGTTGCCCCTCGAGCTGATACAAGCCACGAGAACGACAACGAGGTAAATTGACAATTATCAATGAAAAGTCTCGATTCGCCTCGTTGGTTTTATGTCATCTCTCGCAGCGTCCCGCTGCGCTTCTCTCGCTTACGAAACACGCGCCACGGGATCCCTTCCGAGCTGAATAAATAAACGTAATCGCGCTAGCATTTCAAGCGTGTATCGTGTTGACTCCTATAATGGTTCGTAACTGGCGATTTATTATGGATGCGATGAAAAACCAGGCGCGCATTAATTATGAAAAAAAAATGTTTCATAGTAAATTATAAAGGAGACCGATCGTTACGTGTAAAGTAGGGTGTAATTGCTCTCCGTCGATAAATATATTAACATTCATTATAAACGCGAATATTTTTTTCTTACGGTGGTTTGAAACAAGGTCAACATTCAAGAAATGGATCTTTTATTTTAAAAGTGGTGTAAGTAAATTTCTTTAAAAAAATCAGATATCATATAATTTGTGATTAATTTAGTGTAAACTTTTTATTTATAACCCATTCATTTTGTTTTAAAATGGTCTTACATTACTTTCAAAATAAACGGTCCAAATATTACTATCCTCGTTCAACGGAGCAAAGTAGGCAGCGCCGCTGAAGGATTCGAATAGTGATCTATTTAAGTACGAATAAATAAACACATCGAAACATCTCGCCGGTTAAGAGCGTTTTGATTCATCGGCAAAAGTTACTTCACTGCTTCGCAGGGAACAATGAAGCTTGTGTATCGACAAAATAATTTCCTCAACCGACCCGGGCTTCTCGGTATCGCACCACGTTGTCGCATTAATGTACAAAATGGAGGTTAAAGAACATTATCCTTGCCATTACACGACACTCTTCTAGGCGAATGACTGTTTAACATTTCTCAAGTCGATTGTTCTCGTCGATCATTCCCAATTAACAGTACCAGGAGAATATAATACGGTACACATTCGTAGCACGAGAATATTTCATTAAGCGAATACGGTGCACGTATGAAAATATTGGTCAATTAAAACGATCATATTTACGGTACTCCCGTAAACTTAGCACGCTCTTACATCGCTCTACCGTTCGCGGTATACACATTACGCGAGAAAATACGCCGTGGGTGGCACTGGATAAGGGAAAAGTGAAGAAAAGAGAGAAGCATTATTTACATTACGTTCCATTCCTCGCCGTTCCGAATAACCGTCCGCGAACAACGGAGCAAAGCTGGAAAGACATCTAGGAGTCAGCTCGGCGTATCGAGGCACGTCCAGAGGCTGCAATCAGAATTCTGTTCGTCGTATGAGCTCGGTGAAGGGGCCAATAACTGTACAACGTTCCCGGTAGATGTTTCGAAGCCATCGTGCTCCCCGCACTCTCGTAGAGTGGACTATACGCTACGAATGGCGGTTATTTCGTTTCTTCGTCCAGTGAAATTGGCGAAGGGAAGGGAGCGGTGTCGAGCGCGACCGAGAATAGCCGAAGGTCCCCGAGCTCGTGGGGGAAGACTGGAACGGCCGCAACGAGAAGCGCACGCCTCAGTCGCTAGAGAGCGCTTCGCAGGAGTAGTACGTATCTTCGCGCACCTCCGTGAGGCTGAGGCACGCACGTATACCGTGGTTGGCGTCACGTAACTGCGCAATCGTATACGTCCTTCTGCCGAACTTCGAGCCACGCGCGTTTCTTGACAGTCGCGCATTTGGCGGGAAGTGTGGGATCTCGAGGATTTCGGTAGTTTTTCCAGTGTTTACCACTGTTACGGGCGAGCCCGCCTCATCTACGGACAGCATATTGTGGTCTACGGGCCGTGTGCAATATCGTTTTTCCACGGAATTTTTCCACCGGGACATTTGATATCGGAAAATTCCACGATTCACCGTTGTGTATTATTGTGCAACTGGGTGAAGCCAGAAGGAGCTCGAGACGAAAGGATACCCGAAAGGATTTCTCGCATCGATACTATCGATATCTGTGTGGACGAGACGAAATACGCTCGTTCTCGGCCTCTCGTCTCTGGAAGACTCACGCGCGAGTACGTGCGACGTTGCCGGATCTCTCGTGGATCTCTCGTGGGGCGACTACGGGGAAAGAATTCGTGAGAGAAAGGAAGGAGGAAGGGAGACGACTGACTGTATCGAGGAAACTGTACGCGGCGACGATCTCGAGGGATTCGTGTTTTGGCCCCGATACCCAATCTCGTACCAGTTATCCGAGCGTGCAGCAACGGCACATCTCGGTAGGCACGAGAGTTTGTTTTTGCGGTTTTGTTTTCGTCTCGCCCGCGCTCTACCTCTCTCTCTCTCTCGCACGCGTAGCTAAACCGTGCTCGCCGCGTTGCCAGATCCTCTCTACTGCGCGGTACACGCGTCATTCCCCCAGTGATATACTCCCTTCATAGAGAGATCCTACTTGTTTCGCGGACGGAATATCATTGGCGGTCAAGTTGGAAAGGTGTTTCGCGCCCCCGCGTACGAGTCTTCACGGCGAGTTTTCGTGGCGAGGCGCGAGAGCGGGACGCGGCCATTATTCGAAATTCGGTGGATCGCGGCCACGGCGACGTTGCCACGTCCCCTTGCGAGTATTTGAACCGCACCGTCGGACCAGAGACAATTCCGAGAAGAATCATCTCGCGAACGTTCCTGAACTACGAGGGTTACCAGCAAACTCCACGTATTTTGGCCAATGCTGCTTGCGTACGTCGGGCGTTCAAACGTGCTCGAATCGTGCGCAGGAGTCTGAGTCTCGTACGTGGTAACGCGAGAGTGCGCCTTACCGAGCGAGGATACCTACCCAAGTGGGTCTCTTGCACGTCCAAGGAGGTGGAAAAAGGGGGAGGCTCGAGCGTGTTCCACGCTTTTACTCTCTCTCCCTTTGGCGCGAGGTCCAGTGGCGCGGGAGGAGGCGCGTGTTCGGATCGACGAAATATGAGCGCACGGGTGCTGAATCCAGTTATGATGACGGAAATGGGCCGCAATTTGGGTGGTGGAAGACCGGTGCCCAGTCGCGCGGCTTTGGCCCGTGTTAGAAGGGACCTCTTCGGCCCTGTCGATCACGCGGCAGCTCGGGCCCTAGCCGAGAGAGAACTTCGGGCCCAATCCATCCTCGATGCCGAACGATGGGGATTTAACTTTCACTTGGAGATACCGATCGCGAGCTCGCGCTACGAGTGGGAGATCGTCACGGCGAATGACGTCGTACCCGAGCCCTACGCGCTTCGCGGCATGCCCTACTTGAGAAAGCACGCGCCCGGCACGCCTCGTAAGACGCGCAGCTCGCTCTCACCGAGCACGAGGCTCGTCCACAAGGATTCGAGCACCACCGCGCCGCCCGTACTACCCGATAAGACGGAGAGGACGCCGCCCCAGGAGCCCAGAGTACCCGTGATCGGTGAAACCACCCTGCCCAACGATCTCTTCGAGCTCGACGGACGGAAGAAGTACGTCGTCGAGCCCACTACCCCCGTATTACCCATATCCGCGAGGAAACAATCTTCGATCACCGGTGAGTTTTAGAGGCTTTCTTCTTTTCTTTTCTTTATATGTGTATCTATATGTATTATTTTTTTGAGACCGTTTATTGCACCTTTTCACTTAGACCGAGTATTGACAGCGATGCGGTTGTAATAAACGTAAATGTACTTGCTTTTGTATTTGGAAATAGAGAGATTGGGTCATTGGCCACTTAGGATGTATCGTTTGAATGAAAACAATGTTTTTAGGTTAGGATTAGTCCGCGCGGTGGTTCTTTAAAGTGAAAAGGTGCAAATTCGGATCTGGCATTTTTTCGAATCCTTTTTTTTCTTCCAATGTAATTGATATTAGTGCATGCACCGCTCGCGCCCAGAGAACCCGATGTTGAGATAAGATAAATCAATATCGTTTGCCCCGGTCTCTTTCGATGCGAAGGCACAATCTCACCCACGTGCGAGCGAATCTAGTTTCTCTAGAAAAATAATGTTGTTGATGTTTTGAATTGGAACGTGTTCCGATCCGCTCTGCTTTCTTGCCGCCTAATCGATTATGTAAATCCTAATTGCGCAATGCCGCCCGGTTTGTTTTCGATTGGTTTGCACTTGCGGGTGCTCGCACTGTTAGGCTGGACGAGGATGATAATTTACATGATAAAATGAAGCACCGTCTGCTTTCTTTTCTTTGTTCTTTTTTTTTCCAGCATTCGGTGGATAAACGCTTAACGAAAACAGTCGCAACGAGCTTGTATATATTTTTTTTTTACACTGCAAATAGATTGGATCAAGATGATCTCTCGTAATTAAAATTTAGGAGAATTACTAGTCGACCTAGTAATAAAATTTCACAATTGCCACACGGGTATTTGCAATTTGGCATTGATACTTCGCGCTTACGGAATAAACTCTGAATTACCTACAGAAGAAGAACCGTTCGACGAACTATGTCTCTCACGCGCATGCGCGTGGTCTTTTCGCAAAATACTCGAGCTAATTCCCTTGCCTCGCTCGGGCAGTAAGCATAGCCTAGGTCAACCTAATTCGTCGGTTGGCAAGGTCGTAGCAATTCACACGGTTACGTAAGCACCTGATAAAAAGTATGAATTGTAATCAGTCCTCATCGCGTTTGCAGGCCTACTCGTTTAATACACAAAGTAATTTCTTTCCATTGCTGGTAAACGATCCACTTGTTTCTCGATCACTCCTCATTCGTTCTCTCCGCATCGTCCTCGTGTGCTTGTCGTCGCAAAAAAAAAAAAATTCCCTTGAAAATACTCTCCCGCTCGAGATTGCAACAGCGCGCTTCCCTTTCTCCCTTTGTAAAATGCGAATCCGATGAAACGAGCGAAAGGGAAAACATCACTCGTGTTTTCAAAAACCGACCGTGCTCTCTGCCTCTCTCTCCTCTCCAAGCCTCCGATCTCTCCCAACAATGGTAAACAAGATCGTCAAATATTTCCCAAAGGCACGAAGGACTGGAGGAGGGAAAGGCACAGGAGCGTGTCACAATCGTGTCCATTGCGTTACCCCGTGTTGCGTTATATCACGCTCACCGATAATTCAATATCGCTTACCGAGAAACCGCAGGATGCGCTTGTAGAATGTTAAGTACACACCGCTTGGAAATTTCGAAAGAGGGAAACTTCTCGTGGAAACATCGTTTCGTCCACGCTCACCGCGTACAACGTCCAACACCCTTTCTCGAGGAATTTCTTGGCGCACGTTAATTTTCTTTTCTCGCTCTCTCGAATCCACGTCCGTTTAGCACGGAAAGCATAAACATACGCGCATCGTCGTTTGCATCCTATACACGGCCATTTTGTTTTGGCCATACCTCACGGTCTAGTTCCCTTCTCCGTTTTCTTTTTTCTCCTATTTATTATTCGGGCGTGCACCCCACCCACGCGACGCGACTATTTCTGGACGTGACGTCTCGTCGAGTGTCTCCTCTCCTCGTCGAACTTATTCACAGCCCGTTGCTGCAAGGAGGCAAGCTTGTATCGACGGTCTTCGTTCGTAGGCATGGTGGGGGCGGTTGTGTACGAGTGCGACGATATTTTGCGTACCACCGCCGAGCGAAGCACGCGACAGACTCGCCTGATCTGTTTATATTTTTGTGCGTGCACCGTGCGGTGCAAGAAGCGCGCCGTCCATGGTCCCCGCGTTGTTTCCCGTAACAATAACATCCTCGGAGTGGTACGGAGTACGCGCGAAATTGGAAGGTCTCGTCAGCGGAAATGGTTGTGAGAAAGAGAGGAAACAAGGTGGAAGAATGCTTCCCTTTGTTTTTCATCGAGCAACGAATTTTATTCACGCCAGAATGGCGACCGGTTGCATCAATTTTTCACAGGGCTTTTTCTTTGATACTAGTACTACCAATCCTTTTTCATATGGAAAATTCTTTTGTTGACCGCTCGTTTTGACAGAGAGAGCGTTTACTTTATCATTAGTACTGCCAAATTTTTTTCAATATGGAAAATTATTTTTTTCACCACTCATTTTGACGGGTTTGGTCGTTCTAGTGTTAATTAAGCCCATTGCCAAGTATATTTTAGTAGGTGTTAAGTGAAAATGTAGTTTTATCGGATTTATTTATTTTTTTCCTCTGCCTTTTAACGAGTAACGCAGGATCTTTTTATTTTCCTACAATTTTTATCTGCGAATCTGCTGAACTATTCTTGCGAAAAAAATTCGAGGCCTATGGAACGACCCTTCACGAATAATCGCGGACTACATGATTCAAGCTTGAATTCCAACGATTTTGCAAGAAATTCTTTGCCCACACACATGACATCTCTACTCCCTCGGAGACTGAAAGAATCTCGCAGAAGTGACTAGGGATCGCGCGCTCAAAAATGCTAAGCTAATAAAATCCGTCACAGAGGCGGAAACGAGCCCGGGTAATTAGACTATTCCGTTACGATTACGGCAAACGACTTCTCCGCGCTCTCACACCGGCAGATATTTACATACGCCGCGCTTATCGCGATCTAAGCGAATCAGGCTACGTGATTTCACTCGACTGACTTCAACGTCCATTTCTTTCCCTGTTTACTCTCCTCCATCACTTCTTTTTTTTCTCTCTTCTCTCCCTCTTTTCGTACCCTGCTCGTCGTCCGTCTCCCCCAAAATCGACGACTCCTCCCGATTGTATCATGGGCACGCGACGGATTTTCTACACAGACACGCTCGCGCACACGTTCATTTGCACCAGTGGTTCTTAACCTTTTCAGAATCACGGAACACTTTCGATCAGAAGGATAACTTGCGAAACACCAAATTTATTAAGACAGTTAACCCTTTTAGTGCCGAACAAAAAATATTCCTGAGCGGAAAGTTTGTAAAAATTGTAATGTGCTCAATGATACATGTTGCAAATGTTGCTAATGACGATATATCGTTGCTCGGCACTAAAAGGGTTAAGATTATATTTTTAGACGGTGGCTCCAGCGCCATGGCATCGCTATACGACAAAACTCCATATTACGGCACTTTTGTGCGCCCTACGTATTTACTAAGTATCATTATATACATTGACGGCTTTATAATTTCGTGGAACGTTTCTAACGCGCTTTAATAATTTCGAAACGTTTGTAACAATTCGGCGGAATACCAGTGAAGAACCACTGATTTATACGTTTACCGGGGCACGCGCCACCAACGTATTTCGATATTCAGGCAGAGCACGATGCGTCATGGGGGTCGGACGATCTTTCGTAACGTATTTCATTAATGAGCCGACATGGTCAGCTGTTGGTGCAGTAGTCCATATGGGGTTGTCGGCATCGAGCACCCCCGTGCTTTTGCCCCTTTCCATTTCTTGCCCCCTCTTTCCTCCCTTTACTCTCACCCTCTCTTCGACTACCGCGTGCGTGCGTGAGCGCATCTGTAGAAAAGGGACTCTCTTGGTGGAGAGAGTGGCATGTGTGCGGCCTGGTAGGGAGCATGGGGGCATCAGCTGTGCTCACAATAATCGTGAGCCACGAGCACTCGCGTAAACGGTGCCGGGGGTAGCTCGCCCCCGTGCAGAGAAAGAGAGGAGAGGAGGGTCGGCATTTAAAATCAGGATTAGACGCGACACCCCTCCATTGCTCTCCTCGTATTTTCTCCCTCCTCGGCACCCGCATGCCCTTTCACCACTGAGGTATTTAAATCGGTCGCGATTTCAATGCGAGAAAGGAAGACGCGAATTTTTCTCGACTGCTCTTTTCACGGTTCAGGAGGAGACTCGTAACACAACGGTCCTACTCTCGTGTAACTTCTTTGATGAGGCGAGGAGAACGTAAGGGCCACGCGAATACACCCAATTCTATTTTTACAAGAACTTCTTTTACACGATTTTGACTTAACACGAATCAGAGAAAAGATTTAATTCTCCTTTTACACGACTTATTTTGATTTAACAGGATTTATTTTGAATTAAATTTTTTTTCTAATTCGCGTTGAATCAAAATCGTGTAAAAGAAGTTCGTGGAAAGACTGAATTGAGTGTTTATCTAAAAGGGCACTTGGTAATGCGAGTGTTTTTCTTCTTTCCTTTCTTTTTCGAGCGGAGGTGAAACAGTGATTTTTGCAAAGAGTACGGCAGATTATTCTCGGCGGGGGAGGAGAGAAAGCAAATTTTGAAGAGGCTCGTTTATTCGACGAGTGATCCCAGATGCACGCTCTTTAAAATTCAATTTTATCTCGAGTACCATGACTTTCGTATCTCAACCTCGGTTCGCGCGTATCCGACTAAAATATATAATTCTGCATGACACTCGGAGAGTTGTGAGGGAGAGAGAGAGAGAGAGAGAGAGAGCCCGTGCAATGTTTTTACTTTCGACGGTACAACGAGGCGGAGATGAATCGATATAAAAATATTCGCGGTTTAAATTCGGGTGCGAAAAATAACCCACTTCTCCGTATGGAGAGCATTTATCTCGCGGCTGATAAACGGTCATTATAGATAACCAATCGGCGATCTTTCACTTGGTCCTTTTTCTCTGTTTTTGCGCCAGGAAAACGAGAACGCGGGCGATGCGAGCGTCACGAACATCACCGACATTTTATTATAATTCGCGTACCCCTCGGTTAAGAAAAATCGATGAAAATGCACGTGGGGAAAAGTTTCGGAAGAGGAGGGTGCGGAAAATCCCGGGTGCGAGGTTCGAGACAGATGTGTGGAATTTTCAGCGTGGAAAGCTCGCCAAATGTTGCTATCCCCTCGTTCGAGGGGAAATACGGTACCCTTGGCTTTTGTAATTCGAACGGTTAAAAAGAGTGGGACACGAGAGAGGGTGGATGGGTCGCGGCAATGTTCGTGCGGTTTTTGCATGAGTCATGATTGGTCCTCTAGGGTTTGGTGCGCCAGATTGGCTTTGTTGTTAAACTTCCTCCGACGCGTCGTGAGTCACGATGAAACTTCGCGAAGCACGATACTGCCGACAAGTGTCTACACAGTAGTGCCGATAACGATGGCGCGAGCGAATCTTAGATATCGTTTGCGGGATAAAAATCGAATGAATTTTGGCGCCTCGGAGGTCGAGCAAGAAACGATAGTCCGAAGGATCGTAAATGAAGGTGTACTCCAATTGAACACAGGTATACTTAGTTTCAATGGAACATGATTAGTAGGATATTTCTGTGACGGATTAAGCAAAGAAAATAAAAACGGGATTGAATGAGGCGCATAAAATCAGCAGCAAGGAACATCTTAGAGACTACAGAGATCCTCTTTCTTTGAACAAATCTAGATTGCACTGGTATCGAAGGAACCTCGCGAACGATACAATGATAGTTTAATCCTTTGCGAACGGAATCACCCAACGAGCTAGCATCACCGTGAACGAGAGACATTAGTGCGCTCAGTTAAAAAAATATACATTTTCAAAGTTTGCTTTCTAAAAACTAAAACAATTGTTTTCCATATTAAAATCACTGTTCAGAGAGTCCAAAGAAAATTCTACGTATCCCCGACGCTAGTCTATTTAAGAAAATGTAAAATCAGTATGGTTCTTTGCTGTGGTGGCTAAGAGCAGGCATAAAAAATTGGAATAGTAAAATTGAAAGAGCTTTGGTGGCTGAGAATGGACGTTCGACCGTAAAGGATTGAGGCAGGAGGCATGAGATCGAAAGCGAAGAGAAAATCGAAGCAGGTGACGATTAGTTCTTCCATCCTGAAGAGCACACGGAGTCTGGTGAGCGCGCGGTTCTCTGGGCACCTCGCACGCGCGAAATTGTAGCGTAAAATCGTGACCTTCTCGGCGTGGTGCGTTATCTGTCGGCGATATAATTGTGCGCGGTGCGCGCGCCGTGACCGGCACTCTTACATCTCTCGGCGTTATCTAAAAAAACATTTGGCGTGCATGCAGCGCGCTTAATAAGCCGGGCTTGTGCACGGGGTCAAGTTTGGTGTGTTGCACGCGATTAAAAAGAATCGTAATTGAAGATAGGAGAGGCGGCCGCGCCTCGGATCTCTCTGGCCTATCGCACATATGGCAGACCTTCAATGCACTCTCCTTTATAGTGCCGATTATTGTCGACAATGAAGCAATCTACAATCGGTTTTCAACACGTTGAACGTCCAGCCGCGAATCGGTGGACTTTGTCCCGGAGTCCAAATCCGAGACTCGGTGCCTCTCAAAGTTAATGTACTCGTCGTAATCGTGTTACAAATAAAATTACTATCAATTACCTAAAACATCTTATTTTAATTAGACGAAGAAAAGTGTTATTTATGGCTGACGGGGGCCCCCGCGGAAATATAGCTGTCACCCATATTTGTTCAACGTGTTGTTAAAAGCGCTTAAAATTTCTCTCAATAAAAAGTCACTCGAGATGTCCAAAATGGCGCACTATTGTAGTTTTCCTACATCTCTTGGTCGCCGCGGATAAAATTAAGTCGACGAACACCCGTGATTTGGGATCGCTGCGAGAGAGAGAGAGAGAGAAATATGTTCTTTTTATCCTGAGACCTTAGATCATCTCCTAAGAACAAGCCAAAAAGTAGTACAACACAATGCATAACAAACATAGCACGCATGCAACGAACCATTCATTGCCCATTCGTATTCTCATTCACAGCGTACACAATAGTACACAATAAACACTAATCACAGTCAACGGGCGCGCACAGTAATCGCCCGTAAATAGCTAGAAAGAGAGAGAGAGAGAGAGAGAGAGAACGCTCTCGCGTCTAGGCATAGTAAAGCAGCAAAAAAAAAATATGGTTCCTTCTCTTTGTTCGCAGACTTCTTGAAGAGCCGTAAGCGTGGCCTTACCGGTAGCACGAAGAGCATGATAGAGCCGCCAGAGAAGATCAGCCGCAACGCGGGCCAAATACGCAGCTAAGAGCCCTCAGCTTCCTTCTTCAGCCTCGGCGTGCCTTCCATCCGCCTGATCGCGTGACCCGAGAGGAACCGGAAAGACGAAGGAGTCTCCTCTTATTGGAAGGAACGGAAGATAGCGGAGAGGAGAGGAGAGGAGCAGAGCAGGCGGCAGAGCAGCGTGTCCGGCGGGAAAAACGCGCGCGAGGTCCTTTGGCTGTGCCATTCACGTAGATTTATCCGCCATGAGAAATTTCGGGCGAAAACGACAAAGAGAAAAAGGGGGGGAGGGGGGAAGTCAGTGAACGAAAATTCGTAGGGGAGAGATAGAGAGTAGATTGAGATGGAAGAAGAGGGCGTGGAGGAGAAGGGAAGGAAAGAGGTCGCGAAAGTGATTGAAATTTTACGTCGTTCGGTCTTTCATCATTGTACACCGTTCGTTTCGCGAGGATCACGAATTAGCAGCAACGTTAGACACGGCAGGGCAGGAACGATCAGAGGAAAGAGTATATAAAGACACGATCGGAGAAATTCGAGGTAGAGGCCGCGGGGTTGCCGCTGGTTTTTCTTTCTTTTTTTTTTTTTTATAAATCACGAAGGCTTTTTTCTTGCATATTAATTAAGTAGGATAGATATATTTGTAGCGGAAGACAGTGATAGAGATAACGATTTTGTCCAAAATTAATTATTGTAATATATTCTTCGTTTGTTTCTAAAACACAGATTAAGAGTTAGAGTGACGAGATGTGAGAGTGGGTGGGGCCCGTGTCGCACCGGACACTTTGTAAAAGTATAAGAGACAAATACATAGGAAATTAGGATTTAATTATGGATTAAGATTAATAGCTTTTAAGACAGAGTATATCGCGTACCGACCGTAGCTAACGGAGGAGTGCACTCGGGCTGGTCCGAGGATTTTTGGAAGTTTCTCTCGGGATGTCCCCCGTATTGCTTTCTCCGCGCGGATGCCACGGGCGCACAACGACCACCGCGTTGTCTCGTTGCGCGCCCGTGGTAATCTCGTTCACTCGATGAGAAAGAGACTTCGACGAGAATTAACATCACAGTTTCGCGCCGCTTTCGATCGACTCGCTCGCTTGAAATTGGCGCGAAATTCGTTTCTCGGTGAAATCGAATCTTTCCTCTCGTACTCGGGCAAAAATGACAGCGAACCGATCGGCTTTTCCAACTTCGAGAATCCACGACCAGCCACGGGTGTAATGCAGAAAGATATAACTTAATTGTAGTTCGTTACCCAAGTTAAAGCATTGATCTCCTGTACAACTTTAAGAAAGTACAGCCGATGCCAAATCACCCAACAATCTTGTTTTCTTGTACCTTCGAACAGGGAGTTATCCTCGTTCCCAATTTACCCTTTTCCCCTCCTTCGTCCCGGACTGCTTTACTTTTGTCCACGTAACCGGATACATCGGCACCAGAGAGTGGATCGGATGGTGTCCGTCGAAACGCGTGAGCCCGCATCGTAAAATGTGCGCATCTTCGAAGAGAATTCATTTCTTTATCCGGTCTAATCGAACGTTCAAAAATCTTTTTACGATCGTACAAAATTGTATTCCCATTCTTACGCCAAGCTTTTAATTCGTAACGCTCTTACGAAACTATACGAATTTTTGTTTAAAACAGCTCGTTCACCGCGCTCGCATATTTCGACGGGGTGGTGAAAAATCGATGCACAAGTTTTTATGAATTGATAAATCGACGAAAGTTAATATTTGTTAACGAGCAAACGAAATAAATATATCCATTCTCAGCTTGTGAGAAACTCAATCCGCAGTCTTAGTTTCACATTTTGCGCAAAAACGGGAAGGAAACAGGGTATAAAGTATAAGATCCTGTACAAAGTTTTCGGAACGAACAATAATCTTCGTAATTGCTGAATTTACAGTGCGTAACTTAATCGTATGTGTAATGTGTAATGTTTAATACCGTATTAACGATTTAATAATGGTAGCTCCTTACTACGTGTGGTGTCTAGAATATTCCATATACAGCTGTCGGTCTCGCAGATATCTTACCGCATTCCCGCTCCTTCTGGTAATTAATTTCTGTTCGCCTTTTTTTTCCCTTTTTGAGATTATAGCCCAAAAATACGACTGGTGGTTACAAAGCTATTTTTTGGAAGAAAATTTCTTCGTTCGGCGGTACACGAGCGTGGACGGATCGAGGCAAAGTTGGTGGAGAGCCAAGAGAGCGGCCAGTAGTGCGCCGGTTCGATTAATCCATCGAGAGCTTTTCGAACTTCCGAGATTGGCGCTTTCATAAGTATTCTTTAGGACGAAAGTGCCATGACAAGAGTTTAAATCAAAATCCATTTCTCGAGAACGAGAATGTAATCTATTGAAATTCTATCGCGACAGTTGAAACGAAACGGAAATTTCTCTACGAAAACGCAATCGGCGGACCTCGACGGGAAAACAATTTCGCTTTTATTCGATACTCGGAAATAATGAAAGGTAATTCGATCACGAGAAAATCAATTATTCTCTCTTTTGGGATTCCATTGCATCTTCGAGCGTAGCCGACGCGACCAAATGAGAGAGGGAGGAGGTCTGCCTCGGCGAAAACCAAGAAAAAAAAATAGCAAATAAATAGAAAATCTTATATCTATGTAACCCTGTGATGTATTAGTATGATCTCAGTAAACATAACTTAGCGCGTACTTCTTAATTTTATAATAATGTCATGATTTATATAAGCGAATGTAATGCATAAGCCTGGACTGAAAAATTACTGGGATCGCAATACCCATGCGTGCTTGGTGTGTGTACGTGACGATGATAGAGTAGAGGAGCACGAGAGAGAGAGAAAGAGAGAGAGAGAGCGAACGAGTAAAAAAAAAGAAACAACGGAACACCCAGTGACTCATGCCTTACTTCCAGTCTGTATTTCGTGGTGTAATAATTATTATATGTTATGACAATATATGCTGTATAATTATATAAACCGTAATTATAAGAGAGTCTAAAAACTAACCTACGTAATTGAATACAACGCCTATTGTTTATTAAAAAAGAATTATCTATAAGTGTTTTTACTCTCTGTTACCACGACCCGGCATCAACATTTTCCCCTAGAAATAATCTATACCAATCCTACGTGACAACTCAATTCGATTTGATTCTGCTTTTACGAGTTTTAAGTATGCCTTGTTTGCGAAGTGTAAATAATCAGGGACGGTAATACCGTAAATTGGCATTTCTTTCTACTCCCTCGAATGCTCGGAGGAAAAGAGCGAGGGCACGAGGCCCTTAGCGACAGACAATTTGCTTGGTGCAAAATCGAGCAAAAGGCCCGCACCACGACCGTTGGGAAAAATCGGAGCAGGTGCAGTTAGGGCAGAAGGTACGCTGGATTTAACCTGCCGCTTAGGAACAGGTGTTCCTGGACCTTCGCGAATCTCCTTGTGGCGCGTAAGAGATTTCTTTTATTTTCCTTACTTTCTTTTGCGGTGGCGTGCTGCTGCACCTACTGGCCGATCTTGCGGTTGTAACGGTCAAGCGTGACCTTCGGGAAGAGGGGAGGAAGCGGTGCGCATCCTACGGGTGATCCTTCCAGCAATTTCCTAAGTAAAAGGATCGTTCGCTCCTTGGGCTCTAAGGCGATTAAGTATCTTCAAATTTAGTGAATATTTTTTAATCTCGATAAAACTCCATCCTACGGACGGGTCTGCTTACGCGAAAATTGTTTCCTTCTCCACTGTGCAACGGCACGTGGCATTTTAGAGATTGCCTAGAAATGAATTAACATTATTCGTCGTGATACAAAACTATGTTAATCGCCGTTTTTCGAAAGTTCACATTCCATATATTTCGAATGTGTGAATTTTGCGTGATTACGTAAAAAAATGTCCATTCCTCGCGAGGAGATGCGGGCACGAAAGACATCAAAGACCTGTCCTTTACTGCAAGCGTAAAGGACCGCGGAGTCTCATCCCACACGATCCTTTCTCTCTTGCTTTTCTAACCGCAGTGCACGTGTTCCGATGCAATCTCTGAGTCGCTTTCAAATAAATTCCGCCTCGCGAGCCTACGCAACAATTCAGAATCTCGTTTGAGGGCACAGGCGTGAACGAACTACGCCTTCTTTCCAATCACGGTACTGCGCAACGCTTCCGCGATGGTTGCATCGAAAATTGCCATTGGAACGAAAATATCATTTCCTCCTGAAAATCTTCCTTCCAATCCCCCTAACAAGGGAACATCGGAAACACGAAAATTCGAAAAAAAGTGAAATTTTGTAGGTACGTAGAGTAACAATATCCGAGACACACGTTATTTTTTGTATCTGCCCAAAAACGGTTTAAAGGGATGAATTCACCCCTCAAAGATAAAACGACGCTTTTTCTTTTTACGGTGTAACTCATAATCTATAGAAAATAAGAGAAATTGTTTTAGACGTATGATCGATGGTATGATGCGCTCTAATAACCTACATAAACAAAATTTATAAAGCCTGTTTTTTTAACAAATTTTTAAAAGAAAGTTTTCGGAAATTCTATTCACGTAGGTCCATATCGAACTGTCAATCTTTCATCTAGAACAATCCTCCGTATCTTCTGTAGTTTATAAGTTACAGCGTAAAAACTAAAGCGGTCATTTTATCTCTGAAGGGTGTATTCGCCCATTGAAACCGTTTTTGGGCAGATACAAAAAATAGCGCTTGTCTTATTATTAGATATAGCTCTACGTATCTGCAAGATTTCATATCTTTTTCAATTTTTGGGTTCACGAGGTTCCCCTATACTTGGGTCTCCATCAAAAAATGCCACCCTCGCTGAAAGATCCATTTCTCAAAGAATCTTCATTCGCATCGCGGTACTTCCTATCGCTTCCGCATTATCATTCAGATAAAAACATCATTTCCTCGTGAAGACCGAATTTGATGAATTCCCACGTCGCTCGAACGCGCTACGAGAACGGAGAGCGATTCGCGGTAAGAATAATTCGAATAAGGTGTCGTCCAGACAATAAGGTAACGGTGTCGAATCCTCTTTCTCTCTCTCTCTCTCTCTCTCTCTACGTTCCTCGAGGAGATATCACAAAGGCTCAGTTTTGAGGGAGCACCAGCAGACGCAGCGCGGCTTCGTTTCCTCCACCACTAGCTCCTCCTCCTCCTCCTTCTCCTCTTCCTCCTCCAGCTTCTCATCCTTTTTCTGCTCTCGCGTCCTCGTTGCGCGCGGACGGGACGACGCACGAACACGCACCGCTTTACGGTCGCAGTGGTCGCGCTCCTATGCAGTCCTCTGTTGCTAGGCGCACCTCGGCCCACCACCGACAATATTTTTAGACTATACGCTCACATTTCGATTCCCCAATAAGAGAGAAAGAGAGAAGAACGTGGCTGGCTGCTGTTGCGGCCGCGTCGCGGGGTCGAGCGGCCAATGCGCGCGGAGAGGAGCCCGTTCGATGGAAAGAGGAGGAATTACGTAACGCACCAAAAGGCCGCCCGATCGAGGCAGTTTCCATTGACCACGGATAATAACGTCCGCGGAACTCTCCTCCGGCTCCTTTTATCGAGCCATACTCCGAAGTGCATTCTTCCAACGGTTTCGCTTTCCCGTTTCTCTGTCGTGAGAGACGCGAGTGAACGAAGCGGACCGGAAATGACCTCGATTCCGACGCCGGACCAGCATCGTGAGAATCGGTGCGCGAACTGGTCCGGATAGTCGCGCACACCGGTCAGGATTGCACGGCAAATTGCGCCCGGTCTTTTCCACGCGTCATCTTCTTTTTTCCGAAGCTTCGGTGCTTTCGCGTGACGGCGCTCTCTTACGGATTTCCATTTTATTCGAACAACGATTTCCATTCTCGCGCGTTTTCCATTTAAGAGAGACTTTTATAGCGGAGGATTTCTCTCTATCTTTGTTTTATACCAAAGAATTCAATTCTTACCGCGCGTAATCTTCGGAAGTCGAATGAAGACATCAAGAACGGTTCGTTACGATTGTTTGCTTAGAGCGTATCGATGAGTAGAAGTTGGTCTCGTGAGGTATTACGAAAGTGCAGAGTCGCGCGGTACACTTCTAACAAAAAGTCCGCAGCGCACCTTTGTACGGTAATGCGCGTCTTGCCGAAGGCGCAATTGAGAGGAATAAGAAAAAAAATCGTCGTCATCGGGTGAATCTTTGTATCGCGAAGGATCGTGTTGATGTGGTCGTGAATACTCGCATGCTTAACAGGGCTATTTTGAAATATCGGTCAGTGTGACGATCGTGTTTATCTCAACGAATTCGTCCGACTTCGAACGAATTCCCGTTTTTCTCGCGCTATTAAAGCTACGCTCTAGCTTAATCTCTAACTCAAAGATAGTTTCGTAATTGGACATGCAACAGATGTTCCCTGTGGGCTGACAATTAATTTTGTCACATTATCGGCGAACGTTCCTTCCGAGATGGTTCGTGCTACAACAGCGCTCTCAAATATGTTACGACCGATAGGAGAACCGTGCGCGTCGGTAACGGAGAACACCTGCTAAGATACGTGTTACTGTTAGTCGACGATGATTCTCGGTCGAGCAACCGAAGGTGGTAGAAAATGAGGAACAAACTAGTCGTGAAAATTGAGATTCACTCGTTCGCTGCTCACGGCGCTGTTCTTTGGGAATTTCGATAAAAGGTTGACGCGTTATTACCGTTGAAAGATACGAGCCACCTTCGCGAGGAAGAGCGCTCGAGAACTTCTTGGCATACTCGTAATGACTAAAGTGGAATAGATACACGTAGCGCCGTGGCCGCAATTAAGTCGGCTCAACGGTGTTTCTCCATTATTTCGAAATTTGAGAAACAGAAAGCGTAGGACGAGGGGCCCGCGACTGTATTCCGTCAAGCGACGCTGATCCGTCACCTTCGATTTCTAAACTATTTAGCACCGCGTCGTTTCACCGGCCTCAAGACCCTGGATCTAGATTAACGGCGCTGTTCGTTAGGAATTTCGATAAAACGTCGATGGGTTATTACCGTTGAAAGATACGGTAATACCTCCGCGTCTACGAGATAGCTCGTTAGAGAACTTCTTGGCATCCTCGCCTAGACCGAAGTAGAACGGATACCGGCAGTGCCCCGACAGCAATTGAAATCGGCTTAACGATCTTTCCACTTTACTTCCAATTTCCCAAGGCAAGGTCCAATAAAAGGAGAATCACCCCCCTGGAATTGTTTCGAGCGACGACTCTCGCTCAATTTCTAACCTAACCTATCCACTACCCACGAAATCTCCCCGGACCAACTCCAGAACGCTTCAGAATGCTGACCGGAAGCCAACGGCGCCGTGCCATCCCGATACCGTTTGACCCGCTTAAAAACTCGATAGCCCACTTCCTGATCGTCGAATTAAAAGCTTCCCGCGCGAAAAGGAGTAGCAGGAGCGAGATGATTCGAGACGCGGTGTACCGCTTAGCGCGCGCACTTCCTTTGAAAAATTATCGGGCCAACTGGCGCTTAAGGAGACGAAGAGAGAAAAAGAGTGGCTCGTGTGTGAGAGAGAACGAGAGAAGGAAGAAAGGAGAGGGAGAAAAAGGAGGAAGCGACGAACGATCGTACCGAAACGGTTGGTAGCGTGCTCCGCGCCGCGATCCCGATCATCTGGATTCCATTGCGGAGCTTCCTGAATTCATCGGGGAAGAAAGAAACGCGAGTGCGGACCGCCGTGGCGGGGACCCGTGGGGAGGAAGTGGGCCGTTATTCGAAGTTGTTCTCGCCAGTATTTTCGGACCGCGGGCTTCCCGGAGGAGAATCTTCCTCGGGTTTGGCTCTCTTACAAATTGCCGACGCCAGCACGGGTGCAACGTACCTGTTGTTTACCACATAGCGGGTTCAAAGCCCGGTCAGTGCAACGGTCCTTCCTCTCCACTGGCTTCCCTACCATCCACCACCATCTTGCTCATCATCCTCATCCTCATCCACCTCTTCCTCCTCCTTCCTTCAACCCGCTCCCCCCCCCCCCCTCCACCTTTCCACCAGCAAGGAGCGATCGTCCAATTCCCTTGCCCATCCCCCGTCCTCCTCAAGGTAAGGGCAGACCGGTAGTTGCCCGTGCTTCTTCCAACTCCTCTCGAGGATGCGCAAGACGGGGAGCCCGAGTGGGCCGCTGCAAAGCATATACACTCGGCGGACGCGGACGAGCGTGTACCGCGCGTCCGCGTCCCGCGAGCGTGCTCGTGACACGGCGCATCGACCTCTTCTTCCCTCTTCTTCTTCTTCCTCCCCCCTTCCTTCACCATCCCTTCCACCTCCCTTCCACACCTCCTACATCCACCACCACCGCTCCTTCGCGTATTCTTTTCAATAACTCGACGAAACCGCAAACAGGGCGCTCGCTCGGCGTTCACCGGCTACCGATAAGTAGCCTTCTTTTTCCTCGCGGTCCAACCCAATGCTCCGGAAGAAGGGCTCGCCTACCACCACCCCTTGATAGCGAAGGCGAGAACTCCACGGAAGAATAGACCGACGCGCGTAGCCCCTTTCACGATAACCTCCAGTCCACCGTCCTCGCAAATATTAGCTTTGAATCGAAGACGATAATGACGGAGGTGGACTTTCAGGTGGGAGAAAAAAAAACAGAAATGGGGAGAGAATTGGGAGAATCGATGGCTGGGGTGAAAGGAGGAGAGAGAGGAGTGGGAAGAAAGGGGAGATGGACGGTGGACCAGGATCGTAGAGTGGTAGAGGGTTGATGACGCGGTCGGAAAGGAGTGGAGGAGCGGTGAAGAGGAAAGCGGGAGGGTTGATAGCGTGGTAAGCCGAGAGGACTGGACCAACCAATCCGGACGGGCTCCGTACTACGGCGTAGTAGTACTCCAGAGGGAGCAGGGTTCAAAGCCCGGTCAACACCACGTCCGTGCCCCCTTCTACTTCTCTTCTCTTCTCTCTCCTCTCTCCTCTTCGTTCCTCCTCGTCCCTCCCACTCTCTCTTCTTCCACTCTCCTTCGAACCTTCTCCATCCTCCTCCTTCCTTCCAGCCGAGGATTCTCCCTCTTCTCTTTCTCCTTCCGCACGTATCTCCTCCGCCATACGTCCCCGGCCATTTCACGACGGGCCCAACGCACCGCCCGCTCCGTCGGCCACGAGCGTCCTCTCCTCTCCTCCTTCTCGCCTCTTCTTCGACTCTTCGGCGCAACGTCGGCCACGCTCGGTGATTCACCATCGGGCCGAGATAAGGGGCCAATAAAAGGAACCGTAGAGGAGAGAGCGCTCGGGGGTATCTACGTGTCTCGCATGCACGACACAAAGGAGGTATCGAGTGTCACGAAGAAAAACCGCGAACTACCTCCTCCTCTCTCTCTCTCTCTCTCTTGGTTGAGCTTGCCCGAGAGGAAGTCGCGGGCAGCCTCGCGCCGACTTACGCTAACGAGATCGAGATTCTTTCCCGTGATCCCTCCGGAACGAGGAAATAGAGAGATGAAACGTGGGAGGATGTGACGGATGGTTCGTGACGGAGGAGAAATAAAATGGACGAAGGGCGGAAGTTCCACGGATGGTAGAAATTACTTTTTCTTGAGTATTCGAGCACGAAGTTGATCAGTTAATCGACGGTCGATAAGAAGCGTGTATTCCTCGGTGGCGATTCTCTAAGAAGGTTCTCAGGGTGATCCATCTACGGTAATAATCATGTGACCGTGGCGCAACGATACAGAAGTCCCTACGTCGGAACAGGCCGATAGCGTATTCGTTTACTTTCGTATATTTTGAATTAAAATCGATATCTCGACGTATAGGATAGACATATTCAGAGATCGTCTGACAGATTTTTACAATTTTTTCGACATATTTTCCGACGATGCACAACCGAAGAAGAAAGATTCAGTCGCGATGCCGTTCACGGTGGAACAAGAGATTTTGATCGTTGCACCATACTATCACAATGGCGTAGAAAATCTAACATCTGTTTAGAACGACGTAAATAATTCTTCGCATCAGCGAATATCGCCACGGTTGCAAATCAAAATGATTTGAAGGTCGAGTGGTTATCACCCTAGATGAATCACCCTGAAGGAGAGGCTCGTATTTCACCCAAAGTAAATTACAATCGTCGAAGAAGTTCATTCTCTCGAATATTTGTTCGTCTATCCGTGAAGCTATTCCCTCGACGAATTCTCTCGGCCTTGAACTTATCACAGACTCTCCGCAATAAATCAAGCGAACAACGAATGCCTCTTCGGCGTCTCTTCTCCTCATTGTAATACCCTCTTGCCCTCTTCCATTATTCCACCCTCTCTTTCTCTCTTTCTATCTCTCTCTCTCTCTCTCTCTCTCTCTCTCTCGTCCCCGATGGTCCTCCGCTTTTTACGCTTCCCGCGTCCTCTCGCGTCCCGTCAGCGCCGCAAGAAATCTTGACGTCGATCTCTCGCCGTTTCCGCTTCTCCGCGAGGGAAGAGAGATGAGTTTTCACACGACGGTTAACGACTCGCGAACGGCTTCTTTTTCCATGATAACGAGCTGCAGCGCAGACGAGAAGGACGGGCGGTACGATGGTGTCCCCGTGGCCGTGGGCCGGTGGCCATCGCGCGGAAATTATTCCGCGGCCATTGACAAAACCCAACATTACTTTGTCGACGCGCAGCCTCGCTTTTAATCATACGTCGCGACACGAAGCGGTGAATACCAACGACCACCGATGCGAGTCAGGGATGGGAGGGAGCTTTCTCGCAGGAGGGGCAGATTGTCGCGTGGAGAGAAGTATAATTGAGGGTAATTTACTTCCACGGTACCGAGAACGTGTCCCCCGTGATTCGCCATTGCTCCTCGACAGTTGCCCACTTCGCCATCCGGTGATCGAGGAAACGTCGATGATACCGGAGTGTTTTCATCGCGCGCACTCCGGTAATCGTCGAAGGCTCGTTCACGATGGTTTTGATACGGTCGTAAACAAATTAGACGGGGGACGATTGTGTTGTGATCGCACGAGCTACGACGCGTCCACGCACTGAGAGAAAAAAATTGTTGGGTTTACTATAATCTCGCTGTATTTCATAGTTAAATTAGACGTCAAACATGTTTTTATAGTTCTCTTAACCATACAAAATATAGTAGAATGAACGATTTATACAAATGGTCATATTATTAACTATTACCGTGGTTTTTGTTACCATATGTATAGTAAAATGTGCTATGTGAATACAGTTAGTTCTATCACTGTGTATGAAATATTCTGGTAATATTAACTATATAAAATAGTTAGTTTTTTTACCATTATATATTTTCAACCATACTATATTTTTAGTTGAAATCACTATAATTTTGTTACTATGCCATTATAGTTAGATATATCATATATTTTTCTCTCAGTGTGCTTACGTTGCACTAGGAATGGAAGAAGGGTTTATCCATAGACTGCTGCTGGGTTTATAATTCTGGAGCCCAGTGGAAAGGAGATGTATGCCGCGTACGCGTATACCTTTCGTTCTTGTTTTTTTTTCTTGTATCGGTATAATTCGTTTGTAATATAGAACAACTGTCACGATACGTTTCGACACCTTGTATAGTAATGTAACAGTACGTAAGAACGCGTGTGATGTAACATGCCGACTAAGATTAATTTTGTAGGTACAAATCGGTAACGATTGTCATTTAATGTTCGATCCAAGCGCTAATTGAGCAGTCAAATTTTCTTTAACTTGCTTCCTTCATTATTCTTATCTAACAATAAGATAATTAGATTCGTCGAAGTTCATCGACAAGGGAATTTAAGGCAAGAAAAATTAGAAAAATCTTTCTGACGTCTTTGTCGATGCTACAATAGATTCTTTCGTAGAATTGATCTCGGATTTATTATGTATTTAATAGTTTTTCGATTATGCGATCATCGAGATTCATCTCCTGCTTACCGATCCCACGACATTCTTCTCGGTCGCAAATAATCGGGGACGATCGCAGGAGAAAACGATTGTGCGGTTGAGAGAAGCGTGCTTCGACGTATACCAGCGGTTATTAATAACGTATAATGCACGGATGCCGTCGTAATTAATAGGCGGCGATTAAACTCACAAAGCACGTACGTGCGAGCGTAGAGTCCATGCCCCTCCCTACCATCTTCCCTCTTCTCTAGTGACGATCGGTGGATTGACTAATGACCAAGCGTTAATACCTTGTGCAGCCTTATACGCGACGCCTATCTTCAACGATCTTCGAGACTACGCGGTGCAAATCGCCCAAAAAATCTCGAATTCAAGTTTTTTAACAATAACGATATATGTCCATGAATTTGTTCGTTCGTGTGACCACGACTCATTTCCGACAATTTCAGGAGTTATTAACTCGAGATAAGCCTCGATAGGACTTATGACTAATTTTAGTTAGTCTCACAAAGACGACAGGCACATCCAGATGTTATATCACGTCCTATGGATCAATTGATTATACTGGGTCGAGTGTGAACTAAAGTTCCATGGGATTTCGCTTGATTGTACAATCAGTGCGATCCTCCTGGATTTTCTTCTAACGTAAACACCGAGTCGACTAAACTTGATAAATCTAAAGCGATTTCGAACACGCTTTTACGAACGTAGTAATTAACCATTAGGGTGGCCGCGGTTATTAATTCTGGGCGACGCGCGGTGAAATAAATAGGCTACGTGCTTACGGTAGGAAGCCGCGACGAAGTAAATGCGACGGGTACTCGTGGAACAAAGGGAACGAGTGAAGTTATTGAAGCAAAAACATGACTTACGAACGTCGCGTACGAGGATCGATCGTTATCCCTGGTCCAGGGAGGAACGATGATGGATGTTGTGTAATCATCTCGCTTAATCATCGCAATAAGCAATCCTTCTTGGCCGATTACGTTCGCTGTACCTACGAGCACGTCGATGGTCCTCCGGTAAGACGTAACGATGTAAAATGATTAGGGTTAATTTTCACGAAACCTCCTTTACCGTGGATAAAGCGCTCCTAAGTGGAAACGATGAGCGAACGATTTGTTAGCGCAAATCTCACAGTCTCTCGTGATTATTCGAACGATTTGTACATTTGCTCGACGTCCTTCTTCTTTATTTGTAAAATGTGGGGGGGAGCGTTCGTGCGTGGCGTGCCGTACACCCTGAGACATTATATGCAAGAGACGATAAGAGTGTCGGAGAGCGATGTTTGATCAGAAGCGATATACGAAATACGCGCGATAATATGCAAATAAGGAAGAAAATGCAATTTCTGAGGCGAGCCGAAGTCGATCGCGCCCAATGCAGATTCTTTTTACGGCGAAATCTTATTATCCATGCGCCATGTGTAGTACGCCGGCGGCCTTGAGCGTAAGCGATCTGTTTACCAGAGGGACGTCGACCTCCCTGGCACTCGCAACCTTAATCGAATCTCCACGTCGAAGAGGCAGGGGACCCCGAGCTGCGTGCATGCATTATTTAATTCATTCCACTTTTCTTCTCCCGTGAAATTATTCTTGGCCCTGTCGCGACGATAACGCCGACACGTGACTCAGCCGCTTGGTTTTTCGCATTCCTCCTTTTCAGACGAGTCATCGATGAGTCGGGACGAAGCAAAAATTACCCGGTAAATGTAAAGTTTCAACTAGCAGCAGCCTTTTCATTTTATAAACGGATCAAACGATTAGAAATATTGACATCGCGCTAGTTGAAAAATTAATACCAAAGTCCTAGGGATTATTTCGTTTGTCTATAAACTTTATCGAACGAAAGCACACCTCCGAAAAAGCTAATCATGCGACTGGCAACAATTAATGGCACTCATTGTTTATCGACAGTGATTCTACGCAATCTCGTGCGCGTTCGTGCTCGTTTATCGGACCCCTTATCTAGGTACCGTTTCCCGCCAAAATCTAATCGGTGAGCTGTTGTTAGCGTGTGTCAGCCGACTCGATGGCATGCGAATAGAACCGCCTGTTCTTGTTTTTCCACAAGAACAGTTTAGCGTCGAACTTTCACGAGGTTGCTCAATTTCGAAAAGTGACCGTCGATACGATCAATGTTTATTTCCATTTGATTCCATTGATCGAACTCGACGTCCTCTACTAGCAAAGATTTCCGTGGATCACGCGCTTTTTGCCACAAAGCCTTGGTAAACATTAGAATTCATTCGATCGGACAAGAGCTTCATTGAGAACAAGGAGAATTCGTTTCTAGGAAGCTTTATAATCGAGCGTGACGTCTCTGTGAAATAGGACGAGCATTCGCGTCCGGTAAACTTTTCACGATAAAAGAAATGACTGTTGTCGTTTGAAGTGCGTCGCCACGCTTGCCGCGTCCTTCGATTCAGAAGTCTCTCTGTTGCTTGCTTATCGAGGGCAGACGCGAGCCGTGAACGTGACTCGCGAACTAGAACTGGCCGGTATCGATAAACTAGTAAACAACCGGCTTGGTAAGGGTACGAACAACTTTCACTGACTATGAATGCTCGAGGACATTTTCGTCGAGGATATATCGAATCGGTGCCAATTACCGGAGGGTTTGTGACGCCTCGAGCGTTGCACTCGCGAGGAATCCTTACCGAGATGCCCATGGAGAAGCAACGATCGTTACTAAAAACATCTTCAAAGGCCGGAGAAAGGCAAAATCTCTCGACGCGAGTAAATCGGAAACGAGCCAGATTCATTCTCGGTGAAACAAAGTCGATTGTCAAAAAGCACGTTATGTTTGGTGGGGATTGGGCGCAAACGAGCAGGAGAAAAGGGCGAGGGAAACTTCGAGGTCAGACAATTTTCCCTTTCCACCTTGGGCCCTCGCAGTTCTTTCATCAACCGCGTACTCTTCCCAGCCAATCGCAAGTTTCTTCCTCGGAGAGTTGCGCGAGGTTAGGAGATTGCATTCCGCGAAGCAATTTCGACCCAAGGCCTCAACCCTTCCGCCGCTCGATTTGCCTCGATAGACCGCGGGATCGCTTCGCGACGTTTCATTCCTCTCCCCTTCCTCTTCATCCCCTCCGATCGACGATTTCCGATTCTCGAACGCGGCGCGGCACAAGATGCACCTTGCGAGTCGTTCAATCGTAAAGTCCCAAGGACCGCAGCGGAATCGATCCAGAGTTCCGAGAAACAAGGAAACATAATGTCCCTTCGTTCATCGACTCCCAAGACCCTACTCTTCTCTCCGCGTTTCGAAATTTTTCCCGCGTTTCGTTCTTCGAATCCTTTCTCGTATAAAAACTTCTCACAGCGGAGAACAATATTTTCTCTTCGTCGTCACGAAGATTCGAAGTCCAGATTTAAAACCGGCCACGACGAGTTACGAGGGCCGAAGTATCAAGGAAATTCCAGGGTGGGAAGAATTTCCACGGGGTCCCTCGTAGCGTCGTAAATCCGTCGGAGAAAGTTTTGACTGACCTCCATGTCTGCCGCAATGTGCCGCTTCGAGGAAAGAAGCGTTCGAGGATCCTTCGAAAGGCGCACCTCGCGTACGCATGGAGACGTTACAAAATTCCGACGCAACCCCGAACGAAACGCCTTCCTACGTGGTCTACACGAGCTCGTAGAAATTCTCGTTCCAGTTATGACGCATAATTGAGCACCATTAAGAATTACGAGGAAGGTGCGCGGTGTCTGGATTACTAGACACCTGTCAGAAAACTCGAACGGACTTCGTAGGCGCATCGAAGCTCGCTCTAACCGCCCCTCGGAGCTACATTGTACGGGGAGAATTTCCATTTAAAAACTTCTACCTGCTCGACTCACGTGGACCGGTTTTCTTTTGAGATTTCGGTGCGGACGCAGCGTGAGCGGATAAAACTTTCTCGGCGAGCCACCCTCCGTCTGGTTAGCCACTTTGTGCCGGACCCCTTCGTGTCGGAGAAGTTTTTCGTTTCTTCCTTGCAACCGCTCACCCCTCTTTGGGGGTCAACGACCGAGAAATGACCTGCATCCTTAGAGGGTGCCCTACGGATTTCTTTGTACCTGCTGCACGGAACGATTCTACCGTGTTACTGGTGGCGGCTTGAGAAACTAGATACGTAGAAGAAGTCGAAGTGACTCGGGACGCCTGCATCCGTAAACAAAGGGCTTTGTCTTACAACGAGAGAAGAAAAGTGTGTCTCGTTCCAGGGTCTCTTTAAACGAGCACAGAGGGATACCTTTGTTCTCTGTGAACCAAGAATTTTAATGGTCACGTTAACTTCGCTTCTTCTCTCTCTCTCTCTCTCTCTTTCTCTCTCGTGAATTCGAGATTGCTCTTACGACGACGTAGATTCTAGGGAACTCGAGAACGGAATTTATTCTTTACGAGCGCGTACTAAGGGTGTCATTGAAACGCAAATACTTTATTCCGCTTTCTTTTCTTTTCTTTCGAGTCCACTCGTTTTCACGCACGTGGATGATTCTTCCAAGGCAGATTACTTTTTGGTTATTCAATTTAAACGAACGGTTTTATCGTCTTAATCTCTTAAGACACTTCGAACTTCAAACTCTATTTAAAATCGTGAATCAATTTGAAAAATCTTTCCAATCGCTCTTAAAGTTTCCAACTTAAGTGCCATTTTTTTCATCGATTCCAAAAGACATTGATTGGCCCACGTCGAAGTGTGATCCACGAGAGAACGGCGCGTCTCTCGGATTCTTTCGTTTACCGCGAAAAGGAAGTGGGTGTGGGATGGCGAAGGAAAGAGATCGAAAGAAGAGCAAACGAGAGAGACAAACAGAGACAGAGAGAGAAAGAGAGAAAAAAGGAGTGGAGAGAAGGGCAATAGCGTCGACGGGAGCTGCGGATAAGAAACCGTAATTATCGGGGAGTGAGTGGGCACCGCGCGAACGAGAGGCCGAGTGCAGCGCGCGGTGTGAAAACGCGGCATAATGGACCGAACGCGGAGGCAGCTCCAAAGCGGAGCGGAGAAGAGAAGGAGAGAAGAATCGCACCGATCGGGGTACAATCCGGTGGAACTCGGGCAAGAAATCGCGAAAGCGACTTGCCAAACAAATGTCTCTTCCCTGGAAAAAGAAAAGATGGACGCTTCGGGGACAACGGTCGGACCCTTACGTGCTCTTCATTTTCCTTTTTGTCATTACTCGATCTTTGTCCTTCTTCCGCGCCGCGCGCGTGAAGTCCACGTTTTACGAGAGAGAATTTTTGAGATCGCGTCGATTCGAATTGTTCACGAGCACGATGCGGTTGGCGAAAGCTAATGGAACATTAATGATGGGAATTTTTCTGGAAGGTTGTACATACTCGTCGAGGAAAGGACGTTAACACTTTGACTGCCACGATGATTATATGTGACCGCAACTTGTTTTTTCTGTGGAGCCACAGTAGTCACCGGTGACCTCCAGAAAAATCATTTAGAAATGATCATACTAACCGCAATTTATAGCATTTGAAAGATCGTATATTTACAAAAAACAAAAAAAAATGCAAAGTGTGGCGCCACGGGCAATCCAGCGTGTCAGTCAAAGTGTTGACGAGACATTTTGGAAATCGTTCGGTTCAAAGGAAATTTTCTTTCTATCGTTCCGCTCCATCGAGTTTTCCTTTCGAGCGAGTGTTTTTAATATTTTGGAAAGGTGCGTTGAATAGTTTTCTTTTTGTTTCGGGAAATCCTACGATGTTCTCTTGGGGCGAGTTGTGGGAATAGCGCGAGACTATGGCTCCTCCGCTATGAGAAATCACGAGGGGCCAGAAGATTCGCGGAAGCAGAAGAAACGAAGAGGCGACGCAGCTGCTTCATCGAAGCTGGGACAGCCTCGTGGGGCTCACGATAGCTTCCTGGTTTCTTCCTAGCGCAATTACGACTCCGGTCTCGTTTGCAGCTGCGACCCTGATTGTGAGTTACAAGACAAGGGAGAGAGTCGTATCGACTGGTAATAAAAGAAAAACTCGTCCTTCCTCCTCGATTTCTCAAAGCTGTCTACCGTACCGCGTGAAACTTCACCTACCTCGGTCGCACCAGAAGAAACAATATCTTCGAGTGACCCAAATTGAAATTCAATTTCTGCGATCCTGAGAAATCGAACACGAGACGTTCAACATCGTCGAAAATCTTCGTTCACTTCTTCCACGTCGAATGAATCGTGTGATAACTTCCAGTTCGCTCGAACTGAGAAAGCAATACGCTCGAGTGGACGAAGGTGAAACTCTGTTCCTCCGTTCCTTGCGCACCGAGCCCAACCGGGTTCTACATCGTCAGAAATCCCCTGTAAATTTTCAACTCAAAAAATCCCTACTTCTCTTGCCACTCGTTACCTTTTCTCGTGGACCTATTCCGTTCTCTCTTCCCTTTCGCATCAAGGAGAAATAAACATCGTATGCCAGAGGCCTGGACGTAACGAGATATTATTGTCCGAGTTCCAGTTTCTTCGCTCCCAGAGAATACAACGATGCTTCTTATTTTTGGTCCTTGTTTTCTTCCACCCTTCTTGCGCGCCTACCTCGATAATGCATCGGAATCGGGGCGCATCTGTGCCGCGTGCATGCGTTGTGCTCGCGAGGCGCATTAAATGCACGTAGATCAGCCTCGGGCATGGTACCACCGGTGCCCCGTCCGCCAGTACCAGCAATCATGATAATCGCGAAGTTTATCGAGAAGCCGGCCGTGATTAACGAGGAATCGTGGGGGAAGCGAGGAGAAGAGGGTGCGCGGAGGAGAGAAAAGGAAAGGAGAGAGAGAGAGAGAGAGAGAGAGAGAGAGAGAGAGAGAGAGAGAGAGAGAGAGAGAATGATCGTATGAACGTTCTCGCGCGAAATTATATCGGGGGTGAATTTTTTTCGGGGCGAGCTGCGCGTGCTATTTTTGCGATGAATTGATTTAAACCGCTCCTTTCTTCCTCGATTATTTGGCTCGGCATAGTTTATGGCGGAGGAGGAGGTCGAACGTTCGGAACACGGATCCAGAATTTTTTTTCCTACCGGCAATCTTGGTCGGTAATATTGTTACTAGGATTATCGTTGTTACTTACGCTCAGGAATGAAATTAGAATTTTTCCAATAGCTTCCTTTATCGCGATTTTTCACGAAGCCTATATGGTAAGAGGTTACTGCACCTGCATCCGATCAATTATGAAAATTAGTAGGTACCTCCTACTTCTTCCAAAGGTATCGATAAAGACAATGATTGGATCTCCTTGCGGAATAACATTATCGGCGGCTTGGAAAATAGCCTAGTCCCGTACCTATCTCCTGAGAAAATTAATAGATTAATCTTGAAATTACCGAGGGATATTTTAATACCGCTGCGTTGTACCTCCGAGGGCAAGGATCCATTTGCAAATGGAGTCCAAGGTAGATCTAAGAGACAATGATTGTAGAGTCATCCACGCGTAACAATACGACGGCCACCCGATCGGTTGCAATTTCTCAACGATAATCTACGAACGGATCTACGAGCAACGAGCCCTATCCACTTGATAATATCAATGTTGCAGCTCGTGTAGCCTCGTGTTTATGGGATTGGCAACCGAGTAGCAGGGGTGGCCTTGAAACGAGAAGTTCATCTACATGGAGCTTGTGAGAGCGATTCGCTAAAAGATCGCTTAACGCTTTCCGCGATTGTGCCTTAATTAATGTCGGTTCCCGCCGTCACGAAGTTCTTGCTGCTTCCATTTCGATCGATATCTCGGGAGCGGGTTGCTTTCGTGACGTCACTCTCCTTCAGTTAGCAACTAGCCGCCTACTGGTAAGATTGGGTATGGCAAGTGAACTGGCTCGAGGAATATCACAGAGCATGTGGAAGGCTAAGAAGTCTCGTAGGTTTAGCCGATAACGAATTTCTTCTTTAAACGCAGGCTACATCGATAAAGCCGTGCAGTTTCTATAAAGTCTCCTGGTAAATGGGTGAATGAGACTAATTTTGCGCGGACTCGTTCCTGGGTGGTTGCTAGAAGCAATTTTTTCGAAATTCAAAAACCCGTCCCACGGCCTAACACAACCGCGCGCATGCTTGAATCTACTCGCTCTTCCCGTTTCTCACTCGATTCCGATAGACCGCTTCGAGAAAGTGATCTAACTGCACGCGAACGCTCTGGAGGAGAAATCGAAATTGCTCTGGAAGTCGTGTGTGGGCGATTGTGCAATATGAGCAAAGATGGAACATCCGATGGGTTTCGATCTAGATTCGCGACATCCGACTACATCGTTGGGATTTTGAGAAATTTTGTATTTTTTTAATAGTCCAGTATTCTACTTATCTTTTAATATTTCCTTTTACACGATTTAGAAATTGAGATTTTTGCCAGGGCAATTGTATCAATTTTTGTCGAACGTCCGAATCTTGGATCTAAACCTAGATTATTTCTCTTACAATTAGAAACACAAGTTTTTCTGTAATTTCCAGTTCTAACATCTCTACTAAGTTTTCCGTAGTACTTACCACTTCCGGTACAAGGCGACCACGATCGTTCTAAAATGAAAGCAGTTGCGGTAGGCAAGATCGTTTGATAAGATCGCTTCATTTGGACGGTACCTACAAATTGGAATGGTTTATTGCGACTTCGTTATTCTCACCGATGGTACTCTCGTTCTCGAGAGCCGATATACATCGCCCGCGGGCAAAATGAACGACCTTTGAAACAGTTTCGAATTTTTGCTCCCTTGATAGCGATCGCCCGCTTTGCATACGTCGTTTCTCTTCGGGGGTAGATAGCAAGGGTGGTTTGCCGAACAAGACCAACTCTTCATTTTCTTTTGAAAATCGGGGTGGATTCCCAAACTAATTTACGTGGACTGGCATCATTAACTTCATAGACGTTTTTGCCCAGTCTTTAATTTTCCTCGTGCTTCATAACTCTACCAAAACGATTCTTCACCTTTCTCTACGCGTTTGTAAATACTTAACAATACTGACGTATCTTACCCGATAAACCCGACGAAGAATATTCAACAGATTCCGCACTGCTGCACTTAAGAAATTGTATCGAAAGGTACAAGACAGTACTATTAAAAAATTCTTAAATAACAAACGTGGTCAAGAATAAAATACGCCATCGGTGGACTGCCTTATTAGGTTACGAAGTTACAAAAAGTTTCTTACATTTCGGCTTTCCTCTTTTGATTTTTGCTTTTGTCATTCTGGACATTGCCGAGGCGAGAAAGAAGTTAACGTACCTTGGTCCCCGCTCGTAACGCTTTTTAAGCCGACTAGATTCTACACGAAGATCCTCGTTATCGCGCATCCACCCGTTATCCGACACCTCGTGCACGCCCCGACGGCAACTTCTAGGTTTACCTTCGGAGACACAGTTGTTGCTAGGGGAATCCGATTACATCCTTCTCACAATCGAAATCAATGGAGAGACAGGCGGATCTTCAACCACTCCGCTGCTACTTTGAAGTAGCATTGAGTTCCAGTGATGGACTCACGTTTATTTCTATGTAACGATTAAATACCCGATGCCGAGAATTTCTCTTTCCGACAAATTTTCCCGGCCGACGTGTAAGACGACCCTACCGCGGTGACAAAAAGAATTGCGGTCGACTTAAATCGGGTCGAGCAAAACTTTAAATCTGGAAATACGATACCTGCTTCCATAAACGCACCGTTCTATTCGCATTCGTTTATTCGACGTGAAATAAATCCAGTCGTTCGCGTTTAATCGAAACGGTGCTTGGACAATGAGGAGAAAGAAAACTTCGGGGACAAATCAGTCGATGAATAAGTAAAGGGGGACGAGACCCGGGGATACTGACTGTTCGATTGCTTCCCTAAGCATCGCGCGACGCATCGAGGAAGCACTTTATGACAGTGGTTTGTGGGAGAGGAAATTGATATTCTCGTTTACGTTCGAAGTATCCGTCTCGCGTTTCCTACTGTGCAAGTTGCCTTGCAAAGTATCGTCCAGCAAAACGGTGGGAAGGAAAGAGTATGAGAGAGATAGAGAGAAAGAGAGAGAGAGAAAGAGAAAAAGAAAGAGAGAGACGCAACCACATATGTGAAGAAAGAAGGGAAGGAAGAGGGAAGATCGATAGAGAAGGAGAAGGCCGAGGAGAATTTAAAAGAAGATGCAAAACTGGAGGGAAGAAGAAGCAGAAACAGTGGAAGAAGAAGAACAAGACGAAGTAGTAGTAGTAGAAGAGTAATAAGAAGAAGCGTAGTAGAAGAAGAAGACGAAGAAGAATGTGTAGGGGCACGCTGCAAGAATGCTAAAGCCCACTGCCTCCTACTTTCCTTCTTTCCTTCTCATCGTCGAAATCGCATTGTTCCTTTTCCACAACTTCTCCCCGCTTTCCTTTCGCTTTGTCAGTTAGCACCTCGAGATTTTGCATCTACTCTCCGCTCCTTTGCCATCCGCTTCTTTCTCTCGAGTCCCTCGTCCCTCTAGCCATTCTCTCGCCACCACAATCGTAAAACGGTGACAACGCGTCTCGGTACCGACTGCACGGTGTCTGGACAAATATTTGGATTGCTTCCACGGATGCGCCCTGCTAATGTCTCATTCGTCGCTTCTCTCCTCGCTCTCCCTTCACCCCTTTTCACTCCAATACAACCAACGTCTTCGACTGCACACGTTCGGCTCTCGAGAATATCGGACGAGCTTCCAAAGTAAACACTCGTCAGATTCTATTCAATCTCGTATCGAAGTTACCCAGTTCTAAGTAAGCATTTAATCGTATCGCACCCCTGGCCTATATTTAGAAGGCCAGGACAATCGTCGAGAGTCGCGCGGAGGCTCGTTTAATCGAAAGTTTAACGATACGATGCCCATTAGGAGAGAAAATAAAAGCGAGGGAACTCGGGAGAGGCGGCGAATCGGCCATCAGCTCGCGTTAATAACGCTTGTTAATTGTTATAGTCCCCGGGGCCCGGTTTGGCAACGAGCGTGTAGGTAGAGAGGCACACCAAACCTCTCGGTGAACAAGAGTGAGAAAGAAAAAGAATCGAGAGAGGGGGAGAAAGAATGAAGAATAAAAAATACGAAGAGAAGGCAGAGAGATCCTCGTGGAAGGGATAATGGCGGCGGGGGCAGGGACGGAGGAGAATATTCTTTTCGGGCAGCTTAACATCCAACGCCGCTTCGCATATTTAAAATGCAAATCCATACGCCAATAAATCTCTCGTACACGGTCCACGGAGTTCGCGAATGCGAATGCGAACGCTTCCACGCACCGACCACCACCCGAACCTTCATTTCACGATCTGGCCCGGGTCCCGTCCGCTCGAACCGTCAGGATTAATCGTTTCGCGTATCGATCCGTCCGTTCGTACACATCGTTACCCGAGTATTTTATCGCCCACGGGACACACCGCAGCAATTCGATTACCTGGAAGATCGCGTGCGCGAATTTCGCGCTCCTTATCTCCGCCAAAAGTTTACGTTACCCGCTCGCGCCGCGAGATTACTCGAATTTTATCTCGCGCTGATCGCTCCGGCGCAGCTGCGCGCATCTCGCATTCAGATTCGGAGTCCTTCTCCAATAACCGTTGACTACCTTCGGATACGCGAATGGCGCACTCGTCGAAGCGCATACGCTTCGCTCGCCCGACCCTTTTGTGTCCTGCAAGGACGTGCATCGGTGACGTCATTCTCCAGCACGAACGCGTCCTGCTTCACCCACACGTTGCGAATTCGCCCTCGACCGGAGAAGAGCGAAGAGGGAACGAGAGAGGAGAATGGAGGAGGACGAAGGAGGTGCGCGCGCGCGAGCAGGCAGCGTCCCACCGAGGACCTTTACGACGTGTAAATCACGAATGTGAGACGCCAAGGATCCTTTCTCTGCTCTCCGCGTCCCTCCTACCCCCGTGTTCACTCTCCTCTCCACCCTCGCCAGTCCTCGCGTCGGACTCGCGCTATAAACTGTCCCCACCGAAAAGCCTTTCGGATCAAACGAGCGGTTCCTTAATTTTAAGGATTCTCCCTTGGAGATCCTAACATTCGCGTTCGTCATGCGATACCCCGGTGGATGGCCACGCGATGCTGCGTGGAGAGATTCGTCGAAATGCGCCGGTTAGAGCGTACAATCATGTCGGACCTTTTTATGCGCGAAGATGTACTTGCGCGTGAAGTTGACGACGAGAATCGAGGAAATATTCGTGGAGGGCAGAGAGCACCTGGAAGGATCGTGAATCGGCGTTGAAGAAACGAAGAGAAATATTCGTGGCTCGCAAGGTGACCCGTAGACCCTTCTCCTTCCGCGAGAGATAGAAGTCCGTGCAAATATTTGCTCGAATTTTGATTTTGCCGGTAGAACGTGGTGGAACGAGGACACGGGACAATTTTGAATGCCTCGAGGGAGGCGCTACCATGGCGGAGATTCTCGTGAAGCTTCTAAACTCTTGAGAAAGAAAACTGGGGTAGACGAAAATGGCCGGTTGAGAAATAAGAGAGACAGGAGTTAATGAGAGGTAACGCGAGGAAGGCCAGAGTCGCGAGAGGAGACGCGGAGGGATGTGGGAGAGGGACGAAAAGAAAGAGAAAAGGACCAGGAGCGAGGACATCAAGGAGGACAGCTAAAAGAGAGAAGCGCGAGATGAGAGGGAGGAACTAAAAAGAAGCTGCCTGCTGTGTCGTCTGGGGAGAGACCTGGAGAGTAACTTGGAGAGTGACTGAGAGAAGATCGGAGGGAAGAGGACCAGGAGACATAAGCGTGCTTCGGTAGCTTCGAATCCCCCGGCGAGGCAAAGGCGATTACGTCAAATCATCCCGTGGAGCGATTCGCGCTGCGAATGTTGCGTTCACGCACCATGGAACTCCTGATCGAGGGGGGTGAACGTTGGACCGGCCGTACCCCATCCGGCCAGAAAGCTTCGCCACGTTCGTCCTTCGAGAGTTCTCTCGATCGACCATTGTCAATATTTTTTTCCAGACTCCGAGTCGAAGTCGAGGGTTCACGCGACGATGCTAATGTCGAATGGGTAGATCGAAAAGGTATCGAAGAAGTTGAAGATTGTACGAGACGAGGCGCGGATACGGAAGGTCCTACGTGCCTTGAGATGCAACCCATTTCAGAAACGAAAGATTATGAAGGATCTTAAGGTCAACGGAGAAACGCAGAAGAGAATACGAGATTAAAGGAAACACGTACACTTTACAAGTCTAGGGTACCCCGAACCTTAGTACTTAACCTCTTAGGCACGGCATGCTTATCCGCAAGTCTGCCTGTCTAAGAAGGCGCGCATGGTCATGAATGGCACAAAAACCGTTCGTAACAATTTCCACTACGACATTGCATCTAGAAATCATAATATTCGCGAAAGACCCTATAGTGCGTCGCACCGTTCACATTGCTGATATCCGCGAAAAGCCATTATAGTGTTGCACCGTGTCTAAGAGTTTAAGGGAGCGAGTCTACCTCTGGCTGATCATTCTTTTCCACCGATGAATAAGAGCAACTTCAAAACACAGATGTGTTTAATAAAAAAGAGAAAGGAAAATGTAGTCCAATGTCCCTTGCTCGTGTCAACGATTCGCGATCTTGGGAAAGAGATCGAAGGTAGGAGCAGGTTGAAGGAAGACCCTTCGTCGTGGGACGACGAAAGGCCAAAGAGGCACGCGGCGTGCTCCGGTAGCTTTTGATATCGTCCGGGCAGAGCGGAGCGCATCGAATCACGGCGTGTTGCAAATGTTGCGTTTACGCACGATGGCACTCGTGATGGAGGACCGTGGCCGAAGGTACGCGGCAGGCAAGAACCTTCCGCGGAACCTTTCTGTCCTTCCTTCCCCTCTCTGGACGCCCCTTGACCGGTCGCCGGTTTACCTTCCTCAGGCGTTTACCGCCGATGTAATCAACGCAAGCCTCCCGAGACATCTCTCCACGCTCGATCGCTTTGACCGCTCGCGATCGGCGACTAATGACTTTTTTACGAGTAGCCCGCCAAGTGTATGGGTGGGGTTACCGGTGGATACGCCGCGAATGTTCCGCGGGGTCCGCCCCGTTCGGGATCATTAATTCTCTTACAAGGGCGCAAGACCGATCCCTCGGGGAGAACGCGCCAAGGATAGACCAGCACAGGGAGAAGTCTCGCGGATTCGCTTTTTGCCTGACGATAAACGATATACGCCTTATTGTTGCGAGGTTATTTATGCCGGTGAATCCCAGGAATCAAGGAGGATCCAATTTATGAGTTTTTCCAGCCTCGCGTCCGATCCAACGTATCTCAAATCGGAACGACGGCCACTGGCTCAACGGTGGGTTCTTTAAATACGAGAAATCGGTCGTATCCGAGAGTTTTTTACCCGTCACTTAACCCTGCTGGTCTGTTCGCAATTGCTATACAGTTGTATCGTTATGGTAACGGTACATAAGTAACAATTGGAAATATAATTAAAAAAATATATAATACGTAAAAATTAAATATGAAGTAACAATACCCCAATATTGAGAAATAAAGTCACCAATGCCTGATAAAGCAAAATTTGAAACAAAAGCACAATTCCGATTTAAATTTTCTGTCAGGTCAAATAGACCCGAACAGACCACTAGGGTTAAGATCGCGATTGCTCGAAGCTTCGCGGACAAGAGTTTCGAGGATTCCGCGAGTCGGGATCATCAGGCTGAGCGAGGGGTTGCGAAGAGGATCCTTCGAGCGGTCGTGACCTTCGGTCGAGCGAACGCTCAGGATTTAATATTTTAGCCTATCCTCTCTCCGGCTGCGCGCACAACTCGAGACAGGTCGCGACGCGTTCGCGATGCCGAAGAAAGAATCGCGAAGGAGCAATGAATGATGTCAGGAGCGGTGAAGTGTGTAGGGTACGATGGTTACGATCTAGACGGGTGAGCTCGTCGCGAATGGAAAGAGGTGGTGGAGGAGGAGGAGGAAGGGAAGAAAAGAGAGAGAGAGAAAGGGAGAATCGACGATTTTAATCTCTCCCTCTCTCGATGTCCCTCCTCTTCAGGCGCTTTCCCTCCTCCCTCAGTTTCGAAGCCGTAAGCTTCTCGTCCCATCGCCTACTCCTCCTTTTTGCGCGCGCTTCTGAGCGCCCTTTTTTCCATCGTATCTTCCGCTCTCCCTGCCTCCCTCTTCCACTCTCCTTTCCACTCTCCTCTCCCGCTCCTCCGTCCACGCTCTTCGTCGTTGCCTTTTTTATCCTCTTCTTCTTTTTCTCCCTCCCTTCTGCGTCGTCAGCCCCTCGCCCATCCACGCGTCCTTCTCCATTCCTCTTCACGTTCCACTTCTCCTCTTCTCCTCTTTCCTCCTCCTCCTCCTCTCGCCCCCTTTTCTTCGTCTTTCTCGTTCTGTTACTCTCCCCCGTGCTTCTTTCTTTTTACTCGTGGCCCCTTCTGAATGCTATTACGTGCAGCGGCTACCGCGCGGAGTGCACGACTACCGATCGGCTCCACCCAAGGGGCGAGGTACAGAAGGAACTTACAATTAGGCAATTTAAATCGACAGTTTCGAACTGCGCATCGACGTCGATTATTACATGCGCCACGGCGCGCCTCGATCCGCACCGACGTTTCAAGAGCGGGTAAAGCGTAATTCTTCACTCGAGGTGACGCGCGAGCCGATCCGTTCTTCTCGTCCGTCTTGACGCAATCGACGTACTCGTAAAAAGCTTTCGTCAGGATCCTTGGACGCCTATCGAAGTCTCGCTCGTGCAGTAGAATGAACTTTCACTTCCGAAAAAAAACACGAATTGAAGAAAGTGACATGGCGCACGGGTAACGGTCTCTAGAAACGGTCGAGTTCTCTCTCGTTTCACTTTATTCACGAGACGAGTGGAAGGTAAGCGCGTCCATGGGTCCTCGTTCGAAGACTACCATTCGCGAAGCACAATGCTCCATAAGAAATCAAATACTTTTCCGCCTCCCTCAATGACGGTCTCCATCGAGAAACACCGTCCGTCCTTCTTCCCTGTGAAATCCTTTCCAAACGAGTTTTCCATCGTACCTTCGACCCGCCGAGCTTCCAGAAACGGTGAAGTTCTCCTACATGCTCGTTTTACGCTATTCTCGAAGCGAGTAGACCGCGTGAGCGTCCACCGGTGAACCCGCTCGAGAGCACGCGCGTGCGTATTCAGTGAAAGTAAAATCCCCGGTGCGGCCGACATCCTTGAATGGAGGCGCGATTAATACGAACGCTCGTTTACTGGAATACCGGTCGCGTATGCCGAGAAATTAAAAGTGGGCCCATGGCCATGGGGCGCCGCCACGGCGGATAGAGTAAGCCTAATGGATCGAGCAGGGAGCGAATCCACGGTGAGGAAGAAACGAGATAAGAGGAGAGAAGAGATTAGCCACTCCTTGAGGGAAGAGGTGAACGCGTAGGACTTATCAGATTCGCTCACCCTTCTCCACCCCTATATCCCTTTCTCCGAAGGTACCAGGACGCTATCCAATTGATCTATCTAATTGACTATCTCTCCTTCGTGGAAGAAAGGAGAAGCGAAGGATACAACGCGGTTGGATTGGTAAATGCGCGCCCCACGAGCGATGGAGGCTCGGCTCTCGGAAAGGGAGGGGACCTTGACATCTACTGGTTATCAACTATACTCTCGGCTTCGCTATACCTGGACTATAGAAAAGCACGGCGGTGATGCCGGTGGAAGCGATCCTGAGATGGTAGTGGGCCAAGCCGGTGAGGAAGCGCTCGTGGAAATAACACGTATTCTCCTATACATTCTCCTTTTCTCCGCGTTATCATCTCCTACGTTCCTTCTATCTCACTCGCTCATTCTCCTTTTCTCCTTCTCGCTCTTCGTCCCCTCTCCCTCAATTTCCCTCTCTCCTTTTCTCTGGTCTTGCCATCTCCTTCCTCCAGCTTCCTTTCTTTTGCTCCTCTTCGTTTCGTTCCCCGTGCTCCTCTCTCGCTCCTTCTCCGTCTCTCTCCGTCCTTCTTTTCCATCCAGTTCTCACTCTTTCTTCCTTCTTCGAGCTGCACGCGCGTGCATGCGAAGAGACACAGGCAACATCCTCTCACACGTACTTACCAGAGATGATGCACACGAGGGCCGTTCGTAGAGGCCAGCAGTGCGTCTCTATACTCCTCGCGTCCAGAGAGAGGCGATTCCGAAAGGAGGAACGGAGGGAGAGGAAGAAGGGAGAAGGGCCGTAGAGTGAAGAGAGGGAGGTAGTGAACGAGAGAGAGGCCGGAGGAGAGTTAGAGCGCCCGCGGTTTTGCCCCTTTTGCCAGTTTCGCTTTTTTTCTTTCCCTCTTCTTTCCTCCTGCGCCGCCCTCTCCTCTCGTCCGCCACGGTCCAGGGACGCAGCGACTAGCGCGCGAGAACGACGCGCACCGTCGTTAGACTCCGGGAAAATCATTAATTACGAAAATCAATTTTAATCCTCGACTCATCCCTCGAGGTTAGCATCCCTTTGAGCTTCGAATTTAAGAATAATCAACGAGGTGGTCTCACGAACGTCGGAAAGACTTTGAGCAGAAGTCACGAAGGGCACGAAGTAATTTGCCAGTAATTTGTTTACGTCCTGTGGCTCGCCCGAGGGATCGACTTCTTTCTCGCGCGTCATTTTACGATCTCTGGTGAGACGTTAATTGCGAGTGAATCCGAGGGTTCGATCGCGTTCTTCTATTTTCCTCTTCCGTTCTTCGTCTCTTAGCATCCTCGGAGTCACGAGAAGGGCGGGCCCGTTTCGAGCTTTCGAGGATGATCCTTCGCGTCTTTGGGACTAACGTTCACCAGGTAAATCGAACGTGCGCCCTCGGGACGAAGTTCGACGGGGGCTCGTCCGCTTGCTCATCGACAAAACTGAGAATCCTCGGCGCCTGGTGTATCCCGGCTGCCGTCCCTTACGGTACGAGGCGTATAGGCAAAAAGAAGTCGCGCAGGGCATCGCGCGAGTGAGCGATCGGGTTACTGGGAAGTTGTCGAAGTTATTGCGGTCGCGGGGCCCGCTCGAACGAGAAGACGCAAACTGATTAACCCACATTCGCTTCTCCGGGGTTTGGGACGCGCGGTAAGGAGCTCAGCCTAGGTGGCCCTGGTCCGCGAGATCGTCTACAAGGGTGAATAGAATTTCTCGTGTGGATACACCCCCCCGTTCGACGTACCACCGTCGATTATTAATTATTATTCCAATTGGCGGTCCTACGGGGCGGAGAGACGAATGCGCGAGGAAGGCATGCCCTCGTGGGGCTCGTTAAGTTGTAAGTCGGTAGCGCAGTCCCGCAATGAAGGGCGACGGCGTCAGAACTTTTAAACCGGTCCCACTAATTACGAGTACCGAAAGATCCTGTAACACGACTCTCTTCGATAATTTCCAAGTATCCCCGGCGCTCGCGGAGAAAATTGAGCGTCTCGCGGTGAAGCCCGGTGACCATCCACGAGACACGAAGGCTTCTACCTTACATCCCTGGTCGGCCCCTTTCCTCGCGTTCCCTTCGATCTTCCGCTCGTCGAGTCCCTCTTCATCCCTCCCCGGCTCCTCCTCCTCGTCCACTTCTTCTTCTTCTTCTCGCTCTGCCCTCGCGTTGCCTTCTGCCTTAGCCCGAAGGGCCCTCACCATCCCTCCTCCTCTTTTTCCTCTCTCGTTCTCCTCCCTCCCTACGCCTCTTCCTCTCCTCTTTCTTCTCCTCCTCCTCGCTCGTTCACTCGTCTCGCTCTCTACCCTCGCCTTGCTCCTTTTGCCCGGCGTCAGGGCTACTCTTGTTGCTCCATCCGTTCCTTTTTATCCCTCCACCCTCCCCGTAACCCACCCCGCTCCGCCAATCCACCACCTTCTCCACCAGCTCCACATCCACCTCCGTCTCCTTCCACGAAGCAAGCGCGCGACCGAGGCTTCTTCTTCCTCAACCCAAGATTCCCTCCTCCTCCTCCTCCCTCGGAGGTTCTTCCACCCGCTTGCGTCTCTCCGCGCGAGCGAGCGCGTACCCTTCCCTTCCACGAGTCGACCAGTTCCTTTTTTCTTCCTTTTCCATCTCCCGTGCAACGGAGAGGGAAAGCGGTCCGGCCGGGAGCGAGAGGGAACTAGAGGAAAGAGAAACGTAGGAGGGAACGAGAGGAGGACAGTTGAGCGAAGCGTGTCGCAACGCGCGAGATGCAGGATCGAATTTGACCCTCGGATCCGGATCCACGAAAGTCTCGATCTCCTGGATCATTCTCGACCGAATGTTCCTCCTCGTGTCACTTCTTTTTTTTCTCTCCCTTCTTCCACGTCTCCCTTTTATTTTTTACGGCCATTTCGTCGTTTACGCGGAGGTAGACGGTGGTAGGAGGGGAGGTGACCGTAAGAAGGCGAGCGGACCCATTTCCATGAGAAGCATCTTTCAATATGCATATCATTCGGGGCGCTTCTTACGCGCCAATTGCTACCGTCACGATAAATGTGTATTTTAGGACGTCGGTTCTCGATGCGCGGAGACTCCTGTCGAAATTTCGTCGCGGGGATTGGAAAGCTCGTTCTTTCGCCATTTGCGTCTCGTAGATACTTCATTGGGATATTTGAATGAAAGGTAATACGCGGGGGATACTTGTTTTGATTTGCTCGTTGCTTTGGAGTAAGCGCCCGCGATACGTCTTTTCTCCATGCTCGAGCGCACGTAGGTAGAAGGGCGAATCAATTTAGAGATACATCCAATAAAATTCCGCTGCTCCGGCATAAATCAAGCCGCAATTTGTTTCGTAGGATCGGATAAGTCGAATCAGTCACGAAGGAGAACGAATGGAAGGTTGGGGGTCTTTTCTTTTAGAGTCTCGCGATATAAACGGCCAACGTTGCAAATGAAGTCCACGGCGTGTACAATTGATTTATTCTTACGTTTCCTTGAGAATGATTCATCGCGTTCCTGTGACCTCATCCCCCGCAACATTACTTTGCTTCGCGTTTACTCGATGAAATTGATTCTCGTCTCGAAAGATCGCGACCTCGCAGGGTTCTCTCGACCCGAGTGTTTAGATATTCGATGAATTCTTGAATATATTTCCTTCCACGTGTTACTCGAATGAAATCGATTCTCCTTCCTGGAGATCGCGAAATTCCCGAGTTCTCTCATCGCGAGTGTTTACACATTCGATGAATTCCTGGGGATTCACGACCGCGACCGCGTAACTCACGAATTCCCGTACGCTTTCTGGTCTGCGTATAATTACTGTTAACCGTATCCTTCCTAGATGTAGAAGGTTCTTGACACCTGTTCATTCGGCATACTCATTTATCCACTCCTGCTCTTCGATCATTTTCGAAGCATTCGGCGAATAAGACCTGGAAGATCCTACAATTCTCTTTTATCGCCTTGACGAAATTATCCGTAAGGAAAATTTATCTCACCGAGCACTCGCCTAAGGAGAACCACGCAAAAGTCGCTTTAGTCGAGTCTATCGCTCGGAGGCTACGCATCCGCTCACGTGATATTCTCACGATATCCTCTCTTCGCTCTACTTCATTTTTTTTCTCCACTGTGGTTTCGCTAGAAACCGGATGAAGACAATTATTGTTTAGCGTCAAGACCGGACGAAACCACCGGCTTGCGGTGCCTCGTCCTGACGGACACCCTCTTGACTCTACGATTAGGCGATTAATCCGCGCACTTCTCCTCCCATTATCCCTCTTGCTTCATCTCACGATAGAAACGCCAAGGAGCTAAGTAAGTTCAATGAAGTTGTAGGCAGGTCGTGCGTTCGCTCGTAGATACGGGCCTCGAAGAGTCGAGGAGGTGAAGGATGAAGGTAGAGGAGAGAAGGCAAAAAGGAAGACGCGAGAGGAATCCTCGCGCAGGGGCCCGTTCATTGAACGTATCCTTGCTTCCTCGCGAGGAGGACTCTTTTCACGGAGCCTCGTCCACCCGTCCTCGCCCTCGAGGGAACGCGATTGCAGAGAGGGAGGTTCCTCGTAACTCTAAGGGGGATCGTTAACGTCAGCGCGGAGCCAAGCATAACTGAGAAACGTACGAGCGTCACGAGGCCGGGTAACGAAGCAGTAATGAACGGTAGCGAACTCGGACAGTGAGTGCGGCGTGCGGTTGCGCTTGCAATCCTCAAGATTGAGGCCGCGAGAGCGCCTAGAAGAAATTGCAGAATCCGTCTCACCCGAGGGGGTTGGATTTTTTTATAGCTGGTAATCGACGAAGTCGGGTTTAGAGAGGAATATACCGCGCCTTTGCGAGTTTATACTCAACGGTAATAACGTAATTCAATTTCGAGGAACTTTTCTCGTCCGCTTAATTGGCCCCCGGGGGTACTTTTTAATTTTAACGGGGTTAATGAACAGGTGGCATACAATGTTGCTTTTTTCCTTTTTTCACTTAAGTCGACTGATTCTTTAAGTTTTCGCGTTATCGTCGACACAGGTGAAGGAAGTACTTAAGTGTACCGAAAGGATAAGTGAAATCGAGGACTTTAACGTGAAAGGAGATTCGAAAGGGAAGAAGCTTCTTTTTTAAGTAGCAGGGACTCGCCGCAATCGAGTTCTCCCGAATAATTCAATTATTATCTCAACGAGTGTTCTCCCTTTGCTGTCCTTTTTTCACGGGACTGCCTTTCGTAGGACACCCCTGGCCACTCGGGAGCATTTAAATTCGTATCGAAGTGCGGCGCGCGGTATCGCGAGAGGAGACAGGGCGCCCTATCTGCGCGATATCTTTCAGAATTTACTTCGCTTCGACTTGCTTCTCTTTAAGCTCTTGTTCTTCGCGATGCCTGTTCTCCTTTTCAGCGTTCTCCACGGTTCTCTACTTTCGACTCGCTCCGTTACGTTATACTATATTCAGACCAGGCGAGTAGAATGGCGAACCTTTGGACGATCTCTGCAATGTTTTCTCTTGCTCATGTCGTTGGTTGGTTGCACGGAATTATTGAGTCGATTCATAAATAAGTTCCACTTTACAGAACGAAGCCAAGTGCGCGTATCCGGACCTTCTTTACGAATCCATCCGAGAAAGGACCATTCGGTGAATCGCTGGACGGTTGTATTCTTCGGTCGTCTAATTGTAAATGTTATAATTTATAAATGTTGTTGCGCTCCGCTCGGTTCGGTGTTCGATTCACGAATCGAATAGCCCCTCGGTACGAGACTTTACGCTTGCGCATATCCTGGGGTCCACGCGGTTGCAAGAGTTCCAGTAAAAGCGAGAATTACATCGAGACACGCGGTAATTTACAACAGGCGCGTACGAAGCGCCAATAAATAATTCGTAAACGCATGCACCGCCTGTGCCTCTCTCAGTCAGCGGCTCCCGTCTACAGCGCTCTCTTTATCCCACCTTGTTGGTGCCGCCGCGCTTGCACCTCCCATTTTCCATTCTTCTCATTTTTACGTAATCAATGCGGTCGTTTCTTTCCTCTCCTCTCTTTTCTTTCCCGTCCTTGGTACCTTGCTTTTTACACGGACGATAATAAGCCTGTCTTTAGTCGTATTCTTGTTTCAATGCGGCAAGAACCCGCCCGAAGGCGTCTTTGTATTACACGCCGTGATTCGGTAGACCTCACAAGGATTTTCTAACGATAATTCTTAAATTACGTAGATATAAAAAATCGTAAGTCCAGCATCGTTGACTTTTTACTACACAAATGTACACATGTACAAATGTATTTTTATTCTACTCTTAGCATTAACGTTATACGAATCTTTTTGCGCTTTACCGTTTAAATTAAGAAATCGTGACGAAGTCGAACGAAAAGGGAACGTCCTCGAAACGTGCGACGCGCATCGATGTTAATTTTCAAATCACGGCTTTTAATTCTCGGTTCTGTTGAGAAGCTTCGACGATAGGGATCCATCGGAACAGCGTCCCCGAGGTGTTTCATCCTTCGACCAAGGAAGAAGGAAAGGACTCAGAAGAGAATAGCAGAGAACAGGGTAGCGAAATATGTCCGTTCTTTTCCAGCTGATCCCTACCTTCCTCGCCTTCTCCTCTTCGCGTTGTCTCTCGCCTTTCCTCGGCCATTCTCCTCCACTCGTTTCTTCCTTATTCCTTTTTCCTTCCTACCCGATCGTAAACCTACGCATTCCCCACGATCAATCCCGATACACCGTGTCATTATCATTAGTCGCGGATAATAATCGAAGAAATATCCACGGAATGGACATTATGGACAACCACGAAGCGCGTCGATTTATCTACTTCATTATGTTCCTTACAAGCGAGCAGCTGCGAGCGATTCGAAACATTCTCCACGAATGTCCATTGTTTCTCACGAAGCAAGCGGGAAGCGCGCTTCTTTCACCTGACATTTCGAAAACCAATATTCCTCGATCGACGAGCTATCCGCAGATACATTTACATCCTTCTCTGCAAATGTCTTTCACGGCGATTCTTCGAATTTACGTTGGGACGGTGAAAGCAAGAATGACTCGCGTCTTTCATCGCCGATGACTTTCCAACTCTCTCGCTTCTTCCTTCTTACAGCCATCTCGCTCCGACTGGACGTCGTTACGGACAAATTGCAGTGTGGAAGCGTGACGCGGCAGGGTCAGAATAGAGTCTAAGATACGGGAGGTACGAGTGGCGAGGAAAGGTGCGCGTCGTGGAAGAAACGGAGACAAAGTGCGTGCCGCATGGCCTGGTGGAAGCCGACGAAAGGACTACTGGTCTTGAGCGGGTGGCGAGAAGAGAATCCGCTGATATAGCGAACGAGGCGGGTCCAAGAGACGGGTAATAAAAGAAAGAAGAAGTTTATTCTTCGCGGAGACCAGAGGGGTTACCGAAAGAGAGATTAAACGGGCTCGCACGCTTGAAAAGGCAAATTCGTTGGGAGGAGCGAATTAAGCGCGGATTAAAAACGTCCGATGCCCCTCGCGCGTACAATGAAAGGAGCTCGGCTCACGTGGCAGACGTGGAAAATATATTTCACGCGAGGAGGCCATTGTCGAGCGTCGTTGCGAAAGAAATTAATGCTCGCTCGTGTCGCCTCATCGGCACCACCGATTCTCGCGACGATTTTCCAAGAAACGCTCTAATCTCCCTAACGCCTCACCCCCTCCCCCGATTTCTAAACACAAGTGAGCGTATTCTCTGCGTCACGAATCTCGGCTGGCGCGTTTCGAATCCCCAGCTGTATCTCGCCTCACGCCTATGAATGCCTAGATCCCGTGAATAGACTTCCTCCGCGCGTCAATGCATCGAGATCGTGACGAAGGAAGGAGGCGCGGGATTCGCGGATCGAACTTTCCACGAGGTTTTCACGAGCCCATTAATCTTATTTGCCAGGCTCCAGATACAATTTAACTTCACGTATGGCGAGTATTTACTAGGGCATTGATCCATTAAAAAAAATTCTAACTTTGTCAATCTTTGAGATTTTAACTTCGCGTTGGGTTTTAGATGTTCCTAAGATGTTTGGCTATAGAAAAAAAATAAAACAAATCCTGTCGGTCTGGGGGAATTCCGCAGATACAATTTAACTTCACGTATGGCAAGTATTTACTAGGGCATTGATCCATTAAAAAAAATTATAACTTTGTCAATCTTTGAGATATTAACTTCGCGTTTGGTTTTAAATGCTCCTAAGATGTTTGGCTACAGCAAAAAAAAATTTAAAAAAATCCATTTGTAGTCTGGGGGAACTGCAGATACAATTTAACTTTACGTATGACGAGTACTTACTAGTACACTGATCCATGAAAAAACTCGTAACTTTGTAAATTTTAGAGATTTGAACTTCGCATTGGGCTTTAAATGCTCCTAGGATGTCCAGCTACAGGAAAGAAAAAACAATACAAAATGGAAAAGCAAGGTTTTTACCTTGGAGTTGCTTCTTAACGAAAAAAAGATACAATTAAACCTTATTATTAAAAACCAAAAGAACCTCGAGCTAACTCGAAGTTGGGATTATTCTCAAAACACACGTTTACAGGTAGTTTTCCGAAATGAGGAAAAATCATTCGACGGGGAGAAAAAAATGGAAAATTTGTTGGCCAATGTTATTGGCGCGAGTGAGAAGATTTCGAAAGGCAGCCAATCGGCACTGACCACGCGGCCACGTCGCGTACCCTTCCGCTGGGCCCGCGGGTGCCTTATCAGGGCGTATCTTGTTCAAACACGTTCCACCTGGTCCCGGACCGTCACTACCCACGCCATTTTCTACCGTCGATCTGCCCACGTTGTTTCGTAACGTATCACGAGACCGCTTTATCTCGTGAGCTTCGCCTTCTACCATTTCGCCCTTCCCGTCCGCTCACGGAAAATATTCCGGCGGCCTCGCGCGCACATTACCGAGTCACCTCGATATCGCGCCGACTTCGGTCTCTCGTTGCTTACGACTCGTGGCGCGCCTAGCCTCATACGAATAATGTAAATTAAAGGAAGATCCACCTCCTCCCTCTTACGAATATTTTCGGCGAATCGATAATAGCGACGGGGCCTACCGAGGAACGAAAGATCGAATGCCGATTTGGGATTGCCGTTGGCCACGGGCTGGCGCGTATCGAATTACTCGATAATCCACGCACAGTTTTAACAGATCCCTGACCGATGAGCGTCCTCGAGCTCGAAACCCTATCGAGTTACCACGCGTCTGGACGGTACCCGTGCGCCAACCACGCGGGTTATTATTGAAACGCCCTGTAGAGCCGTAATCCAGGCTTACGAATCCGCGCTGCCTGGACGCGCTTTAATATGATTTAAACCCACCACCGTGTTGGCTACCGTGTTACGAACGTCGAGCTCCTTGTACCCAACTGCACGAGCCTTCCGCGGAGTCCTTGGGGAGAGGTTGAGAAAAAGGAGGGAGAAGGAGAGAGAGAGAGAGAGAGAGAGAGAGAGAGAGAGAGAGAGAGAGAGAGAGAAGGTGAGAGTTAGAGAGAGTGAGCGATTGAGAATGAGAGAGGAAAGAAGGTGAGAGTGAAGGAGGAGTGAGTGAGAATAAGGGAGGAGAGAGAAAAGGGAGGAGAAAGGGAAAGTGTGTATGTGGATGCGCGCGCACGCACTTGAATTAGAGAGAAGGAGAAAGAGAGAGAGGGAGAGAGAAAGGGAGGAAGAGCAAAAGGAAAAGATGAGAGGAGAAATACATACGCATGCTTATTAGACGTAAGAAAGTGGCGTAAAATACGTAGGCGAAGCGCGGCTTTTTTGTTGGGGCCGCCGTGGGCTCTTTTGAATTTTAAATCTTTCCCGCCCTTCGGCCGCTCGCGCTTCGGGACTTTACGCGGAATTTAATATCGAATAGATGCCAGGTATGAGCGTCGCTATACGGCATAATAAAGTTGGAAACTCATTAAAGCGTATTGGATTGGAATATTTTTGCGTAATAAAGATCAGGACAAACCGTGCGCATGCTCGCTGTGCTGCTAATAATTCCAGTGCTAATCGTTAAGCTGTGATAAAGTGAGTTCCCAAACGAATCTTCGTTTTACGAGTAGTAGTTATAGATGGGCGAAAAAAATTGCACGGATATGGAATAATGTAAGCGACTATTATGGGGTATTATTGTTTCTTATTGTTTCTTGACATTTGTTATTGTCTATAGAGTTTGACTAAAAGTCCATACTTACAAAGAAACATTCGTAAATAACGTTCTTCATAACGAGCTATAAAAGTAACATTGCTCTAGAAAAAAGAATTAAATCTCGAAATTGATTTAATATCGATAATTAGTTTTACCGTATGAAAAATTCACGGTTTCTAATATAATATCAATTTTATGCTAGTTCGTTATGAAAAAGTACATTTACGAATGTTTCTTTGTAATTATGGATTTCGGATAAAATTGTACTCTGCTTCGCTTCTACCATCCGATTATGTTTCAAAACGTGAAGCAGGAGCACTTTCTGTATGAAATGATGGAATAACGGACATGCCCGTGTAAGTGTAGCTTATCGTTAAATCAGAAGAGTAAATCAATTACGTGCAGGAAAAATACCTGAAATTCGAGCCTGTAATCAGCGCGGACAGCACGGATCGGTTGCCAGGCCTCTAATTACAAAATTGCATTGCCATTTATCCGTTCGACTCGATCGCCGCGGTCGGGCTTCTGAGGAATATTCAGTACATTATAAATAATAAGAGAAAATTTTCTAAGAATGCTCGAAGCAAATATACAGTAGTTACCAAAAATTCATTACGGGTTACATTTATGGCGCGTTACCCTGCTTGGAAAGTGAAGTTTATCCGCAAAGTCGTGTATCTTCGATCAACGGAAACGGTGTAATGTCACAATTTCGACGAAAATGATGCAACAGTGATCGAATATCCAGTCTTCGTAAGATTATTGACTAGCCAATAGACAAATATCATAATGTGATAATTAAACGTTACCAAAAAGATAACTAAAGTTTTTGTTCCATTATCTTTACTTGCTCTTCTTTACGAATTGGAATTAGTTCAAAACGTCTAACAACTTGTTTCAACTGGCACGGGTTTAGTATTGCCATCTACAGGTCAAGGGGAGAATTATTATGATTTACAAGACTCACGCCAGATAGCAGCACCACACACTTTATTAAATTCACTTTAAATTCTGTAAATGGTATCGATGACATACATTTAAAGATATCGATTGAGTTAAGGATACTACACGATTTTTGAAAGCTATATTAATATAACAATGTACTTTGTAAATAGTGAGTTTTGAATAAATAGGGTAAACAATGGAAATAATGAGACAACTCCTACCACTGCGTTTTCTGCTTTCCAATCGCCCATATGCTTGTCACATTCAAACATTTCTTACAAAATTGCGTAAAAACAAACTTCAACGCACATATACATATTGCAACTTTAAGAGAACAACTTTTCGACTTTTCTCGCGGCACCAAAGATTTTAACCCTCGTACGCGTCTGGAGCCGCGTATGAAGACTACTCAAATCACATTACGAACTATTTCTTCGATTAAAGCCTACCAATTTTATTTATCGTACATATATACTCACAAAAAACATGATTTCCAATGTTTACGGCGTATTATAAAATTAATTTAAATTTACTAAATCGCCGATACGGTAAGATAATGAAAGTAATTTTGAGTTATAAGTGTTGAGTCGATAGTTCGAGTACTGGCATTCCATAATTTTGGCGCTAAACAGTGTTGTCCTCCGTTTGTGTTGTTGTCCTTCAAAATTCGACGTTTTTACTTTACCAGGTAACTAGTCTAAAAGGTGACCTTAAAAAGTACTGTTACCCGACTTATACTGCGAAATGGAGGAAGAGGATAGCAGAGCGATCACGAAAGAGAAGACTGTTATCGATATTGCATCTACTATCAGTACGTAACGTATATACAAGTGATTGACTCTTCTGCAATTGTCATCATAAATCTGTTCTTTTTACTTCCATCTTTTTGCAAATAGTTGGCATGCTAGAGGACGAATGTTTCAATTGACATTAATTTAATTTTAGTGTTAACTAGAAAGTTAGGTTATGGCACAGCACATTTGAAACATGAAGTTTAGGTTTCACTATATATACATATTTTATTTCTGTTTGCGGTGTAACAAGATGTATGTGATACAGCCAAACAGATATTAATAAGTGATATAAAATAAAATTTGAACAAGGCAATCACTTTACGGAGACTTAGTTTTACTCATTTCTATGAGTTGTTTAGCGAACGGAGTGCAATTTTGTTTAATAGCGCGCATGTTGCCACACAACATTGCAAAAGCACAGTAGATAATATTAAATAATACTTTGCTATTTAATATAAGATGAAATTTTTTTCCAGGGTCTATATCCAAATCTTTGGAGTCTATTAGTAGCAGTCACAGATACCTCCTGAAAGTGAATAGATCCGTAGTGCAACGTTTGCGAACAATCGACAAGGAAAAACAGGCAGTAAACGTCACGGAAAGAGAGTCCTCGATATCAGAAGATGACACTGATTAATTACTGGTACACAATGACTATTTTTGAGCAATTTTATTTAACAAAGTTGTGGTCATACTCATTGTAACGTCTATAAGTTATCAAAGAGTGGGGGAAAAATATTAAATAAATAATTGTTGCCTATAACGCATAGGGGTACATACCGTTTGATACTCTCATTCGAATCAAACGTTAAATAGATATTACATTGTGGTCGTTCTAAACTACTTACTTCGTGAATTTAACATTGGTTCGGTGAGACGAGGATAATGCTAGACGAGTGTATATTTCTAATCGACGATATAGATATATCTCAATACGGACGCAGAAAAGGGTAACGCATTCAACCTTACGTCAAGTTAATACTCGATATGTAAGAAAATGAAATGAGTAGGAGAACGTTTGTATGGAAGGAAATCACAATGAGTCCATCTGTCTTTTGTCAATTGGTTTAACTGTGTCTTCATTTGTATTCAGGGTCTTCTTTATGCTTTCTTCTTGGATCGGAAGCATCTAATGGTACTATCACAGGTGGAACGATTTGAGGCTGTTGCGTCTGACTAGCTCTGTAACTAGTTTTACTGGTACTACTAAACCAATTTCTCCTTAGCGCTAGTTCTCGGCATCTAAAAGGGTAATTAGCAATTACAATATTATTAGCGAACGATGCCGTAAGAATTTATTCAGGGGAAATTTGCTCAAATTCAATCACATGCAACGTTCGTTCAGGTTATTGTTTCTGTGTCGAACAGATTTACGAACATTTTGTTTTCGTTACTGTTTTAAACATACGCGTATGCGACATTACCGGAAGCGCAGTAGGTTTCGAGAGATTGACACTTTCGAAAAAAGCGTGGCAAATTTTCGTATCCTCGCGTAATGTAATCTTCGTTAGTACCGCATCGCGAACGCTGTGCAATCATTTTTAGCAGGCTTTTTATGCAAAGCAGATCCGACAGAACGGAAACTGAAGAGATCGTGTGAAGGTGACGAATCGAAGCAAAGCCACACGTGAGAGAAGGAACACTCGTAGAAAAAGCGGAAAGATGAAAGAAGGTGTATGCAAGGCGTAGAGAAAAAAAGGTGTTCATGCATCGCGCGTGCCTTACAAGATTCGACAGATAGTAGAATGCAGTAAGTAGGAAGTGCCCCATAGTCCTTTAGTAGATCCCCTATTCACGCCGCGCACACCTGCACGTGTTCTGATCGAAATAGAAGCCGGTATTGCACTCTTCGACGCTTCTACACTGGCACGAACACAAACTTTCATCCCAATACTTCATATCGTTACTCGAGCACTTCTCCTCTTCGTCTGGGTTCTTACAGGTGCATCTGCACTCGTGCGGCAAATATATCTGCTTGTCGTTGCAATGCTGTGGACAAAAGAGACTTATTTCAGAAGGACAACACCTCTTCTCTCAAAGCGTCCAACCATCTATTAGTTTTGTCCGTCCGCTATGATTAATTCGGACGCGTTGGAACGTGGAAAGGAGTAGAAAAGGAGGACGCGCTCGCGAAACTAGCAGTGAGAAAGAACGTCCTCGCGAGCGAGTCGTGTGGACCGGTTTAAGGAGGAAGATACCAGTTATCTTTCAATTATCGGACGTCGTCAAATTACCTCCGCCTTGGTCGTGCATTTACACTTGCACGCCGTGTGTTCCTCCACCGGGACGATTACTTTGCCACTGTACACCAGATTTCCATCGGCGTCCAGCTTCGCCGAGAGCACCTTAACAATGAGAATATTTAATAAGAATTGTCCCCTGAGAGTCCGACGGGAGTCTCGTCCCGCCTTACCGGAGATTATAATCGGCGCCGACAACAGGTTTGCGTACCTCGACGTTTTTTAGTTCCGTTGCGTTCGGTTGGCACGAGAGCAAGGTGTGGGTGCAACATCCACCGCACCTCTTTATCCGCATACAAGGTGGATAATAGATTACACTAGAATCCGAGGCGTTCTTCAAGGGCACGGTTTGTAGCTCGGGTATGCACTTGGCTGGTTCCGCTTTCATCGAGTTTGCCCTTTCGCTTGTGCCGCCTATTCTGCCTGAAATAGTCCCAAGCCTTCGTAAAACGTTGAGAATACCACCTGAGGATGATCGATTTGGATTATTCTTAATGGAAAATGTTGCTTCCTTTTTTTTAGATCGTGTAAAATGACGGACGAGTATTCCCGAGCGATCTCCTTTACAAATGGCTACTTTTCATTGGTTGACGGTTTGGCTTCCGGTTTGGAGAACCACCTCGCCGAGGATGTGGTCCTGGACTGGTTCGGAAGGACGGTCAGGGGCAGGAAAAACGTCACCGCCTTCATTCAAGCGCACAAAGTTAATTCTAGACATGTGTTTTCCAATATTACACCAGTCGTCGGTATTGGATACGGAAAGAATTCTATGAATCGGTAAGCGCGAAGGGATTTCCATAATACAATTTTCGATTGTGACTTCTTGCTTCGTTTGTGGTTTAGATGGAACTTTACGGAGTTGCAGAATTGTCTAAATTGAATTAACGATCTGTGTTTCACCTTCGTTGTTGCAGAAAGAAAAATCGTCCTGCGAAAATGGAACGGAAATGTTCGGACGATGAGGGTGTGGGTGATGCGGGCCACTTGCGAGATATGAAACTGAGTTGCAATGCTGAAAACTGTTTAGAGCAAAAGCGAGAAGTGAAAATGGAAAATCCGTCTGAGATTTCCGATGGCGGCGACACGAAGAGAGAAATCGTAATTGAAGACGACATGACCTACGACTTTAACGACGATGATCTCAGTAATCTTTTCAGCCTCGGAATCACGTCGACTAACACGGCGGAGATAGAGGCGAGCATCAATAGGATGAAATTAGAGGAAGAAACGACACCGACACTGAAAGTGGTCAAAGAAGAGTATGGGCAGGGCGACGGGCCAGCAATGGTCATGCCCTATAAATTCAAATACGTCGAGGCAAATGGCGAAGTTGAATTTACTCGACGAGCCTCCAAACGCGATCGAGGTATTCGTTAATTAAAATATTATATTTTTGAATCCAATACTTGCTTTCTACTGCTATAGATATATATTGGATAATTTAGTTTCTGCTTGAAAGAAATCTTTTTGTTTCGCGAAAATTTGCAATACTCTTTAACTTGTAACTTTTGCTGTTATTAGACCCGTGGAACGAGTACGTTTCGCCTTTCAACAATATGCACAAGTGGCAACGAACGTGCCGATTACAGATCGCATATTCCGTAGTCAGCGACCAGGAATTGCAATCGCCGAGCAAGTATGAAAATGCACGTTCACATTGCGAGGAGACAAATATTTCTAAGTATCCTCGGAAGAGGCTACCAAGTCTGGATGAGATCACTCAACTTAGCAGCAAGCTCGTGCCAAATGCTAATCACTTCGGTGGTTATTTGAAGAGAAACGATTTTTACGAGGATCGTGCCGATTTTCTTGAGACTCTTGAGATCGAAATAGCTTCGAAGGTACCTAACTGTCCCGCATCGGTCCTCTTACCACGATACGTCGATAACAAGCTGGTTTTCAACAAATCGTGCGACGGCGGTGATTGTGGGGATGCGGGGAGAAGAAAAGATTTCGTCTTCAATTATCGAATTCACCTGATCATATACGAGGGTACCAAGAAATGCAGAATAAATCTCTTGCGTCAATTTGAGAAGGACGTGTGAACGGATAGGAGTCGTGGATAAAACCTTTTGTTAAGCTTATCATTGAATCAATTCGGCGGCTGGATACGCTGAGTAAATATATTTTTATGTTTCGTTTTAAATGGGCCGTGTTGAAAATAACTGTGGTTTTAGGTCATAAACATTTTTATTTTTTTTTAGTATTTCATAGCTTTTCTTAGAAAACTTTAAACATTTTTTTCAGGATACGCATGTCGCTTTAAGCAAACTTTAAGTGTCACTGAAAGATTTTTTGCTCTGAGAAGCTTATCTTTTCCTATTGTACTTACTGAGGCAATAGTTTTAGTTTAGTTTGTTTTACGCAAAGCGTACGTTTGGAAATTGTCTCGTTTAGACGTGTCCGACACGCAGAAATAAAATTTCAACGATGCAATGTTTTTTTTTTTTGCATAAAGAAAGGATTCCTCACAGTAGAAATTGTTTAACGGAAGATACTACAAGTGGTAACGGTACATAACTATAAGTGGTACGGTACGACAAACTTGTCTCCTTGCAAGATGATCTCATGTGCACTGATAAGCGTACTGTTTGAGTAAACAGGTTAACCATGCGACTACCGTCGGGGTTTCGTTTGCTTTCGACGAAAAATATTTGTCTCGTTATATTTCACATACTGTTCTTCGGAGTGTAAGAAGTAAACGCAGCTGTATGGAATCGTTAGGTGGAGTAATTATTTTTCTATGACGTAGGGAATGTTTGCGTCAGAAGTCTCCTAAACTACTCTACATTGTGCTGTGATAGAATGTATTCTAATTAATTCACAACCTGTAATGCACAAAAACCGAGAATTTATATTTACATTGTTGTTATCGAATAACCTATTACAATTGTTTAGTTTTCCCTAATAAAATATTAGTTTACAAACTTTATATGCAGCGTGAGCATCTCATTACGGCGGTAACCGGTTTCTCACGTAATTCATACGCGCTATCGATAAATAATAAATAACATGTCTCGGTGAATGGATTTTCCAATATACTCACTGCCGAGGAAGAAGGTTCTCCTCACGTCGGGAGGACCATGAACAAGCTCGAGAAATTCATCGATACTGTCCACTTCGTTGAGTCGTTGAGCCATTCTCAAACTTTTCTGAAAGCAAAAGCAAAAATTACTTAGGCTTTTTTTCTACAACAATCAAAACTGTCACAATCTACAAACGCGTCTACTCGCAGGTTGAAAAAATACTATCGACGTAATCCTATTTATAACCAAATTCAAATGATATTTTAATTTTAGTCGTAACACGCGCTTTTCGTATCCATTCGCTTTTATACGCTTCGAAATTACAGCAAGCGCTCATCAATGGAGCGTGACCAAATGCACGTAGTTAGTACTTAATTACAGGATTCCGCATTGCCACACGCGTATCGACGTCTCGCGGCGCATTGCGTTGCAGCAGTTAATTCCCAGTTACACGCGTCGTTGTTCTTCTAAATTGCAAGGTAGCAAAGGCAATCGGGACTATTGAAATTCCCTGAAAAAGGAACGAAATCCAAGGAATGCGTATCGAATGATTACAGAATGTACAATCTACAAATTTGCTGGATGGAAACTGGACTCGAGTGCTTTCATCAACGAAACCCAACATTTTTGTCACATTCGCCGGGAAAAGTGATTCACCCGTGGACAAACAACTTGGAAAATTATCAGCAGCATCCTACACGTACGCTCATTGCAGATCCTCCCAATAAAAAGAATATCTATTTCTTTATCGTCGAAAATTGAGGCTTCACGGAAATCGATTAGATAGATATCTCCCTCAAGATACGAAGGCGGCAAAAGTCTACAATTTTATCGATTAAAAAAGACGCTCTTATTGATTTTGCTTCCCAACGTACATCCGCTTGTTTGGCTCGTGTCGTCATTCCGACAATCTGTGTTAGAGTAAATCATCTTGCATTTACGTCTCTTTAATTCAATCCTCAGAGCGTTCTTAGATCCTCAATGGAAAAGATATTTGATTCTACTTGACGTAGAATGATACAACGCGCCTGAGTCAGTGCGTACATTTAATTTATTCCCGCAAAAAAAGTCTTCTCGCGGTCCCGGCTATTTGTGAAAACCTACTCGGAAAAACCTTAGGTGAAATCGAGCGCATGCGAGTCACTTGCACGGTGAGAAAATTCTTATTCGAATGATACAAAATATGTTTATCTCACCGCGCCTAGGGTGCTTTTAAAAGTTTACCGAGTCGATGGAAATTAAGCTTCGCCTGCAAAAAGAACGTACAGATACGCCTTGGCGAGAGGACCGGTGCATTGGAATGAATCGGAAAAGAAAAAAGTGTCATCGTGAGATTCGCTCTCGTCCAGACAGGGTATTCCCAGTACTGGACAGTCTTCGATGAATCATCGCGTTCGATTGCAGATATCCGCGTGACTAAGGTGATAATTATCCAGGTACTTCGATCCTGGGTCAACAATCTGAGGAACGCGAAAATCCTCTTTACCCTGCTCAGATATGATGGGCATTCGGTTGCTTTTTAAGCTTGTCCGGGTCATCGAAGTCACTCGACCTCACAAGGCCGCTGGACACTTCAACGAACTCCGAGAACGAAAGGGCTAGAAGCATCTAATTTAAGAGCTAAACAGGTTCCGTGCGGATCTCAAGGTAGTCGAAGCAGTTTTAAGCGAGCATTATGAAGAAGCAGGACCGTCGAGCAAGTGCATTGGAATTTTAACATCGTTTGATCGTTCTCTAACCAGAAATTCACGCGCAGGAGGAAAATGCACGCACGTTATAAAATTTATGTCCGGATCATTGTTTACGTCAGCTCGGCAATGAATTTTCCTTCCGTCCAGTCAATTATCGCGCCGACCTCGATGTAAGGTTTCCTCTAACTCGCTACCTTTCCCCAATCTCTTTAAATCGCACCTAACTTTTCATCGCACCGTGTTGCACCCCTGGACGCCTCTTTCACGAGCGAGAATTCCAATTTAGGAGAGCGACTATCCCACAAATGTGAAATTACGTTTTTTCTAGTCAAAAGAAACCTAAGAATGTCGACAGCTTATGATAAACGACTGTTCTCCGGAATTGATAAACCGTCGTTTCCGCGAAAACACTCGAGTGCCTATTGATAATTAATCGACTACCGTGTTTGCTTTATGTTTTAGAAACCGATACCGCTCTGGATACGTAAAAAACACATGGACAACAGAAAATTGAACGATTGGGAGTAATACACTGAGAGAAAAAAATTATTGGGTTTACTATAATCCGACTACATTTTATAGTTAAATTTGGCGTCAAACATATTTTTATAGTTCACTTAACCATACAAAGTATAGTAGAATGAACGATTTGTACAAATGGTTATATTATTAACTATTAACTTTGGTCTTGTTACCATATATGTATAGTAAAATGTGTTATGTGAATATAGTTAGTTCTATCACTGTGTATGAAATATTCTGGTAATATTAACTATATAAAACAGTTACTTTTCTTACCATTATATATTTTCAACCATACTATATTTTCAGTTGAAATAACCATAATTTTGGGCAAAAACGTACTTGGTTATACTATGCCTCTATCGTAATTATCACCGAAATTATGGTAACACTTACCATAGATATGATATTTCCAATTATAATTTTGTTACTGTGCCATTATAGTTAGATATACCATATACTTTTTCTCTCAGTGTAGGAATCAACGCGAGTGGGACACAAAAACAAGTGGATGAAAAAAGAAAGAAAACGGCACGCGCATCTATCTCTCATTGGCATAATGAGTCGACCTGCAGGCCCGAGACGATGCACCTTCCTGGAAGCACGAGGATCCTCGTCCCGACGAGTCATCGACTCATTCCAAAACCATTTTCCTTTGGCGCCTGTAAACGCCAGGTGCAGGCGCACCTAAGCTAAGCTAAGCAGCAAAATTCCTCTACCATTAATTATCACTTGTCAAATCGATCCATCGACAATTCCACTGTGATAAGGACGCGCGATCGGACTCCTTTCCATCGGCTAGGTGACACTCGAGAAATATCTCGTTTCGCGCGCTCATTAGAATTTACGTGGACGTCCTTGAACGTATGAGAGCCGCGAGGCTAACAAGAAACCTGCGTTTCATGCCTAGTTAATGCCACGGCCAATTTCTCCTCGCTCCAGAGCGTCCGCGGGCCTCGAAATTCGACCAGGTGTCTTAATCTCCTGACGTAATTCTCGCGAGGTTCTCAGTAGCGGAGATCGTAGGATAGTCTCGCGAGTTCGATCAGATCGTTGCTTGATAATTATTATTTTCAACGTGTATCTGACGTGTTTTGTGTCTCTCGGACGGGCGCTCGTTTCGTTTCACCAATTGGTAAGGTTGACGAGAGACTTGCGTGCTATGCCTAGGTAATGTCGGAGTCAAGTTTTCGTAGGTGCGTTCCTGTGCCTCCAAATTCGAAGAGAGACCTTAGTTCTCGTGACGTAAACTCGTAAGGAGATTCTTGGTAGCGTGTACCAAAGGATAGAGTCGAGAGTTCGATGAAATCGTTGCTTGATAACAAACAATTGTTCGAACGTGCCTAATTCGAAATTTTCTCGTACCAGTTGGATGCATCCACGTTTTCTTTCACCGACGAATTGGCAATACGCGAGATTTCTAATCGTGCGTCACAGGTCGCGATAATAACGGCCGCTACGAAAGCAGAGCCTCTCACCTGGCTCAGGTTAATCGTTCTGTTTTTTGCAGCATATTGTATCGTACAAGGCGAATAATCGTTTTCTCGTAGAAGAATACGTTTGCACGGATCTTCAGCACAATAATGTTCATTGTGTTACAGATGGAAACGACGGCACCTGAGAACTTCACGGATTCAACTACCTTCCAGTACTATGCAATTCTTGGGTTTGGAAAATTTCGTCGTAAGAGGTAATATCGACGTTATTTACCTACGAAGACAATGTCACGAACGACATATTGCACGTTACACCGGATTACGTAGCTTTTACATGAAAATCTTCGGACAACAAATTGGAACTCTCGAGTTTGCAAAATTTCGTCGCAAGGACTGATCGGACGACGTTTACGTGGAAAAATATGGCGCAAACGACATGTACGTAACACTTTTGCGCAGGAGCCTTCGAACTATGAAAGTGGCGGTGGTCACTTGGCCTCGGGAAAACGATGCGATATTTACACAAATGCATCGTAACGCATGATCGATTATTGTATACACGTGTCTATATATTGTATACGTCGTCATACGTCGTGTATGCGACCTGGCCAACGAGGTAGACGGGCCGCGCGGAGAATCGCAAGTGGCCTACGTCTGCGTTACTGGTATCCTCGAGAATCGACCGATTCGGCCTTCGATGACCAGACCGGCGAGAGCATTTGCGGAAAACCAATGTGCTCCGACGAGGAAAGACACGAGGATCCTTCGTTCGTCACCGTACGACAAGAAACTGGTCTATTCTCGTTGAGTAGGTCGTTCGCGAGCGTACTTGAAACGGATGAAAACCGAAGATCGTCGTCCGCTGCAACCGTAGAAATTGCTTGTCTTTATCAACGAGGAAGCATCCTCCAAATGTCACGTTTCCTCGGAGCTTGAACTTTAACAGGTACTTTCGAAACGACAAACCGATGGATTAATTTAATTCGTGAGAACCAGAAATTCGTGGGTCTCGATAGCTTCGTTAACGCCATTCCTACCACGACCGGTCAAATGACCGTGTTTAAAATTTCATTCAGTATTTCCTATATACAACGTAATTGCATCGCTTTTAAATTTCACGACTTTTCCTAAGATATACGTATAATACATTTTTCAATATTTAAAAAAAAGTGAAATTTAAAGGCGATGCAATTACGTCGTATATAGGAAATTCTAATCGAAATGTTGAAAATGGTCATTTGACCGGTCGATAGGAATAGTGTTAAATAATTACCAAGAATTTTGTTTTCCAAAGATACTTTTTAATATCAATCTAAAATGCGATCGTCCGCGATTCGAGCGTATCGGTACGAGGATGTCGCGAACAAATTTTTTTCTTCATCACACCCCGAGAAATCGGACAATTTTGATGAAATCATTTTATCACGTTTTGTTTTTCTTCGAGTACCGCAAGGTATTTCGCGTGAAATTCCAAAGAAGGACAGGGACGGCGATCCCACACGATTGGTTAATTTCACGGGATTCGGCATCTATCACCGGGTGGCACCAACTGTGTAAACGTGTGTCCCACTCGAAAGTCTCAATCTCGTAACGGTGCTGTGCTAATCGTGATTCACCAACGGGACAACGTAATCGTGGATTACCGATCGCTTCCCTAATTGCGTAGAATCGCTGAACCTGCGCGCACGTGGGGTATCGGAGCGCGCGGTCACGGATTCTTGAAATTCCATCGAAGTCGTATCTAACTTTCGCAAGATGACCTGAAAAGTGGCGTGAAACGGTGTGACATTAGTGTGCCGTATGTTGAACACCGTGCAATTCGACATGCAGTCCCTGCTTGCGCTCGAGCGGTGTGTCCTTATCGGCGACTGACGCGCGTCAAAAGAGCGGCGTTTCCTGAGCAATTAAATCGGGACAATGCTGCAATCACTTTTTCCATCGATCGTTGCAATTTTTGCAATGTAATTCGTGGACATGTACACGATGCGCACGCGCGCCGTACCATTTAAAATCTTTACAAGGTTCACCAATCGCAGAGATAAAAAGGCAAACTGTTCAAATGGAGAATTTACCGCAAGACTGCTTTCACCACTTCTGGACGATTGTCCGGGAAAAATGAAGTCGTTATTTTGACCGACCACGATCTCGCACAGAATCGCCAGAAGGACTATCTTAGTCCGAAGTTGCACCATTCTCGTTCCGCAGGAACCTCTCGGACACCTTCGTCAACACTCTGTAGCGACTATTCGTACACCAACTATTTTCTCGCGCTTCCTCGTAGACCCGTAATCACACGGGCGAATAATGTGACAGGATTCGAAGTAGAGGCACGTGTTTACGGGACTCACTGTCGTACACTTGTCGACATCGCACTACCTTGATCTCGAGGCTTGAAAGAGATGAGAGAAACGAGGAAAACAAAAAAAAGAAGTGTCACGAGAATGTACACCACCTGTCCACACCTCTCGGCCGCGCATACGCGAACGACTGACTGCCGTGGTGAATGCGTCTCGACACTTATTTCTTCTCACGCACACGCGCGCGCTAACTGGCCGCACTCATGAACGAGGACGACAAGAAGAGCGAGAGAGAAAGAGCGAGTGACGCGCGAATCGCAATTACGCTACAAACTGGTACCGGAGCAGGACGCGGAACGAGATATGGATATGGATTTTCGCGGTACCGTTTCGCCAATGAGATACGACGAGGTATTATCTGGATAGGTGTATCGATAAAATAATGTGCGTCGATGAGTGCGTCTTGCCAGGCGAAGATAAGGAGAATTTCGAGAAGCGGCGATGCTCGAAGAGAAAAATCCATTGGAACTTCTTAAATGGATTTGGCTGTTTTTTTTACATCTTCTTTGTTCACCGTGAGACACGTGCTAGGATTTTAGCGGCTTGCTTGCGGTACATAGATGATCACAATCGTGACCGCGGAAGGACGATAAGAACTTATTGGTGGGCACTGGAAGGATTTGTTCCATTTTTTACTCGTGCGTCACATTTCCGCCTCTTTTCGATTGTACGCGCAGATTTTCTTGCAATTGTTTGCAGTTGCGTCAAGACGTGCCCATTATGCAATTGTCAGGAGTGATAAGTAAAACGCTCGGGCGTCGTGAGGACTGCAAGTGGATTAGAGCGTACGCTTGTTGGCCCGATGACGAACGTGGGCGTAACAATTTGCATGTGAATTTGAGCAACCGTAAGATTGCCCGCTAAAATGCACCATCTCGGAGTGAGTTGTTTGTAAAGTGTTAATTTATGATGGAAATGGTCCATCCCGGCTACGCAGGGTAGTAGCGAAAAATTGGCAACGGTATATAAATTATAGTGAAGATGAATGTAAAATAAGTTGATTTATTAACGATCGTGTAAAGAATTTCTACTCTATGTCAACGATCGAACTGCTTTATCTTATGTTTCGGGCAATCTCTTTGGTCAACAATTTCGTATCCTGATCAATGTAGGCAACGGCAGAATTTTCCGACCAAATATGAGTTCCCAAAAAGATTTTCGTTGCATCCCGTTCCTCTGAATCCAATCTTCGAGTCTGTCTCGTGACATTCAATATTATCGATTGTAGAAAACATTTTAGGAAGATTTTGCTTTCTATCGACCAATCGTTTAAAAATGTATCGCTATTTTTCTTCCAGGTGTTGTGAAGTGCACATACAGGCGGCGATAAATTCGGGGGTTCATCTTGAAGCTTACGTTGATCGATCGACTGAAGACCGTAAATCTAGCTTTCAATTTCAGCCTGGACTGGCGTAATTGACAATCTCGTCTAATTGTAAGTATTCGTTAAGTAGTAATTCACATTGTGTTGACGCATCTCTGTACATTATCAGTAGCCATGATAATGAAGGATAAGATATAGGCCCACCGAATTTGTACGCAATTTTACTACTATATTCGGCATAGTCTGGTGGAACAAAATAAATAAATTTTTACTGCATTAGATAATGAAAGAAACAAGATATATCCAAGCAATATATTTTGATTGGTACATACTTACAAAAGAGATAACTCGATTTGCATATTTATAAGTATTTGAATTTTTTAATACTAAGTAATCCATCGTACTACCAGGATCTTTAGTACTAACATCTGTAAAATGGTAAAAAAACGTTTTCCATTATAGATACTTAGCAAGCAATATACAATATTCTAAATTTGCTCATTAAACGTAAAACAACTTGTACCAATAATAGGAGTCGAGAATTATTTAAGTAAGAAAGAGCATACAAACTTTAAGACTTGTAAGTGTAGGAATCAAGTGCGCAAAAGGATGAGTCTCACACCCTGCTAGCTTATGTAACGATGACTACTTGTTTTTCAATGCTAACACCTACGATTTGAGAAGAGAGTTTATTTGATATGATTAATCATTTTACAATTTTAGGAAAATTTAATACCCATACCTTTGAGCATGTTCAAAGTTCTGTTTTACAGCGCTGTACTTAATTTTGATCTAATGTGGTGTTCTAAGGTTTTTATTAGGAAGAAATACGTTTCTTGGGAACATTTATAATTTTCCAAACATTAGGATAATGCTTTCACATAAATACTTCCCACTAAGTAGGTACTGTTGACAGAGATTTTGCATTATTAAGAACAGAAGATTTCCGTTTTCCTTTTTTAATTTCCCTGATTAACGCTTCAGCAACATTTTTCCTCAATTATATTGTGACCTGTGGGATATTTTTATAAGTGAAATGTTTATGGGTAGTAAATGTATGTGTTTATATCTTACTGCTCACGTTCGGATAGGTTATGTTCAATCATAATATACTCCTGATATGCTTCTACATTGCAAAAGAATTGAGTTAATCCTGCTACCAAATGCTTATCATACTCTTGAACTAATTTTGTGTAGGTTTCTATTAACATTTTCTTTGCACATGTTCATTGACATTGGTTATGTTATGATTATACCCTGCGCGCAGCCATTTTGAATATTTTTTGATGTGTTTGTGCATTTGTACGAATCGTCAGCGAATAGGAATCGTATAATGATACCGGATGTACTTTCATGTGTTTAGATTAATTTAAAATTTAAGGGGCACTCATTGGCTGTGTTTCAAAATTCACTGTCAGTACTGAAATTCTATAGTATACGTGACATAAACTATACATTTCCAGCACTGGCAGTGAATACTGGAACACAGCCATTATTTGCAAAATATAGCAGGCGGCGGTAATATCCTGTTCATAAGTAGAAGTTCTCCTTTTCCATGTAATATGTATTCTATCAGTAACTTCAAAATTTCATTTCGAATAGGTATACATGACTCCGGATACCACTGCGGTCAGAAACTAAAATATACAAAGAGAATTTTCTTCGTGTTTCGTATAATAAATGTCAAAAATGAAGAATGAACCGAACCCACCACAATGAATGCCGTACCGAAATACACAAAACGAAATATTTTCCCTAAGTACCGTACTTCGAGTTTGATGGATGTTAAGCAGCCATGAGAATGTGTGTTCCACGGCATTGGCATGTATTCGATACACGAAGGAAGTCTAAAGGGTACAGTATATTCAGTCATTAATTATGTATTTTTGTCCTTTTGCAAAGGAACTTACTTTTTTTTGGCGACGATCGCATTTTCTTCTGTATTGTTTGTGCAGCATGATTCTGGAGTTTTACAGGTGTAAAAACCCAATGTTTGCCCTGAGTATGAGGAATCGTTCTTCCACACGATATCTTCTTTTTGGCACCAATCAAAATATCCTCTGACACCGCAACACTTAAACTTTACACGGTATCGTCATATAATAGGTAGGTAATTTTATACAATTCAAAGGGGGCAAGCGAGTATGCGAAAAAAATACCATTTGATGAAAACTGTCCCAAACATTGGGAGATGAGGTGATCCATAATGCTTTTTTTAGTGGGATATTGGATAACATGTAAGATTCTGCATTCGTTAGAACGGTGCTTTCTATGTTACTTTGAAAGGATGGGAGAGAAACCATCGTTGCAGCTATTACCGTTGAAAATCCAGCATGCTGCGCAAAAAAGACTTTATTTAAAAAATGAGAGAGAAATTGAACCTAATTATACTAACAATTAGCATTCGTCGGGGTTTGTCGCGAGTTAAACACAATCCTGCTAGAGAAAGTATTAGCAGAAGCTTGAACATGGATAATAATAATGCTCGTAGTATTGCATACGTTTCGAGTTTTATTATCGTCAGTACTGTATCTTTGTGAATAATTAAAGCGATTGCTCCGATCAATTGCACAATTCCGGCAACCTGTAAATAAAAGTACAATTAATGTTTAATCTCTGGCGTGCAAAAAGAATGTTGCATGTCAGTGCAATCAATGAATGGGTACCAATACACGTGGGAGTCGCTGAATATAAATTTCATCGGTGGTTAATCCTTTTTTATTCTAATAAAAGTTAAATGCTTGTTTAATTCGTAGTCACATTGACTTCCCATCGCAATACGTTGAAAAAATAGGATATGTCCGTTACTACGTTACACGTGCATATAAACATCGTGTTCCTGGCATATCCTAATTTGCACACAGAAGGAAGAAATCGGTTGATTCGAGAAAGAAAAAGAAGGATGTGCACTGCTTTCCTCCCAACTATCCAACTCCGGCCGAAGTTACCTGAGCAGTCCCGAGCCTCACGCATGTGAGACTACAACGTGTGCGTGATTGGTTACGAAAAGGACTCATGGACAACGGATATACCACACATTTTATTGTAAAAGAGGAAAATTTACAACAGTATACAAGGCATCTACATACAGGTTCATACGTACTGCTGTAAAATTTCGACTTTTACGATAAAATTTCTAAAGCTACTTATGATTCTGAAACTATTTTTAACACTATTCCTACCGACTGGTCAAATGACCGTTTTTGATATTTCGATTAGAATTTCCTATATACAACGTAATTGCGTCGCTTTTAAATTTCACGAGTTTTTCTAAAATATGCGTATAATTTTCAATATTTTAGGAAAAGTCGTGAAATTAAAAGGCGATGCAATTACGCTGTATATTGGACATGCTGATCGAAATTTTAGAAACGGTCATTTGACCGGTCGTGGTAGGAATAGTGTTACGATTTGTGTAACTAAAGGATGCTTATAAATTCAATGATCCGCAGACTCCTATTTACCAGAATGATGCAACTGAGGACTATTTGGATCAAGCGGATGTTGTAATAGCTTGTTACGCGGTTGGGTTGTGCAGGGTACCGTCGTCTAGGCTCGATGTTTGGCGACAATTGTTCCGGCGAAGTCTCACGATTTACTTTCAGTTCTGGTGTAGAAGCAGTCCCGCATCTGGGCCACGAAGCATTCAGTACTATATGTCAGCATGTAGATTATAGGATACATTTAAAAATTGTATAACACAAATTTTGTAACCATGAAAGAATATCTTACTACTTGATAAAGCTGTAGACTTCGTTTTTCGCACAGAAACCGGAATTACAGTGGGATTAAGTACTCCTTGCCGCGTTAAAGGTGGATGAGGAGAGGGGTGACGATGCATACCGTGCTTATGTCTAAATATCGGACTGTTTATGCAGGATGCAGAAGAAGCTGCTACATGCTGGCAATTAAAACGAATATTATACACTTCTTTCCTATACGTTTTTTTTATTTATAATCCTAACTAGTTTTAGTAATTTAGAATCCGCATCCGAAGGAGATGAGATATAATATATAATTTCTAAGATATAATTTCACTTTTGACCTGATGCTCCATTTGGGATATGTTTGTTTCGCTCCGTGTACTTTCTTGCGAATGTTTCTCGTCCCACGACGACATTGATCTATCGCTTAATTTCGTTAAGAAGTACAATCGTTTGGTGTATATTGCAATCTAGAACCACACTTCGAATAAGACCGTATTTCAACTTACGTCTCAATTTCGGCGTCACGAATGTCTAATTTATTTTCACCGGTTTTGTCGAAGAGCCTAAAGAATAGGCATTACCGGCTGAGATTGGAATGTTATTGTGAATGTTTTTTTGTACCTCACTAGAGCATCGGAAGCCACATCTTCGGGAGACAGAGCTTGATTTTTCTGCTTGTATTGTACATTTAATAATGAGGATATTAGATCCACAACATCGTCATAATCAGAACTGACATTTGATGAAGTGGCTCGTATACCATCCATGTAGATTGGCAGTGTTCGGCTGTTACCATTCATCTACTAACCGTTACATGTCATGTTGTATGAAAAGAAAGAAATAATGACGTTTCACTTCCGGTATTGTTGCACCTAATGATATGTACCTATTCTATATTTTCCTTCTCCAAAACATATTCAGCTATGACCCGTATAAGTAAGGGCGTTAATAGTCATAACAAAAAAATGTACAAGTACGTTAAGGAAATACATTACATTCTGCTTCAGTTTATACTAAATGCGATTATTATCGATCATTATTACCAATCTGACACGTGATTATTCTACACCGTTCAGTCGACCAATAACAAACGAGGAAACGGTATGATATGTTTTTATTGGAGGAGCTTTTCAGATAGTTCAAATGGTTTACAACAATTTGCAGGACGCAGGTATTCGCGTACGGAGAAATTAATTTTCATTTATTCTGAGTGGTTCTGCCCAATTGTTCAATCATAAAGCTCGTGCCTAAAGCCTATGCGTGTATCAGTATTATTCAACGGGTACATCGCTAATTCTAAAAAGAACCTGTAAAAGGGTGAGTATTACACAAGTATTCTGTAAAAGAATGTTCACGCTGGTATTTACTTCATATCAAATGTGTGTCCTTGATTGGTCTAAACAGAAAGGTTTACCACGCTCTCAAGTTAGATTATTTTTTTTATCTCGCGGCTGGGCGCGTAAGCGCCCGTGCCGCGACTAACCATTGCACCTTCCTAACCCTTATTAAACTTAGGCGGGTGTGATGGTTAGTCGCGGCACGGGCGCTTACGCGCCCGCCCGCGAGATAAACAAAATAATCTAACTTGAGAGCGTGGTAAGCCTTTCTGTTTAGATCAATCTCAATAACCTCTGCTGTTCGAATTGAAATGCCCGCCGTGTATGACGTTCTACTTACGCTAGTCCGCATGCGCAGCCAAGAGGACCAATCGGCGCACGCGAAAGTTGCTCTCAGCGCCGCCATCTGTATGCGGCTATGCCGGAGTCTCCAACCTGACATCTCCAATATTTAACAATTTTTATCTCCTAAACGGCTAATTTGCGACAGTTTTAATTGCCAGATTCGTGTTCCCCGCGTCGAAATTAACAAGTGTGTAAAGTTTTATGATAATTGGCGATGGTGCCCGTATTCTCAAGTTTTACCTTTTATTTATAATTTATGTTGGTACGGATTGGGGGTTAAGATTTTTTGTTAAAATTGTTAAGATCGTTTGATAAAATGAATCGGTCAATGCAAGGTGTGCGTCTAGCATACATATATACCAGATAGCAAGATTGGCTTGTTTATTAAATTTAAATACAATTTATTCTTCCCATTAAAACTAGTCTATAAAATTGTTGTATAAAATGAAAACATTTGTATAGATAAATACATATTTTAACAATTACTCTCTTTTATACATTAAATACACATATATTGCTGGTCCGGCCACTGTCACTTTTTGCTTTACCTACTGTGTTCAGGAAGACATTTGAAAAGAATAAAGCAATAACTTTGACACTATTGCACAATGCTATAAGAATTAGATCGAGTTAGACCAGTCAAATATTAAAAATTAGCATTATCAATTAAATATTAAGAATCTGAGTTAAGACAATATGTTACCCTAATGTGTACACGTAGGTAGTAGAAGTAGGATATTAAAATTTGAAGAGGTAGGATTTTACGGAATGTTATGAACAATCTCATTTCTTAATTCTGTCCCTAATTGTACCGGCAAAGTCTTCTATGAATACTTTGATATATTCTCATTACTTAATTATATCCCTAATTGTACTATCCAAGTATTGTATGAATACGTTAGCATTGAGAATATGTTAAATAACTACAAAGGCTCATGCTGGTCTAATTATCAGAGATAAATAAATAAATGGCATGGACTTTTTTGGTAGTCCCATAATTTAGAACAGGCCTGGGCAACTGATGGCTCGTGAGCCACAATTCGACTTGTGTCCCTACTTGTCTACTTCTCAACGATTTCCATAATACTCTCTGTCTGCTACCAATGCTTCACATAGAGGCAGTAAGCAGTGATCTGGCAGATCACAAGAAGGGACACCGACAGTCTATCTGTGAGTGGGGTTTATGTAGCGCAACAGGGAAGATGTTGCCCAGGCCTGGTTAAGCCATGATTAAGTGCATCTGCTTTTTGCTTATAGGTATGTATCAAAATTTCTTATGATGAACAATTGTTATCATATAGTTAACGTCTATATAATAAAAAGGACAAAATACTGTTTATAGGTACAGTGTTACGTATTAAGTATCTGTTGCTTATGTCCATAATGCTGTTGGCATTATTCCTTCAACGCTATTAGCTGCTGGTTTTAAATCTTCATTGCATAAAAAGTTAAGTGGCATGTCCACTAAGTGCCCCTGAAATATAAAGTTAAAGTACTGTAGTATTGTTTATTATTTTTTAAAATAGTTGTTAAAAAATCAGCGAATTGAATTTTAAACTTACGTTGATGTTTGCTACCATCTCTTGTGCCAGAAGTGGATCGGATATACCAAGAGGTGTTTCATTTTGATATTGCGTTAATGCAGCAAAGTTAACAACTTTATCAGAGGGCACGCAATGAAATACTTCTTCATAGATTTCAGTATTTCGTCTGCTTCTAGCGCACCATACATCTTTATAAAATGTTTTCTTAACAATATCGGTAAGATCTAAGTTTTCGTTATTTTTTAGTAGTCCCAAATGTTCGCGAAAGAGTTGCTTTCGTAATGAGCCAGCAAATTTCCCACATGAAAATGAGATGTCATTCATTCTTCCTTCTTCAAAATCTTGATCCTGCAAATGTATTACAAAACTTATATAAAGTATTAAATGCATATATGAAAAACAATATGTCAGTTGTACTTACGTGAATTATAACTGCAATTTCACTGTCCCTTGTTGCAATCATGCTTCTATCATTTATATTTGCGGAGCCACAAATTACTGTATCATCATCTACAATCATTAATTTGCTATGTACGTATATTAATTCAGTAATCATTGTGCCATTAAGCATCGAATGAGTCCTCAGACCGTGAAATGTGATATATTCACTAGGATCTTCTATGCCTGCCTTTATTAGTTGGTTTAAAATAGCATCTTTTCCCCTGTATATAAGTAATATATTTAGACAATAGTTAAATTTGAAGGAGTTATAATTATACCTTGATATGGAAGCATAATTCCAATGAGTTATGGCACGTAAGGCAGTACCACTAGGACCTCCCACTTCTCCTTCAAATCCTGGCAATAATGGCATTACAACAAATACTCTAAATACTGCACCTTCTCTATGTGCCCGCAAAATTCTTTTCAATAACGTCTCGCCAATTCGATTCTTTACTACACCATGATCCATTGTTGCAAGCGTTATAAAAAATTGATTTTCTATGTATATGTACCTGCAGTATAAGGTTTGATGGACATGAAGTTGAACATAATATTTTTTGGATCAAGAAGAATCTAAATTTTACCTTTTAGCCTTACTAATAGCGTGGATATATGCCTCTTGTATACTTTGTTCTCGAGTCTCCACATCTAAAAATCCTGCTGACCAGGAACTAACTGATCGTAATATCTGACATTTAACGTTGTGTACTGCATTTCTTTCAATAAATGGGGCATTGGTATTACAATCCCTGTAAGACTTAGGCAGTAAGAATGGATAGCATGCATTTAACTTTGCCTTCTCCATCTGTAAAGATGAAAGTTTATAGTGAATCAACATATATATTCCAAAAACTGTTTCTTACCTTAGTGGCATTCCACCGTTGAATAAAGTGTCTTGCGACATCTCTGGCTGCTGCACCTTGTACCATAACACCTATATCGTGCCATGGCATTCTGGGGGTGGTGCTTCTGTCTACTAGATCTTGATATGGTTTTTCTAGGTCATTGAAATCTTTGACAATGAAATTTGTATAATCTTTACCAAGCCAGAGTTTAGCTGTACCCGATGCATCGGACATTGTATCTTCTTTATTGTATAACATTCCTTCTCCATCCCCGATAGGAGTTTCTAGCATAAAGCACTGTGCACTATATATGTAAAAAGTTAAATTAATTATGTACCGAGAAGTAATACAGTATAAAAATTACTTTTTACCCGTCAACAACATCTTCGCCATCACTGCTTCCTTCATGTGGGTTATATACCATTTGTATAAGCTCTTTTCGTTTCATATTTATATTATGCTTTACTTTTCCAACAGTGGTTTTTGCCATATCAAATAAATTTTTTCTTTGCGCCTCAGGTGTATTGCACTTCCGACGTTCTAACTCGATGGGTGGTGAAATTAATAGTAGATCTCCTCTTGCTAATTGAGGCAATGAAGGTTGTGCTGAATATCTACTCATCATGGGCCTTAAAAAATGTTCTCTTTTTAAAGGCATATGAATTTCTAATTGTCAGGAATATACCAATGCAGGAATATACTTACAATATAGGTATAGATCTTGTTGTTGCCATAGCAATAGTATTTGTTGCAATTGCTAGTGGCAGTAATACATGTCTATAAGTATTGCCAGGCTGAACTCTTTTACTACTAGTATTAGTCATTTTTCCTTTAGATGGGATATAAATGCTAGAATGATGGACAGATCCTACACAGGTGAAAATTCAGTTAGTATTGTTAAAAAAAAATGATGTTTATTTATTTGTGTACACACCTAAATCCACTAGCCTATGATCAGATGTATCCCATCTTCCATAGCATAAATCAATGCCACCAAGAAATGCAAGACTTTGGTCAACCACCACAATCTTTTCGTGGTGCGCCCATAAAAAAACTCCCACACGTGCATGATCTGGATGTCTTAGGACTTTTATGTTTTCAGGACATTTTTCTACAAGTTGTTGTTTACTATAAAAACTGTTTATTCCAAGTGCAACTTCAACTTCTTTGTAGATCAGTATAAATATTTTAACACCTTCCAACTGAAAAACGATTTATGAAACAAAAATGATAAATATCTATTTTAATATTTATATCATAAATATTAATAATAAAAATTCATTAATAATAATGTCATTTTTTTACCAATTATTCCATTTTTCTTACGATTTGCATGAAATGATGCAGTAGTAATACATAAGTGAAGTAACATTGTTATTTTTGTAATGCAAATAGTGCTATTTAATACTTTGATACTTACTGCTTTTCTTTGTAATATTTTGTCCAATCGCCAATAATCACCACTTGCAGGGCGTTTCATATAAATCTCTGGTGAGAGCCACCAGTCTGCTATAAAAATTTCTTCTTTGGCATTTTCTAAAGCATCTGCTACACTTGCCATATAACTCGATCCATCAATGAACCATGTTGCTAATATTGGTGAACGATATGGTGCAAATGAATTATGGATATTTGTTTGAATAAAATCTCTACCTATAGAATCACCACTTTAATTCAACATATGTATATAACTTTACACATATAATCTAAGTATATGAAACAATTTTAAAAATTTGGTTCTTGTTATCTTAAATTAATCTTGATATACAAACCTTCATTATTACTAACTTCTTGTATAAATTCCATCCATTCTTTGGCTTTCCTTCTAGTCCAACATTTAATTAAAATATGCCTGCTAAGGTTTACAATTTGCATACCAGTTCTTAAACCAGTAGTGTACATTCCAAAACTAATCCCAAATCCATTGTCCATTAGGATTACAGACTTTATTGTACCATCTTTCGGTGTCATGTAAGCCACAAATGTATCTTTTACAACAAGATGTCGTGAGTGCCATTTCCCACATATGGATGCACAAAAATGATTGCATCTAATACAGCACATACCCTCTAATAGCCCACAAAAATTAAATCTGCTTCTTGCACCTGAACCAGTTCGCTTCAAAACTGTCCCTTCCTTTCCTTTCATTCCTAAATCGGCGATAAATGAAATATGTGAGAGTTCCATAAAGTTAATCTAAAAATAATGTGTAAATACATAAATTTTTAATTGTAATGTATTATCAAAAATAGAAAACATAACTTACAGTTTCTGGATGATGTTTATAAATGTCAATCTGTAGTAAATTACATAAATAGTCCTGTAATACTCGCATCCTATGGTTTAATTGTTCATATGGCACAAGAACATCAGGTTTGTTAGGAAATCTGGAACATGTAAGTTTAATTTCCAGTTCTTTTAAATATTTGCTGTATAAATGCATCTGTAAAAGAATAAACTACCTGGGCAGGGCTCCTTTTCGTTTTCGCTTCTCCTTTTGTGCATCTAAGCTTCGCAAGCTATTCCTTCTTTCTCTGTGACTTTTTGTTGGAAAAGGTATGTTTAAACTCGCACGGTATATCTTTAATTGATTATGTAGATTTTGGATATGTTGATATCTTTTTTTAATTGTCCACACAAATGGTCCGTGTCTAAATTCTATGGTGTATAAATTTGGATTAAGAGGATGTGTGGTGACACTGCGTTCATTATCTATGAATTCTACATGCACATTTTCACCAGGAAGAAACACATTGTGATTTTGATACTTATTTTTGCCTGGTAAAGCATGGATCATAGAGAAGGGTATTACACCAGGTTGCCCTATATATAAAAGGAATCAGATAAAATGTAGAAATTTTTCATAATCCGCAGCATGAAAGAAAAGAAAAATATCTTTAAGAATAAATGGAAAGAAGTACTAGAAGAATTTGAATTTTATCATAATCCATACCCTTAAAATCTGTTAATTCGTCATCTGTTTTATGAATATTTATGGCTTCTCCGTTATCGTTAATTACTATTTCCAAAGAATCAGGTACGCCCAGATCATCATCGTACTCGGAATCATGAGATATGGTACGGTCCATGCCACAATTGGTGGAAGCTTGCTCTTGTGCTGATTGTTCAAACATTGTTGTAATTAAAAAACGTAAACTTACACAAGTCTACTGAAAATATCTGGTCAAGGAAAATAAGTAATTTGATTGCTTATGGATTTCTTGCAGCAGATTTATTTATATAATGCACAGTAACTATTTCCTCGTTTAAATGAAAACGTTGCATCTGAGTATAAATTGAATTAAATTCTAAAATTATAATTTGACGCACAAGAAAGGTATTAAGGGTGCGTGTAATAACTTTTTAAACAATGCATAATGAGAGGAAAATGAATATGTAAAAGGTTTATGACGATAATACGAAAACATGTAATTTGATGCTTTGGAGTCAAGGTTAGTCTATAAAAAAAATTCCCTTCATTTGGAAGTGTTTGCGATTTTTCGATACTCCTTAGTTATTTCGAACACGTACTAATTCCTGAAGCAATAAAAAGGATACATTTTGTTCATATATCCCGTTTGTTATCCGGCAGTCCCGTGATAAGGTTATGAAGGAAGAAATACTTTTACACGCTACACCATGCTAACACATCCATAAAACAATTGCGCAACGTGACTACACAGTTATTAGATAATTCCATCATCGTGACACACCGTCTTCGAAATTACTATTCTCACTACATACTACACGTTTTTCTGACAGTTCCACATTCATTCATTGTGATGAGCTTCTATCGATGGCAACCGAAATCAATTCGAGACTGACTGAGACTGACCGAATAATCGAGGCTTGCATCGATAAAGCAGACATTATTTGATATCTCGAATCAATCGAAAACACGATAAGCTTTGTTTTTCTTTCTTTTATTCAGATTGTAAAAACGCAGCTCACTGCTATTCATCTGTTAACATATTTTCGTATACTGATAAACCTTGAAGTTATATTTAAATAATGTACCTCGCGAATATTCTAACAATGCGTGAAGTTTGTGGAATATTTTCTTTCAAATTTACATTTATAATGAGAGGGATTGCTCTTTTAAATATTTAAGGAAGAAATTGAATCGATTGTATATTTAACGTTCTTTATTCCTACATACCTGACGCACCGAGCAATCTATCGTTACGTAGAATTGTTTTCAGCAATGAAATCAGAAGTTATCGATACGAATTTTAAGCACACACTGATCGGTAGCATTTAGCTCATGTCAGCGTAGTACTCATTCGCGTTTCATTCAATCGTCGGCAGTCATGGACTGAACATGACAATGAGTCATTCCCTTGTTATTCATAGGTATCTACAATGATCATGTCTTTCATTAGGTATGGATACTTCACCTTGAATGCACACACAGAGAACTGTATATTTTGTTATAATGTATAATATGTTATGTTACTACATGTAGAATAGCCGCGTGTCCGGAAGCGTTTTCTTTTTTTTTCAAATTGTTTTGTGTGTTTCAATTCTCAAGGATGGTAAAGCACACAAGTTACATCATTGCAATTATGTCGTTCCTTTAAGCTTAATTTGACATTTCAGGATTTTTGTTTTACGCGTTCTGCAGCGCAGTTAGACTTTAGGAACTATGGACAATTTTATTATCAGTTTGCCAAAAGAATAAACATATTCTAATTGAAGATAGTCAAAGGTAATGGTTTCTACCGTTTTTTATATATCTTACAGAATTGCATTAATATTGCTGATAGGTTCTAGTTAACATTGTTGTCCTATTCCTTTCAGGTAATCAGTTCTTCATTCCTCTCTACGAACGCCAGCAATATGCAACAATTCGCACATCTGGGGTATGCATTATTCCATGCATTCTGATAAGTGTAGCGTCCGTTTTTGCCGATGCGAGTATTTGCAGGTAATATAGATTTGGATGACAAACTTTTATTAAACATTATGTTTACCTTATTCTTCGTTTACAAGGTGGTGCAATACATTTTTGGAATCCTCGATTATACCGTAAATTTTTGATGCATGTAAAATAGATCTGTTGAAGCTATTGTGACTGTAGTTTGAAATCCTGCTACTGGATGCGCTGGCACTAATTTCCATTCTTACATAGTAACTTTGGATGTGCTCATTGAAATGGTAGGACACGTATTTTCTAGAACATGAATCTTTTTTTTGCTGAGTAACATTGCAAGCACCTAGTTCGACAAATTAACGAATCAAATTTGCAGGAAGAATTGGACATGCTCTACTTTACCTACAGACACATTTCCATTGATGACTACGGATCTGCAGTTACCGCTTCCACGTAACATCTTGGAATGCCTTTTCACCGAAAACGTCTGGTTAAAGAAAATTGTATTAATTCTCGTAATCGCCAGTGCTTTCTCTCTTACATCTGCGTAAAAATAGTCTGTCGTGGTCATTCAGAGCGCATATGTAATTTACCAGATCTTTTGACCGACTTTCCTATCGAACTGACATTTACAAACTCCTCGAACCATTCGGTCCTACGACGTGATTGTTCGGGGAAAGCGTTCCAATGGGCGCATGACGAATGGACCGCCTTCGATTAAATTACTTACAGATACATAAATTATATATAAGCACGCATACGTGGGGGCTAGAATGGAGAGTAAATGGGCATAGACATTAGAAGGAATTTGCTCGCACGCATTTCTTACATTGAAATCTGGTTCACCGATTGTCGTCCGCTTCTGAATCGCTCTGGAGACCTACGAGGTCCGGTGCACCACAGTTTAACGGTTTGGTGGCTTTGCGCGTAAATATTTTCCCTGGCGTTGATGGTAGGGAGGTGGAAATCGTCAGATTATTATCAGGCAATGGCAGCTTTTACGAAGGCGTACGCGAACCTTCCCACTCTCGCTGGTAGTGGGGTCATTTTCGCAGTAGCGACCGATATTACTCGCCCGATTGTACATCCGGAATGTAATGTTACTCAAAGTGACTTGCGACCGAGAAATGCGAATTGCAGACCAATATACTTTTTCATTTCCCTCGATTACGTTTCCACGTTTATACGGTTCGCGCTTGATCACTGGCACTTTGCACTCTCTTTTTCTTTCGTTCTCCTACTCTCGCCGTTTTTCAGGTAACTAATTCCGTCGCGTGTCTTGATCAAGTAGTCACGGAGATCACTTTTCTTCGTTTTTTTTTTTTACTTTAGATGGGCCATTTTCCTGTGATTCTTGACAATTGAAAAGGCGACATAAGGTTGGCAGAAATATGGAAACATTAATGGGGAGGAAAATATCAACGTGCACGGTTGTGGACGTAAGTGGTCGAACTACGCGCATGCATTGGAAATGTTTTATCAGATCTTGCAGAAACTTATTGCAATATGGTCAACACTGTTCTGCTTCGCTTCAGGTATCTAGTATCTCGCGGGATACTGTTAAGTATCGGTGACGGGTTCGACGTGGGTGTAGAACTTACGTCCCTGTCTAATCCTCAATTAATAAATATTATGCAAATATTATGCCAATATGACGATTCCGTGGAAGTTCGTGCAAATACCACGTGCCCACTATTATTTCTACCGAAGAATTACTTCATGAAATCTTCGCGTCAGTCTTCTTTCTCAATCTCGCCTCGCTTGAGCCAAGCATCAAAGCTTCACGCTAACTAAATGTTCCAATGACTAGAACCATGAAGTAGCTTTCATTGTGATTATCTTTCGTTCAAATGAACATTGTGATTCATCGAAGAGCACCTCTCGCCTGACCTTTTCGCATAAAAATCTTATTTAAATCTTCTTTTTTTAGGACCCATCTATGAAAAAAAAACACAACTGAGAAAACTACCTACCAAAGAGACCTCTGCAAACCTCGCACGGCCACATCGACCAAGCGGTTTCCACACCCTACTTGCGCGTGAACGCGTTTAACTTCCTCCTTCTATCTCAAATATCGTGCAGCTTATCTTTCGCGATGATCACTTTGAGTCATTGAGAGTGGATCCAAGGTAGCGACGACTCCGAAGGAAGGGGCGTTTCAAATCGTGGGGGTCCTCTTGCCACTCCATCCTGCGTTTCTTGAAGTAGGGGGACGATGTGTGCCAGCGACTGCGTCGGTGGTGATGGTGGTGGTGGTGGCGAGTGGCGTCGATGGTGGTGGCGATGGTAGGCGGTGGTGGTGGTGCCCGAGTCCGGCCCGGCGAAAGGGAAAATGTCGGTGAGTGCTTTTTTTTCTCTCCCCCGTTTTGCCAGCCCGTTTTTTGACAGAGCGGCCGTTCGATCGACTTCCATTTGTCTCCGAGCATTCCACCGACTAGCGTCCCAGAGCACACGCACTAGAACGCAACGTAACGGGGAGAGCACGTGCCGCGCGATCATTCGATATCGCGATAATCGACGAAACGACAAAAGGAGAAAAGGAAGAGAGGATACGCGCGAAGATGATCCAATCGATTCGTTCCGCTCACGAGAAGTAACCTCGTGGCGTGAAACCATCGTCGCGACTCGTTGAATAAAGCGAATTTATTCACCGACGTCTATCAGTGATCTCGAGGAGTCATCAGTGAACGAGAAGATTGGCGATTTCTTTTCGTTTTCGAGGAAGAAGAACGTTTAACGGTCGACTCTCGAATCATCGTTTTTCGAGAACGGTACTGTGTTCGCGGGCTGTGCACGTGCAAGATTTACGAGAGCACGAGGAGCATATTGTGACGTTGTGGCACCTGAGATGAAACTTAGGATTAGGCTGGATTAAACAGTTGTAAGGTGAGTGCGTTTCCTTTGCTTATGTATTATTGCCACTTGGTCGCGCGCTTCGGTGGAAAATTCAATCGTGGAACGAGGATCGTTGTTAGAGTATAGTAAAATAGAAACGCCGTAGGTAAATGCGTAATTATCACGCTTCTATTTTCCCTTTTGCAAAGGTTAAACACATCGGTGGTTTAATAAGTAATGAGTGTCTCTTATTAGGACATCGCTCTCCAATTACGTGAAAACAAGCGGGTAGTGGATTGGATTAGTTCCTTTTTTTACGACTTTCACTTTCCAATAACCTAAATGCGCCACATTCGATCGGCGCCTCCTGTCCACGGTTTCCAACTTGATGCCCGAGATAAGTTGCGATCTATCGTAGGTGGAAAAGCGCCTCGCATACAATCTATCGATTTCGCATTTTTCTCGTGGAGAAAAGTCTCGTTCGGCAGTGTGCGGTTCCGCGGCCGACGAAGGGGGGCCGGTAACTGGAATTGCAGAATATTAACCGGGCGCGAGCTCGGAATTAACTGACCGTTGCTTGTCGGCAACTCGGTAGTCCACTTTCACGTACACAAACTGCCGGCCAGATGTTCTCCTCGCCTTCCTTCTTACGTAAAGCGCGGACACCTGAGCGCACACAAACGAAATCGGAAATTGTTCTCGGAAGGAAGTGCGACGAAAATTCGTCGATTATTCGACGAATCGAATCCACGAAGGTACCGCGAGGAAGCACGAAACAATAATTCGCCCAATTATCGACTCGTCGTTAATAAACTCCCATTGGTTATGGCATCGTGGACGTGAAAACGTTGGTCACACGACCGTTTCGATTCGCAACCCGTAATTAAGCTCAGATCGGTTTTATTACGCGCATTCCGCTCTTAGAGCGCCCCGTAACGAAATCTGTTCTACGCTCGCATAACCTGATATACGCCGTGCGCGTGCAGCGCATGGAGCACGGAAAAGAATTTACTTTCGATCGGCGCGCGTAACTGCGACCACGAATAATCCGCGCGATCGCCGAACGAGCTGGAGAAGGAGAGCTAGAGAAATATAGAGCGCGTTCGCGCGGAGTCTAACGACCGGGGGAGTACCTGCCCGCGCACACGAGGGCCACGAGCGAGAACGCGAGAACGTTTTCCACGGAGGCTTGTTTAAAAGTTTAAATGCATCATAAATAATTAATGGGGGTGCTCACATCCTCGTAATTAGGCGATGGCGCTCGTTGATTTTCTGCCCGAGAAAGAGCGTGAACCTTTTCAGAATAATGGAAATAGAATTGGGTATAAAGGAAGTGGCGTAAGGAAGCTTCGTTGTTGATCGAGAGAAGCGTCGATGAGACCTCGCGTTACGTCGCTCCAGTTCGGTTATCGAGCCTCTTGAATGAATCCGAGGATTGAATAGAAGCGAGGAGAGGAGCACGAGACTAACGGTGATTCGCGTACGGTCGTCGATCTCGATCCTCAACTTGATCTTGATTCTCTTCTCATCCCCGTGTCCCGCATTCGAAGGAGAGAAGAGGCGAGACGCTACCAACCAGGCATCGCAATCACTCGCGCCTCGGTTGTTTGCTCACTCGCGACTCTCGTTCAGGGGCGAGCCGTTCGAAACGCTCGGGCACACCGGGTTCGGAACAGTCAGCCGTGCGAATAACATTCGACGAAAGGGACGTTGCGAAATCCTCGTTGCCAGGCGCTCTCGGAAAATCTCGGTTAAAGATTAGCGCGACTTTAGTCGAGGTCGCGTGCTCCAGGAGGTTCTGTGCTCTGTTCCGTTTGGAAATCTCGTTTTAACACTTTGACTGCCATGATGGTCATACGTGATCGGCCACGGTTTCTCCTGTGGCGCCACGATGATAACCGATGACCTCCAGAAAAATCATTAAAACGATGATTATACTAATCGCAATTTACACCACTTTAAAAGATTAAAAGTTAACCAAAACAGAACCTCGAAAAATGCAAACCGTGGCGCCACGGGTCATCCACGGAAAATGAGCGTGGCAGTCAATGTGTTAACAGATGCTTCGAATCGGGACGAGACGGTGTCTGGAAATTTTCGGAATTCACGCGACTGCTCTACGCTGCTCTGCTTTTTGCTCAGGCGTAACGCGCGAATTAGCGTCGCGATCGATACGCGCCGTGGAACTGGCAAAAGTAAAAGTAAATTCGTACGTAGCGGAGCAATGCCCGAGTTGCGTCCGAGTACGCGCATATATTACTTCTCGCGTTCTGTATACCCGGTGTACAGAATTTCTATGTTTACTGGTGCGGGGGTTGGAGGTAACGGGTTGGAGGTAGATTTATGCGAGCGAAATTGATGTTTTTGGACGATATTGGGTAGATGATTGAAGGAAGGTGAGGCGAACGCTGGTGATTTTTCTTTCTCTCTTAAATCAATGAGACAGAAGCAAGGGGAAAGCGAGGCGTTGCGATTTATTAGAGGCAAAGAAAGTTCGACGAGAAACGCGACACGGTGGAATTATTAATACTGTTGTTGCGTGTAAATATTGTTTGTGTCACTTTCTCGTTTCACGTCTCACGATGCTTAATTTATCATTATTCGTTCTAATTCGTTTATATTCTTTCGCAGAATGGTGCGGAGGTCTTCGTGGTGCGCTTTGGCGGCGCTCCTCGTGTTGCTCTTCGTCACAGCAGAAGCACTTCGTGGAGTCGGTTCTCAGGTAAATCATCACAATTGATACTTTCCGCTTACGTGGTAGAATTCGCACCGTTAACCCTGCGGCTAAAACCGGCGAAGGTGGAATCGAGCGACTATGGCCTTACGCGCCGTGCGTCGCAAAGATCCGCCTTGGACGATTTCCAAAGAATGGGTATCGTCCACGTTAATGAAGGATGAAAGTGGCGAACTGCGGCGAAAGTATCCCACCTTTGTAAGGAAATGCTGGTCGGACGATCGCGAGGACGGAAGGAACGAAAAGAGATTTAAAAAAAAGGAAGCGTCGAGGCGCAGGTGATTCTCTACCTGTTCTTTGTTTCTTATGTTTGTTCCTTGTCTCTCTCTCTCTCTCTCTCTCTCTCTCTCTCTCTCTTTTAAGAGCACGCATTCCTGATTATCCGAATAGGTTATGTACAAATGTACCCGTATTTGTCTATCAGAGGTAGACAAACGTGGATTCAAAGTTGTAATTTAGTTCCATCGGTATGCAGAACGCAGATTTTGGCGAGATCTTTCAGGCGCAGAGGCGTCACTTTATGGAATGACTTTCTAGACTCAATCAAGGAGTGTAAAGCATACGGCAATTTTAGTCAAAGGGTGCTCTTATTGTATAGAGAACGATCAGCACTGTAGCATCGTTTAATTTGATTTCTATGTTACGTTATATTTTTGTTTTCTAGTTTTGCTTTTGAAATTATTTTACTCACTGACACCGTAAACTTTGCGTCAATGTAAACTTGATCAGGCGCTCTAAAGGGACTAGGTTCCAGAGTGCAAACTAGAAGATATATTCGTTCATTCATTCATTCTCTCTTTCTCTCTTTCTCTACTCGCTCTCGTCCTTGTCGGTACGATTCCTACCGCAAAAGGCGAATTTCGTGTCAAGGATGCAGAAGCGGGTTCCTTGCGTTTAGTGCGCTGGTAATCGGAAGAAGGGTCGCCGATTTTCTTTTCCTCTTTTTTCCCTTCCTTCGGCTAGTTCTTTCTCGTCTTCGTCTTCGTCCGCGAAGGCTGTCGACCCAGCGGAACGACGTTCAATTCGTGTTATTCGAGTGGAATTGCGTAATTGAAGATGCATGCACTTAATTAACCAGCCAAGAGGAAGGAAGCTATTCTGTTGCCTTCTTTACCGTGCGCGCTCACTCGAGAGGGAAATTGAGCCGGTCACGGGTGCCTCATCGTTCCTCTCAAAGTCACCACTACCAGTCTCCAGTTTCTTATCGCGTTTCGACGTGGACTGATAATCGTGCGTAACTCCTCTCTTCAGTTTGCCGAGCTATCAGGGGTATTATTGTGAATTTATTCGCAGAAACGACTGTAAATTCGTTGCATATTAGACAAGGACGAATGTTCATAACTCTGGATTATTGAAATTAAAGAGTATTCATACTCTTATTTGTATAATAATCTTTCTATAAGATGACACTATCGCTAAACATGCCAACGTTTACGAACACTCGTAGAATATATTCATAGTATATTCGTAGGATTATCTCCGTACCAGGCTAGTACTGTCGCCGAATATTTCATTTGTTCGGTTTTTTCGACCGAATCGTCATTAGCATTACTCGTTATCCCGAGTCCTTTTACGTGTAGAAATTTGTGCAGCCTATTGTAAGAAGACAAGGGACGCCAGGCGATCGATTTCTGACGTATCTGCGAAAGTTCTCGAGCGCCGCGCCACTTCTCCGGTCGTATTCTCGTTCTCTTCCCTACTCATCGTTTTCGCTCTCAATAGTCAACTGAATGGTCGACCGATCGCGTATAGAAACGCCAATGACACGCAGCTTTCACGCTGCGTTTAGTTCATGCTCGTCTACAATGAAAGTTCGAACGAATCTTCGCATGCTCTCTTCCCACTTCTTTTCGGAACCGTCTCACCCAGCAACCCCATTGTTTTTTTTTCGTATTCTCTTCGCACGATGGATACGACGAGCGAACACGTGCTCATTTGCTTCTACCCGATGGACGATCTCGGACACTTTCGCCGCTTCTTTCACCAGGCGTCCGGCGGTAAAGGTTATTGAAACGAGTTCTTACATAAAAAAAAATAACCAACGCACTACTCTCTTCTGTCTTGCGCTTCCATTTCGCACGATCGTTGGCCCCAGAAGAGATCCGGAGCGATGGCCGATCGAAATTGCGCCACATCTTCGAATCGATTGGCGACTCGTCGTATTACTCAACTTCTCTTTCCTTTCCCAAAATCGACCACTTACGAATTCGACATAGTTTTTTCGTATTACTACAATCTCTTTTAATGCTATTAACACTATTCCTACCGATCGGTCAAATGACCATTTTTAACATGTCGATTAGAATTTCCTATATACAACGTAATTGCGTCGCTTTTAAATTTCACGACCTTTTGTAAAATATACGTATAATACATTTTTCAATATTTTAAGAAAACTCTTGAAATTTAAAAGCCATGCAATTGCGTTGTTGTATATAGGAAATTCTAAACGAAATTTTAAAAGCGATCATTTGACCGGTCGTGGTAGGGATAGTGTTAAAGTGACGGAAACGTTTGCGAAGATTTGGTCTTTCGAGGGTGGAAGATGAGAAGTCGGCGTGGCGCGTAAACTTATTTCAAGCATGGCTCATATTTTCAATCCTCCGTTTGTTGTCAATGGTGCCTGACACCGGTAAGCACGTGGCATGAGGTACCTGGTGCGTTTTACCTGTCGCGGATACGGACAGACGCGCTTTCAACTGTATCATATTGCCAGATGGGTGCCTCGATTACACGCTGAAGTGAAACGGAGAAACGGCGATGGAGGGTGAGAAGGAGAATGAGATGAGGAGAGTGAGACGCGGGCGGGAGAGAGTAGAAAGAAACGAAGGAGAGAAAGAAAGAAAGAGAGAGAAAGAGAGAGATCGCAGGTTAGCGTGGACCACGCCTAGTCGTGCGCCGTTCGCTTTTAACGAACAACGTACCGGGTGATACCGTGCGACATTATTAAATCTAACTATATTATAGATTTATACCCGAGAAATTGTCAGAACGAGCCAATCAATCGTCGCATTTCATCAAACCCGTTTAAGAAACATCCTAAACGTGTATGTAGGTTGAGATCTGAAATCTAGATCTTTCAGCTTGCTGCAGATTGGAATAAAAATGAGTTTCCTCGAAGGAATATTTTCACGATGAAAACGCGTCGAGCTCTCGGGGAAAAAAATCTATCGGTAGCAGAACCCTTTCAACTTGGCCCCCGTGGCGTTGCCTTATGGGGCGAGGGCGATGTAAATGCGCGAAACGTGCAAGCGAAGTGATCGTAAGTGCTGGGAGGTATTAACAACTGTGGGGACTGGTCGATGCTCGATTCGCGAGAAACCGTTCGCTAGATCGGTGCGCGAGGTGCGATTACGATACCGTTGTACGCCGGGGTGGAGTGTCAATAAGTGGTATAATATCGGCTGAATACGCGCCAGCACGAGAATTGAGGCGCGTGACGTGACAATTTCCGATCCTATTTGCAAGCTACTTTTTAGGCACGACCGTTACGGGAGTGACTTATGCAATCGCCATCCTGAAAATCGTTCGTGTGTGTGTGTGTGTGTGTGTGTGTCCGTGTATATCCTCGATTTCGGAAAAACGACTGAACCGACCGGGACAAAATTTGGCATGTACATCGAGTATATACCCATTTGGTGCCACGAAATTTTATGGACCGCCATCTTCAACCGTTTCAAAATTATGGGAAATTCAAGTATGGAAACGTGAGTTACGCGGTCGTGCCTATGGCAGGAAGCGAAGCTTTTCTGCACCCGGTAAGGCGAGCGCGAGCACCCGACGATCGTGCCGACCACTAACCACCACTAGTTCTCTTACAATCCCGTCGTACTTATCGACTGAAGTGTACGCGATTATTCTTTCGCGAAAACGGCAGAAATCTGAAGAATCTGGGACTCGATCGAAGGTGAAAATATTTAGAAAGTTCGAAAGGACGTCGGGTTTCGTCGAACGTCGTTGCCGCAGTGCGGTAGCGTTTATGGGAAAAGTATATTATTATAAGAGCCGTGAGAAATTATAAACCGTCGGTCGTTTCTATAACAGGTACCGATGTCCGGTGCTTCTTCGTCCTGGCAGAACACTTTTTCGCTGAGTAGAACACTTACTTCGTGAAATACGTGCGATACGGAGAGCGTAGAAAATTTTCACGAAACCACATAGCACTAACCGTCCAGCGTATCTTACGCGCGCGCGAGCGCATACTATTCGCAAGAACACTTATGATCATTAGGCCACGATTATTGTACAAGTTGCGAGTCAGTGCGGTCAGTTTCTTCTTTGGCTGACGATGAAACGTCAATTACTACTGCCTACTCGGTGGAAGCGTAGGGAGCACGCCGCGCACTCATACACCGGAGAATTAATCGGCAAGCACACACAGCCCCAGCAAATTAAATCGTTATCTCGGAAACGTGACTTTCGCGCTCGCCTAAGAAATCGCAAAATTCCCGTGTTCGATAAAACTCATTTATGGCGCTATTCGCGAGATGGCTGGTCGGATAATTTGAAATTCTAATGATCGCCTGCTCGTAACGCCTAGGAAGAAAGGAGGGAAGTATCCTTAGTTATCCCCTAGCATCTGGCTCTGGTATCCGTGCGTTTCTTAACCCTTTGCCGTGCTTCGACGAGTCTAACTCGTGATCATTGTAGAGCAAATATGAATATCACGAGTCTGATATGTAAAATTAGATGCGAGCTGAATGTGAAGATTGGAACTCGCGGAATTAAATTGGGGCTTAACACGAACAGCACGATTCTGAACTTGTAGACTAAAGATCGAGGTAAACACGAGCATCGCGGTTTGATCCGCTTTTCCTCGTGCTAAACGGTACGGCAAAGGGTTAATTGGTCCGCCGTACAAAGTTACGCGTATTTGTTGGAGCATTCCAAGCGGAGTAACCATTCTAAATCTTCAGAAGATGAGACTCTCGTTGGTCTTCGGCGTGCAATGGTAATAGTCGTCCCGAGAGACTGGGTTTAAGCGACTCTCCGTATCGTTTTACGCCTTCGAACTCGACGTGATGGAAATTGACGCGTAATCACCACGGAAAGCGAGCAATTAGCCTCTTGCGTTGGGCACGCAGCTTTTTTTCTGGACGCTTGAATTTCCCTCTCGTTCCTATCGCAGAATTTCTTATATCATTAGGATCACAATGTGCCCTACGCGTATACGGTCGTTTATAATTCACAGGCGCAATTAGCCAGAATATCGAAGGTTGATTGAAAATTCCTCCATTCCACGAATTACGCCTAACCACTGCGTCTTGTCTCGCAAATGTTACAGCGCGTTCCCTATTTTCCTCGACAATTAGGGATTCGCGCGACTACCGGTGATTTATAACAAATTATGCGATACGCACAGCTATGTAAATGGGATTTGCTAAGAGCTCACTCGATCAATTGCCATCATTAAAACCGATACTTTTCCGCGCATTGGAATTCTAACTCGTTACAATGTGTCGAATCCTGCATTTGCAGTTTCTTCGAGAATTAATGGACACGCATGACGTCCGGTAATGTTCAACGGGTCACTACAAATTATCCATTAGCCGTCCTTATTATACGAGGCTGTCCTCGTATGTTTGCCTGGAAATCGGGTAGCGATTGGAATCGCGTCGTTGATATACCATCGAGGTCCTGCAGCTCTGTGGAACACGAGCTCTTGTGTACTTATGCACCTCGTATCGCCCTTTTGTCTTTTTTCCGTACGCGCGCGCATCATCCTCGATCCGCAATCTAAATTGCACATCTATTACGCGCGTCGCTTCCCGTGTTACAGCACTGCTCGTGGCGGTGCCCCTTGCCGGGTGTTTGCGTAACGCGATCGCGATGGTGACCGGCGAGGAGTCGCCGAGCAGGCACTGGAAACGATCGGTGCCACAAAGAAATTTTTCTTCCTCATCGACGATTTCGATCCGTCCGGGGAAAAGTGAAATTCCAACGCTAAGATGTTCGAATCGACGATATTAAGCTGCTTAGGAGAAAAGGAGACGAGATCGTGTAATGCGCCGGACGAGAAAGCAGTTGGCGCGAGCGCTGATTCAATGGCAGGCGCGGCAGAGCGAAAGCTAAAAAACAAATGCGAAGAGATACGGTCCTTTGTCGTGTCTAATCGCGATATCGCGAGTATTTGCTCGTTGATCAGGAGGATTATAGATTTCTCCGTGTCGAAGATTTCGCCGTAAACATGAATGACTTCGATGGGACCGAAAGAATTCTTCTTGCTCCTTATCGCGGATTTTTTAAGAACCGACTGTTTTAATAAGGTCTGGACGGATGATTTTTCGTCTTATTGCACGGTGGATTCGGCAAGCTTTGGATTTTTATATCGCAGAGTTTACGTTTAGAGACTCGAACCGACGAGTTGTCGATCTGGAACGACGGAGTTAGGTGTCCTTAGTTGTACTCGAGAATTCATTGCGCAAGAAAACTCGCTACTTTTTCTAGCGAATGCTCAACGTTTTTCTCATTCAATCCGCTTGTCGATGCAACTCGGTTGCGTCCCGTTACGAAGCTCTCTTCTAGGCACGAGTAATTACGCTTGCAGCATCTCTCGATCCTGCGACCCTGCGATCGATTGTCTACGGGTGAGCGCAGTGCACGGTCCAAGGTCGTCACCTCTTACCGCAGGACTCGTTCCTCTTATCGACTCGAGATCATAAGGACGCATAGATCCTTGATCCTCGAGAGCGGAGAAAATGGAGCGCATGGGCGTCTGAGCCGATTGTCGATTACATAAGTGTATTTGGGAACACTCATGAATATTTAGCGGCACTTCTTTTTTTCTATTCTTTATTCCTTTGTGAGCTCGTAACGCAATTCCGAATCTGTTATTAGTAGGTCAACAGTCGCGCGGATATTGTACAATCGATTTTTTAATTTGCTTTTGTCTATACATTTGATAAATCTGTTTTTAATCTTGGGCAGTCTGTATTTTACTCTCGCCTTCTTTTCTCCAATTTGCCATTTATAACGTTAATGATAACAGGGAAAAGATAAGATCTATAATTTATAGTTATTATAGCACGGCTGTTAAGATTAATAGCTAGGACTGCTTGTTTTGTTAACGTCCGTGCTACCAGAATGATTGTTGTCATTATGTCGTTATTTCATCCTTCGTAGAGTCATCGCGTAGATTATTGTCATTAGAGAGCGGGTCTTGGGGTTCATTACGATTCTCCTTCAGTTTCGCTTGAACCTTCATTAAGGGGACAATTTCTTAGATGTCGCATTGTTCGAACACAATCGCAAGATTCGTCTCCATTCGTATCTGCGTCACTTTAGTCGAACGTGTCGTTTCCTCGATATCTATGATACTTTCACTCGTAAAATTTAAATACGAAAATGGTTCTTCCTCTCCGGATTCTTTTCTCCTTTCCCTTTCGAGTGATCACGCATCTTTCGTAACTAAGGTCGGCCTTTTTACATCTCTCCCAAATGGACGGAATATTAATCAGTCGCGCATTCCCAAATCTAAAATAGAAATGCGATTAATCAGTCGCACATATCGAAGTCCAAAATGGAAACGCTATTAATCATTCGCATATTCCACTAACTTCCTTTCCTTTTCTCGATAGGCATTAAGAGAATTCTAATGTGCTCGACGCCGGCGCAGAAACTTGATGGAACCAAATCCCAGAAATGCTTTCACGTTCCTTCTAGTTTACAAATCGTCCGGAGCAAAAAGTGGACAGTTCGCCTCGGTGTGTACCGTTGTATAACGTGAAAGTACCATCGCGATATCATAATCCCACGTTGCCCACAGAGACGGTTCAAGCTCGACGACTTTGAATCACTCGGTCAGCGAGACACGAGATTCTCTTTTTCTAACCTTTCTCCCTGATCTATCGCCCCAGTTGCGGTCACGAGAGGGCGATTCGAATCGCGCGCCATTCCACCTGCCATTCGCGCATCATTATCCTGCGATACTTCACGCTCGCGATTATCCGGCCCAAGGACGATCAATTAGCGTTTTCTCACTTTTCTCTTCGCTCCTGTTTTAATTTCCGTCGAGGCTCGTAACGCTCTTAAGCTATTTGTTTCTCTTCAATCACGAATCTCAGTCGTTATTAATCTTTTCAGTGTGCTCTCTCGCGATACTTCGTGAGATTCCGTAAACGGTGCCGCGCGCCCTCGAACGCACTTGCGGTTATTCCGTGCAAGGACGAGCAACCTGGCACTCTCTTATCTTTCCTTCCACTCTCTTTTTGCAACGTGGGAGAATGCAACTGACGGTGGTCAGATATTGATCGAGAGGTGCCTTAAATTCGAGTGCAAGACTCTCGCGACCGCTTGACGTAACAGCTTTTGGCCCACAAGGTCTCACCGAGGAAGGTGGTCGTTGGATGAAATGATCTCTGTCTGGTCGTATGTTTCTCCTTTTTCTCTCTCTCACCCTGACACCTGCTGTGTCGTTGATATACTTAGAGATTCTCGATTACTCGTCTTAGATAAACTCTTTCGTAAACTGGAGCACGGTGTCCGGTAGTCCTTGCTCCTAATGTGCATTTTATCGTTGCTGGAATCCAGTTTTTTTCTTTTCTTCTTTTTCTCTCTCTCTTTTCCATAAAAAGACCAAGAAGAAGAAGAAGAAGAAGAACGGAAGAATAAAAAGAAGAAATCGGGTAGACGATGCTCGCGTTAATGAGCCGTAATTCATTTGTCGGTCTGGGCTCGCCACTGAATGCCCAGTTAGACGCGTGCCCCGTGGTTTAGACTTGCACGGTAGTTCACGATTGCATGTAATTTCGTTGCATCACGATTGGTCGCGGAGGGTCGTTGTCCATTAACGTGTCTGTGCGAGTACGTTAGCTGCCCCTTGGTCTATTTGAATTTCCACTTGGACGTTGTCTCGATGGCATCGTACTCATCCGTCGAGATGTCGGGGAAGATGAAGCTCGATACGAAGACACGAGTGTCTCTCTCTAATCAACCTGGGCTTCTTTTAAGAGCCACTTCTCTCCGCCACGCTCTTAGCTCGGAGCGATATTTACCCTGGAAACACAGGACTAGGGAAAAATCGTTATTGCATAATTCGTTATCCCTTGGGCAATCTCAACGCCTTGGAATAGATGGTACGAAAACCGCTTCTACGCCGACACTTTATCTGCGAATTTATTATATCTCGCCCCAACCGGAAGTTGGCCACCGCTAAAGCGAAACACGTTCGGCCGTTTCTTTGCAGTAAACCAGTACCCATTCCCCACGCGGTAAAAGAGGCCATAACGCCGCGCCACCTCACACTCGGATATTCTCTTCGCTCTATCCTCGCATTTTCCTTTCATTTTCTCCATTACCCACCATCGTATCCTCCAACGAAACGTCTCAGGCGAACTCTGAATATTCGACAAGTGAAAGCCATCTTTTCATAAATCATCGTTCTCCTATCGATCGCCTGGCTGTGAAAAAACTCCTTCGCCAATCTCTAGTCGTAAAAGTCTTGCCCCCCTTTGCAAAGTTCATTGGATAATTGCAAGCTTCGCTCTTCACTTTTCATCGTCACTCCCCCACGCGTTATCCTGCCACCTAATTACACGGAGAACTCGAGTACGGGAGGATCGCACGGCATTTTCAACAAGCTCCGCGCGCCGGTCAGGCATGCCGGTCGAGAGCTCCCTTCAATACTATCGATGTAACGCATCGTAAATCATAATGATTAGAGGAGAAGCGGAGAGTGCGATGAGATTGACGTGCGGCTGCGTACTCTTACGTGTTTTCCTACCGGACTGCACGGGCACGTGGAGGCGCGTCCTGTACTTACACGGGGCTCGTGGCACCTCCGTGACTGTGTGAGTTCTCGCACGAGCCACGAATGGATGTTGCACCTTGCACAAGCGAGCTCCACCGACGTCTAGTGCAATCTAAATCTGAGCTCCTTCCATCGGAGAAAGCGCCTCTTCAGCATCGCGCGCGCGCGCGCGCCCCTACGGCTTTGCCACGCGGCTTCCCGAACTTCATTGTACCGGGCATTCCTTCCATTAGCCACGTCCGTTCGACGTGGAATCATCGCGAAACCTAAGAGTGCGCGCCGCGTGACGAAGGAGTGGAGCGTAAGATGGGTGAGTCGAATCGATGAGGCTTTCGTTTTCATCTTCCTGCCTTTGATTCCCCGGTTAAGTCATCCTTCTCGATGTAATCTGCATTAGCGTCGAGTGCGACTCTTTGCAGCGCGTTGGTTCATCGCGTTCGTATTAATCGACGACCTAAGTGGACGCAGGTATTACTTCGCAAGAACTAAAAGTTTTGAGTAAATTGCCATGAACGATTTTGATTTGGCACAGTAGTATGTGCGAGATACCATTTTTACCAGCTCGTAGTTTCTCTAATACTATTTCTACCGGGATTTTGTATATACCTGTTTCGACCAAAAGATGTCTTTTTGGGTCCAGAATGAGTTGCAGGAAAAGCATACTACTAAATTAATTTAACGACTAATATACGAATAATGAAAGAGGTGATTGAGGAAAAGTGATTCAACTTGAAAAATAAATTTCAAATACAATTTGAGAAGGTGTCTTTTCACACCTTTGGTAGAAATAGTGTTAAATATTTACTTTTGAATATTTTTATTTGTTAAAGGGTTATGTTTGTACACAAGAGGAGTTGAGAGTAAATAAAACTGTTTTTCACAAAAATGTGGTCTTATCCATTTAGGTCTTCAATAGCGTTTGCATTAATCGTAGAGGTAGATAAGATCGTTAGCAGGGTTGAGGATCCCGTATCCTTGCTCATCCTCGATAAATCGATATATTGCTCTCGGAAGGTGTTCGCTTCCCAGGACACCGTGTTCTAAAGTTCTCTCGAAATATCTAGGTTCCTTTTAGCGTTAATGCTTAATTTCGTTCTCTTAATTGAGTCGTCGATTCCGTAAGCGCACTTTGACTCATCGCCTATAAAGCGCGGGCCGTCGATACGTTCTCGTTACCACTTTATCAAGGATGATACGCAACATCGCACTTGCAATCGGGTTAATTGCGCATTTCGACATTTCTGAAGGAGATCTTCGCCTGCTGCGAGTCGGGTGTAACCTCGAACGTTCTAGCCGACGCATCTACCCTCGATTATTATTACGCGCGAACAAATAGTGGCGTAATGCACGAAATGATCGACGATGCGTTTCAATCTTCGTGGGCTCTCGGCGTCTCTTAACGAGTTCGATTCTCACGCCAAGTCAAAAGATTCCGCGTCTTCGACGTACTTTCGTATTACGAAATTTAATGCCGCTATTTTTTCCCTTCACGTTCTCTTAAGTGCGAGAGACAAGGTCGCAATTGTCGACTCGCTGATCGTTTGGAGAAGGGTGTTTTAAGAATCGTAGGAATCGATGTTGTTACATTTGAAATGTACGAGTGAATTCACGGGTGAGTCGGTCGGGATCCAAGGGAATCGGTTAAGCGCAGTTTAATGATTTAATCTGTTATGAGTCAGACGATGAGATTTTGCTTGCCGGTGATTAGTATGATTTATGCAAGACTTCTTTTTTTTTTCGCGATAGATCTTACGTATGTGTGCCGTGCGAATGTTTCCCCGAGTGTGACTACATCGTGTATAACGATCGTGCTTTTAATCTCGAATTCATTAGTATTGTAGTTGATCTGCGTAACGGTGTAAGAACTATCCCTAGTCGTTTAGAGGTATGGAGCAGTATAATAATCAATTTCTAAACATAATCGTGCGCAATGTCTGTAAAAAAGTATACGCGACAAACCTGCCCATGGAAATCGAAAGCGTGTTCACGCGCAAGCGACTAATGGAATTAATGGCAATTTCTCTCCGACCGTCGGCGTCCACGAAGAAACGCCGCAAAAACTGTTCTGGCCCCGAGAAGTGTTTTCGAAAAAATCCATCTAACGCCGAAACCTCGCGCAACTTTCCTAAAACTCATCGCGAGGACCCCTCATTTGTCCATGACAGAGAATCATCGACGCGATTATCATCATCGTGGATCTTAATTATTCTATTGTTCGCGCGCCGTGACCTTCCCTCGTGAAACGAATCGACCACGGGGTCTTGGGAGAATCCTTGGATTCGTGGTCGTCGGTGAAAACAAAGGGGCGGACAGAACCGCGGTGGAGGTACTCGCGTAACCACAAGAAACAAACAAACGGAATCCACTGGAGTCCGGTGACTCTAATGCTAGCGCCGAGTCCAATGGCTCTCCTCGTCTCTCCTTTCTCCCTCGTGATTTTCTCCGCTCACGAATTAAGCTCGATTGCGCGATGGAAATTCTCCCGGGAGGAAAGTCCGGAAGGAAGTGTTGTCGAGCGTGGACGATTCGATCGAAAGCAAATGTGCCGGTGGCAGGCATCGCCGTCGGGTGTTTCGCCGCTGATGTCTCGATAAATTTCGTAGGTTCGTCGTAAAACGAAAAAACGGTTAGTAAGGAGGATCGAGCTAGGCGAGATTTCTCGCGAGAAATTCAAATTGGAATAGAGCTCGGGCGATTAAAATAAGACTTGTGGAGAAAAATAAACGATGCTTTCTCCGGTGACCTTTGGAGGACGATGACTCCCGGCCACATCGGCGAAATCGAAATTTCAGAGTAGCTTATCTCGCGTGGATCACCCGTTTTAATGTCCATGGAGAAAGCTGATTCGGGATGTTTTGGAAGATCTAACTCGCTCGTACGAGCTATCTCCGAAGGCACAATTTGCATCCGAATATCTGTGTCGATCGACTGCGATTTAAACTTTTTTTAAAGGAAGTTTCGTAAGGCCGCTTTCGTTTTCACGAATCCTTTCGCTCGTTGTCTTGATACGGTTCGCTCGTTTTTGCAATTTTTGCGTGGGTGTATTTGAGAACGAAACTTATGCATTTCTTTCGTATTCTTCGCGTGGACGAGTAATTAAAATTCGCACGATACTATCCGTTTTCCTCATGTCCGGTTCCTGCGGTAGGATTCAGTTTTTTTTCCACCTCGAAAGATCGACCTTCGAACGTCGTCCGTTTCTAACGCGCCTTCGATCTAGCGAATGCGTTTCGCTGCAGGTGTCTTGCCCAATTCGTTTGCGAACTCCTGCCTCCGATTCCGTTGGTTGCGAGAACAAACGCACGACCGGTAGTACCGCGAGGATGGTCGAGCGTAACGCAACTTCCACTGTCGATTTTAACCGAGTTGCACTTTAAGTTTACAGAACCGACACGCGTACAGAAACGTTTGAATTATTTAATTAGACTAGGTGCGCAATTCGATGTATTATAAAATAATTACGTAGAATGTTTTCTACGTATTAAATCCCGGCTGACATTTAACATGAAATTGGGCCAAATTCAACTTTCTAAATATTTTTCTTCCGATATTCCCGGGGTTCCCTTGGTTCTTGGTTTAGGCGATTATCAAGGTTATTCGATTTGATTTTGATCATTGATTTTTTCCTATGTTGTAGCAATGCCTGTTATCACCAGGGTGACGTAAATCCGGTCTGATAATCTAGATTATAGACGAATAAAAAAGTTCCATGTAGATGTAATGCGTGGTAGTTGCTCTGAGCGGTTCTCGTTCTTAATTTCGAAAATTGCGACATTAGCCGGTGGAATGGGGGAGCAATGCAGAGGCAGTCGAGGGTATCGCAATCGATCCTGTCTACTTGCGAATAATACGTCGTTGTATTGATCCAAGAGTAATTTGGACAGGACAGGCGACCTATTTTTACACGAAACGAAGCTCCATTCCCCAAATATCATGTTCATTTCTCATTCGAGATTCGTATAATTTTCGTGTGCCCACGAGAAATTGTAGACGAACAAATATTATCATCATTATTAGTTTTATCATACAAATAGAAATATTTTCATTTCTCCTTTGCTAACACATCTCTGCTCCGAGTGTTATATAAATTTCATGCCACTCAAGTTTTCAGGCTCTTAAAGCTTTACTCGAATAATTGGCGCGAATATAATCTCCTTCATAATTCGGTATGAGCATAAGTATGTATTGCTAACCGCTGCTTCAACGAGGCTTATGAATTAAAAATTTCTCCGCTAAATTAATAATACGGTTGAATATCGTGCAGCGGGGCTTCGCACGCGAGTCCATGTAACTGCAACTACCACCTGTTGCTTTAACTACTTTCGCAGATAGCTCGATATTTTTGTAAAAATTGTCAATCTCGTCCTCGGATTACTTTTGTACTACGATCAGGTAGTGAGATCCTTTTACATCAGTGGTTAAGAAAAGTAAAACTGTAGGTGCAGGGTCTTTAAAGGAGCATGGATACGTTGATTCGCGTAAGGCTACCGTATAATTTATATAATCTTGGTAGCATGTGTTCGGATAATACAAGAAAGTTCCTGGTGATTATTTGAAGTAGGCATTAATGTTGCACCGCCCGAGGAAATTACGTGACTGTAAATCACTCGTCTCCTCGAATTTTGATAACTCTAACCGCTAAGTTTAACGATACGCGTAATTTCTGGAGAAGTTAATTCGGTGACATTCCGAAATATGGCAGGACGATTGTAAGGTTTAACCTTTTGCGGACCGGACATTCTGACGCGCGAGTGTCATGTTGATCCTATTCCTGAATGATGAAAATGCTTGGGTTGCTGTCCGCAGACATGCGTCCAGAACGGTAAAAATACTTCCGCAAAGGGTTAATTAGAAATTACTCTCGGTCTAATCTGTTCGGAATTCCCGACACCCAGTAATTAAATATCGCAGGGTGTGCGTCAGTGATATTTCGTAAAAAAGATTCACTCGCGCATAATAAAAATCAACCTACGGACGGCACAGATTCCCTTTTCCTCTCACAGTCGAGACGACCCCGTTATTCAAATGGAATGAGATGTAGCGCGCGGCCAGCTCCAATTCCATTAATTTCACGTAATCTTCTTAGTGTCCTCACTGTGACATTCTTCCACCGAGGTATCCGTTCTCGTTGGATCGGAGATGGTTGCGCAAAAGAGGATTGCGCAATGCGTTGCGCTCGTAAAAAAGTAAATGGGCACGTCCGATCGAGTGCACGATTCTTTGTACCGAACTTTGGTCTTTTCAGTTTGGTCGTAACAATTCTTAACGACACCGCTTTAAATTTTACGCCCATGTTGCTGATCCGCGAGTCTCGATGGACACGTTTTCTTAATTTTTCTCACAGTTTCGTGCTACTTTCCAATTATGTAGAAATTCTTTGTATAGGTTTACGATTTGATCTCGAAAAGATTGAGATTACTAGTTTAATGAGTTTTTTGCGCGGCCATTCTCGTTCGACGAGGCTGTGTCGAAGGTTCCTGGACCATATGGTAGAAGAGGGCATGCGTGTTGCGGTCAACAAGGAAAAAAGTAACGGGGAGAGTGATGAAAGGGACGCTCTACTCTCGCCCGGAGCTTTATAGAAAGTCGAAGCGTTGCGTGGCTTTTCTCCTCCCAGGTCGAGAACAAATTTTAAAGGTCGTCGGTACTGGGAGGGCAGACGGCGAAAATTAGAACGCGTATTAATCGATTGCTTCTCGATACGGAGGCGTTTCGACGATCTCCATTATCAAAGATCGATATCGCTTCAAACGACAGTTGGTTGTTATCCGATAATGCCTTAGTACTGGGATTTCCGATAATCGTCTATTATTAGAGTGCTTCGCGGAAAAGATAATTGGGACGACTTTTCTGATTGCATCTTTCCGAGTAACAATCGGAGTATGCTCGATTGGAAAAATATTATTTAACACCGATAATCATCATTACCGCGAGCATCCCCCGTTAAACCCTCCAAATTATCGTTCTTCCGCATTGTAACGTTGTCATTATTCAACATTGTGCTTCTTCGTCGTCAAATCTGCTTGTTCTCATTGCCCGATCACTTGCTCGGACAATTCTACGCTCTGTAATGCCGCGCGTGCCTTAGAAGATCGGAACGACACGAAAATCGCTTGATCCCTCGTTTGTCCTGGAGAAGGTGCAACCACGAGGAACAATGTCGAGGAGTGACGAGGATCAGAAACGAGGCAGGACTAGAAAAGAAAAAGAAAAATAAATGTCCAACCACTACGAGATCCGGATAGCTCAAAGTGTTCTCGAGTGGGTCGGGCCCGATGCAAATCCACGATTGTTAACGGCAGCGTGACGAAACGGCGCTCGTAATTCTTCGTTAAGGTGTTCATGCTGCAGAAAATTTCGCGTCGCACGGCGGCGCGTAGGTAAGGTCGAATTATCCAGCTGCTCCTTTTACCCCTTTTCACCGTGCAGCTTTCGAGGCGCGCAGAACGAAGCGCGAATTTTTGCTTTCGGCACGGAATTTAACGAGCACCGCGCGGATCATTGGCGCTCGCTGTTCTTGTAATTACTTCATTATGTCGCCATCGGCTCGTTAACGCGTTCAGCTTGCTTTTCTCATGGACAACGAGAAACAAGGGGATAAGACTTTCTTCTGGCAAAAATCCGATTACGTTCTCGAGGCCGCATCGTGAAAGGATCTCTCGCGGGCGGCGTCCTCTTCTCACTGCGATTACAGCCACCACGCCCAGGTATACTCCCCGACCGGTTCTTTTTTCAGGTCGCTTCTGTCGGGCTCGTAATACGTGCTCGTAAAATTCTCTCTTCGACAAATATGAGTGCACGGTTACGTGACGAGAGCGAGGACCGCCGAAGTTGATTCTCCCCTTCGATTCGCCCCTCTGTTCGTCCTCGATCGATTCCTTTCTTCAATAAACTGTGCGAGAGAGGTGGGAGGCCCAAAACCCTGCGGTTTCGCGATGCTTGAAACATTACGGAGCCTTATTTTAAGTGGGTCCATATTTAAGTGGCGTTTGCAATATTACACGGCTTTATTAACATCGTATCCATTAATTGGCGTTTGAGTTACGATGCGGTTTTGAAAATTGGGTTCATCGTTCGTTGCACTCTTTTCGACGGGTAACAGAAGCTGTTAGACATCTTCCGTAAATTACTCCCGTTCGTCGAGTAATCGCAAGGATGGTGCAAATTTGCAACTTTGTCTCGTAGGATTTTCACTGCTGGCATGCGATCTCGTCGTAAAATCAAATTGCCCCGGAACGATGGCCTCCTCGACGAGGAACACGATGAGGAGGAGACAAAGCGATGGCGAACGGACGATTAAACGCTAATCGGTTGGTTAAGCTACATGCATAATTCACGCGGATCAGCCCAACAGATCTTTCCTCATTGGGTTCGAAACCTCGTTGACCGATCGCGTGCCAATGGTAGGATTTAACGACTGCACCACGCTCGTCCGTCGAACCGTGAGACGCGAGAATCGATAGGGAAGAGAATCGATAAATCGGAAGTCAAACGGTGGAGAAACAGAGAGCAAACTAGCGTGAAGGTATCTCGAAAAGTCCCGTCGAGATCCAAGGACGAATCGACAGTTTCGCCGATTGCTGTGCGCGTTCGATTCACGGACTCGATTGTGGTAATAACTATTCTGTCAGCGGACACGCAAGTGCCAAATGAAAATAGCACTGGTTGAATTTTATTCGTTTAAAGTTACCGTCTCGACTGTACGAGTGTAAGTATAACTGCTTGTATTAGTTCGTTGTTTGGTCTGGGTGAACCTGTTCGTATTAGGAAGGTAAAGCGCGCGGAGGTAAACTTAGGAGAATGTATGACAAAATTGATGAGAAACCGCTTACCAGTCCTGCTCCTTTGATAACTTGCGGTAGCCGTCAAATTAAAGAGCAGGTCAGTAATTGTCCTGGATTCTACAGATCGCGTGGAATTTATCCACGGTTCGAATATACGTCATAAATAGTAGACGTGCTATGAGAAAATCGACGATTCCAAGGTTGATCGATTCTGTATATGCTGCGGGTGGTAAAAGGGAGAGAGTGGCTAATACTGTATCAGCTCGTGGGCCGATGTCTGTGAAGTTTCCATCCTACGACGAGCGTGTAATCTGTCCTGGGTAGAATTTTCCTTGTAACGCGTTGATAGCATTGTACAAATATTGTGCGATGCACATCCAAGCGTAGAATTTGCATTTTACAACCGCGAGAAGGTTGCGAAATCCCGTCGAAACTCAAGGACGTGCCGAAGGTGGCGTTCCCTTTCTGATTATAAATCGAATTTATTGATGACGGAAACGGGTCGAATCGATTCGCCGATCGAACGAGATTCGCGTGCTGTACACGCACCTCACGCGAGATACACCGAGGGATCTCGTAAAGAAAAAAAGTATCCAAATCCAAGGACGCTGCGCCAGGATGTAGACGACCCACTTGACTCGCTCGCATCGAGGCTGCCTGCCTTCGGGAAATTGAAGCGGCCTCTCACTCGCGTATTTTGAATAATTTGCTGCGGCCTGAATAATATCCTTGTCAGGGATAAACTGGTCCTTCGATAATTTTGGGGTACTTTCTTGACGTCTCGCGGAACATACACGCTTTCAACGAGCAGGTACGCAATTTCTTAGTTTGCAGTCGTACGATTCTTTGTAAAGAGGGTGACGGAAAGCGTTTGGTAAAATTTCGCGGAATAGTAACAGTAGGGAAGAAAGTTATCAGTTTCGTAAACGAATAAACGAAGGAATATGGAAAGCATTCCTTTTTTTGAATATCGAATGCGCCGTAATGCGTTTAGACGCTCGCGCTTGCCTTGTAAGGCCACGGCGAATGCCCACACGAGCGAGCTAATTTCATTATTAATTGCCTTTGCCCGAGGCAGACTGCGTTATTGCGGGCGAAACACATGCCACGTTGTTAATTCGTCGAGGATCGCTATTCCTCCTTTCTCCAAGTGGCTGATGTTGCATAGTTCCTGCGATTCGTCAATTTTATTTTTTTTTCGAGTTTACAAGTCTCTTGCCCCCGGAAAATTTGAACGATTCATTTAATTCTATCGGAGCGCAGAACGAACACCATCGACAAACTCCTTTCTCCGATAGAACACGGCTGCTCACTCCTAGCTTCTTTCAACTTCCATCTTTTAGCCTCTTTTGAAAATTCTTTCCGGGAGATCTGAATTGACTCTAAGATTCCTTCCTTAGGAATCCTTTCTTCGATTCTTGTGTTTCGTTTACGTGGCCATAATTTTGGAACTAAGGAGCAAGGAGTAGGCGCGCAGAAGGGGAAAAACGATCGGTACGAAACGTTTTCTCTCGCTCTCGTTATCACGGCCCTACTATCCAGTTGCACGCTCACCGAGGCATGCCGGCTCAAAGGCCTCCTAGACTTCGGCTGCATGCTTGACCAGGTAACGTGACGTGAAACACCGACTTTTACTTTCAGCGTGGATTATACGTGTCTCACGACGGGATGAATAAGGACAAACGCCAGCGTCGTGGACGACTGCGATCGATTCGTTTCGTTTGCGTTCGCAGGCGAAATTTCGCGTTGGACCGGGACAATCGTGACTGCGTCGAATATCGCGGAAAACAATTTTGTCTCCTTGCTTAGAGATCGACGTAGAACTAATGGATCGTAGATAGAATTCGCGAAAGATCCGGAGAATTCTACCATATGGCGGACAGAAGTTAATCCACTTGCTTTATTTTCTTTCACCGATAGAGAGATTCCAGTAGGCGAAGATTTGTCACGAACGCCATTTAGAGAATATAATTTTTAGCACGCGAACCAATCTCCACCATTGCACCGTGTATTGTGCTTCGCGTGCACGATAACGTGCAATTTCGCCCGGTGCGTGCTGTCGAGGGAGAAGTCGAGGGCGGATCGAACATTAAGTGTTGCTAATATTTGTAATACGACACTTATGATTTGAAACGTATGTATAGCAGAATAGTGGCGAGACACCGAGAAGAGACTCGCAGGACGTATAAATCGTCAGTAGGTACCTTTTGCAAGGCTACTTCATCGATAGACCGGAAACAAACATTAAACGAATGTAATATTTTACAATATGGATGTTGGACGCGAAATTGGAAAGTAGAGAGACGAAGAGCTTGAAAGAATTCTTTTGTTCGGTCTTCGATGGATGTCTCGATTGCGCGAACTGAATTTTACAGAAAGAAATCCTCGAGGGCCGTTCGATTTTCAGTGTAACGTTCCTTCGTCATCTACCGATTAAGGAGGCAGAGGCGGTGATATCCTGCGTGCCGTTTCCGTGACGTGGGCAGCCTGACGGAAAATTATAGGTACTCTTACGCTCGCGAAGCGGTAAACTCAACTGCATGGAAAAAAAGATTACGTACGTAGATACGCGCATGCGAATATGGTGCCCGCGTAGTAGATAGGTTCTCGCTACATGGAAACTTCTCCAAGCCTTCGATAACGACCGAAGCAACTTCGTTTTGAAACGATCGAACGGAACGTGGAATAGGTCGTTTAACCGCTCACTCGTTGAAGCTCGAAACAGAAAGATATCATTAAATTCCAGCACGATCTTACCAAATGTACAGCAAATCGCAGCACGGTGGAATTACGTTCGAAAGAAAATCTAAGAGAATTCTCCTGATTATTCCTAATGGTCACCTGAGTGCCTTTTTTATCATTAAATTAGCCAATCTCGCGCGCACAGTCGTCCTTGGTAGGTCGAAAGAAGGGTAGAAAAAAAACGCCAGATACTCGAGGTAATTAGCCCCATTTCGAAGCCCCTACAGATCTTACTAACGAAGCACTTCTTATCGCTTCTTTACTTCAGTTACGAGATCCTTGCCGTGGGCGACTCGTCGATCCGACAAATTCGGACGCGTGTCTAATACCCGGCGGATGGATTAATCGCACGGAGGAATAAAGGATCGACGAATGAGAATTCGACCTCTAGCCGCCGTCGTTTGCCCCCAATCTTAAGTGACGGATCACGACGTCGCGGTCACTTGAGTCACGAGTATCACTTAAGCCAACTTAGGACGTCCCCGTGGAGGAGATTTTACTGCGCGCGAGCACGAAGGAGGTGTAATGATGGATGAGTAGGGGTTACTTGGGACGACCTAACGATGGGAGATCGATTATCGATCGTCGAGGGATCGTTCGCCATTGTCCGATGATAACCGGCCCCCCTCGTCTAGCCTCGTTAATCCCATTTGCGTTAATCGTTATTCGAGAAAAGTTACGTCGCCTAATGGACGAGCGATTGTCTGGAATTTCGCAAGAGAGGAGCGCGGGATCAACCTGTTGACGATCGGCAGATCAATCGGGCGATTGTGAGATCGGCAGGGTTATCCGGAGACTTAATAATTGCCTTTTTCCGTCACGATGAGAATCGCTTTCCGCCGATCGCCCGGACGAGGTTTATTTTGTATGTTTTGCAGTTGGGCACGGCCCAGTTTCGGTGAGTGGTAACAGTATGGAAGTGTCGTGAGAGATTTCGAAAGACCCCTCTCGATTATCGACATACTTTTTGGCTTCTTTTAGTGGGTGTATGGAGATTGGAACGATTCTGAGAATTTTTGCGATCACACTGCAGACCGGTGCACCGATCAATTAACATTTCATCCAGGATCTGGTTTTGCTTTCGTTCTTGTTAGTAGCGCGCTCGATACCGTGAGAAATGGTTCGACAGTTTAGAAATAGATAGTTATTATCCGATTTCTACAAAAAGTGTTTACTCCGCATGGTAATCACGAACCTCGTTCGTTCGTTCAACCAGTTTCAAATATCATCCGAGCGCATTTGTATAAACTAATGCGTTCAAAGTAGAAGTTAATTGTGACAAAATCCCCTTGAGATTTTTCGCTACTCTTTTGCATCTAATGGTCCTCTCGTCAACGGGGAAATGTCCGAATGCGTAAGACCAATTCGCTTCGCGTAACCACCGAGCAATTGACTAAACAAACTTTCCGGAAACGTAGAAGCTCCCGAGCAGAAACACGGTGCATCCGAGGGGTTTTCGCGTGTCCACTGTGAAGGAAGCGCATGTCCGACACGAAAGTTGCAGGATGCCGATGGTTCCAGGGAAATGAAAGAATTCTATTCCGCGCCGGGAAGGCATTAGTGACATGCTGCTGGGAGAGAAGGAAGGCGGGAGAGCTTTCACTCATGATCCGTCCGACCTTCTATTTATACTTGCTTATTATCGCTTCCTGATGCCGTAATAGCGCGACGTCCAACTGCATCTTTCTTGATCATCCGTTGCACGAATTCTTTTCCTTCGACGTGCTCCCCTCGGTCACCCGCAACCCTCAATTGGAAAATCCTCGTTGCACTTTGATCCTTGCACTTCCTCGTTCCGTCGAGAGTACAGTTCAATTCTGTCTTAGTCACAAATGTAATCTTTCTGATTACAAATGCGGTAATCTTTTTCCCCACGATCGTAAGGAGAAGGTGAACGAAGCAAAGGCCATTACACAGTATATATTTTCCTTTACGCGGGGTACGCTGTCCCGATCACTTTGTGTTCTATCGTCGGACACGTAAGCACTCGGGCGTTGCGCAACACTCGCTTGTTTTTTCCCCTTTTCCCTTTTTTTACCCCTTATCCTTTTTTTTTCACGGCGACGACGTTTCCGAGACCGGAAAAGCGACTAATGGAGGCAAAAAGGTGCCCAGTAAACTCGGCGTACTGTGTCTGGTCGTTTCGTTTTCTTTATCTTGTTCTTTTCTTGTTTACATCATCCGGTTGAGCGTCTCGCTTCACGCGGGAGGAGGTAGGAGGTAGGCTGGGATTGCCGAAGATCTCGATAATTAAAGGCAGGAAAAGACAATTTAAAAAGCGAAAGTTTCGTTGAATTCATTTGCTACGTGACGGCTCGCACGTGGATTGCCTTGACGAGGACCGCGCGAAATGTGCTGCTGGCAGGTAATTGGATCGCTTCGATAAGATGGAGACATTGGTGGCGAATGTTTCGACAGGAGGTGGGGGACATGACGTCAAAGTCGATGGAACTCGTGCAAATTCACGTGTGGTAAACTACTTTATAACAACGTAGTTTCTGATACATTGGAATGGTATGTAGGTAAAACAGTATAATAAGGGGGATGGTACTTTCTGTTCGTTTCCGACGTCGATACGAATGTTTCTTAGTGGCATAGCTAATAGTTATTATGCGGTTAATTGCATTCTTTGTATTACTGTCGGAACGTGTGGCAGCGCCGTCGAGGATGGATATGTAGCCGTAAAATTGTTAGTACCACATTTGCAGTAAATCCTCCATTACTGTTTTCTCCTGCTGGATAAAAATTTCAATAGTCGTTACCAAATAGAAACCGGACAAGCTTCATTGGCACATAATGCTTCTCCGTCCCTTTTACTCGTTTTTCCTTTCACAAGAAATTCCTACGTGGATAGGTTCGATATCCGTGCCCGATAAACGACAGCGAAAGACCTTTCTCTAATTTCATCGCATATCGGCAAAAAAAAATAGGATCTTCGCCAAAGAAATGTTTGGCTAGAAATTATTATTTTTCTCTTTCTGTGTACGTTGCAGATCGGCGATCAGATAGAGCAGGCATCGAGTCGTCGAGGAAGCGTGCGGTTCAGCCCTAAATCGACCGAGGAACCTGTAACAACCGTTTCACCAACGAGCGCTTCGACTACTGCGAGGTCCAGATCTGGTCGCGACAGAAGCCTCCAATCCAGGAAAACCGAGTTTGAGAAAACCTCGACTACGAAAACAATTCTTGAGGCGGAAGTGAGGAGTTCATCGTTGTCGGACAAGCGATCCAACTTTAGAGCGGGAAAGGCTGAATCCACGCTTTCGTCAGCGAGTCCTCCACAAGGGAAAGCTGAGAATCATGGGGGATTCTTCCGTCGTGGAGCTTCGAGAAAGGAAAGCGTTGAGAGTCCAGTAGCGGAGCCATTGATCAGCAACACGAATGACAGAAGCGAGAGGCACGATAGGAAGTACTTGCCAGGGAGCAATGAGAAACGAAGAGTGAAGAAAAACGAGCAGGATGTTCAGTTGGAGACACCGAAGGAGAATCTCTCACCTCGACGAGGATCCTTATCCAGATTGTCTACTAGACATCTCGATGATCAATTGGACAGCACGGAGCCTTCGGTCTTTGCAGGATCAGCTGAATTCTCCAGGTCTAGAACCGGTAGGAAGATTCACAATGCCTATAATTCGAGGGATCTAAGATCTCAAGTGCCCTCTGCGAGTAGATACACGGGTAGAAACGCTGAACGACGTTCCAGCGTTGAGAACACCACTGCTGAGTCTAAAGCAACTGAAGTTAGGACTAGAACGACCAACGGCAGATTGTCGGAAAGGGGCGCATTAAGATCCAACGCATCGAATGTATCCAAAGGTGTAATTCCAAATGTAGATAATTCTGTGAGCCACAAGAAGGAGGATGTGGTTTTATCAGAATCAGAAAGTGTCAGGGTGGACGTTCCATTGGATATTGACCAGATCGAAGGTGCTACTGGCGCTGTGAAATTCGGTGTGACCTCCTTCGCCGACGCTTCTGCCAGTTCAAGCTTTTCTTCTCAAAAACATGCCTTAAGGAACATCGATAGACGGTCGGATGATAGGGAACACGTCAGATCTAGTGGAAAAGACGGTAGGATTAGTTCGGATCGATCGAAGCCTAGAGCAAGGTCTGGTACAGGTGATGTTGAATTCACCAGCGCGGGCTCTAGGTCTGGCTCCAGAAGGGGATTATCCAAGTTCAGTGATACATTCGCGACAACGGATTCCACATCTTCCGATGAGACAAAAACTAGAAGTGAGGGTAGACGTGCAAATTCACGCGATCGCTCGAGAAATGCTGAAACAAAGTCTAGGTCTTCCAGCCACGAGTCACGACCTAAACCAAGAGGTAGAAATGGCGAAGGTACTTCGAGGTATGCTTTGAGCAGTTCCGTGGATCAGGCGGATATTAAGAGGAGATCGTCGGGCGATAGAAGCGCATTCGAAGGAAGGTCAAGGTCATCCGAGGTTAGATCGAAACATCTTGACAACAGAGCACATGATCAGGACGCACGTCCGAGAAACAGGGGAAGATCAAAACTGGAAACTACGACATTCGTACCATGGGGTATGTAATGTTATAATAATTGGATAATTATGGAACTAACGAATCTGATCTAGTATCTAAAAGATTTTTTTTCGTTCGTCGATATGTTTCAATGTTCTCATATACATGTATTCCTCGTAGATACCTGGACTGCGTCTGAAACTATCGGATCGGAATCTACGACTTCTACAAATTCAGAAACAGTAATAACAACTACAAGCCCAACGATGGTAACAACAACTGTATTGCCAACGAGCACCACGGTCCGTGGTCGGGGCAATGGAAGAGGCAGAGGTGGAAATTCTCAAACGAGAAGACCCTCTAAGGAGGATTTCTTCAATCATGGATTAGGCTTTCGAGGTCGCAAGCCACCTGCTTCTTCGAACCTCGAGGACTCAAGGAAGACAAATCCTTCGCTTAGAAACGAAAGTCAGGTTCGCGGAAATCCAGGGTGGACTCTTAGAAGACGACCAGGACACACGGGAAAGTCCGATGAAGGGAGAAATATAAAAGCTTCGGTGGCTAGTGCCAAGGAACAAAGCAACGAGGTGATCACATCGAACGAACAAACGACATCTGGGGATGCTCTGACGACTACGACACCGGCTGCGAGAAGAGGATCGACCAGGCCAAAGGTTGGGAAGGATGGAAGTGGTGGACGAGTAGAAACTGCCACCAAGGCTACGAGAAGAGGCAACAAGACTTTCGATAAGACAGGAAGTGCCAGTCCGGTGAAGGAAAACGAGGATAGCGAGAATTATCCTCCAGATTTTAAGGCTAGGCTATCACAGTTGGTGAGTTCAAAATTACTTTACAATTTGTAATTTTTCACAGTTGAATGGAAATTCGTATGCGTAAGTGGGTTTAGTATTATTCTTAACATTGCATTTCACTTGTAGGATTTCGATAGATACACCTGGATCGAAGATCCCACTATTATGCACTATACTGCCTTATATTTTAATATTGTCAACACAGTTTCAAACTGTACTTGTGAACACATATTTAATGCTGTTTGATTTCAGAAGACTACCACTACGAAATTACCGGGAGCAAAAAGTAATTCCCGAACTACGGCTGAGGTAAGAGAACAGTCTCTCTTGTCAGATTGGCCTGACGCATCAGAATGATCTATTGATCTAACGATTTAATGATATACTAGTTACTGTTAACCACTATACGCTTTCTCTCTCCGTTAATATCTTTCGGCTATCGAACATTGATCGATCTGTAGACGCAACTCTTTATTCTCATACGAAAGACACGGGGGTACTCACATACGCTTAGAGCGACACTTCCTGATAACGTTAACGAAACTTTGGGCACACGTAATTGCTACCGAATGTTCTTTCTATTTCTTTCTCCCTTTCTGTCTCTCTCACATTGCACGACGTCGTTTTGCCGCGACAACACCGAAAGAACCGATCCATCATTAATCCAGAGCGTTAACCGACACGAAATTATTTCTCGCGCGCGTGACCGTCGTTCATCATAGTCCCGGACATCTGAGTATTTATCCATGATAAGCATGAAACGATTCGCACATAGGATCTCAAGAAGCTGTTTGGCCGTCGATTGCATGGGAACGCGAAGTTGTCCGAGCCAGACCTCATGGGCGACCTCGAAACTGCCCCTTCGGAGATCGTTTCTCGAACGGACTTAGAGATAGACACGATTAGTACCGATCGATTAGCATCGAACCACTCCTTCGCATCGGACGTGCGACACGTAAGAATCCCTAGAAAAGGTCAAACTTCGGATAATCGTCACTGCGAGGAAAAGCGCTTCTTTCACTCATCCACGCTCTGATTGTCCGGCAAAGGAGCTTTCCGTGGAGCTTACGTGGGCAAAAATCGCGATGTCCAGTCCTTCACTTGTATTCTTTCAAAGCAGCTTGTCATTGTCTCGTGGAAATCTCCATTTACGACTGGTCCAACGAGCAGAAATTTCACATCACCCTTCGATTGTCAATCACAGCAGAGTTCGCTTCGCCATCGCGTTGGTAGCCCCTTTGGCAATTTATACACCCGTGTTTGTGGTGTTTCGACGAAAAATCTGTCTGAATATCTTAGTGCTCCGTGATAGACTGGTGAAAGGGTCTATAGGTCCTTGGGTGTTTACGTGCGTATTCGTGAATATCATGGCTTTTTATAATGAATCGTTTATTTGCTCCACCATTCTGTCACTGCGTCACGTCGCCTTATCACGAAATCACCCATCAGTCGGTACAGCGACACAAAGAGAAAAGAGTGAATGGGATTTACGCTTGAGGTGGATGACCATCGCCTTTGGCGTAATGAAGTGAACGCTTTCGACATCATTGACAACCAATCGAGACTGGACAATGATGTGCAATTAACATGCTCTAAGCATCATTGGCAGAGGAAAGCTTCTCTGGCAGCTAATAGTCTCTATGGTGAATCGACAGTCCCAACAAATGCGTCCGAAGTGCAGGCATTTGTCGCTTCATTCATGCTTAGAGACGCTTGATGGAGATATGTACATAAAGTTAGCAAGATTCAAAACAATCATTACTTTCTGCTCTGCTTCCTTGACGTCGTTTAAGATCAAACGAGACTGGAACGAACGATGTCGAATTTCGTGTCGCGATGAATCCTCGACGAGGAGTTTCTCTCAAGGTCAAATTGTTCGCCGGTCGCCTCGACCTGGGCTCGAATTTCCGTACGATCGACACAAAGGATCGTACGCGATAAGGGGCGAAGGTTTGCCGACTGGTTTGGACCCCTCCACCGGTTGCTCTCGTTTTTTGGTTCCTTGCGTGAGAGAAAGTAAATTTGCGCACGAAGACTCCGTGAACGAAGGTAATCCGAGAGTCTCGATATTTCCCAATCGGTTGATCGGGAGGTAGGATAGGTTGTTCGAACGTAGCTTCGCCTAGTCGATGTTTATCAGCGCATTTCGGTTTTTTTGTCTACTATTCTTATTAGCTTTTATTCTCGGTATACAAGATTTCGATATTATCTTGGTTGTGAGCGGCGATTTTGACAAGGAAGGCGTAATTGACAGGAGGCCTTATCTGATTTTGTATTGCTGTCCATAATGTGGATAATCTTTTCATGGTCTCCCTTGTACCGCGTGATCGCGGCTTGTTTCTCAATTTTTGTTCGATTGGTCGTTCCTTATTGGTTATTGGTAATTTACTGCAACGTTCGTTTTCTGATCGAGTGATGTTCCACTGATCATTTTGGAACGTTTACCCAATTATTGCTTTTCTACTCTTGTCAAGCGATAATTTTTGGTGAGAGTTGATTCCGTGACAGGTCGTTATCCAGGTGTAGGATTAGATTGCATCATGAGGAACCTACAGAATTTCGGAGGGTAAAAGGAAGAGGAGTGAGTGCATTAGAAAGGAAACGAAAGGGAATGGAACGGCTTGGACAATCCCAAGTTTAGACGATTCCATCGGGCACAAGAAACCTTTCCATCCTTGTCCCAAATCACGCGCGAGTCAATTGAGGTTCCCTTTGCAATTATCAGCAGATTGCTTTCCGTCCATTAAATTTTGAAATTGTACGTATCGTCTTGTTATTACGGTTACCGTGACTTTAACGTTTTTCACTCGAAGAAGATAAGCGTTTATACGTATTATTTTTGCAATATACGATGCATGTTGTACACACCATGCTGTGCTTCGAACGAAAATTAACCTTTGTCACTTTTTCACTTCAAGCGAACGTAAAAGGATATAAACAATCGTCAATTAATCTAGCATTTACGATTGGTACTTTCTCCTACACAAATGACTGCGTACGATTGCACTTAACCTACCGTGCTTTGAGAGATAATCTTCTTTTATTTCGTCTCATGTAAACCAAAGTCTGGTTCTTCAGTAGTTACGATAAAATTAGCACGTGTTCGTAACATCTGAACTAATCGCATCGTATTTAAAATTACACGATTATGCTTGTTTGTCTGTTATTAAGGAATACGTAGATAGTGTAAATACGCTTCGATATTCTAATTAATAATGTCACCATTAGATGCTGCTCTCGTCTTGAGATTCACGTCTGTTGTTCGTCTTCAGTCCCAATGGTACCTTTGATAACATAATTAAAATTTCAGTTGTTTTCCTCCGCTGTGAAATCATGGCTCAGTCTCGCCTCGAGTATAATGGCGTCATGGATTGGTTCTTTTCTGCGCTTCGTCAGGCTCCTTCGTCTCTCTCCGTAGACGAGAAAGGAGACACGATAGAAGCTGTGATAGAACTTGCGATAGAAGTGATAGTCGAAGAACAGGTTTAGAACTTAGGTAATAGTGTTGTAAACAATTTGGAAATCGCCGTGTCGATTTTCGTAGATCGGGCGACGATTGATTTCCTCAGTGACCTTGAGATCGTTTCCTCGAGCCCAGGTAAGGGAGGAAACGGACACCTCGTCGAGACAATCGTGTGCCGCACTAATCGATTGTCCCACACGTGCTTCTGGAAGTGGCTTCTTGTCATGCTCAGGGACTTTTTTCACAACGATAAAGCGGGCCTTTTTCCGACGACCTTTCCAGGGGAAGAAATCTGCGGCGGCGCTGTTCGCAGAAAGGTCAAGGATGAAGCTGGAGCTGGCAAGACGACTGATAAAGCCCGAATTTCACGTAGGAGAGAACGACCTTGAGAGTACCACAGCTATCACCGTGAACAGACTACAATTAACTGAGGCACCTGCAGTTGACGAGAGCAGGAAGGTTACCAAGATTACTAAGGTAACCAGCCAACAGTCCGCGCGCGCACCTTCAGTGAATGAGAAATCCCAGGAAGATGCAGCCTCGAAGGGTAGCTCGAAGCTGTCGAGACTAAGAAAAGGTCTCGAGGAGCGTGGAAGCAAGCTTTCAAGGCCACTCGGGTCGAAGAAGGGACGCATCATATCCGAGAGGACTGTAACATCGATTTCAATCGAAGAAGTCTCCACGAGCAACGTCGTGGAAGTGACTACTCGATCTTATACCGCAGCTGCGCATCGTGCTAAAACTTCGTCAGAGGAACCTTCGGTTACCACGGGAATTCCATCGCAGATCGCATCTTCGGACAATCTCGTCGACGAAAAAGGTAAAGAGGATGCGGTGACGACCGTGAAACCTTTGCAGGCCTACGTGACCACGCCTCGCAGTCTCAAGAATCTCGAAGAAGAAAAATCCGATGTCAAAGTTGAAGAAAAATCTAACGAAGTTTTATTGCAAACTACTAAGGTTGACATTGAATCTACCACGAGCGCAAGCAAATCGTCCACTCCGTCCCGAGGTGGTAAATCTTACAATGAGATAACTTCGGCAACTACCGTAACATCGGAGGATTCTTACACTACCGATATTCCGATTATCACCACGTTTAAGGCGCGGAAATCCAGTCGCGTGACATCGCCCAACCCAGGAAAAGCTAAGAAATCTAATGTCGAATCTCCCAGACGTAGCGTGAGAATTCAAGAAGATTTCAGAAGAACGAAGTCCTCTACGGAATCTGCCGAGGTCAAGAAGCAATCTCGGCCTTTGAGCAGTGGTACCAAGTCTAGCTTTCAGCCACGGTACACGAAGAAGTTGAAACAAAAATCGGACTTGTCGAATGACGTGGACCAACAGACCACTGGGATGCCAAAAACTTCTTCTGCTACTAGTAGATATACGAGGAAGAAGGATGAGACTGCGAAGTTCTCGGATTCTCTTACAACTGGTAATGCTAAAAGCACTGGTTCTCAAGCTAAGAGACGAGAATTTCGACCAAGGACTGCTACGTATCGAAGACACTCTGAGGATCCTGTGCCATTAATTGGGATTTCCACGAAGGATGAGATCGCCGGGGTAGCCATCACTCCTAGGCCACCCAGATATCATGCTACCATCAAGTCTACTACACCGAGTTCTCGGCCGGTATCGCAGGAACCCTTGGTCAACCTGCAGATCTCGAACGAAACCTCTGGATCCCCGGGAATTACCGACAGCAACAATGGCATCAGCGGTAACAGCAATATTTTCAATCCCACCAGAAGCGTGTTCCTCAGCACCGGGAATACCACGCTACTCGAGCAACTAAGGAGCACGGTGGCGCCTCTTCTCAACTCCTTGGGTAACAAGACGCCAGTGTTCTCAGGATCGTATCGGAACGTGAGCAACGGAGTAAGTACACGATATCATATTTAGATTACTTCCATCAAATCCTTTTCCCGTGTAGGATTTGTAATTAGTAGTCAGATATTTTGCATAAAGTAATAGTCCCCTCATCACCATTCTTATCTACCTGATAACCTTGAAATATGTTTAAAACCTCTTAAGTCTGTAAAGATTCTCGAATCTTAAATTGAGAATTTATGATTGTTCTATGAGCAGAGTTCGGCTCCCAGGATCACGCCGAGTGGCGCGCCGCCGAGATTTAGCGCGAGGTACAAGGGTGCGGAGCTATTCGTCAGAAGACCATCCGGTTATCAACCTACGGTACCATCGGTCACCAGTTCTTCCACGACCCCATCCTCACTGGTAGAGGTAAGACCATATAGCACACCTAACGCAATACTTTACGGGGTTAGAAATTTTGGTGACAGGGATTCATTTATTATTGTACTTTCGTTACTGCCAATAGAAATTAGTCTCGAACTAATCTACTGGCTAATTACGTACGCTCGATTGGCTACTTACGTACGTAAATAAAAAGGACTTTGCATGCTCAACGATTGTCTTATGTAAGGCTGAACGGAGATCCTTAGTGAGACAGAGTAAATTTCGTAACGATGAAATAAAACTTGGTCGAGTGTTGAGAGCGAAATGTAAGTGAGTGGAACCCGGAGGTAAGGCAACCTGACTTGAAGCTGGATACGTTTTTATGTGCCCATCAAGGTACTCACCACGAAGATACCCAAGGATTTTAAGGGCCCTGCGCCGACGTCGTGGATCGACCGTTTCGCTATCGCCACGACACCATCCGGATATAGGCATCGAGATTCTCACAACTTCGACACGAATCGTCTGCGATAAACTGAAATGCTCATTATTGCGAGAAAACCTTTTAGCTTTTACGATAAATTATCATTTTAAGCTTGGAGCCAACTCCTCCGCACGTATCCAAGGAGGAGATTCATCGGATCGATGTATTTAGCCTGTAGGACGTGTATGTACACAAATCGTTGGAGATTTTTCGAATTGGCCTCATCGAAAGGAACATCTACACAATATCACGTCTCCATTCACGGTTCTTGCACTTTACGTCTATAACGTATTGTACATACACGATCTCTCGATAAGATAAATCCTTAATTGCATTCTTGTCGTTAGATCTCACCTTGCAACTAGGTAATGGGTGTGTCACTATGCGTTAGATGTTAGCTTTAGTTCTCGCTCTGCTTTCCTTCCCTTTTTTTTACGTAATTATAAACATGATATCTTTTGACGATCCTCTTGCTACAGAGTACGGAATCCCTTGTGATTTCTCTAAGGTGATTCTTGGTTTTAGGTCTATTATATTATACACATAGCTAAATATCTATTTATCTGTCTGTCTGTCTATCTATCCATCTATCTATCTATCTACCTACCTATTGTATCACGCATTTCTGTGCATCGATTTATACTTTTCTCAATAAATCTACTGCTTCGCATTGCATAAATTTTCTGCTTAGACGGTACGTAACCATTTGTTCTCATTAAGCCATATGTTCGCACCATAGCGAGAGACAGAAGAGACACCGCAATCGCTAACGTTAACGCTCGCTCTTATATTTATAGACTCTACCTTGTGCGCCACCGTATTTACGCGACGACTGCAGGATGCACCGCTATTAGCAGTCCGGACTTTCCCGTTGCACCGAATGGCATCCCGCTCGGGAGATTTACCCTTGCTCCACATATACCGCCATAAAAAAGTCGTGATTAAACGTGCGCGTATCGCGGAGAAAGGATTGCCCTTCCCCTAGATTTTCGTTGGTTTCTCGACGAGCGCGTATACGCGAGCATTCCAGAATCATACGTCGCATCTGTGAATCATCTTTCCGATATCGTAAAATTGAACGTAGCAACGGACCATTTGCCGAACGAAGATGCGCGACACCATACAGTTTTTGAAACCTGCGGCTTCAATTTATCTTCTGCGAGTGGTCATAGTTTAATATCGCGTAACGCTCCTGTTATTTGGAGTGTGATTAGCCGATGAAACAAGGACGCGCTCAAATTCTCTAGCGATTGCGATCCCGCGTTATAGCGATCTCGAAGCAAGGAATTATTTCAAGTTCCGTCTGATTCATAATACTCGCTGAGTGAAAGTACTCGCGCGGGTACGGGCGGGTGCGTAATACGTGCACGCGCTCGCGGAGCATTCTAAATGTTCGCTATGTGGGACGGTGTGGGTGGTTTGGAATCGTATTATGAACGTTGCATTAAAAGGAAAATGAATAGACGAGTCCGCGAGTCGAGGCCACTCGCGCGCATCTGTTCGCCGGAATGATTAAGTCTTGCCGGGCGGGACCATCATACCATTTTCGCGAGTAACGACCGTTCGCAGGAGAACCAAAGATTCTGGTTTTCCTGCATTCCTAGCGCATTTTTGTATCCCCTTCTTTCGTCCTATTTTCGTAATCCGCGTCGCTTACATATTCGAGGACCGCCGCGAGGTACGCGTAACAGCTGCGAGATCTCCCGAAGAGGAGGAAAAAGACACCCCGAGTGAGCGGGCGACTGGTCTCCGCCACCTGTATAAACGATCTTTAACCTTAAGAACGAGTTTCTCTAGCGCGGCGCTACGCTTAGACTATCCGCTATGCGCAAAGGAGACCGCCGATTCGCGATACACTTACGCTATTCTCGGCTTTCCTCTTCCTCGAATAGTTCACGGATCTATCGCAAGATGGCGTATGCTCACACAAATAGCTCTGGATCGGTAGCTAACTCGATCGTCCGGATAAAATCGTTCTAGTCGGCTACTTTTTTCAACTCTAAAAAATCCTTTTCGGCAGGACAATTTAGGCTGGCGGTTTTACCGGTTGCTGTCGAACTGTCCTTCGTTCTCACGCGTTCTAACCCGCTCTCTGTACATAAAGCTACCTGACCTATGTACTTCCTGCTCGTGGACACACCCGTAGCACATTCCGTGTACAGCACCACCTGCACGCACATGATTTTTGATTCCAGGATTCTGGCGCTGCACCACCAGTAGATATATCCAGTCCGGGTGAGCCTAGGTTCCTGACCTTCTATCACGCCTTGGAGACGGCTAGCATCAGAAACGAGGTGGCCCAAACCGCTTCGCCTGCGTCTTTGCAACGAGAGAATCTTAACAGTGTTACTCAGGTAGTTCCCAATGCCACAGACACTAACGGCACCGGCGACGCCAACAGCAACAACAATAATTCTAACAATGACAACACCATAAGCCCCAACGTAGCGACCGCGAGTCCACAAACCCCAGACACCACCGTAGACACTACCACGACCCAGTCGGATATCACCCTGTCCTCGAGATTAAACGGGGGCGCGGACAATGCAAGCGCCACTGTTACGAGCGTGCCCTTGACCACTCAACAAACGGTGACTTCCACGGGTGCCAGTGTCAGCACTGGTGGACAGGGACCTTCCGAAACAACCACCGTTACCGATAGAGACATGGCCACCATGAGTAACGATGTTACGGAGGATCTAGGATCCCCGCAATCCACATCCACCGTGCAATCTACTTCTAGCGCTCAGTTAAGCACCACCATGATGACGACAACCGTCACAGAATCTGACGATTCCAATAGCGTCCTAGATATGTCTTCGACTACGGATGCATCGCAAAGTACGAATGGCATGGCAACCACACCTGCGCAGAATTCGGAGACCACGACTGTTTCGAATAACGTTGAAACTACTCGGGACCCTCTAGGTGGTCTTTCTTCCGAGAGTCTTGAAAGCAATACGATACAACAGTCAGATTCCACGTCCACACAGGCAACGGATACTACGCAAAGTACCGATTCACCTACAACCGAAACCCAACCGCAATTTAATTTCCGCACGGCTTCTCCGCCGATAGTAACTACTATTCGAAGCAGATTGATCGACTTTGCGCAGGACATCTTGGTTCGATTGCAAGATGCCATAAGTACTACGACGATACCCCCCACAACTACTCAAGTATCTATTCAAACGACTACCCAATCGTCGACCGAGATACCGACAACAGTATCTTCCCAAACGGAAATGTCCAATGACATACTGGACTCGAATGCAAATTCCACTGTGGACGCAGGATCGCAATTACCGGAGACTACTACTGCTCAAGTAAGTACGGATGCAACAGTATCCACGTCAATGAATGGTCAAGTTGATTCGACCACTACCCAAGCTTCTCAGCAGTTAAGTGAAACGACCACTGTCTTGTCTACTACAATTGATCAACCTAGTTCTACTACCCCTTCGGGAGAAACTAGTACGCAGACTACTATGAATTCGTTTCCAACAACGTCATCGGATAACCAAATGACACCGAGTCTAACAAATGACCAGCAGCAGCAAAATGATACGAACAATGCGTCGGACCTCGTAAATTCAACGAGTACTCCGTTAGATGAAGGAATAATCACTACATCTGCGCCGACCTCGGAATATTCCACCTTGAAAAGCGATACCCCTGCATCTAATGACACGTTGCTCACCGAATTAATGACCATAGCGAAGACTCTCTTCTCAGAAGCCATGAACGATACTGAGCAATTATCTCCCGTTCAAGACACGGATTCGTTCGATACTACCGACGTTTCAGTGAGTTTCAATTCGACTTTAGATAGTACCACACAAACAGATAGTACATCGGATCAGGGCATTTTCCTTGGCGATACGGTAGGCTCGAATGAAACGGTAGAAGCTACGGTAACTGCAACGGATACCACGACAGAATCGGGTCGAACTACAATACCGACATTCGTAGATACGACGACGGTGAGTTCAGAGGAGATCACCACCACTGTCAGTTTAGGTGAAAACGAAGTAGAGTCAGACACGGGCGCACCTACGAGCCCCGTACCTTTAGAATCCTCGAGCGAAGGGAATAGCGTGGCATCGACCACTGTCGCGGGTGAAGTGGACTCCACACAGATAACCACGTCGACCCCGTTAGCTTTAGCTCCCACTCTCGAGAATTTAGAACAGACCACGACAGTCTTACCCCCTGTGGAGAATGAGATAGGGCCAGATCAGATTTCGCCCGAGACTACCACCCTATCTGAGACGACGATCGCGCAAGACGCGGGGGCGACGGTCGCGCCTGCCGCGAATTTTGAACTAACAACTAGTAGTTATGACTTCCGGTCCGACTCGATCGTGACCACTCAGACCCAAATAACGACACCCACACAAACTACCGAGCCCGCCCAGCAGGTAACACAATTAACTACCAGCGGAGTGGAGCAAAGTGAGCCCAAAACCGCCCCTGGAAGCGAGTCCACTTCGTCGACTCAGTCCACTTCATCGCAAATCGTACTCGGGCCCACTACTACCGATTTGACCACTAGTTCCGAAGCGGTAGATAGTACCACACAACCCCAAATGAGTTCTACTCAGCTAAGCGAATCTACAGTAGCAGTGACACCTTCGGAGCCCGTCACGCAGCCCACCCCTAGCACCCTCAACGGTTCCGGCGTCGTCACTAACAATCCTAGCGAAACTGTAGCCACTACAATGTCCACGGGGGAGGATACCACTGTTAACGAGCAAGATGTCACCGAGGTTACAACTAATCAACAGTCTCTAACACCTGCGCTGGGTAGCGCAACGGAGTTGGCACCTAACCTTACGACAAATGTCGAGACCACGACTAACCGGCTAGACGAAGAGATTGGAACCATAGCTACCACAGCACCCACGATAACGACACTCGATAGTGCACAGACTGCCGCAAACGACACTACTAATCTCACAACCTCTTCAGAGCTTATAATCGATTTGAGCACTACTAACCCAACTACCCCAATGGTCCCGACAACTGCCACAGAGGCGGTCACTACTAATCCTACCTTAACGACTACTTCAGAGCCCGTGACGGGTAACGTTGTCGATTTAACTACTACCCCGTTTGCTCCCACGTCTAACCAGCCCGTCGAAATGACGACGAGGGGCATGGAAACGACGCCGTCCGTCACAACAATGTCCGACATAGGGTCGACCCCTTCGGATGCGAGTACTAACCCAAATCTAACGGTCCCTTCGGAATCAACAAGCGAGGGGACCACTAACCGACCCGAAACAGTCGCAACGACAATCGCCACCGAATCCCCAATCACCCCAAACCGCGTAAACGACACGTCAACTGTTGTTGCCCGTTTCCAGGATGCAACGTCTTCAACCGCCCAAGGGACGGCTGGTTCGGGGACCATGCGATCCGAGCAAACGACTGATACCACAACTATCCCGACCAACATGTTCTCCACCGTCTCACCGACTACTACGACAAGTTCATCATCATCAGACTCCTCCACTCCCCCATCATCTGAATCCACTGTTACTGGTACGACCGTTACGACCATGACCACGACACCGACTATTACGTCGACGAGCCCTCCGAGGACGAGCACTGCAACCGTCTCCGAGACGACGACGACGGAGCGACCGGACGCTCGGATCTCCATGATTGGAAGTGTTCCCGAAACGACAGTAGCTGCAATGACCTCTTCGGCTGACGCTACGACGGTACCAGCCACGACTGGTGGTGTTTCAGAAAACGTGAATACGATCTCCAGGATGGATACGGGAAACGACATGTCGACAACCATGCAACCCTCCACAAGCACCGCCACAGTAGCTGCATCGTCCTCTGGCGCACCTTCAGCCACACCCACTACTATGCCAGGTTCACCTGTGTCCTTCCAGACATCGCAGGTGACCACACCCTATCTGGGCCGATTCGGCGGTAGCAGACTTACCCCTGCTCCAAGGTTCAGCCCGAGTTCCTCCACGAAGGCACCTCTGCGGGACTACGTGGTCTACGGAATCTATCCCAATAAGACCATCGTGAGGAAGCGACCAGAAGACAATCTGATAGACGCCAGGAACGTGGATAGTCCATATGTGATATTCGGAATCTTTCCGGACGGAAGACTGGTTCGGAAGTTCCCGAATGGCACCATTATACCGGATCCGCCGAGGAACCCGGTAGAAGTTGTCTTCTCTCTTAGCACTACTACCACTAACAGGCCACCGCTCAGACCGTACTACTATAACCAGGCTAACCAAGGCACTTATAACCAGTATCAAGCCCCGGCCTACTATAATAACCGTAGACCCATCGTCGACCTGATGAGAAACGGCCAGAGTCGTCCCCTCGGTGCGGTTGACCTTGGCCTTACTGGTAACGCGATCGCCGGCCTCAATGGAGGTGGACCCGATTTTGCGGGCCCACTTGGTACCCCTGGTAGCATCCCGACCACCACCAAAATGGTATTCTCTGTTCCACCTCTTCAAGCATCGATCATTGTCGCGCGTTTGTTCCTTTTTTTTTGTCCGCGATAACGAGAACTCCTTAGGGATCCGACTCGGACCATTGTCTCTCGGTAGTTTCTCTTTCATTTCGCGCGATGCCGCTGTCACGCGGGCGAAGATTTATTCGATGACGTGCGTCCATCGCGATGTATCTAGATATAATTCTTAAAATTACACGATGAGTAATGTTAACGCATACCTTGATATTGCGCGTTCGTGGAATTGGGCTCACCGGTGCCCACGAGTTCAGAGACGTTTGCGATTATTTAGCAAGCGTTATTAATTTCTTTCGTGTACAGTGGTATCGTAGGCTTGCCTCTCGTTTAACGCTTCTATATCTTGCCAATGTAGTCTTTGTCCCTCTTTTTCATGGGACATAACGAACTAATGCTTTTCCTGTAGCTTCAGAATCGAATGCTATTAGTATCATTTTTTTGGAGAAATATTTGCGATTCTAGGAAAACGTAGAATGAGATTTCTCCATAGCTCTTCTTTCTCTCTCTTTCTTTCTTGTTCGCCGCGACGCATCCTCGTTTTAGAATCGGGTAGAATTCCGTGATCGATGTACTTACGATTCTTTTTCTTTTTTATAGGCCAAAACGATATACCGCGCCGCATAAATCTGTACATAGATATTGTAAATTTGTAAATATTGTCGCACATCTCGAAAATACTCTATGCCTCTTTGCACCGTGCACTTTGTACATATTATTATCATCTTTCAATTATATACTTCTTTTACACATTTTCACCAACAAAACTGTCTTATTGGGTTTGAAATCAAGATTAATAGTCAAAATTCATCTGTTGGATAAAAGGCAAAAGTAGTTTTGAAAGAGCCGATCGAGCCAAGTAAAAAATATTATTTATTTCGTTTCGACAGCAACTTTACTTTTAAAAGAAAAACGACCGTGGACGTTTCGGGGAAGATCCTAATATTCGTTCTTGGGATTTCAGAGTGACATTTTGTTGAATACACGAATGGGAACGACGCCGAACACCGCGACGGCGATCGCTGGTATGGTACGAGGGCCGAGCGGTTCACAAGGCGGTCGCATCGTTCAGGATCGAGAGAGGGACGAGGCCACCAAGACGAAGGAGGCCGGAGGTCAACGCAGCTCCGTGTACATCGGACAGGTAAGAAGAGGGAAGGAAGGATAGGAGAGGAGAGGAGGGATGCATAAAATGATTTACAACAACGGCGCCCCGTCTGATTCTTTTAATGGGGCGCCCCTTCCGAGGTACTTGCGATTGCTACAGCGCTCTCTTTCTTTCTTCGATGCTTTAGGATAAGTTCGTCAATTACTGGAACGATGGAGCAGTAAATGTCACACCGAGCGTGGTCAGCGTCCAGATTAATTCGGTAGCCGTGAGTAGAAAGAAACCTGCGAGGAATTTATAATATTTTTCAGATTCGAGATGCTCGAATTAAATTTTTTACGATGAGAGTATTTTTAACCATGAGTTTGCCTGCTCGTAGAAATAACCAATTAAATGCGCGCTATGCGTTTTTATTTATTATTTATTGCCAGAGCGCCGTGAATGATGGACCTGCATCATCCTCAACCGTGCCGTCTTTCGACAACTTGCTAAACAATCAACCCAGCGGCCAGATCACTGCTCCTCCAGGTTTCCCATGGAATGATCCGTTGGATCAGATCTTCGGGATTACAACGAATTCTCCTGTGATTACAGCGTCAGTTTCATCCAATTCGTTGGTACGTGTTGGAATAATATCAACGTGTCAATTTCAATTTTTACGACCGAAAGGTTACATAGTACACTGAGTATGTTTTAATATTTTTTGCGGACTTTATACATTGCGGAACAAGTATAATCATTTTCTTAGTTACTGAGCATAGTCATTAATTTAGGATGATTCGAGAGATTCTAATCAACCAAACATGGCCCGTCCAGTGAATCCATTCGCCGAAGTATTCGCGCCAGTTACCAATACAATGAGCGCAGCTCAAACTGCTACATCGCCAGCAGCGAGTACCTCATCCACTACTACGACCACTACAACAACTACTACTTCCACGACAACAATGGCACCTACAACTACAACAACACCTGCGACCACAACTACAACTACAACAACAACCAGCACGACGACGTCAGCAGCCACACCAAGTCCGACTTCATCAGCGTCAGTAACCGGCAGCACAGATAATCTAGGGTTGACAGTTCCGTTTGGTCAGCTTAATAATAGGCCTGTTAATATGCAGACTCAGAATGCGTTCGGTACAACGTTCAACGACCTTGCTTTCTTAAACTCATTGGTAAGTGTCCGATAATGTATATTAGCGTTGGCCGATAAAAATCACAAAATATTTGTAACAAGTACATTTAATTTATGTATTTAGTTGCAGACTCCCAATACCGCCACTAGTACGCATAAGACGCTGACTGACGTAGAAGAGTTACTAGCTAATAAGGTAAAGGCATACTACTGCTAGCATCGTTATATTTACTATTCATTATCCAGTAAGCTCGAAGGATATAATCCAGTAATTAACGGCAAAACGAAACTGAAAATAATTATATCGTTTCTACCTCGTTTCCGTAGAATAAGATATTATTCTGTTCAATTATCGCTTCGCCTACGAGTCTGGGATGAAAAGCAAGAAACTGTGGAATAGATGCAGGGCACGTACGATCCTTTCACTTTTTGCACAACTCAATCCTCACAGCTGTTTCGTTTCATAACACCAAGCCACAATTTGTGGCCGATTTTCTGCTTAGCTCCTTTCCTATGCGTACCCGTAAGGATATAAATAAAATCCTTTCGCTGAATCGCGAGCGCAGAAAAGTTCGGTACATAAGCACCGACGATTTATTCTAGACACGCCTTTCGCGGAAAGACATAATGATACATGGATGAAGATCGTTATCAAATTATCGCACATAGCTGTAGTGAACGGACGATGGCAACCTTGCAACGTCCTTCTGTGTTCTGATTCGTTGTATACCTACATATATAGACGGTGTTAGCACTCCAATAGTATACGTGCTGGCACTTTAAAGATATAGAAATTTCAAATGAATCAATAAGGGCAAAGCACGTGTGTTGGTAGCTAGATGGATATATCGTGAAGCGTTACCGTGGACGTTTTCTTTTCACAAAGATAGAATAAACAATAATATTTGTAGACATAATTAATGTTATGTATTTTTTTATCGTAATCGTTACGTTATTACTTTAGATGGGTTCTTGTTAAATTCTCTATTCTTGTGAAATTTTTAATGTCGTAATATTAATATTTGTCGGCCTTCTTACTTTCAGATTTTGTCACTTGCTCTTGGTAATCCAGGCGCGGCTCGTGGTCCAAAAGCGATCTTAAATGAGAACGTCTCACAAAACTCTATCCTGCGTGATCAAACACCTCAACCTTCGTCTGGTCCGCTAATTATCGATTTCTTGCCATCGTCTACTAATAGGCCCCCGACCCCAACTACGGTTACCTGGAAACCATCAGTGACGCAGTTTGATCAGACTGTCAAACCCACCAGAGCCACCGTTTCTAATGTTGCAACAATCACTACAGCTGTACCGACAAGTACACTGGTCCCACCTAGTGCGGTGACAATCAATACCTACTCGGTACCTCCTAGTACCAACAAGCCTCTAGTAATAAGCACGTTGAAGCCGATCACGACACCCAGACCTCCAAGAATGACGACTACTGCTCGACCTAGCTTTGGTGCGAGTCTGTGGAATGCTTTGTTCGGTGGTAACTTATTTGGACCTACTACGACGGCTAAACCTGTAAGGACTACCGTAAGGCAGGTTCAAACAACGCCGAAGACTATTCAACTTACTCAGAAGCCAGTATCAGTGACTCAACAACCAACTTCCACAACTCAGAGTCCAATTCAAACAACAAGCCAAGCGATAGCACAGGCATCTCAGAGTGTCCCTGCCATTTCGACAACTTTGGCAACCCCTATTACACCACGAGATATCTCAAATATTCAGGTTGTAACGCCCAAACCATCAACAACTACCCGCAAACCAGAGAGCACATCTCAGACACTCTCAACAACATTGTCAAGTCTGTTGAACAATCCAAATCCCAGACTGCCAAACGTAGTGAGTTCGACGTACTCTCCTGAAGATGACGCGAAATTCTTGGCTGCGCTTTTAACTGCGGCTCAAGCAGCAGGTAATGTTTCAATGCTTTCAAAAATTATTCGGCCAAACCGTGGCACCTAATATTTATTTGATATAATACGTTCTTTACAGAAACTCAGTCAGGTTCTTCGAGTGCGAAGAACACAGTATTGCCCCAGGACGACGAGGCGTTTCTGAGAGCTATACTGTCAGGTCAACTTCGTTTACCGTCAGCCACTACGACATCATCGCCGACTGTGAACAACGCGGCTCTATTAGCTGCTCTTCTAAAAGCGCAGGGTATAGAGCCTACCACACCGGCCAGTAATCTCCGACAACAGCTTCAATTAGCCGTGAGTCTAGTGTCGTTAAAATTTCGTATTTTAAAAAGACGATTCACTGACAGCGGTTTTGCGTTGAAATTTTTCAGAGTCTCGAGAAAACTGTTCCCTCTGCGGGAGCAACATCAACTACACCCCAACCAACAAGCACGACGAAGAGAGTAACTACAACTCCCAAAAAAGTCACTACTACAACACCTAGGTTGCAAACGACGACATGGGCACCGAGTTCGACTTACCCACCTCCTCTCTTTAGCTCCTTCAATTTCGGCAATTCTGGGAACTCTGGCAGTGGTACTGGGAATCAAGTCGTCACCGCGGCCAGGAGCTTCAGCAAATTTTTGGGTGCAGCGATTTCGGTAAGTTTCACGTGTTACATAAGTTGGACTATTGTATTTGACCCATCGTCCTATTCCAGGGTGCAGCTCAACAACTCCAATCTATCGTGAGAAACGGCACTCGAATCTTCAGTTAAAACTGACGTAATTCCAATACGGAAACACTAACGATTTGACGTTGTCGATTTTAATCGAGGTATTGGCCGAGCAAGTTCGTACAATCCCATGTGTCGCATGATTTCACTAATGGAAGTACCAAGAACAATTGCACCGAGGCATCACGAAGGAACAGTGTTGGACGTATGGCGTTTCGAACGTCAACCTCCCGATTCCGTTACTCACCAGATTGACTTAACACTTAATACCATGATTGTTTATCGCGAGAGCTTGCAATCTTAATGAACTCTGTCAGCTTTATCGGGACTAATGTGTTGCGAGGCAAGATTGAAATAAGGGATCAATCAGACGAGGCGGGTGCCAACGTCTCTTGACCGTATTGACCTTGACGATTGCCGAAGAGAAGATTACCGAAGCAGAGACCTTTTTTTTAGTGCGTTTGGTTAGATTTTTCTCCGATCTATTCGCTAACCCTCACGAGTTCGCCGGAGTGTGGTTGATTCATAGTGTTATTCAGATGAGAGAGGCTTTGCGAATGTTTCTGGGGTAAGGCCCTGACGGCCCCAGGGGCGCGTACCGCCTGAGACATTTGTAACGTTCGTCGTAATTAAGGTAATTAATTGCGGGCGACGCGGCTCGTCACGACTCGCGAGACGAGACGAGACGACTCCGCAACGTCCCGGTGTGTCGCGCACGCAGGTCGATATATGCCGGAGGCCCACCCACGAAGATCAAATTAAAACGACGGCCTCGCCTCACTCGAAGGCGACGGCCGCTAAGAAGGTGGTAATTTAAGATACCTTTAAGTGAGCGTGAGAGTGAGCAAGAGATAAAGGATGCTAGAGAGTGAGAGAACGAGAACGAGAACGCAAGATAGAAACAGAGAGAGAATGGAGACAGGTAAATGTCACCAGAATGTTTTGTACAGCTCGCGGGTACCTACGAGGTAGTAGGTGCGTCGCGTATTCCTTCCTTTTTGTATAATAAAGCTAGAGCTGTGTACAGTAGTACGAAGAGGAACTTTTATACTCACGAACTTCGTGAACGAAGTTGAATTTCATTTTGTAGCAGTGACGTGTGGTAGCAACGACGAATTCTTACTTCACCGTACCACGACGAAAGGGAATAAGGCTCTATTCTGGCTCGTGCCTCCTGCAGTAAAATCACGAACGTTCTCTTTTCTTCACCGTCATCGCAAGAAAGTCTCCGAGGGTCGTTCTGGAATATTAATCATCAGGCAATGACGTACGCAGTGGTAATTAGGGACATGCCGGTAGATTGGGGGTGAGGGAAGAGGGGAATGGACCTTGCTCTCCCTCGGCACGCGGCGGCAATCCTCAAGGGAAGACAAGTGTAATTAATAAATCGATACTATGTAATCACTGGGTATTTATACGCGGACCGGTCTCCTGCGGGGTACGATCGCGCGAGAACGAGGAGTAATCGTTGGCAGGAGAGAATAAGAAATCGCGACGATGTCAATTAGCGTAGAACAAGCCGGGTAGGAGATGTCGCGCGAGCTCTCGTAGACGTCGTTGAGAGGGAACCGGTGATTTACGCAAATTAACCTGGGTCAAGCGATCGGCCACTGTTTATTACGAGCATTCTCTCAGGACCGGCCAGCTTCCGTTTTTTTCCTTATTCCAAGACAAATCTACGAGTCTGCCGTCAGTCTCTCGACACGAGACCGAATCTCGTTCCTCTCAGCGGCCTCCTTCCTTTTTTCGTATCTCCGAAAAGGACCAGCTGTTGTTCCCGTGACCTTTTTTTCTTCTCGGTCACGCGCTTCGCAAGTGCTTACCCATGATTTGTCTTTTTTTTTGCGACGAGTCTACGATAATTATCCTATTGGTGGGTCGTGACTCTCGTTTCTGCCGAGTGCGCAGGAACTCGGTGTAAAATGAAGGACGAGGAGGACGGTCGCGACAAATGAACGCTTTAAATCATCCTCGGGGTCTTTGCCTAGCACTTTGGGACCATGATAGAGTTTCCCATTGTCATAGTGTAGGTAGACTGGTTCTACTTCACCCGCGAATCTTTTCGACCGCGGTTCTTGACGATGCCACGTGATTTTTACCTGCACTCGGAACGAATTTTAGAATCCAGTCAATAACGAATCGCGTTTTAATGGACCGAGGGAGAAAGATACGGAATGGAGGTGGTAATAAAAATCGCGGTTCACAATCGAATGGGAAATTTTGTAGCTTAACGTCTCGTACGATGTCAACTTTTTTTTCTAACAAAACCACGGGGTAGTTCGGAGAACGAAGTTTCGGGACTAGTAGCATTCGATTATTTACGATGGCGGGCGCGTCTACTCCCTGTCATTTAGAGGGCATCGATCCGATGCAAATCAGAGATCGGAGTGTGATTAAACTTTTTCTCCTCGCGCACAAGTATCGATTTCGACAGATATGGTTTGTTATCGTTTCATCGTGAGATCAAGTCGACCGGATCAACCGGTTAGGTGACCCTGTGCACGAAATTCATGAGAAAAATTGTGCAGATATATATATTGGTCCTTGTTATAAACTGGAGTATCGGGTAATAGTAACTTACTTTGATGAACTAATCTGGTTCACGGAGTAAGTCGCCTAGGAGAAACCCCTCGCTGTAGACAAACCGATCTGCTTCGGTGAAAGGAGCACGGAGGGAAGGTATACATATTGGCTTCTCGTGGCGCGAGTTGGCACGAGTATCTACTAAGTTCTTAAGTTATTTTTAATTTAAGTTAATTTTTTCAAAGTCTGATTAAAAAACATTATTTTCCATCACCAACCCTATCCTCGAAGTTATACACATGCTGGATTGGTATCCGTGAAACGGATCAGTACGTGTAAGGTACCACAGGCCATCAAACCGAATTTTGATTTTAGTCAAGGTTATAAACAGAAATCGGTAGTTTATTGAACTGGATCATTTGGTCGTCCACGCGTGGATATTTTTCTACTGATTTATTTCGATTATTTTGTTTTACACGCAAGCCACTACTGACTTTCTGCGCCATGCCTTTTGGCAAGCTTGTTGACGAGATTTTATCGAGCTCGTAAATCCGTGGCACGTCAATTAACCTGGATGGCATTTCAGGACAGATTCGTAAATTCCGCTATTAGTCTAAGATTTTTTTTGAACGACATCCTTAATTAAAGTTGCGCTGATCGTCGAAAAAATCGGTAGCGCAGCGGGAATCCTGCATTTCAATGAAACCCCGTGCACGCGTTAACGATCAAGCGGTCATTTGACCTTTTACCGACGACAGTATTTTCTCTTGTCCAAGCAACGTGAAAGAGGTTTCGATTTTAAACACTGGGATTTCAAGTACCTACTGAGACCTTCGTCGTATTTCTAATTACGAGTTTATCGTTTGATTCGCGATACCTTATCAAAAACATCCCATCATACACGCACAATTCAAACCTTCGCGACACTTTCCAACTTGAATCCTCCTGGTATTTAGCATACATTCGACGCGCCAGCGCGTCATTCGAGTTCCTTCTGCTCAATAAAATGAACAAGGAAGCGTGACAGACGTCGAATCGATTTTCCACCGAGATACTCTCGAGACGATACGACGAAGGAGCGCCCACGCGTGCCCGTGATGCTCCGTGATTTTTCCTTTCTTTCTCATTTCTCTCTCTCTCTCTCTCTTTCTCTCTTCCTCTCTCTCCGTCTTTCTTCTTTTTTCTCTTCGAGCCTCTCTTATCCCCTCCGTTCCCTCGGTGCGTAATTACGGCTAATGACGGTCGTCGGGAATGCGAGGAGACGCGCGCTCTCTCACGTTACACCCACATGTTCTCCTCGCTCACTCGCTCGCTAATGTCAGCTCTGCGATTCCCTGCGGCGCTACGACGGGGAAGGAGACGAGGAGAAAGATGCGCGGGGGTCCGAAGGGGACTCCCCGAATCGGCCTGGTACGCCGATATTTAATTTATCGACGAGATCGTTAGGAGGCGATCGCCATTATGGTGCCTTGGGCGCATCTGACGATCCTTCGAGCGATCGATGCGATCTGTGACGTTCGACGATGAAGGAAGCGAGGAGTGACGAGCGGAGAAAAAAAGCAGGTCCCGAGGAGACGAGAGGAGGAGGATGTTGGACGTGGCAGCGCGGGCGGGAGGCTGCGAGCGCCGTGGGATTTTCCGATGCGTGTGCGCCGGGAACAGGTAGCGGAGGTGGAGGAAAAGAAGGTGGCACACCTCCGCTCCTTTAATTATTCCCTCGTTTTAACGAGATTCGCGGAGGACAGCCAGTGGTCGGACTTCGTTGCCAGCAGGTTTCGCCAAAGCGGCCGATTCCTTTTCTCCTTTTCCTCTAGCATTGAGGAATGAGATTTCAAGATTGAGAAATGGACAGATGCTCGATACGACTGCCCAATTCGACCGGTCCAGATTTACGAGACGCGTCCCGCTGGTTTTACACGAATCTCGAATTTATCTGTCGCAGGAGGACTCATCCTCGGACTGTTTCGAGTAGCATCGAGACGAATTTGTACGGTGGAGCGGTGTGAGCGGATTATTCGGCACCGAGTGGGTCGGTAAGTTACGAGGACGGAATTTCGAAGAAATATTCTTAACGTTAATAAGATGATTTTTCGCGCGCACGTGCGGCCGTCGTGCGAGCAAAGTTTCTCCAACCTCCGCGAGGAGACGAGAGTGAGTCAACTAGCATCGCTAGGATAGAAACAGGGAAAGCTGAGAGGGAGGAGGAGGGGAAAAAAGAAGAGGGAAAAACAGCGTCGGCGATAATTAGTGATTTCCTGCGATCTCCACTTGCGAGCGGCAAATTCAATCCAATCGGACGGATACCGGCGGCGTGCCTACCGCGTATGACTAAGCTCGCGCGCGCTCTCGTAATCCTAGCAATTTCACGGATCATTTTACAGACATGATTCCGGGGCGTGATAATTCACCGCAAGGACTCTCCTAATATCTGAGCCGACACCGGCTATGGAGAAACTCTCGTGGCTCGTGAACTTATCCACGAGCGAGGCTTATCTCTCCGACGAGGCTGAAGAATTTAATCTCTCCGGTTTGGAGGATAGTAAAATTCGCATGGAACCGGAGTATTCGCTATCTCGATGGAGACACCAGGCTACCCTTGACAATTGCGAATCAGCCACGTGCAGCTTCCGAATTCGTAGGAATTAAAGCGAGACAGGCCGTGAAGTCCCTTGTTACGACCAATGTCAATCTTCTCGCGCGCGAATCGAGTGGGCCGAGGCTCGCTCGCTCATCAGGACGAGAATAACCTACCGTGATTTCGAAATTAAACGTGCTCGTGGCGCGCATCGGACGTGCCTCTCTCGTTCCTCTCGAGCGGCGCTACTGAATCATAGAAAATGTAGCGAGTACTCTACGCAGTGCGCGCCACAACTGCCCGCCATCGCAATCGTGAGTCAGCCCCTGTCGTCTCTGGGCTTGCGCATCGAAGATGAACTCGCGGGCCGATCGCGCGATCTCTCGCGCATTCCCACGGTGGATAGTTCGTGTAGCAATCGCGACAATGCGAGAAGCGATTATATGCGCGGGCGCGCGCACTTACACGTGCGCGTTCAGAGGAGGACGGGGGTAGGAGGAACGGAATCGCAATTACAGGCGGCCTCGCGCGAGTACATGAGATTCGCGGCCGATCGCGGAAAGCGTCGCTTTCTCCTTCCTCTCTCTTCCTATTCTCATCAGGTCCTCTTCTACTCTTCGCGCGCGAGTTCTTCCTCTCGTCCAGTATCCGCAGGTACCGAGGCTTCTTTTTAGTCCGGAAGGATTTCCCTCTTTCCGATTTTCTCGATTTTCCTTCGCCCTGTCATTTTCTTTCCACGTCGATTCTGCGGCTTTCCACCATGCTCGAATTTTGTACACAGCGGATAACGCGAGGGATGGCTGCTTCGAATGGAATTGGACGGGCAAAAAGGCCTCAATTTTCAAGCCCAAACGATCGACAGGCGCGATTTCTCACCTGGGCATTCGCGCGAGCCTAACCGAAGCGGTCGAAGGTACCATAAATATCAATAAAGCGCGGCCGATCCTACAGCTCGTACATAAGTGAGCGAGAGAAACGATCGGCGGTCAGTTCAAAAGATTCTCCCTCGATTTATAGTCGAAAAGCACGAGGGCGCGGTGCGAGAAACTCGGAAGGACGTGCGCGACTCCACATTGTTCATCGAGTATCTTTGACACGTTGCGCAGCCGGCGACCGCAGAAACGACTCGCTAACGTAACACAGCCGAGAAAATTATCATGAGCTGTGAAGATCGATGTAACTGGCGAACCGCATCGCGCATTATTTTCCTAGGATGTCGCGGACCGATTGTGTATTCGTTCGGGGAATTCTCGTGGAGGGGATTAATTAAGCCCGTCGATTCTAAAAGAGTACTCGGCTAGGTTTGAAGCATGAATTACGAATTCGTAGACTTCTCGATGAATCGAGTGAATTTGATTCTGTAACAGTGACGCGTGGTACTAACGACGAATTCTCACTTCACCGTTCCACGACGAAAGAGAATAGACTCTGTTCTGGTTCGTGCCTCCTGCACTAAAATCACGAACGTTCAGCCGAGAAAATTATCATGAGTAATGAAGATCGATGCAAGTGGGGAACCGGATCGCACATTTATTTCCTAGGATGCCGCGGACCGATTGTACATTCGTTCGGGGAATTCTCACGGAGGGGATTAATTAAGCTCAACGATTCTAAAAGAATACTCGGCTAGGTTTGAAGCATAAATTACAAATTCGCAGACTTTCGATGCAACTGCCGAATCGCATCGCACATTATTTCTCTAGGATGTCGCGGACCGATTTTGAATTCGTTCGGGTAAATATCCTGGAGGGGAATTAATTAAGCCCGTCGATTCTAAAAGAGTACTCGGCTAGGTTTGAAGCATGAATTACGAATTCGTAGACCTTCGATGCAACTGGCGAACCGCATCCCGCATTATTTTCCTAGGATAATATCGCGGACCGATTGTGAGTTCGTTCGGGGAATTCTCGCAGGGGGGATTAATTAAGCCCGTCGATTCTAAAAGAGTAATCGGCTAGATTTGAAGCGTGACTTACGAATTCGTAGACTTTCCGATGAATCGCGTGGTTCGCGGTGCACGGCCGGAACCGGCAAGCCGGCATATAATCGATTAAAATCACACGAGGAAATATCACGAGCACGATAGCGGACAATTGGCTGTTATTAGTCAGACATCACGCGGCACTAGCAAAGTTCGCTCTCCGAATAAAATAAAGCCATCCGTTCTCTCGAACGTGTAGGTACACGCGAGAAACATTCAAATTTCTGACGGCGCTATATGCCGCCGCTACAATACCCTCTGTGCAATAGTGACAACACTCCGGAGGAGACTACACCCAGGAAGGGAAAGAAGTCGAAAGTCTCGAGGGCAAAACTCGAAAGAGAGAAAAGAAGCAAGGAGAAGAACGATCCAAAATGTGGGAGAATGGGGAGTTCGTGGTTTCTGAAAGCGCGAAGCGCGAAGAAGAAGGCGAGAAGAGGCTGTGGTGGCTAGAGAAGAGGGATGAGGGCGTAGTCGACGAGCGGAAGAAGCAGAAGGAGGAGAGGAAGAAGAAGAGGAGGAAGGTGGCGAAGAAAGAGGAGGGTGGCGGGGGAGTAATGCAGGAGCAAAAGGCAGAGAACACCGGTAGGCAGTTTTGTAGCTGTTTTTATCAGCTTCTGGGCATCGGGGGTCCAGGCCCGACCATGCCAGGACGCATCTTGGGGGGTTCGTGTGGGAACGTACGTCTCTTTAGCGTACCTCTCCCTCTCGCCACCACCCCCGCTCCTTTGGCCGGTGCTGCTGTTGCTCCCGCTGCAGCCTCCACCTTCTCCTCCTCCTTCTCTCTTTCTTTTCCTCAACTTCTCCTCCCACCTCTTCTCATCCTCCCTCTCGATCTCCACCGAGTCCGAGGAGCCTCGCCTCCTTACTCGGCCTTCCTTTTTTCTTTTTCCTACGTTCGCCAGCACGGCGACTTGTTCTTCCCCTTCGCCTTTCCCTCTTTCGTCCCCGTTCCTCTCCACCACCACCACCACCACCACCTTCTTCCTCCTCCACCCTTCATCCTTCGGCTGCCTCGGGTACCCCAGAGGTCATCGGGGTCACCCTCCACGGTGCACTCGCTACGTAGTGTGCCCTATATTTACGCACGGTAAGAGCACCCTGAAGAAGAGGAGGTGGCCTTCTCGTTCTCCCCCACCTTCGTTCTCTCCCTCTCTTCCTCCCTTCTCTCTTCTTATTCCCGTCCTTCACCCCTCGTCGCTCCCCCGTGGCGGAGCTGCGCCTCAATAAGCGCCGATCGTCTTAAGATCGACTCACAACAATGGTATCGAGCCATTTCTGTTCTAGGATCGGACCCGATGATCCGCGGCTTTCTTTCTTCACGATGCTTCTTCTCGAGATGAGAGCCAGGCAAAGAATTCGGAAGAGAGAGAGAGATTCGACGCTCCTCGGTCGCATCCCACTTCGTCGTTCTTCGTGGAAAAGCCAGAAGGAGGTGCGAAGGAGCGCGTAGGAGAGGACGAGGCTGGGCTCGTAAGAGATAATAGATCTATAGAGAGGTATACCTACGCGAGCCTTTACTACTCATTGTCGGGGGCTCCCCGTCTCACGATGTACCTTACACCTTCTCGAGGAACTTCCTCGTTGCCTCCCAAGTCCACGATGACGCGCTCGGATGCAGCACCGAATACGGAGCTGCACGATGATCGACAGTCACGCGAACAGTCAGCCTCGACGTTCTCCGGCACGCGGTGTCGCGCGCACTTTCGCGAGAAAAGTTGGAAAGCAACGAAGCCACGAGGAATTCCTCGCGAAGGAGGAGACGAGTGCGCGCGAGAAAGGGCGGATAATGTTGGAGAGATAAGACCGCGCGCGCGCGCGCGCGCTCGTTCCCTCTTCGGTTGGTTGTAACCGAGTCGTAGGAAGGCTACTCGACGCGGTAAATCAGCCCGGGTATCGGAAAAGTCGCCCCGCGGTATCAATTTGTATGATAAACGCCGGCGCGCAGGAACGCGCGTTATTGTAAAGGTTGCGACAGAACCCCCTCACGAAAGGTTACGATACGAATTGCAATGGCGTGCGGTAACCTTTCGCGGACTAACGCCGCGAGAGCGAGAGCGAGAGCGCGCGAGCCGCGGATAATGGGCGGCATTATCGTTTGAATTCTAACGGCCGGCGTCGGTCGACGACTCCGGGGCGCGTCGCGGCGCTAATACACCTCGGGCGTCCCGTGGGTGCGTCGTCCGATGGTGGAGCGGCGCGCGATAAACGATTCGACGATTAACAGAGGGATTAAAATGAAACGTCTAATTTTTGGTACTTAGACCTGGGTGCTCGCGAAATGTTTCAATTTTGAGAAGTCTCTTCTCGGGCCTGTTGTACCTTCGCGAAGCTTCGGACAGTTTGGTCAAATGGAGCGAATCGCGTATAGCGAAACTTTACGTATGGACTCTGTTACGAGCGTGGAAGCTTCGATCGATGCTTCAAAATTGGAAGATTTCAAAAATGCGTTTATTCGAAGAGCGATTTACTCAATCGTAATAATCGTGGAAAATCGAATAAGGAGATGGTAATTTTAACGGTGAGTCGTTCATGTGGTCCTCGGCAACATTCTCTCGTGCAGAGCACCTCGTTCTTGGAATATCTCGAAAGCAACGAGTGTGGACGGGACCTAAAGGTTCTCCGGAGACCTCATGCGAGATACCACGGGGTGGTCGCAATACGCGAACCTTACGAAGATGCCGGACGATGAAAAATCTCTGGTATCTCGGGCGAGGATCCCTCGAACAATGGGATATCTTCGGGACCGAGCCGATTCCCAGCGGACAATTATTACTCGATTGCCCGAAGATAATGTTTCGTCGATGACCACCGTCCATGGTAGGGAAAAAATCCAACCATCCTTTTCTTCCTCCGCGAATTTCCCGCCTCTCGAGACTCGGGACCCACCGTCGACGAAGGAACGAATCGTCGAGGTCGTCGCCGGATGAAAACGTCCAAGAAAAAGTAGCTCTAAGAAGATCCTCGGGAGGTACTTCGGAACCTGGTGAAATTATAATCGGGGCGTAAGGTGATTTCGCGCGAGACGACTCTATCTCTGAATCTTTCTTATTCGCAAAAACTGGCCGTCTTCGTTGTTCCTCTCGTCTTATCTCCGTGGATCGCAAGAACGGATGCATAATTCAATTTACGCTTGAACCAGCGCCAGGTACCAGCGAGGGAAAGCCCGGTCTACCCCGGCCGCGCAACCGCCAAGCTTCGACATCCATTGCCATCCTTCTTATTATTATTCGCCTTTGTTTTCGCGAACTATGGGAAAAGCGTTTTGCGCGAAAGATCGACTCACGACAGGGTCGATCGCTCGCGCGATCGCGCATGGAGCAAGCGCAACTTCGAGATCCACCGTTTCCCAAACACTTACGAAATATTCTAGTCGAGTCTGCGTGTCTCTCGCGCTCTCTCCTCTCTCTCTCTCTCTTTCTCTCCGGCTTGGAGAGGAAAGAAAAAGATTTACTACCTTGGACGTCATATCCGCTCCTCTGCGGGGAGCGTGCCGCGAAAAGGGCGTATCTGGGCTTTCGCACTCCCATGGGCCCATTGCCCATGCCTTTCTTTTTCTCGCCGACGTAAATGCTTTTTACTTTTTCTCCCTCCTCCTCCTCCTCCTCCTCCTTCGCTCGTTTCCCTCGGCATCGGCTCGCTCCTACGATCGCTCGCTTTCTCACAGCTGAAGAACGTTAGCACCGAGACGCCACGCCGTGCACTACGTCACGTCGGCTGCCGCATTTTTATTTCCATCGTGCTTTCTCACACGATCTGGCCCCGCCACGTCCTCGCCCCTTTCCATTCGCGCGCTAAGGGCAAAACAGCTCAATCTCTCCTCGCGCCGCTTCCTCTTTCTTCCACCTCGAAGAAGTCAAGAAACTTCCATCCAGCTTCGATCGACTCCTCGTTACTTACGTAGAGTCGACGATCCTCGAGGATTGGAAGCGTTGATTTCGAAATCCAGGTGATTCTACTCGTGAGTTCTCCTTCGTGGATTTAGTTGGCGGAGAAACAGATCGGTCGTTCCTTCTCGACGCTGTCATTGCACGTCGATTCTTCCTCCTTGATTTTGCCAAGACTTAGAACATTCTGCAGCTGGGATCGTAGGAATGATGAGAGAACGGAGCGTAGAAAGTGAAAGATATATTTCTTTTGAGATCCTTTTAACCAGGACTATAACCAGGTGTTCATTTTTACGGTGTTCGAGTATTCGTATCCTCTTGGCTTTCATTATTTCGTTGGTTTCGCTCGCTCTCTCGATACATTGGTGGACAAGAAAAGGACGATTTCTGGGAACTTTCGATTCCTTCGAATTTCATTTTCCCATAGGTGGTGTGTTTTAATGCCAAGTGGCGCAATAATGTTATTAATCGCGTTCAAAGAGATTAGAATGGCACAGAACTGAAAGACTGTAAACCCAAAACAGGGCGATCTTCTTGGAATTTTTATACACGGAATGAGCGCCGCTCGGCAATTTTCAATTGAGAATCAACAAAGATCCACGACATTCAAACGGTTAATGGAAACGCACGATTCCATCGGGTAATCGAGAACGAATTTCTCTCGTCAAAGGATTCGGGGAGTTAGGTTCTCTCCGTTATTCCTCGCAATAGATCGAGCGGGTCGTTGACGTTTTTTCTCTCCCCCTCGCAGTGGGGCCACAGTCGTTGTCATGCTGATCGCTTTGGTGCGCTCGCGATTTGCGTCAATGGCCTTTCTCTTTCCTCTCTTCCACCGTGCGAGGCTCGCACGCTCCTTCCCACCCTTGCTCCCTCATCACGAGCATAAAGCACAGACGATTCGATGGAGAAAATTCATCGGATCGAGTACCCCGTGTATCGATCCCATCCTCGCGATGGGATCGAAGAATCGCCCGGCAGATCGGCTCGATTCTAAGCTCTCCTTCCATTTTGCTCCTTCTTTGTTCGACCACGCGGCCCACGGATTAGCGCAATGGATTTGCGTCAATCGCCTTTCTCTTTCTCTTCTTCCACTCGACTAGCGCACGTGTAAGGCCATTAATGCATGTAGGTACTGTGCACGAAGAAACGAAACGATTGTGCCGAGCGTTTCGCGCAACTCGCTTCCCTCGATCTTTGCTCGCTTTTCGGTTTACCGCTCGTTTCTCACTTTTTTTCTTAATTCTCCTTGGGGCTTTTTTATTTTCTTCTTTTTCTTCTTTAATGGACTTTTATCCCGCCCGTCTGGCCAGCTCGGCTCGATGCACCTGTTTTCGAATGACGTCTTCGTTTTGCTTTACGTAGGTAAGGATTTCTTTTTCCGTTTACCGACAAATTGGATCACCGAAGGTAACGCAATAATAACGGCTCTTTGCTTCTTTTCTGCAATTGTCACGCTACAGCCACGATCGCCGAGGGTTTAATTAACGAGCGAGGTTTTGTCTCATTTAGCAATATCTAGCGGCCGATCTAGCATGATACTATAACTTTGCTAATTACTGACGTAGATAAAATGAGCTCATTTGGGTCATATTATCTTGCGTTCTACAACCGGATCGATCGGCATACGCGCACCGGGCGAAATTACACATTTTATGCCACTCAGTCGATTTCGATTTAGGTGAATAGTTCCTTTTTGCCGTCTCGCCCGATCGAAGGACTTAACTTATATAAAATCCCTTCGGAATCTGATCGACAGAGCTGAGAACTTTTAACGATTGTGTTTAATATCTTTTCCGGCTTCGCCGATCCTGTTTTACGAGTGGGTTTTAATTTACAATGACGATACAGTTTAATTTATCGACTCTACCACGCACGCGCGTCTGTAACATAGATCTGCGAATAATGGAGTTGTGATTGTTGTTAGGGTTAGGGTAATCAACCAATCCGCGCTAAATTTGGTATAGCTCATTTTGAAGGGGGAGTATAGTACTGAATGATGGAATTGGTAGAAAGAATTCAAAAAATTTTGTACAGCCTGTATCTAACTTGAAAAACCGCTAAAACAGCAATTTTTTGCGTGTACGAGTATAACCTTAAATATCTCAAAATCATGACGCGATTGGCCAATTCTGAGCTCGGATTCGGATTCTACGCGAAAAATTACTTCGGAAATGACCCTCAGATGCCCAACAACATAACCTCGCAGATCTGTGTAATTAATCAGCTTAGGATTTAATTTATTCCTTCTCCGTTACTTTCCCGTTTATCTTCTTCTCAGCAGCAACAGTCTTTGCGAACTGTCAGCATTCTAGACGATCGCGTTACGTTGTTCGACACCTTCAAATCTGATCATCCTAATTTTTGGAACTCCAGTCGAACATCTATCATCCCTGATCCTCGCCACGCAAACTCTCAACAAAGAGCAAGAAATCTCTCTCAATCTCACATGAGTCATTTCTCCTCTCACTCACCTTCCTTTCTCCCTCGCCCCTCGCGAATTCGCAGCACACCTTTCTCTACTGTTTCGCGTCGATGGCCAACGGCACGCGTCCATGATTAAGTCTATGACGCAAATAACGAAATGGAGCGTGCTCGAATTTACAAAAACGACCTTCGACGATATCTCGCCCCATGAGTCGTTCGCGCGCGTTACGTCGATTGAGCATGGGGTTACGTGCGCGCGCGCGCGCGCGCGGCTCCACCGATTCTTTCTTCTCTACGGAGCATTTAATTTTGCAGCAGCCGGACGTTAGAGCGAAGTTTGCGCAAGCAACGACGAAAGAATGACCGAACCATGACCATCGGGCTGACTCGTTCGAGTCTAACAGGGCGAATCGATCTGGTGAGCGCAACCGACTTCGATCGTTGCCTCCAACCACATGGTATACGACCCTACGACATAGTCGACGATTTTTCTCCGCGTGAAGTCTTATTTTAGAAGCGGCGTATATGCTAATGGTGCGCGAGGCTTGCGAAAATCTTATGGTAATCGGGTGCTCTTTCTACCAGGAAAGTGACGTAGGCGAAGGACCGGCTCCTCGTTTATCTAATATCGAGATTTCTTTGGTCCTAAAAGTATCGGTACACGCGCATGAATTAACGATAGGCCGGACCTCGGTGTAGTTAGGAGGGGAAGAAATTATGGAAGCGCCGTGATCGGCCACAGCGCGGTGCGACAACAAAATTGGACGCCAAATTGGAGAGTAACTGTTCTTCTCTACCGTCTCGGTGATGAGAGGATAATTTCAAAATCGGAACGGAACGAATCGGCACGCCCGCTGGCCGTCTCGCGTGGCAAAGCAGATGGTGCTCGTTCCCTGATAATCGTTGAAAATTGTCTTCCAGGTGAAATTAGAATCGGAGGATGTTCCGCGAGTCTCAATAGCGAGCCGAGTAAATGCGCGCGCGGTGGTCTAATTTTTGGGGTCGTCGTGTCGTCGAGAAACGAGGTCACGAAAATTTTCCTTGGTACAGATCGCGGTGGCAGGACTTCTCGGTGAGTATCTTGAGGATTGAGATCGGGCGAATTAATTCGCAAAGGCGATCTAAATCAGGACACGATTGTGCAAGCCGATCGATCATGCCACTTGAGGAATTTCGAAGGATGAGGAGGTACCTAGGTCGAGAACAGAGACTTAATACGAGGGATAAAGAGTAAATTATCCACGTTGACTTTATCTTATGGTGAAATTCATAATTAATGCCGATCGATCGTTCGCTTGCAACAGTCGAGTGTACCGGAAGGTCTCGTCGGATAAACATCTGGCTTCGTTAAAAGCAACCGGGGATTATACGATAACGGTAAGGTTAAAAAAGTAGATGGAAGTTGACATTATAAATTCGACGTTTCGCGCGGATTCAAGATCGCGCGCTTACACGTCGTGTTGACCAACGGTGCGCGTCGGCACGCACATTTCTCTCAGCGACGATAAATTACGCGAGAAGAATCTCAGATATTTTCTGCTCTCGACGGGCGTTGCGCGCCTTGTCTCGAGATAATGTAAATAACACCGCTAGACGCCGAGTGCGCGGCACGTGTAGTGCTTTTTGAAGAAAACTCTCACGTTACGTGGAAAATGTCGAAGGCAGCTGGATTCCGATAGAGAAAATTGTTTACGAGGTTTCCGTAAGATCCAGGAGTGACGATAAAAATGACGGCGACGAACGAAATTTCGGATGCTCGTCGTAAACGCAAAGGACAGTTTAGGCATAAAACATTACAAGGCCGTAGTCCGAGCTACGACGACGGAAGATTTACGAAAAGTATCGAGTCGAGGATCGAAGAATTTCGATTGGTTCGCTTTAATACAACAATTTACAGCTCAATGTGTTATCGGCGAATCGTCGAAGGCCTATTGGAAATAGCCAAAGCAATCATAGTAAAAGCAATCTTGACATCTAACTATCAGTCTCCGCGCATGCCACATCACGCAAAGTCTCTCGAGAAAGAATTTATGTTTCGCCTAATGCTCGCGCCTGTCATAAACGGCCAACATATTACAATAAAGATACCGGCAGAGATCTCTTTCTACGCTGGAGTGTGTGGATAGTTGAAAAACAACTGGTTTCTTGTGGCCGAGCACACCGAGCGATCTTATCTCGCGCGAGAACGTTACGGAGCCGAATTCGCTGGCGAACGGACGAGATGTAAGTCGGAAGTAGGTCGTACGAATGGATCATCCTTCGGGGGACGTTTTCCGATTAGGTAGATTTTCCTGGCTGGCGTTGCGTCACCGGCCAGCACATCCGGAAAAAGTCCTGTCCTGGAATCTGTTTCACAATCGAGGAGCGAGTGAGCGAGCGGCGGCGGCGCCACCGGTCGAATCGCCATAAGTCACAAAGGGCCATTGTGTCCATTTTTCCCCCATAAAGCGTGTCGCGGATCTAATCGCCGGCTAATCGCCCACGCAAATACCTGCGTGCTCTCTAGCGCGGATCGTTAAACCCCGCAATTTCAAGGAGCGCGTTACGCACATATGAGATATTTACTGTCGGATCAAGGCTGCCGTCGATTCTCCTAGCGCGGAACAATATGCGGAGCTGGAGAACAATCGAAATTATTTATCGTCCCGAGTGATTTATACAATCCCTTTGCCCCGGAGGCACGTCCAGTCCAGGGTCCGAAGCGACCGCGTTAGGCCCACTTCCAGTTTGATCTGTCCCGAAGAAACCCGGAGAATCCGGGCCCTGGCTGTACTCGGCCAGCGCTTCGTATCGCGACGAGCTTCGTTCCGCTTCATTTGCGCGCACGATTCTCGAAAACTTTATTTATCGGAGGGGGCAGATTGATTTAGAAGTCGGCGAAGATAGAAGTTGCTCGGTCTGGTTCTTTCTTACGACGGGTCCCGAGATCGGTGGATTAAAGTGGACGCGATCGATGATAATCGAAGTGGAGCGCGCATGGAAAAAGCAACGAGCGCGTCATTAAGGTTCCTTTGGTTCTCACGGGATTAGGAGGAATTAAAATAGTGGCTGGCGCGTTATCTCGTTTTACCTAGAGTTACCGGTAATTTGGTAGCCGACACGTGACGCGAGCATGAGTGAGAGAAAAGGAGAGAGACGCTTGGTCAGCTAACAAATATTAAGAAACAAATGTCGCACGTTTGAAACATTACTGGGATGGTTCTTTTTGCGGAGAGAACGCGCGGTCGCTTGAAAAGTGCCCGAAAGAGCACGATAAGCGTCGGATCACGAGATGTGAGCAGAAAGGAAAATTCAAGCTGTCGTCGAAGAGAATCGACTGAAAGATCTTTCACCGGTGGTACGAGTAAACTCGACGAATAACAAAATTAAAATCAACGTTAGTCACGAATCGTGTTCCGTGCTTCTGCGCGGAAGAAATCGAACGATCGAGAGAGAAGCGCGCTTCCCTTCCAGTGGAATAGGCGCGATTAAAGCTGACTTCGTGAGAGCATTTCGCAGGGTGGAAGTTAACGGCAGTGTGGAGCCCTGCGGTTGTAAACGGAGTCTGCGCCGCGGATCCTCGCGGAATATCCCCGCGTCGATCACGTGACTACGCATGCGCGAGCAAGGAGCGCTTTAGTAGGTCGCGCGAGTCCGATTCGGGCGAACTCGGGAGCGCTCGGCAAGCTTCGCCACCAAGTTCGAACGTAAGCCGTCTTGACGACTCGCGCCTCGCAGTCATCGGTTAGTCAGTCAGTCAGTCAGTTGCACGCGGCACAGGAAGGCCTCGAGAAGACGTGAGGCTCGATTACGAGCGAGAGAGTGTGTGAGAGAGAGAGAGAGAAACGATAAACGAAGAGGAGACACGGGAGAAGAGAGAAGAAATCTCTATCGGAAAGTGCGGTGGAAGGGGTGGGAGTAGAAAGGTGGAAAAGGAGAGGTGAGAGCTATCGAGAAAAACAAACGGAGAACTATATATATATACAGAGAAAGAGAGAGAGAATCGTAAGACGCGCCAGGAAGAGGTGAAAATCATCATTGGTTCTCTTCCTGTTTTCGGGCCTCGCGCGCACCACGAGGGTAAACGAGTTCGGCGACGGAGGCCGCCGATCCCTCCTAACTCTTGCGACTTCGAAGGTAGATCGATATCCGCTCGTAACGATCCACGGATTACCGGGGAGAGTGTGCCTAAGGACGCTGGAGAGCCGGGACCCAACAGTGAAATTAAGTTCAGGATCGTCGAAGACTGCGGGATGGTTTACAGAGGAGGCTTCGACATGGTGGAAACGGTGAGTGAAGTTTTCTCTTGTTTATCCTTCGAGTTCCACTGGAGGTTGTTATTGGAGTACGCGTTCGAGGTGGACGGAGCGCGAAAATTTAAAATTCTCGAACGATCGATGGTCTCGTTACGTTTTCGCGCGAAAAGATGTGCGCGTCAGAAGGTTAGATACGGTGGGAAGCTCGAAGGTTTCGATGCTTCTATTGAAGCGTGGAGTAACGAGAGTTTCATTCGTGCGGATGGATCTGCGCATCGAAAGCTTGCGACAAGTGGCGCGAAAGCACGAAGGTTCGATCGTTCCAGGGTCTCCGCTTAATTCCGCGCGCGTGCTCGGAGGATTAACGAAAGTTTCGTTCGCGCGAGTATCACGGTTTATCGCGCGATATCCTATTTATTTCGAGTGCGTCGCTATGGGAAAAGCGGGACTAAGCGAACGATACTCAACGAACCATTACGCGCTTTATCGATGGCATACGCACCGGTAAGTGGTACGAATGGTGCGGTACTAGCGTGCGCGCACGATTCACGAGCGGTTTCACGTCAGGATTAATCTCACTGGGCCACTTTAGAGAGAATCTACTGCGTAGCGCGTTTTTCAAGTGAAACGACGCCACCGAGAGACCGTCGGCACGACGATAATGAGGAGGAGCGAGGTAGGAGTTAACGGAACGAATTACTCCGCGGTTAACAACTTCGAGCAATTAGGAAGTAACCCCCGAGTACGTTGGCAAGTCGAGTTCTCTTTTCAGGGCACTTCGATTCGCGTCTTTTCAAATCTTTTCCTTCGTCGATGCAAATCGACGTTGTCGTACTCATCAAGAAGAGATTCTCTTCGACTTGCCAATATTCGATCGAAAGCACTGGGTAACCCTCTGGGACTTTGCAATGCTACTTAAGTTATCGAACAAACCCGATTGTCCCTAACGGTTGAAAGTCTAGCACCGGTGCGCGGTTTACAGCCCACATTGTTAGTCCTTCCGTGAGTAACAATGTCGAATGCAAACTTCCTTATTATTATTCAAGATCCTGATCTCCAACGTACAAAGTTAACCATCGATATGAAACGGTTGCATAACTCGCGTAACCGTAGAGAACGAATGCTTTATTTCCATACAATCGGAAAACGTACCGATGAGAATGTAGAATCAGTTCGTAGCATGGTACAAATTTTTTTACGAAATTACCTGCTCTTTCGTCGAACGCGGCAACGAAGCTTTCAAAATCGGTGCTTGCATTTGATAGAACAAACGACGTTACGAGAGTGCTCGGAAAAGAAAGTCCGTGAGTATCTAACGGCGTAGCTATACGCGCGTAACCCTCAAGATCGATACCGATCGAATCGATTGCTCTGTCAAGGACGTCGTAGGAAGTTTCGAAATCAACTAGAACCGCTACCGATCCCACGAATGTCACGGGAGTGCTCCGCTAAAGAAACGAGTCGCGATCCAACGGAGAAACTACTACGCCTTCTAGTAGTTCTCAGGCTCGTATGCAATAATCGCGCGTTTATAATACTCCGAAGAAATTTCTTCCATTGTTCGTGCGTGCAACGAGCTGGCATTTGAAAGAACGTTTCAACATTCCTTCGATCATTGTTTATTATTGTCCGATCGCAATTGTCTAAAATTCTGTAAAATATTACGGCGTTTGTATATCCACATTTCTTGAATCATTTTCCGGGATTATCCGATTGAAGTAACAGTACATGGGTTTCCACGAAGATCCCATAAAATATTATAGCGCCCGAAGGCCTGGCTCTCGTCGATACAGGAAGCACGAGCTGGCTCCAAAACATTAATTCAACATTTTCTTAATTACCGCCTAGCATTATCCCTGGCATTATCCGATTAGAGTAAGAGCACGTGGATTCCTCGAAAAATCGGCAAATGTTATGACGTTCTTAGGCGCGATTCTGGCGGATGTAGAGAGACACGAGTTGGCCCTAAAAAATAATCTCAAGGTTTTCTTAACCCTTTCACCTACAATATCGCGCGCTACTCGTGGTAAGAGATTCGATTCGAATAAAGAAGCACGGGTGGGAGCCGCGGTACGTCCTATCGAGTAAAACGTAAACAACATCGTGTCAGTTCTCGTGGTACAATTGTCGTCAATGCCTTTCCCATCGGCTATCCAGTAGCATTCGTCATATTCGAACAAGCAAATATCTTGACGCCTGGTCGACCTTGTCGCGTTGTTTGGGGGGGGGGGGGGGGGCGCGTCATCCGGATTTAAATCGTAGCACAATAAACTCTCAATTACTTGTCTGTATTGTTCGATGACACTGTTAAGACGCGAGAGTTTCTTCTAAGATTCCGTAAAATGTTGTGGCGCCCGTAGGCACGGCCCTGGCGACTGTAGAGAGACGCGAAGCCGGCGGCGAGGCTAACTTTCGAATCTACTACCACTAAGCACCGGTGGCTCGTGTCACGAGACGGGAGAGACGAGAAATTCACTCGGTTGGCGAGCGACGGAAAATTTCGCGGTAAAAACGGAAGAGAGCGCGGGGAATCGAGCCGGTATTTCGAGGATGGCCTCTGGTCGCGCGCGCGCGCGCCTGCTCGAGCCGCTCCTCCTCGTTGGGACCTGTTGATCGCGCCCCAGTCGCGCAATAACCACTTCGCTCTCCTCTCCTTTCATCGTTTTCCCTCTTGAGCTCTCCACCCGAACCAGATCGGCCTTCGTTCGTCTGCTTTTTTCACACTGAGAAAGAACTTAATCCCGGATCGTTCGCAATTTCCTTTGATTCCGTTCGCCTCGCGCGTCTCACGTGGCGCCTATCAAGCGAGATTCGCTTAGAATTATCTAATTGTGAGGTGAATTTCCCTCGCGGCAATCGATTACCTCGTCTGCCGGCGAACTTGGCACCTGCTTGGGACGCGCGCGTTCTCGGAATTTCGATCCTGCTTCTCGCTACTCCTTCGAGAAGTATCGTGCGAAGTTTATCATCGGCTGGTAAAAAGAAGTGTACGAGAGGAGGAGCGGATTTCGATTGCCTACTTCGACCGTAAACAGCCACTATGTGAGAATGGACTTTGCTTCGGGTGGTAAGGGAGATCGAAACTCCCCGACGGCCCCTGGCGTTCCCTCGTCTCGATAAACCGAGGCTTCATAATAAGTTCGCTCGATATACAATGCGTATCGTCAGCTTTAGGCAATTATCAGAAATTCGTTTTCCACTACACTCGAGAAGACGCGCACTCGAACTCGTGGTGGACCAACGCTGGACTTTTAACGCTTAGAAACGCGAGAGGCTCTTTACCCTCGATACGCATAGACAGCACACTTGACGAGAATCCTAAATATTTTGCTATTTACGCGCGACGGATAAAAGGAACGTACTATGCTTTTGACGAGTTTCTTATCGCATTGAAACTCATTCCGAGTCTCCTTATCGAGCTTGAACTCCGTGACACTACGCATCGATAAAGTCTGGGCTCTAAGTTTCGCGAGATGAGTCGGAACGTAGGGACGATTCGTGAGATTCGCTTCGTCGTATCCGATCGATTTACGATCTTTGACTCATTTGGATCTCATCTGGACAAAGAGACGATTGCGTCCGGCCCCTCGCCCTCGCGACGCGCATCATCCAATATTACGAAATCAGCAACGATCCTGGACGATCTTGGAATTCATCCAACTGGAAAAACGTTTCTCCTCGCGCGTTCTTTTCCTCGCTCGCTCTCTTTGTTCCCCAATTCCACGAAAGTTTTTCTACGCGGAGAGCCGGTGGGTCCGGTAAGTGACCGTATCTGGTTTAACGTGGCCGCGCGCGCGCTCCGTGTTGCTCGCAGTGGTCCGAGAAGAGATAGTCGACGAGCTGGCGCGTAAACAGGGTGCAATTAAAAAATCTCACTAGCCCCGTGAGCCTTTGTGCGGAGCATTGTGTATAGTTGACGTCCTTGTCGAGCCAATTCGAAATCCTGTCCCGGTCTCGCATTAGCGAGGGCGTGGTTGGTCGTTCGTTCCTGGTCCGAGGATAGCAGCCTCGTAATAATTGCACCGCGCGCTCCCCCGCCGCCGCTCCTTGTTTCCACCAGGCGACTTTTACGGTCTCTCCACGACTTTCCTTCCTCCTCCTTTCCTCCCTTCGCGCGACCACGAGCGCCTTTTCACTCCCGCGCGTTTTCTTTCTCGTTTGGCTCGCGCTTCCCTATCCTTCTCCCTCTTTCCTCGTACGATCTCTCTTTTATTGCGTTTTACGTCGTTGGAAGTTTCTCGTCGCGGTTCTCTCTACCGTGTCTTTGACGCGGATGGATAATTGTCCGCCGAGGCGGGTCCCCCCGTCGTTTAAGGGAGTGTTAATGCGCACTTGGCGAACGAATGTGCGATTATCGAGTGGTAACGGTGATTATCGCTGGTACTTCTCATTATTTGTATTCGATGGCGTACGCGGTGAGTATGTTCACGGATTAGCAGCTTCTTGCTAGGATAACTAATTCGGTCGATGAAGGGTTGTAAGGGGTGATTGTAAAGTCGAAGTGTATTTTCGCCAGGAGAGTTCTTCGTCGTAGATGCACGATCGTTTTAATTTCACCAAGGCAATTCACCGATGCGATTGGCAACCGTCGAAGGCCACTGGAGCATCTAAAGTCTTCCTCGTTGAATTCTCACTGCAAATACCAATCGCTGACGGTTGACATTAGAGAGTCACGATACCATTCTGCCCTATGCATTGGCAAGCACTCTCGTGAGCATACCTACCATCCACCGAAGAGAAATGGATTAAAGTGGTAAAGTTCAATCGTGGTCGATTCCTCTCTCGGTAGTTGGCAAAAGAAGAGGACGCGAGCGGCCTTCTCGGCCTCCTCGACTTTCTTGGAACTCGTGCCCCTTTTTCTTCTCATCGGTGAAGTCGATTCCGCGGGGACTCCATACTTCGTACCCCGTGGAACGAGGAAAAAATTAGTCCTTGTCCACGATCGAATGCGAAAACTGGGCTCGAGACTCGCGAGGCAGCTTGATCTCAGTTTCTTCGGACATTCTTGCGACAGATCTGAGCCACGAAACATCCGGAGAATCCAAATGTTCTTAAAACTCTCGTCCACGCGTCTGCTCGATGCCGATCTTTTTCTACTTCGCCTTATCGAAATTCCTTTACCACTTGCTTTCGCAGACGTTCTAAATCTTTCTTCGACAACGAGCGACCAACGAGACGCGAAGAAAGATACAGGATGTCAAATATATGGGGTACACGGAAAATCTCGAGCCACCAAGGGGTTGCACAACTGTTACGGATGAGCGGAGCGCCCGCGCAAAAGTTACTTGGCTCGCGTGTCCGTGTCAATCGTGCGATCTAGGATCGATCGGGGGTCCGAAATCGAGGACATTAATCACCGAGGGCGCGCGCACGTGGGTGGCCGAGGTGGTAATGACGTAAATGGTGTAAGAGGCGCGTAGCTAAGGAGCCAGAGGTAAATCGAGCGAGGTCGAGGAATCCACAAGGCGAGACGATTTTCGAAAGGCGACTTTCAAAGGTCGCTCGCCATCTCCTTCCTTCTTGCTTCCTCCTCCAGCGGTCGCCTACTCCCGCCACCTCTTACTTTACTACCACCCGTCTCCGCTCGAAGTTTCTCGCTTCCTCGTCGAGAAAGCACTACGAGCTAGTCGCGCCGTACTGCAACGACGAGCGAATTTAGAAAAGAAAGCTGTTGTTCGGGACAGACTCGTCGTGTAGTCCGTCTTCTCCGCGAGGCAAGCGATCAGTGGACCCTGAGCACGGACGAGGTTCGCGTAGAGTAAGATACGTCCAATTTGCAGGAGGAGGACAAAGTCAGCGGATTGTTATTATGCGATCGGCGATGTTCCGCGTTGCGCAATATTCGTTGAATGACCGTGTACGGTTGCATTCCTCTTAAATTACTCTCAAGTTTTTTTTCCCCTCGTCGATTATGTAGGTGGTTAGAAGCCGCGTCGGGTTATCGGGATCGCGCGGGGTTGGAGAAAGGAAGAGTGAGAAGAGTCTCGCGTAAATTAGCACC